>CM074735.1:38369048-39038214 GCA_037367245.1 Phrynocephalus guinanensis | reverse complement strand
CTGGGCCTGCATTCTCTGTGCAAGTCTCCACCTGTCAGCTTCTGGAAGGGAAGTTTGGTCTGTCACTCAAGATGGCAGCATTGTAGAAGGAAGAAGAGGTGATGGCAGGACCAGGTAGGGACAGGCTCTGGGGTTGCAAATAGGCGATTCGGAGCTGCAGGGTGCCGCATTGGGGCCCTGTGGCACCAGATAACAACCCATAGTGCTGGATCCCTTTTTGTAGTACTGTAATGGAAGAGGAGGAGGCACCAAGATCAAATGAGGAGGCAGCAGGAGTAGTGGGAAGGGGGACATGCTGTTGCAATGGCATAGCATGTGGGCCACAAAGACAGTCATGGCAGGTAGAGATGGGCACGACTTGAAAAAAAAATTTTTCGAGTTGTCGTTAGTCGGGCCGGTCCCGTTTCGGGTCGTTTCCGGTTTTCGCGAAAATTCACAAAAATTAGTCAGTTCGTTTTTTCGTTGTCGTTAGTACTGGTTTTGGGGGGGAGCGGGCTCCTGGAGGCACCTCTGTGGGGTGGGTGCCTCCTCTGGCCCGCTATAAAGGGAAAGTGGGCTCCTGGAGGCACCCGTGGGTGCCTCCTGCCACTAGGAAGGGGAAGCAGGCTCCAAGAGAGACCCCTCTACATGGGGGTCTCCCCTCCTCACCTGCTGCTGCTGCAAAATGCTATACAATAGCCATATGGATATTGCATAACAGAATGTGCAGACAGTGAGACCAGTGAGAGTGATAGCGTCATGCCCGCCCTGCACAAGGCTCTGGCACCACCATGTCTCACACAGAAGGGAATTGTACTTGCTGCGTGTAGTGCAATGCAAGCAAGTAGATCTGGCTTTAAGGTGGCTTAGTGCAAGGGCTAGGGTTAGGCTAGTGACGGGTAAGGTTACGGTGGGCTAGTGGGTTGCACCTCTGGGTGCCTCTCTGACCCACTAAGAAGACAGTCTGTGACGTATGGGTACGGAGTCAAGGGTTAGGGTTAGGGCTAGGGCTAGGGCAGGTTTTAGGGGGCTTTTTGGCACATCCCAGAAGTCTCCATGGCCAAGTGGCCATGCGACTGGTGGGATGGCTCCAAAAATTTGCATGGTTGTCCACTCCCACATGGCTGGCCACTCGGCCAGCCCATCATTGTGCACTGCACAGGTGTAAATAAAATAAAATAAAATAAAATCAATGGAGGACAGAGGAGGAGAGGAGAGACATTTTGTTGCAAGAAAAAACCCACTGCTACTGTGAAAAATCTGGCAGTTTATAAATTTTCGCGTGTTTCTGTTGTGCTTGTGTGTTCTTGGACCACGATTTCAAAAACAATATTGCGTTTGCCGCCCCATTTTGGATCCCCCGCCCGCACCGCATGGCATGGCGAAATGGCAACTCGAGTCCGGCTGCCCAGGACGGGGGGGAGGCGGGACCCCCCCTCCAGAAACCACCCCTCCGGTAGGTGCCCTGTGCCCTTAGTCAAGCAGGCATTTTTCCGCCTGCTTTTCTGGCCCGGGAATGGGTGGGGGGAGAGTTTAAAAGTTTTTTCCTGTGCCGTCCGTGCCGCTTGCTTGCACTTTAATTGCGGGCGGGCGGCGGCGAGACTGGGCTTTTTGCTGGCTGCGAGCCTGCGGCGAGTCCCACCAGAGCAGCCCAGGACGGGGGATGAGGGGGGAGGCCGGGGACCTCCAGAAACAACCCCTCTGGTAGGTGCCCTGAGGCTCGGCAGGCATTTTTCCGCCTGGTTTTTGGCCGGGAACTGGGTTTTTTTAACTTTTAAAAACTTTTTTTCTGTGCCGCGTGGCATCGCGCAATTGCGCGATGCAAGGAACGAGCACGACAAATCAGACCAAAATTGTTCGTTCGTCGGTTCGAGCTCGAAGTCTGGGGGAGTAATTCCCGTTACCGTTTCCGTAGAGTAACGGAACCGAGTAACGGAAACGGAAACGGGAATACCGCTAAGTCGTGCCCATCTCTAATGGCAGGTGAAAAATGTTTAGGGAGCACAAAATTTGTCTTGCCCCCTAAACGTTTCCAAGCCATGTGTCAGTCCCATATTTTCTGGAAATCTGAGCAGTGGTTCATTTAGTGTGACATAAACTATGGCAAATTAGAAGACTTGAGGTTAAATGTAGTCTGATCCCATTCATTTCCCCCTATGATGCTATATCAAGATGTCATTTGGTTTGTCTATAGAACTCACAGATCACTTCTTGAGATCATTTATCTTACTTAAATGTCATTTCAGCATTAAGCCCTTCTTTCCTTTCTCCTCTGGGAAAGTTACACACACACACACACACACACACACACACACACACACACACACAGAGAGAGAGAGAGAGAGAGAGAGAGAGAGAGAGAGAGAGAGAGAGAGAGAGTCTGTTGTTTCTTCCCATTTAAAATTATTGCAAAACAACAGTTGTTGTTTCTGTTGTTTCTTCCCATTTAAAAATTGTTGCAAAACATGGAGGGTATTTTTTTTGGAGCACAGACAAAATAACAGCCTGGTTGATTGTCAGGAAGGAATAAAATGCAGCCATATTTACGTGCTTCATATCCTGATATGGACACATGATGTTTGGGATACCTGGTTAATTAATGCAGGTAGAAGTGCCTCTGTAAATTCATCTGGTATTGGAGTGTATGCAGTTAACAATACTTTGTACTCTCTTGTGATACTTTTTCTATAGAATGACAGCACATTTGGAGCACCATTGCCCTTTCCTTGAGAGGTTGTTGGTGGCGGGGGGGGTGAGGGCTTAAAATGGGTGCTTAATTTTACAAGAGGTGTGTGAATACACACCTGTGCCTTTTTAAGTTGTTCAGAATTTGAAGGGTAACTTAACATGTTTCTGAGGAAACAGCTCCTCACGTGCACTTTTATGCACAAATGTTCAGATGAAAATAAAAGTAGACGCATAAGTGGTTAGGCTTCTTGGAACTTGTGTCTGTCAATGTGTACATGAACTGTACATGGATACGCAAAAGTGGTCTTGATGTATGGCAGATCGTAAGGAATGTGCATCTTTCATTTAGAGAAAGCACCAGTGCAGCTTTTCTCTTTTTTCATGCAACAATTGTTTTAAGAAACAAATGTGCATCCTGCATCTAATAAAAGCACATTACGATTAGGAATCTATCCTGCTAGCATCCTGGGTGAATATGATACTGCCCCATTAAGTGAAAGCTAAATCCAGTCACTCATACTTGCAAAAAGAAAAGTTTTCTGGAGTCTAAACAATCAAGGAAAAGCAGACAAAGAGAATGGATGCCTCTAAATGAACTCACCTTTTTTCTTTGATGGTGTTTCTGAAGGAAAGTTTCTTAGGCCATTATTTTCCTTGGACAAGTTTATTTTGCTGCAGCTTCTTTCATTGAAGCTCCGCCTCACCCCTGCAGCATTTAAGAGGACATGGAGGTTTTTTTCTCTCTCTCTCAGTTCCACATCCCTTGGAGCTTTGCTTAGTCTCTGTTGTCTTCCAGCCCCTGACAACTTGGGGGAGGGGTGAAGGGGAAAGCAGGGTGTGGGCGGAGGGCGGTGGGAAAAGGGAAAACATTTGGCAGGTCACTTTTAGATGTGCCAGTTGCAACTTGCAAACATTGGAGGGCTGTGAAGCATCCAACGCAGCAGGCACTCTGAGCAGGGTGCATTGTGTGTGTGTGTGTGTGTGTGTGTGTGTTAAGAGGATGTAAAAGAAATTCCTTATGACTTAGGAGCCTGTAGTGGACTGTGGACTGTGAAAGTTTTTACCTGGTCACTGAAGTCTATTCACTGAATGCCAGCCTTCCACTTACTCAGCAGTCGATTTGGGGGAGGGGGAAGCCAGAAGGAGGAGGGCCTCAAATTGATTCTCTCTCTGCGTGTGTGTCACACACACACACACACACACACACACACACACACACACACACACACACACACACACACACACGGGGCGGGGGGGGAGAGAGATTCCTGTGGCTCTTCTTTTTGCCTATACTGTATTAGGTTTCTCCAACCAATGTCCTTAGCTGTCACTTACTCAGCAGTCGTGTTTTGAAAGAAAGGTGGATGTGGTGACGTTTTTTCAAGCCAGAATGGGAGCTGGGGTCTATCCACTCTAACATGCTCACATTCTCTCTCTCTCTCTCTCTCTCTCTCTCTCTCTCTCTCTCTCTCTCTCTCTTTCACACTCTGTGTGTGTGTGTGTGTGTGTGTGTGTGTGTGTGAGAGAGAGAGAGAGAGAGAGAGAGAGAGAGAGAGAGAGAGAGAGACTGGGAGGAAGTGGTCACACTCAGGCACATCTGTATTAGAAGGGGGAGAGTGTGAGAGAGAAGTAAAGAAAATGAGGAAGTTAAGAGGGAGAGAACGTAATAATAAATTCTTGAGTGTCCTTTTTGGTAGTGAATACTAAAGGATGCCCTCCCCCACTGACAAACAGAAGAAAAGGGGGCACTAATTAGATGTGTGTTTTCCAGTCAGTTTCTTTCTTGGGTGTGCAAAATAACCATAACCTTGAGCCACCGAGTACAGCGGGCAGCACTGAAACTGACAGTAGAGATGGGCACGACTTGAAAAAAAATTTTTTCGAGTTGTCGTTAGTCGGGCCGGTTCCGTTTCGGCTCGTTTCCGTTTTTCGCGAAAATTTGCAAAAATTAGTCGGTTCGTTTTTTTGTTTTTTCGTTGTCGTTAGTACTGGTTTGGGGAGGGGGTAGCGGGCTCCTGGAGGGAGCTGCAGGAGTCAGCCAGAGCCACAAGTGACGGACTGGCAGACTCTTTGCACCCGCTGTGTCTCACGTACTTGCATGTAGTGCAATGCAAGTAGATCTGGCTTAGGGTTAAGACGGCTTAGCGCAACGGCTAGGGTTAGGCTAGTTACGGGTGAGGTTACGGTGAGTATTGGGGTGCATCTGGGTGCCTCTCTGACCCACTTAGAAGGACAGTGTACTGGCGTATGGGTTAGGCTTAGGGTTCGGGTTTAGGCTACGATTAGTGGGCTGTTTATGCCCGATTGGCACATCCCAGAAGTCTCTGTGGTCAACCTGGCCAAGTGGCCATGCGATTGGTGGAAAATTTGCATGGTCTGCTCCCATGGGAGAGCCCATCATTGCAAATGTGCAGGTGTAAAAAAATAAAATAAAATAAAATAAAATAAAATCAACGGAGACTTTTTTTTTCAAGAAAAACCCACTGCTGCTACTGTAAAAATTCAAGCATTTAAAATAGCTAATTTTCGCATGTTTCTGTGGTGCTTTGGTGGGGTTTTGGGCAACAATTTCAAAAAAAATATTGCGGTCGCCATTTTGGATCCCCCCCCCACCGCATGGCAAATGGATGCGCCCTCCCAGCCTGGTACAGTCAGCAAAACTTGGCCATGCGATTGGTGGAATGGCTCCAAAACTTTGCATGGTCCACTCCCATGGGCGAGCCCATCATTGCGAATGCGCAGGTGTAAAAAAATAAAATAAAATAAAATAAAATAAAATCAACGGAGACTTTTTTTGCAAGAAAAACCCACTGCTGCTCCTGTAAAAATTCAAGCATTTAAAATAGCTAATTTTCGCATGTTTCTGTGGTGCTTTGGTGGGGTTTTGGGCAACGATTTCAAAAAAAAATATTGCGGTCGCCATTTTGGATCCCCCCCCACCGCATGGCAAATGGATGCGCCCTCCCAGCCTGGTACAGTCAGCAAAACCTGGCCATGCGATTGGTGGAATGGCTCCAAAACTTTGCATGGTCCACTCCCATGGGCGAGCCCATCATTGCGAATGCGCAGGTGTAAAAAAATAAAATAAAATAAAATAAAATAAAATCAACGGAGACTTTTTTTGCAAGAAAAACCCACTGCTGCTACTGTAAAAATTCAAGCATTTAAAATAGCTAATTTTCGCATGTTTCTGTGGTGCTTTGGTGGGGTTTTGGGCAACGATTTCAAAAAAAATATTGCGGTCGCCATTTTGGATCCCCCCCCACCGCATGGCAAATGGATGCGCCCTCCCAGCCTGGTACCAGCAGCGCAGCAGTAGCAATAGCCAAGGAGAGGGGGGCGGGGAACCCCCCCCCCCCAAATAAAACACCCTTCTGGCCTGGTAGGTGCCCTCAGACAGTTTTCGCCTACTTTTAGGGCCGGGAATCGGGTTTTTTTTTTACTTTTAAAAACTTTTTTTCTGTGCCGCTTGGCATTGCGCGATGCAAGTAACGAGCACGACAAATCAGACCAAATTGTTCGTTCGTCGGTTCGAGCTCGAAGTCTGGGGCAGTGATTCCCGTTACCGTTTCCGTAGAGTAACGGAAACGAGTAACGGAAACGGAAACGGGAATACCGCTAAGTCGTGCCCATCTCTAACTGACAGTCATTTGGATAGGAAAATGTAACACATTTATTTAACCATATGTTAGCCGCTTAGAGTACCAAGTAGATAAGCGGGATATAAATATAACAAATAAATAAATAAATAAATATAATTGGCAGCCGTTTCCATACTCTAGTAGTCATTCCACCTGCTAAGGTTGCAGAAATGGTTGCTGGCCATATTTGTGGTTCCCAAGTATTTCTTGTATCCAGAACAGACGGATAACCAGGCTGAAGGAGTGACCAAAACTCATTATGGTTTCTTTTTTTGGGGGGGGGGGTCACCTTCTTCTTCTCTCCTTTGTTCATGGATGAGTTCTCTTTATTTTGTATCAGAAAAAGATTCATCCCTAAAAAAAAAACTTCCTTCCATGCTAAGAGATGACAAACTTAATCATGCACACACAGAGCCTTGTTATGAGGAATCATTTCATATCGGCCTTTACAGACCAGGCTTGGTGACATGAACAGGAGGTGGAAAAGGGCCTGAACTGAGTGGGGAGATATAATCAATCAGCCTTCACATATTCTGTTCCTTTCTACCACTTTATAAGCATTTTATTACCTGTTTGCTTTTATTGGTGGGAGCAAACTTCAACCAGTCCAGACTTACATTCCTTTTCTTTGACTTGGATGCTATTAACTACCTGACCTGCATCGTTTAGTGTTATGCCAAATTTGTTTCACACTTTTTAACATTCTAGAGAGTTTGATCACATAAGTGACAAAAGACAAAGGGAACTTTTTATGGGAGATCTCAGAAAGGAATGAGATGAGGTCTCAGCCAGCATGGTAATTTGGGGGGGGGGTTTGAGAAAACTAGAAATCAGCTGAGAATCCCACTGGCCTCCAGTAAGAATCCCCATCCTTAGCATGGATTGGTCAGGGTTGCTTGCATGGGTCCAAGCTTTCGCTGTGAATTTCAGTTTTTCATTTAGACTGCTGAGTTTGCACACTTTCCCCCCACCCACATGGTATCATCCCCTTTGTGTTCACACACTAAAATAAAATTCTGGCTCTCTTAAGTGTTCAAAATAGTAAGTAGGTATGCAACAATGCATCCTTTTAGAAGATACTTTGGCAAGTTTAAGTAGGATTTTCATTTTGTGTGGTTGTGGGGTTAGTTTTTTTATGGCAACTGTGCTAATACATTGGCCGACAACCAACTGCCTTAAATACAGCACAGGAGGGCAATCAGGTAAGTGTCATGCATCCACAGCAGTAGGCTTCCTATCTCCTATCTGATCCCCCAACCAATACAAGAGCAGGCCAACACTGTGCAGCCTATTGGAGCTGGGAAAACCCTTATGCAATTGTTCTCTCACTCTTCAATTAGGCAATGCTCATTATTTATGTATTTAAATGATTTCTATGCCACCTTTCTCCCTGGAAGGACCCAAGGCAGCTGACCTCATAAAATGGTATTTAAAAAGCTAAAAAAGAGAGAGAGAGAGAACATATTTTAAAAATAATTAAATAAGAATTATATTAAAATAGTACTGTAAATTAGTAATATTAAATCTTTTTAAAACAGAGTACAATTAGAGTATCTATTTATAACCCCTCTCAGACCACCAGTCATTAAGGAAAAACCTGCCTAGAGAGAAAGGTTTTTGCCTCCCAGTGGAAGGACAGGAGAGATGGGGCCACTTTGGCCTTCTATGGGAGGGAGTTACAGATTCAAGGAGCAACAACAGAGAAGGCCCTCTCCCAAGTACCCACCAAGCATACCTGTGGGGATGGTGGGGCCAAGAGAAAGGTCTCCCCTTATGAGCTTATTGCCCAGGCAGGCTCATCTGGAGAGATGTGGTCTTTTAGATAGCTTGGGCCCAAGCCTATTAGGGCCTTGTAGGTTAGAACCAGCACTTTGAATTGTGCCTGGAAGCTGATCGGCAGCCACTGGAGTTGCTGCAACAGTGGAGTAATATGTTCCCTGTAGCCAGCTGTAGTTAGCAATCTGGCTGTGGTATAACATATCGGTTGATTTATTCTTCCTTACTCTTTCCTCCATGTTTAAAAAATAACTGAGATATGAAGACTTGTGACTTCACAAGTTAGGTAGTGTACCCACCAATGCAATCTGTAGCTATTTCACATGGTCATTGTGTCCGTAAATGCCATTTCATCACCTGGTGGCCAACCTTCTGAAGATGAGCTGTGCTTAGCTAGGTTAGTCTTCAAATTGCACAAATGCATTTTGCCTCCAGGGCCAAACTTGAAACCTCATTGTTTTGGTAGAATGTGCTAGAGCAGTGATGGTGAACTTTTTAGAGACTGAATGCTAAAACTGCAACTCAAACCCCACTTATTTTTCACAAAATGCCAATACAGCAATTTAATCTGAATACAGTTGTACCCTGAGTTACAAATGTTTCAGGTGCTACCCTTTGGGAAAGTAAGGATCGAAGAGCAGGATTTTGAATTTCCCAGGGCCACAGCACCCTAGCCATGGCGCGAAATTCAAAAACCTGCTGTTCGGTCCTCACTTTCCCGAAGAGTAAAACCCCATCCTCTGCTCTGCCCTGGGCAAAGAGGCAGATAGGGTGCTACACCATAGGGAAAGCCAGGGGGAGTGGTGGTAGCTTGTGGGCTCGTTCATAGCCCCAGTTTGCTGTCCAGCCACGCCACTCTGGGCATCCCAAAAGTGGTGTGGCTGGAGGGTAAACTAGGGCTACGAACAAGCTGCTACCTCCTCTTCGCCCAGCACACTGCATGGAGCACAGTGGGGTGCTCCGATCAGAGGGGGAAATGCTGTGGCTGTTAGGGGGCAATATCGCGTGCCACCTTTGGTACCCGTGCCATACATTTGCCAACACTGTGCTAGTGTTTTATTTTGCTGTCACAGTCTTCAGGAGCCTGAAGATACATTTTTCTGTTTTTGTGATATCAACCACTGTATTTTCTGTCTATAATACCCCCTATGTATGACGACGGGCCCCACAATTGTTTATACTTGCAATAAACAATTACAACACCAGATGGTATCATTGAGTTGTTTCCACTCATTTCTGACAACCGCTCCTTACACACTCTGTCCTGAGACATAGAAAAAGTTATGCAGAGAGGACATCAGATTTTGAGTTATCTCTGGCCGTCAGCCACCTCAGAGAAGAATTAGGCAGATAATAACATCCATGAATTTGGTAACTCTTGAGTGTTTCCTAATTGTAGGTGTCCAGTTATCTTGGCTTGCCTGCTCTTTTTGTTATCTGACTTATAGCCACTACTAAATAAATAAACCGCCCTGAGTTCCCGTTCGGGAAAATTGGGCAGTATATAAATATAAAAATAAATAAATAACTGAGTGTTTGACAGATCTCTGAGCTAAAACCTAGTTCCTTATATAGTCCTGTGCATTAAAAGGCTAAAGATAAAGAAAAGGGGAACAATTGCTGGATTTGTTTATGCTCAGTATCACTGGACAAGGGCTTCAAACGTAACCAAGGAAGCACCAGCAACCAAACACACAGTCTTTTCTCTATTCGGCTGGCAGGACTTTTAAATGCTGGAAACTGAGTTCTCACAGGGGGAAATTCACACATCTTTTTCCTGAATAAGTTCCCCTTTGACCATTACAAGAAAGATTGGCAGCTGGAGACAGAAGTCACTTCTGTGCATTCAGCTAGGGATAGCCAAAGCTGCAGTGGGGTGTTGAGCAGTGAAGACACTACTGTGATCTACTATAGAGCTTAGTAATCTGTCCCTTCTCTGTCACTGTACACATTGAGGCAGGCCTGTGTATATAACAACAGCAGCAGCAAGGTCCCATGTCAAATTCCTGTCCTCCATCATCTGCAGCAGCATTAGCAAAAAATTGTGCTGTGAATCATTTTGTACATCATCTATCAATAACAGCCTGCACAGTAGTCCAGGGGAATGTGCTATGTTTATTGTCAGTTGTGTTAAATGTTACAGAGAAGTAGAGGATGCAATGTGCAGCTACATTTTTGTGGCATAATAAGTAGGTTCCTCTATTTGTAAGGAAGTGGGTTCTAGATCGAACCAAAACTAAACTCTCAGTAGCAGCTAAAATTACCAAACTGGGGCAGTACATCAGGCTAGGGATATTGACTCATCCAGGTGCCACGTCAAAGTCCAAAACTTTGTTATGGAGTCTTGGCTCCCAAGCCCTAAGTCTGAGTCCCTATTAAAAGCAAGCTTTTGACCCAGGGGGGGGAGGAGGAAGGGGGGGTATACCAGGTCATAAGCTGACCCCTCCCATCCCTAGGTACAGGGGTCCTAGTATATGCTGCATACTAATACTGAAAGATTTGGTCTACTCACTCCTAGTGCTCACCTAGTTGACAGAATAAATATCAGAAGGAATAGGGATGAACATGGTTCAAAGAGTTCATTCCTGTCTGATTGTTCCCTCAATAAAAAAAAGCACACTCATACACATGCATTGCACGGGGGTGCAGACATCAATTTAGTTTTATTCCACTGCTTTGTCACAGTTCTGAAAAAATGTAGTTAACACTTATGCCAGAATAATTTTCCAGGAGGATTCTGAGCAGAGAGACCTAGAGTTAAACAAGAAATATAATTTCCTATATGAGAAAGGTCCTGGAGAAGGTGGTGGCAGACCAACTTCAGGGTCTTCCGGGTGACACCAATGCCCTCAATCCTTTTTAGTTGGGCTTCAGGCTATGCCATAGTATGGAAACAGCATTGGCCGCCCTGCATGATGACCTTTTGAGGGAGTCCGACAGGGGCAAAACATCCCTGTTGGTCCTCCTCAGTCTCTCAGCAACCTTTGATACCATCAGCCACAGTATCCTCCTGGGGAGGCTCTCTGAGTTGGGGGTCAGAGGTCAAGCTTTGGCATGGTCCTGGCCCTTCTTGGAGGGCCATCCCCAGTGAGAGCAGCCAGCTGAGATGACCTCGGCCCCTTGGTCCCTCAATTGTGCAGTGCCACAGGGGTCGATCATCTCTCCCATGCTCTTCAACATTTATAAGAGGTCATTGGGAAATGTCATAAGGGGGTACAGACCTTTATGTCATCAAAATGTGGATGATACCCAGGTTTGTATCTCATTTCCATCTTCTGCAGCCGGATGCCGTCCCATCCTTTGAGTGCTGCTTGTCGGCCATCTTGGACTAGATGGGGAAGGAGGGGTTTATAGTCTGAGGTTGAACCCAGGCAAGACGAAGATTCTGCATCTTGGGCCCCCTGGGGTCTGTGGTTTGGGGAACTCCTTCACTTTTTTGGGGGGTGGGGGTGACTCTCTCTGCAAAGGATGGGGTCCACAGTGGGTGTCCTGCTGTACCCGGCACTTACCATGGAAACCCAGGAGACGTCAGTGGTCCATTCCACTCATTATCAAGTGCGGATAATTGCCCAGCTGCAGGCCCTCCTTGATGTCAGGGCGTTAACTGCCTTGGTTCATGTGCTTGTAATCTCAAGAATGGACTACTGTAGTGCTCTCTATGTGGGTCTGCCCTTAAGGTTAATGTGGTGATTGCAGGTAGTGCCAGGCTATTAACGGGGCAAAAAAGGCACCATCATATTACACCCGTGCTGGCAGCTCTGAAGTGGTTGCTGATGCACTACCATGTTGACTTCAATGTTTTGATGTTAACGTACAAGGCCCTAAACAGTTTGGGACCTTAGTATCAGACAGAGCAGCTCCTCCCAAGTAGAACTGCCCGGATCACCCATGCTAGCCAGGCAGAACATTTGGGAGTTCCAACCTCAAGGGAGGCCCGGAAAGTTGTAACAAGAAGTAGGGCCTTCTCAGTGGTTGTTCCCCAGTTGTGGAATCATCTACCACCAGAAATTTGCCTGGCACCCTCCCTTCAAACCTTTAAAAAAACTATTAAAAACTTGGTTTTACAGAATGGCCTTTCCTGACTTCTCAAACATCTAGCAAGATGCTATTCTTCTTTTTACCTCTTATCTCCTTTTTTTTGTTGCTTATTTGAATAATCACCTGGTTATTTGTACTTTTATTTTACTTTTATTTTAGTTTATTGTTGTTGATTTATGTAGTTATATTTTGTTTATATTATCTTGTTTGTATTTTGGTTATTTAAATGCATTATTGTTGCTATAGAGTGATTTTATGTTGTAAACCGCCCAGAATAGCCCTAGGGCTAGATTGGTGGTATAAAAGTCAAATAAATAAATAAACATTAAATTTGTAGTATTTGTAGCCTTACTTTCTTTTTTATTTCCAAGTAATTGATGGTCTTATCTGGATCAAGGGCACTGTTTGTTGAATAATGGGTTATTTTTCCTTATATTCTCCCTCCCAGAACATGGGGGCTAAAAAGAAGGAAATGCTTTTCAGTATACTCAAGCAGTTGTTTTCTATAATCCAATATTAATTTTCTTCACTCCAAAACTCTAGCAGTATTTAATTCAAAGCCTACTTTGAGCGGACATCTGAACCCCAGTCTTTGGTAATACATAATTATTCTACTTCTTTTGTGAAGACATCAGAAGATATCATCTTTGGAAAGGATGTTAAAGTAAGCACATATGAGTCCGAGGGACTGTGTATTGTACTACAGCCTGCAAATCAGGAATGTTTTCCTTTTGTTTTGTTGTTCAAAGGTAAAGGCGACAGATGCAGATGAAGGTGTAAATGGCCGTGTTTGGTACAGGATTATCAAAGGTAAGCAGAGATAGTCTGTTATATCGTAGATAGCCTTAGTTTTTATAATTATTGAACTAGAAAAAGGACAATTTGACACTACGTTAACTCCTGCTATTTTGTGTGCAGGGCTTTTAAGAGTGTTTTTCCTCCCATATTTTTTAATCTCTATTGATAGAATTAGAGATGGGCACGAAACGAACAATTTTTCGTTTCCGTTTTTGTTTTTTCATTTCATTACGCAACAAAACGACAAACGAATTTTGTCTCCAAAATGAAACGAAACGAACAGAAACACCGGAAATTTTGTCGTACATTTCGTTTTCGTTACTGCAATACAGTGAACTGCTTTAAATGCTAAAAAAACACAAAAAGTGAAATAAATGGTGACGAAACAGTAACGAAATGAACAAAAATGGAAACGAATTTTTTGCAAAAATTCACAAAAAAGGGAAACAAACCGAAACAGACCCTCCAAACAACAAATGACAAACGAAATGTCATTTTTTTGATTCGTGCCCATCTCTCGTTAGAATATATTATTTGTATTGGAAATTCCCCTTTTGATGTATGTGACTCTCAGAATAGTTTTTCCCTTGATTTGCTAATAAACATAGTAATTCATTCTTTATAACTCTCAAGATCAAGTAAACTGTAGAAATTGTGTGGTAACAACATACCTTAACACTTAATATTCTGAGGTAAAAAGATGCTTCATTGAAAATATAACTTGATTCCAAGAAAATCTATTACATTGGCAAAGAACATATGATAAGGGAAATGTAACTTTGGCTGTAACCAACATGAAGACTAAATATAAACTAAGTGAGAAGAGAAAAAATGGTTTTTAGGGAAAGAAAGAATTTAAAAAGAATGATTTGAATGGATCATTTTGGGAGGAGGAGAAGGGGAAGAAGACTAAAGATCATGGAAAAGGCTAAAGCCAAGTGTGTTCTGCTTATATACTACCCCTTACCACTTCAAGTACTCTCTGGGTGGTTTACAATTTAATTCTACAGGCTACACATTGCCCCCTTCCCCAGCAAGCTGGGTACTCATTTTACTGACCTCAGAAGGACAGAAGGCTGAGTCAACCCTGAGCCTGCTACCTGGGATTGAACCCCAGGTCGTGAACAGTGCACAGTTTTAGCTGCAGTACAGGCATTTAACCACTGCGCCACAAGGCTCCTTAAGAAGCAAATCAGTTGTGAAAGACAGAGCATGAACTATAACATGAACCAACAACAGATTTACAAATAGCAGGTAATAAAGCCTCAGCCTCTGCCCCATTTTTAAAGTAGCTTTCGGGGGGGCATATTGAACAAGCAAAGAGGTACTGGATCCATTAAATGAATGTAAGACTCTTTATTTTATTTATTTATTGAACGTTTAAACTGTCCATCTAGCTAATTGCTACTGTTATGAATGTGTGTAGCATTCTTCTTAAATTGTCTTAACAAACATTTTTAAACTCTCTCATGATAACAGTTTTTACTCTACCTTTCTTTATACCCCTATACACTAGAGATGGGCACGAAACGAACAATTTTTCGTTTCCGTTTTTTTTCTTCGTTTCGTTACGTAATGAAATGACAAACGAATTTTTCCCCAAAATGAAACGAAACGAACAGAAACACCGGAAACTTTGTCGTGCGTTTCGTTTCCGTTACTGCAATACAGTAAACTGCTTTAACTGCTAAAAAAATAAAAAAAGAAATAAATAGTAACGAAACGGTAACGAAACGAACAAAAACGAAATGAATTTTTTAAATTTTTTTCACAAAAAACAGAAACAAACTGAAACGGACCCTCCAAATGACAAACTCCATTTTTTCTATTTGTGCCCATCTCTACTATACACATTGCAGTGCTCTGATAGGCTTGCTTTTATTATATAGGTTTCTGCATTTCATTTTGAGGTAAGCTGCTTCAAAGAAATGACAGCGGTAGAAGTGCCCTGTATTTCTAAGGACAGAAGTGTGCTTTCCAAGCAATGGTATCCTGGCATGCACCCGTTCAAGCTTCTTTATTTGTCATCCACAGGAAACAATTATAACAACTTCCGGATTAATCCCAGCAGTGGACTGGTCATGCGAGGCTTACGGGGCCTGGACAGAGAACGCAATTCCTCTCATGTCCTTGAAGTGGAAGCCTACAATAGTGAACAAGGGCCAATGAGGAGCTCTGTGAGGGTAATGGTTCTTCAGAATACCCTAAGAGCTACAGTACTTTGAAATCCTGAGGAAGCTGTAATATAATAAGAGTGTGTTCTTGTTGATACAGTATGGCTTTCTACTAGATAAGATTGACAATTTGATAATTATGGATGAGATATTTTTGATGAGTTGCATAAAGCATGTTGCTATAGTACCATATGCTGATAATGTTTAGGGAGAAATTAGTAGAAATTAAAACTGTTTTTATCATGGCTGATAGAATTCTGGGTGGCTAAATTTCTTTGTTCTTCAAAATTTATTACTCAACTAATTAGAAAAGCAAGTGCATAGTAAATTCCAGGAGCACCACAAGCATTAGAGAGTGTGGGTTCTATATTGGCTGTTGGGGGTCCAGGGCTTGGGGCTTGGGGTGGGATATACGTGTTCTATATCGTGGGATATACGTGTTCTTTCAGCTGAAACCCTCAGAATCTGAGTCTGGGACTTAGCTTCATAGGTTACTTTTGACTGTATCTATTCAGGCCTCAAAAGCCCTGTTTAGATCTAAAAGGTAATAACAAAATGTACAGCATCCGCCCTGTCAACTGCCAAGTGGCGTGAACATCCATTTCTGCATTTTGCCAGTTCTCGTGCTTTCTGCTCTTCTGGTTAACATTGCAGGATTTCTTCCTAAGGCACATCAAGGCCTTGTTTTTCCAACCATTAACTTCACTGACCCATCCTCTCCCAGTTCAATTCTAGACATTCGTTATCTGTTTCTTATCCTGGCAATATGAACTTCCTCTGCTCCTCTGAATCCGGCTGAAGGAAACCATACATTATATTTTCATTTTTAAAGATCTACATAAATAAAAATGTACTGTAAATTGAAAAAGGGTATTGTTGCTTTTTGGCTACCAGCAACAGGTTTGTTAAAAAAATATTTTTCCTTAGTGCTTTTCCTGTCAGAAAACAGTGTTTTCAAATAAGCAGATTAAGATAATTGTGTAAGGTGCTTTCTGCTGGTTTAATCAGACATGTGAGTGTTCTGATTTTCTTTGTGACTATTATAGCTGAGATACCATAGTTTTGTTTGACTTCCCTATTCTTACAGCCAGGAACAACAGTGGTTTCCAAATCATGGTCAGGGTGAGACTTTTCATGCCCCTGGATAAAAAGGAAATACAGTACCTGGCTAAATTTTGTGTTACTCTTGGATGGACACTAGGTCAAACTACAGTTTAAATTCAAAGCAGAAAAGGTTTTGCTAGAGATGTGTTGGAAGCAAGAGCTGTCCCTGGGATTTTTTTTCTCTCCCAGGAACAGGCAAAGCTGCACAGTGGTGGGTTAGCATAATTTGCAAGTATTACACACACAGCTACAATACAGCATGCCAGCTGTGTACATTAAACAAATATGCAAATTGGGGATGTAGGTAATTGGTCCTCCTGTCCTCCCCTCTGAGAGGGACATCCATATTGGGCAGCGATCTTCCTGTTAATCTGAACAAGGCATGAAAAGGTGATTATATACTTCAGCCTGGATTTGATCTTTCGTTATTTATTGATTGATTGATTGATTTTTAGAGCTTATATACTGCCCGTCTTCCAGACAGAACTCCGGGCGGTTCACAACAATAAAATGGACAGAAAAAACAGCTTATATATTACATCGTAATAAAAGCAACAAGATCAACTGAACATTAAAGATAAAAAACGATAGCAGGGAGACAAGTGGCGGATGAAAAGAAAAAAAACTTAACAGTCACCAAACGCTTCCCAAAAAAGCAAGGTCTTTAAAGCTTTTTTGAAGGCTGGCAGGGACTCTGCAAGGCACAACTCACACGGGAGATGGTTCCATAGTACAGGGCCAGCCACAGAGAAGGCTCAGCTCCAGGTGACCGTTTTCCGAGACTCCCTGGGCGTGGCCACCCGCAGTGAGTGCGCCCGCAATATTCTAGTTGGTCAGGCCGAAGGTGACCGCTGGGAGATACGCTCTGCCAGGTAATCAGGTCCCAGGCCATGGAGGGTTTTATAAATTGAAACAAAGACCTTGAATTTTATTTGGGACGCAACAGGTAGCCAATGCAGGCAAGCCAGAACTGGGGTGATGTGGTTGTAATGACGCATACCCGCCACCAGTCTGGCTGCCGCATTTTGCACCCACTGAAGTCGCCAAACAAGAGTCAAGGGCAACTCCATGTAGAGGGTGTTGCAATAATCTATTATTGAGATCACCAGTGCTTGCACAACAGTTTTCAGGGAGTCCCCGTCAAGGTATGGACGAATCTGGGCGATCTGTCAGAGATGGAAGAAAGCGGTCCTGGACACAGCGGGCACCTGGGCCCCCATAGAGACGGCCGGGTCCAGGACCACGCCCAGATTCCGGACACTATCCGCCAGCCAGAGGGAAACACCCTCCAGGCTAGGGAGAGGGCCTCCATATTCCAAAGGGGAAGACCCAAAGAACATAACTTCGGTCTTGTCCGGGTTGAGTTTGGTCCTGGTCCATTCAATGACTGCATCCAGGTCGAGGGTCTGAACAGCCTCAACTGCAGAGGTGGAAAAGGAGAGATAGAGCTGCATGTCATCAGCGTACTGATGACAGCAGACTCCAAATATCCTAATGACCTCAGTCAACGGCCTCACATAGATGTTGAACAGCATGGGAGAGAGAGATGACCCCTGTGGAACCCCACATGGGAGTATCCATGGGGCAGACAGCTCCCCCCCCAAGCTGCACACGCTGGGGACGGTCCCCCAAGAAGGATCAGAACCAACTGAGCACAGTGCCTCCGATACCTATCTCGGAGAGCTGGTCCAGCAGGATACCGTGGTCGACGGTATCAAAGGCCGCTGACAGATCCAGAAGGACCAACAAGGTAGAGCTGCAAGGTTCCACTGCGACTCCATGATTTAGCACAGCTGTAGACCCATCAGGATTTCTCCCTCTGATTATACTGCTTTCTTGTTCTGGAGGACATTCCAGTCAATCAAATGATGTGTGTTTCGACATTTCCCTAGGTAATAGTCTATGTGGAAGATGTCAATGATGAAGTGCCAGTATTTACTCAAAGGCAATATAACCGGTTGGGTTTACGAGAGACGGCTGGGATCGGGACATCCGTTGCAGTTGTGCGGGCAACAGATCGAGATACAGGTAGAGCTACTGCATAAAACATTCACCAAAACATGGCAGCTGTCTGTGATTTGGATATATCCACGGTGGAATCTTGCTTTCCTGTTCTGCTTTGATTCTTGGTAGCCTCTAGGGACAGTAAGAAGATGAAATGAATAATAATCAAATATAGTTCCAAATTTTGGAGGGGAGGAGAGAGAGAGCTGGTATTACCATTGTATTCTTTAACAATTGCTACATTTCTAATTATTTAGCAAAAATGGAAAAACTTCCCATGCTGACAAAACCCAATACAGACATACCCCCCAAAAAAAAACCCACTTTTGGAAATTTGCTCACCTAATTCTGGACCCCAAGAAGTCCACTCTTCTATGTTTCTGAAATAAAAGTTCCTAAACCATTTGAAATACATTGCCTCCCTTAAAACCAAGACACCAACAATGTAAGCATTGTTATTGATTAACACCTGCGGTTGAAATCAGGATGGGGTGGACAAAAGAGGCCTTATGGTGGAATAACAAGGGTTGATTAGTGATTAGAGATGGACACGAAACAAATAAAGAATTCATTTTGTTATTTGTTATTTGTTTCATTAGGTAACAAAATGAATAACGAACCACCCCCTCAAAGAAAAATGAAATTTCATTTCATTTTTCATTCCCCCATCCGGCATCTTCTCCTACCTGAATGCCAGGCTGGGACTCACCACTGCTGCTGACCAGCCTCCCTGGGGTAGGGCTTCTGAGGCCGCGGGGAGACATCCCTCCAACAAAAAAAGGCACCAATTAGCCCGCGCTACAACCGTTTGGTGCTTCAGTAAAAAAAAAAAAATTAAAAAGTTAAAAAGCAGCAACCTGGCCTGCAGGCTAGCTGGTCGGCGCTTCAATAAATAAATAAATAAATAAATAAATAAATAAATAAATAAATAAATGTGCCAAGCATCTGGCCCGTGGGCCGGGTTGGAGCATTTTATTTTATTTTATTTTGTTCTCATTATGCTGACCAGCTGGCCCATGGGCCGGGTTGGCATTTATTTTATTTTATTTTATTTTTTCTTATTGCACCAACCAGCTGGCCCGTGGGGCGGGTCAGCGTGTTTTTCAATATTTTTTTAAAAAAAATATTAGTTGCACTGACCAGCTGGCCCACAGGCTGGGTTGGCACATTTTTTATTTATTTATCTTTATTTATTCAAGCACCAACCAACTAGCCTGCGGCCAGGTAGGTGCATTTTAATTTTTTTTTATTTTTTTTTACTCACGCCAACCAGCTGGCCTGCTGGCTGGGCTGGTGCATTATTTATTTATTTATTATTTATTCAAGTACCGACCAGCTGGCCCGTGGCTGAGTCAGCATGTTTTTTGTTGTTGTTTTTTTACTTATTGTGCTGACAAGCTGGCCCACGGGCCGAGTCTGCATGTTTTTTTCTTTTCCTATCATGCCAACCAGCTGGCCCGCAGACCAGGTTGGCACGTTTTTTATTTATTTATTATTTATTTATTCAAGCACCGACCAGCTGGCTGGCGGCCGGGCAGGTGCTTTTAAAAAAAATAATATTTAAAAAATTCACTGACCCCGCCTGTAGGCCAGCTGGTCAGCACGATAAGATTTTTAAAAAAAAGTGCCAACCCAGCCCACGGGCCAGCTGGTCGGCATGAGTAAAAAAACTAATTAAATAAATAAAAATTTTAAAATGCACTGACCCAGCCCACGGGCCAGCTGGTCAGCTCGAGTTAAAAAAAAAAATTAAAAAAGCACACCAAAAATTTCATTTTAAAGGAAATAAAACAAAAAAAAACTCCAGCTATGGTAGATGAACTCTGTATTAAGGATTGTATAGCTACTAGCCAAACCATAACTAGATCAGGGAAACTGGGCCTTAGACCCCAACAATGTAAGCATTGTTATTTATTAACACCTGTGGTTGATATCAGGATGGGGTGGACAGAAGTGCACAACTTATTGCTGGAAAGACATGAATTACCCCATTGATATATGCTTATGGAGGGGCACGGACCTGCCCATTCTGAGCATATGTACTGCTCACAACCTCTCCTCAATGGGCACAAGGAAACACAAGACAGGTGGACTCATTACAGAACCAGTATGGCCATCACACACTCACAGACAGGCATTTGTACTCGCTCATCCTTCTTCAGCCCATACAGTCAGATGTGATCCAAGCTTAATGAACAGAGCAGCAAGGCCCAGAGGAGAAAAAAATTGACTGAGCTGTAATTAACATGATACCAGGGGTGCTACATTAGACTACAACATCCAGCACCCCTAGAAACATAGTGGGGAGTCACAGTCTAAAAACATCTGGAAGACTGCATCTTGGTCCCCACTGCTGCCATCTGGATAGCTGGGATTATAGTGACGAGATGTTCTAGGACAGTGATGGCAAACCTTTTAGAGACCGAGTGCCCAAACTGTGATTCAAAACCCACTAATTTTTCACAAAGTGCCAATATAGCAATATAACCTGAATACAAGTGGCTGTGAAGAGGGCCATGTCAGGTGCCCACAGAAAAGGCTCCGAGTGCCACCTTTGGCACCCATGCCATAGGTTCGCCAACATTGTTCTAGGAACTAGTCAGTTCAGGCTTCTCCTACTTAGTGAAGGGTAGAAAGAGGTCATCAGACGTTAAGAGCAAGTTGGGTCTACTGTGACCAGGCGAAAGTGAGAAACAGGAGGAGTAACTAGTTGACATTTCCAGGTTATCTTTGTTAAGTTTAATTGAAAAAGGACAGGTTAACAGTGAGAAGCTAGGCCTGGGCAGTCGACTAACAGCCAAGGATTCAACTGATACTGAAAATGACTGTGTAGAGAAGGAAAAGAAGTATCTGAGTTAGATATGCCCTGAAGGACCTCAACTCATCTTAATAAATGATTGTATAAACTCTTAATTGTGCATGCGAATTTTCATCTTCCCATCCTGATTACCTCACAACTGGATTAGCTGTTATTTTTTGACTGAAATCCATTTTTCTCCCCCTAGGAAATGGAGGGCTGGTGAATTACAAAATTGTCACCGGTTCTGAGGGGAAATTTGAAATTGACGAAAGCACTGGCCTGATCACCACAATTGATTACCTAGACTATGAGACGAAAACCAGCTATTTGATGAATGTCTCTGCTATGGATCAAGCCCCTCCCCACAATCAAGGCTTCTGCAGCGTCTTTGTCAGCCTCCTCAATGAACTGGATGAAGCTGTACAGTTCTCCAATGCCACTTATGAAGCAGTCATCACAGAGAACCTCCCCTTGGGCTCTGAGGTTCTGCGGGTCCAGGCCCGATCCATTGACAACCTCAACCAGATTACCTACAAGTTTGACCCCAATACTAATGCCCAGGCCCTGTCTTTGTTCAAAATAAATGGAATCACTGTAAGTAGTTTATAGGTGGATGTCCTTCACCTTATTGCACCAGGAGCACACAGCCTTTTGGTATTCATTTTGGTTTTTCCTGGCAGGGTGTGATCACAGTCAAAGGACAAGTGGATCGAGAGAAGGGAGATTGCTACACTCTAACTGTTGTTGCAGATGATGGAGGTCCGAAGCTTGACTCAACAGTGGTAAGAATTGGCTTTTGCTGTCATTAAATAACATTTAAAACTACTTTAAGCAATTTGAATCTGTGGTACATTGCATTAAGAGTGCTAGTGTGCAGAAGAGCAATAAGCAAACACAATCAATTCATGAATACTTGCCTTTCTGTGGTAAGTGGATGTCACGTTGGCTAAGTATGTTTACCCATTGATTCCAAAACTGTGTTAAATTCGCTACAGTTGTTTTCTGTATTGCTCCCAAAATTTCAATCCTATTGTTGTCCAAATGGCTCCTTTTAGGGGAAGGATATGTTTCTATGAAATTTGGGAAGGAGCTGGGACTCTTAGTTTAGTACAGTATATGGGTATGAAGCAAACTATTTTCTTTGTTGCTCTTGTCCTTCTATCTGTCTCTCTTCTTCCATTCTCTGCACTTTTGTTTTGTTCTGTTTCTGCACATTACAAAAGCTTTGCCCTGCCTCCCAGCCAGAATCTTGGGGAAAGCTGGATGGGGATGAGAATGTGTGATTGTAAGGCATCATTTCTGGAGATTTGCTTGGTTCTTTAAAAAGAAGTCTTGACCTCATGTGTCTGGCTTTATTTTCTT
Organism: Phrynocephalus guinanensis; assembly: GCA_037367245.1. NCBI lineage: Eukaryota > Metazoa > Chordata > Lepidosauria > Squamata > Agamidae > Phrynocephalus > Phrynocephalus guinanensis. The sequence continues at coordinate 39,015,850 of CM074735.1, read as the reverse complement.
GCAAAAACATACACCAGTAAGCAAAACAATTGTTATTGAATTTCCTTGCCTCGTTCATCATTTTATTTTATTGCTCTCTTTTATTTCCCAGAAAAGGTTTTTATAACATTGCTGAGTCTTTATAGCATTACTGAATATAGTTTTATTACCGTTCTGTCATCCTAAATGTTTCAGCTAATATTTCTGAAACATTGAATGAGGTTATTTAGGCAAAGGCAGATCGTTTTCATGGTGGACAAACATGATTTCTTTCCAAGCATTCTCACCATGCTCTGTCTCATCTGCCTAAGATCCAGCTCATTCCCCTTGTTACAATTCAGACTGTGCATAATTAATATGATGCAGTAATCAGATAAGAGATAGGTACTTACAAATTTGGACTATTGTTCCAATCATCATGCTGGATAAATTATTTGGCTCTTAGACAAAAATAATACATATCACATTCATTCTTGTGTACAAAGTACTGACAGAAAGACTTTCTGAATCACAATATTTTTTCTGCATGGAATCCTTTGCTTGGGTTTTTACTTTAGAACTGGGTTCTGCATGGGCACAGTATAATTTACAGTGAAGGTGTTATTTAGACTCTAAATCCCAGAATTCTCCCTCAAATGAAGTCTGAAATGCCCGTTGTCTCAGGCCTCAACCAGCTTTATTCAAAACATTTAATTCAACCTATGTTTTTTTTAAAGGGAAGAACATATGGTAATTCTTTGTTCTTTCTCTTTTTTTTCTTCTGTGTCCTGTTTTGTGCATCCCTTCAACAGAAGGTAAGAGTGTTTATGGTGGCCATCCTTCTTTTATATTGGAGATTTGCAGGATCCAAAACACCCAAAAAGATGGATCCTACATGTTGGTCTAGGACAGGCATGTCCAAACTTTGGCCCTCCTGATGTTTTGGACCACAACTCCCAGAATTCTAAACTTAAATTGCCAATGACAAAGGACTGTGAGAGTTGTGGTCCAAAACATCTGGAGGGTTGAAGTTTGGACATACCTGGTCTAGGATATACAAGCTTTAGCTTTATATAGGTCTTTGAGACACAGGAGAAGTAAGCAAAAGCTCTGCTATTGGGAGAACCCTAAACCTCTTCAGAAGTTTGTATATCTACTTTTGCTTCCATGCTCAGAGAGGAGTGCTTAACCCGGGCCCACTCCATCATCATTTTCTACGTGCAATCACCAAGGAGTCTGAAGAAAAGGCAGTCTTGCTTGCATATAGACTCTACCCATAAGCAACAAGAACCTACATTTTCCACAGACCTAGCTCACATATAGAGCCTGTCCTCAACCATTCTCAGCCATTTGTTTGGCTTCATCCATAAATACAATATGAATCAATATGAATATGGGCCAAATCAAGATTGTATACACTGCATAACGAACCTTATAAGATGGTGTGTGAAGAATGTTGCAGCATGTGGGTCCCTTCAAATGTGGCAGGGGCTTCCAATGGTTACCCCAGAAGCTTTCCATTTAGACTCCATGGTCACTGTGTCAGGAGATGAAAGAGAGGGCAGAACTAGATGGTCCCTTCTAACCATGCATATGAATGTTGGTGTGTTCATGCCTCAGAAGAGTTAGTGGCACTTACTTGCTTTCCTGTCATGTGTCCTCCTAGTAGTTTTACAAAGCTGATAATATCTCTGCACCGCAAACACAATCATCAGGCAAGTAAAAATGGAGGAGAACAATAGCGCAGAGAGGCAAAGTGGCAAGAGCCACAGAGTGAAATGCAGGGAATAGAGAGGAAGCAGCGAAGCAACTGAAGGTCTCGGGGAAATGACATAATCCACTGTCCTACCATCTGTGGTGGTCGGTGTCTGCTTGAGCCTAATAATGATATGACTGTGGAGTCAATTATGGGAGGAACTAAGGTAGATTGGTGGAGATCCATTTCTCTGTTCAGATGGCAAGTCCTTTCAACAGCTGCAGCTGTTACATCTCAAAGTGAAAAGGGCACATTTTCCTTTCTGTCTGATATTTTTCCTACAAAATGAAAAACAAAACAAAAAATGGGTTAAGTTCAACAAAACTAAAAATAGAAGAGGTAGCTTTAGCCTTCCTTTAGAAGCAGGCCAGGATATCAAATCCTGCACCTGATGCCTTCAGCCAGGTAAAGAAAGAATCATAAGCAAATACATCTTCCTCTCTTCCTCCTCTGTACATGTTTTGTGTGTGCCTATACAGTTATTTTTAGGCATGACAACATTTCCTTTATTTAGCTCATCTAAAAACAAATATTGAAAAAAGCCAGGGTGATTCTGAACTCGTGGCTGCAGCTGAGGGACATCCATAACAAACAAGGTGTTTTTCTTTTCTTTTTATGGCTAATAAGGGGGTCGTTCTCACAGTGCAGTGGTTCTAAGAGCACTTTGTCACTATGAGAGTTTGGCAACATCTCAACCCTTTAGAATTTCCCACACATTGATAGGCCCATGTGGCTGAATTCATGAGGCAAAAGCAGTGCTGCAGGTTATTTATCTTTTTATTTATTTATTTATACAATCTATATGCCGCCCACTACCCAAAAGTCTTTGGGCGGCTTACAATAGAAATGAACAATTACAACAAAGCATTAAAATGTCAATTAAAACAATAAAAACATTTAAACATTTGAGTTTAAGTTATGGTGAGGTTTGTCTCCAGTGGAAACATGGATAGGAGAAAGAGCCCTTATGTTGCCTGGATGTGTCCTTGGGTTCCAGCCCTGTGCTCAGTGGAAAGGAATCCCCATTGAACTGAATGGGATTTATTTCTGAATAAACAGGAGGAGGTTCAGTCTATTGCTTTTCAAGTCACAGAAAAATATTAGAGGTGCTGAATCCTTCAGTACAAGGCCTCTGCCTTCTGAAGTAAATATATTTTTAGATTGGATCCGCAATCCAAAGTTGGGAAAAGGAATGTTGGAAAGGAATGAAGTCTGTACCTGTCATGGTAGTCTGATGTTAGCTGAAGTCAACACCTATGTAGGAATCAATAAGAATCCTGAGAATTATAGCTTTTGCACTTGCAAATATGTGTGTAAGTCTGAGAGGCAACATTGGTTATGCTTCTGAATTAGTTATGCTTTACAATCATAGCTTCCAAAGCCCCTTCATGGGTAAAACCAGCAACCAATATACACTGTTGATCCAAGCTTCATTGATGTTAAGTACAAATTCCATTTTGTTCTGATGGTGCAATACAAAGACATGAGATTTTATTCTATTTTTTTGCCTCTGAAACTTCTCTCTTGATGTGCATGTAAGCTCTTATTCAGATCTGAATTTTTCCATTGTACAGGTTACTATCACCATTCTGGATGAGAATGACAATAGCCCACAGTTTGACATTACTTCTGACTCCTCTGTCAGTGTCCCCGAGGACAGTTCGGTTGGACGTCGAATTGCACTAGTTCTGGCCAGGGACCCTGATGCAGGAAACAATGGGCAGGTAGCCATGCATGTGTCGCTTGAAAACGTACCATTGCTGTGTAGATTCACATGGGGTGCAATGGCAGTTCCTTATTCTGTTTTAGGGATGACTGCTGTATACGCAAGACTGGCCATAAGGAATGCCTAGCTGCTGTGTCAATGGTTGAATAAGGTGTGCTGGGTGTAAGCAACATACAATTTGTAAACCTGTTTCCTTCTCCTAATTGTTATGATAAATTGACTTCCTTGTTGTGGCATGCTCCCTCTATCATGCTTACTGAACCTGTTACGGCTTCCAGGGAGGTATACAACTGCACACTCCCTGTAGCCACAGAAGCAGCAAGGAAGGAAGCTCCATAGACTGATGGGGAATGCTCTGTCCTTTGTACTGGGTGTCCAAATATGGGTAGTGTTGCAAAAGGCAGCATCCAACCACAGAGAGCTGGCATGAGAGAACTGCTGGGAACCTCAGCTGCCAAAACCATGCTACTGTGATCCGTGAACTTGATTTGTAAAGAAGAAGCCTAAAGTAGGTACCCCTGTGTCCACTTATTCATTATCCACTGATTCAGTTATCCACGGTTGGCAGAGGAAAAATAAATAAATAATTCGGTAGCCGCAAAGCAAGCTACTGTCATAAACAGCAGCTGTAAAGCAAGCTACTGTCATAAAACAGCAGCTGTAAAGCAAGCTACCGTCACAAACAGCAGCTGTAAAGCAAGCTACTGTTGCAAAACAGCAGCTGAAAAGCAAGTTACTATCACAAAACAGCAGTTTGTTTTGGGAAACATTTTGGCTTTCTCTCTTATCCATAGTTTTCATTATCCACGGGAAGGCTTGGAACCAATCCCTAGTGGATACTGGTGTCCTACAGTATTTTTAAAAAACTGTCAGAGATGCAGAAGGGCTGTTCTTGATTCCGAGGAAGAGCAATGCTGATTTTAATTTTTTTTCCCCCCCCCCCCCGCCATCGCCATTTCCTGCAATTGTTGTCTCATCTGCTTAGTTTATTAGCTCGTGCAATTTGTTTTTCTTTAATTTGTTGTAAACCGCCCGGAGTTCCCCCCCAGGAAGACGGGCGGTATATAAGTCCCATAATAAATAAATAAATAAATAAATGTATGAAAAGCAGCTGAAGAACAAAGATACTTATTTCATTAGTGTGTCTGTGTCCATGTGTGCACACAAGACAAATGCTATTCAGATGAACTGGCCCCATGCAAATGAAAGCAAAATGTGCTGCTTATAAACCTTCCCCTAGTGCTTAAAGTACTCTCTTAGCACTTAAAGTATGCTCTTTCCTTGTGCTTTCATGAAATAAAAGTGGATGGAAAAATATGTTTTGGTCATGTATGTGATTCCATATTCAGGTATGCTTTCGTATGGACAAATGCACTTACATGCTCATCCTTCACTTTTTGCAGAGAAATACAATTCAAGTCCCTGACTCCCCGAAATTGCTGTTCTACCAAAGAAAGCATAAGGTCTCCAGAGGCCATAAATAAAGGGGGGAAATGAAAAATCCATAGTCAATCTAAACCCTCATCCTAATCCAGCACTATACTAGATTGCTTGCAGCACAAATTTCCCCTGGAACTGTCTTCTTCTTCAACCAACCTTCCTTTTTCTCCTTCAAACTATTACTCTGGGCTCAAAAAGCAGTCACACAAAGCAGAAAATGTTAAAATTACTGTAAATGTATTGATTTTATTTGGAGGGACCAGATGGCACAATATGCTGAGTTTTTGCCAGCATTCCTTAAAACCCCCATGGTAAATAGGTAAAACATCTCTACAAGAAGACTTATAGCCATAAATCAGGATTCTAACATGTTTGTGTTATCCCAACTGTGTTATCACCACCAGTCAGCTTCCGTGAGACCCAGTTTACACATTATTTTTTTTTTAAAACTTGCTCTTCTTCCCTTCATTTTCTTGTCACAGATGAAGTGCCTCTAAGTCCTTAATGTTCAATGGCAAGGCTTTGCCGCGAGGTGAAATGGCTAGCAATTAAACACAACCTTAAATAATGGGGTGAACAGGTGGCTGTGAAAAGATGGTTGAAAAAAATAATGTCAAAAAACAAATTCCCTTGGTGACAAGAAGCTACTTAACAGCTGCCAAATGGGACAATACCCTGAAAAATCTTAAGCAAAAAAATCTCCCATATGTGGCTTTCTCACCACTACAATGCACCGGAAGGACGTTCTCTGTCTATTAAACAGGAAGCACTCTGTGTTTAAAGTGGGTTGTTTTCTCTTCCCTTTAATTAGCTACATGCATCTGGTTGCTGTTCTGCACTTCCTAAGCAGTTGCACTCTTGACACACATAAACAGCTGCTGTTGGGGGCTCCATTCTGAATTTTACATTAAATCTAGAGTGCAAGGTAAGGTCTATAGTAGGGTTGGCTGGTGTCCAGCAGGTAAACTGTGGCAACCTTTTTGACAGCTGTAGGGAGCAAGCCTGAAGAGGCTGGTCAGAGAGAGACAGATCCTGAAAGCCACCATGCTCTGTAAATATACATCAATCTAAGGAGTATTTCACACTGCAGCATATAGAGAGAGGGCAATGCCTATTAGAATTAAAGTGTGTGTCTGTGTGTGTGTGTGTTTAAACACAAGCATTCCTTCTTGCTAAAGAAAGAAAACCTGAAACTGGATTTCTAGCTTCTGCCAAAAACATCATGGCTCTGTGTGCAGATTTAATGTAGTCATTATCTAATCAATGTAAGTGCGTAGACTCTTATCAGCTGATTCTTGCTCTTCTATCTACATGTGCCCATGTTCATATACCAGTGACATTTATTTTCTACATATCTAGAAATCCCAAAGTTTATATCTCAATGTTATATCTGTATGAACATGGACATATTCAAATGTTATGAGAGCAAGTGCAATTTCTGCATTCATATTAAATGCACTAAATAACCAAGTGTTGAATTTTGAATGAAACATATACAGGAAAACAGCTAAGCTTTCAGCTGTGAGGATTTCATGTGTTTATGAAGCACCGTGTCATACATCATGAACACTTCTGTCATCATTCTTTATACAGAAATAGACAAGTATCTGGTCTGGAACTTGAATGAGGTTTGAAACATTACAACTAAAGGTTTTCTAACATTTGATTCAAAGTAACACCCTAAATGGACATGCTAATTTTAACACAAAAGACTGGCCACTTAAGGCTAGAGATATGTCATTTTGATTTTGGGGACCCGGGTCCCTGAATTCTTCAAGTATTCCTCAGGAAGAGTTCTGGGAGTTTCCGCCTACGGACCCACACCTTCAGACAGCAATATTTCACTCATCTGGAGCACGGCCTACTTCTCCCACAAACAGTACAGGATTCTTGGCTTACATTTCTTGCCATAGAACTTAGAGAAGGAAGCTGCTACAATGCTTTCTGGAGTCACAGTTCTTCAGGAGGCATCCTCTTTAGAGCTTAGAGGCCAATGACACTACCTGTCATAGAAAGCATTGCAGCAGCATCCTGTCTGGAAGCATTGCTGCAGGAAATAAAAGCCTATGATGTCATTAAAGAGCAATAGACCCTGGTCCAGGTGAGTGAAATGTAGGTGTCTGAAAATGTGGGTCTTGAGCTTGAACACCTGGAATTCTATTGGGGGAGTTCTTTGAAAATTATGGAACCTGAGAGACCAAAAAGAAAAAGAAAAGAAAAAAATCTGAATGGTAACCATGAACATAAGAACATGAGAAGAGCCATGCTGGATCAGGCCAACGGCCCATCTAGTGCTGCTTCTTGTATCACACAGTGGCCCTGCCAAATGTGACCAGGAGCGCATGAGACTAGATCTCTGTCTCTTGATACCACTCCCCTGCATCTGGCCCTTGAATTATCCTGTTTTTGAACCTGGAGATGACACATCTCCTTCATAATAGAACCATATAGAACCCTGCTTTCTATAGTCTTCTCATTCATCAGATTTTAGTTTTCACTCACTCGCTCGCATATAATTCACCCATGTATTTGTTTGTTTGTACAGGTTGTGTTTTCTCTGGTGTCAGGAAACCTAGGAAGGGCTTTTGAAATACATACAACGAACAATACCTATGGAGAAGTGTTTGTGGCCAGACCTTTGGACCGGGAATTAATAGAGCACTACACCTTAAAGGTAATTGGAGAACTGCTCCAATATTCAAGTTGCATCATATAAAATGACGCCAGGAACAGTTCTGTTCCTAATGATCACCAGGACATAATTTTCCTTTTTGTAGCGACTGTACACTGGGTCAACCTGCTCCTCTCACCTTCAATGGAGGGCAGGTGATCTTCCTGAAAGTCAAGTACCCCCAACCTCTACCAAAAGTAGAAGTTGGGGGAGTGATGAGTTGATGAAACTCTGTAAATCTGTTATTTGAACAAACTTTCTTGTAGGCCGTCATCTTTCTGGCTGGGTATGACCTTTTTGTTATATTCCAGATTCAGGCAACTGATAAAGGTGTTCCACCTCGAAGGAAAGAACACACCTTAAGAGTTAATATACTGGATGTTAATGATAACCCGCCAATCATTGCCAACCCATATGGATACAACATTAGCATTTCTGAGGTAAATGTCTTTTGTTGCATGCTGACTCCCTGGGCGAAGACACACAGCCTTGTTTCTTCTTTTTTTAAAAAATGAACTTTTTGCACAAGGAATAGTTTAGGTAAATGTATTCCTGGCTCAGGGTGTTGCAGGTTCTATTGCGTGTTGAGAATATTATCATGAGATGGCTTCTGGATTGCAGGTGTTGAAGGCCAAAGTATCCTATTTGTCATCTTCTTTCAATGAAAGCAATTAATGAAATGAATACAAGCCAAGTAAATCTGGAAGCTACAAAGCCAAAATTACTGCCATCTCTTGTCCCTCTTATTCCCAGTGGCCTGAAGGAATCCAATTGCTAAACTAGAACAGAGTCATTGTCTGAAACCCACTAGTGTAATATATGTCCTATAACAGGGATGTCCAAACTTTGTCCCTCCAGATGTTTTGGACCACAACTCCCACCGTACTTTGCCACTGGAAATACAGGCTTGGAATTCTGGGAGTTGAAGTCCAAAACATCAGGAGGGCTAAAGTTTGGACATGCCTGTCCTATAAGCCTGATGGTGGACTCAGCTGCTGCAATTTTTTATTTTTATTTTTGGAAATTAAACATTTCCAATCCATCCTCACCCCAACTGAAGCTCCTAATGCTCCTTTGAGATCCGATTCATTGAAAAGAAGCCATGAGATTGGTGTGTGCATGTTATTTCCAAACCTTATGGTGATTGGTAGAATCAGCATTAAGACCTGATTTTGTGGGGAAGAATTAAAAGGTTTTAACTTCCAAAAACGATAATGGCTAATGCATCACTTGCCTTACATGGTGTAAGTTAAAGCAACAGGATTATAGCCCCTAACTAGATTGCTTGACATAAGCCAATCTTTAGGTAAATTGCATTGATTGAGTGGGTCTCCTCTAGTTTGGAATTGAATTTAAGCCAGTATTTTTAATTTCTAAAATATGAGCATTAACTGTTTGCCCTTGACTAGATATTTTTCAGTAGCTCTACTGAGTACTTCAAGGCATTTCCCCCCTGAAAACTATTTATAGTAACTCAGATTTAGTTCAATACGTGTACCCGTGCATATGTATTGTTCGTTGCAATGCTTGCTATCCATACCACTGGCTCTGATTAGTGGGCCCCACAGCTATGTTGAACAAAGCAAAACAAAAACCAGCAAGAACTCCAGGAGAATAGTTCTAATCCTTATGTTTACACCTGTCCATTCTAATACAATGTACAATGGTAGTCTTTGCTTAATCCTAAATCCAAATATAATATAAATGGCACAGTTATAGTTTTAAAGAAGTGTGCATGAGTCTACATTTCTAAATGGAATTGCTAGCCTAATTTTAGTTTATTTGCACACTCCCCCCCCCGCACTTCTTCCCATGTGTTCACAGAACGTCGGCGGGGGCACTGCCGTTACTCAGGTGCAAGCCACTGACAGGGATAGCGGCCTCAATAGTGTCCTCTCCTACTACATCACTCATGGGAATGAGGAACTGACCTTCCGTATGGATAGAGTGACTGGGGAGATTGCCACCCGTCCTTCTCCCCCAGATCGTGAGAGGCAACAGTTCTACCGGCTGGTGGTCACTGTGGAGGATGAAGGCAACCCAGCCCTCTCGGTAGGTTGTGGTTATGTGATCATTGTCGTTTGGCTGTGCCATAGGGAATTACTCAGGGCGCTTTTACACGACCCCTAAGATCCACTGGCCACTTAAATTCGGACCAGAGATCTTAGGGGCTTGTCGCTCTTCCTGTGTCCCCACCCTGGCTGCTGGCTGCGTGAGGGGAGGGAGAAATAAAAGGAAGAAAAGATCGTGGCTCACCTTCGTTCTGCCTCCATTCTTGCCGCGGCAACATTCCTGTCTCTGTAAAGTAGCTCTTAAAGGGGCGGGAGCCAAAAAAAACAACAAACAGAAGCGAGGAGAGCCCCGCACTCACTATCGTTACACCGCATCAAGCAATTTTCACCCCGGAAGAGCAGGTACTTGAAAGGTGTGCTGGGACGTGCTAAAGTGGGCGTGGCCGCACTTAATTTCCTGTAAACTCCGGAGGTGGTGGGGAAACATTTTTAAGCTCCGGAGCTGGGAGCCATTTGCCCCAGAGTTTAGGGGTCATGTATAAACGCCCTTAGTGTGTCTCACCCACACTCCTTTACCACAAGGAAGAGAGATCAATCCAGAGCAATGTGTTTGAATCGTCTCTTCAGAGCAAGGCACTGGGTAGATCTACATTCAGGAGATCTACATGATTAATTCTTTTGCTGGCGTAGTGGCTGCAGCAAGAGAGTAGTCAGTATGGCCCAGCTCACCCAGGGCCATGCTCTGAGAACATTTTGGAGCCAGGCATTAGGCAGCCACTGTGGAGATGCCCACCTTTAAAATGGTACTTACTATAATAGAAGAGCAGGTGTCAATGTTCTCCAGAAAAACCACTTGCCTGCAGAATAAGGCATTTATGGTTTCACTAGAGAAGCAACAAGAGGGATAAGGGGTAAACCACACTTTCCGAGGGGGGGTGAGGGATCCACTACTTGTGACCTGTCTGCAGCTCCTCCCCCAATCTGAAGCAGGAAATGCCCGATAACCAATGAGTATTTTGTAAGCTGAATGTTGGCATGTTATTTGAAAAGGGTCCTTTCTTCTGCCCCGGCATCTGAAGTAATCTGGTAGGAACTGAAAAGACAACTTCACTAGTGACTGCTCCTAAGCTCCTCTGGAGCAACTTACCAAGGGAGTCTCGTCTTGCTTCTTTTTCAATGAATTTCCACTAGCTGGGGGTATTATGTTGCAACTGCATTGCAATGGTCTTGAAGCACATGTTTTAAAAACCACTGCCTGGTTGATTTGACTTTTATTTTAACTACCTCTTCTGCTGTATGGTTATTCTATATTCGACTTTCTGTTGTATTATTGCTGGCCAATTTATGCACTACAGTATTTTATGAAGACGCCCCATGTAATCATGCCACAGAGAGTCTCTGAGCTCTTTCTCAATGGAGTATGTATTTCCCATTAAGACAGGATCACCCTGTATTATTCTTACTGCACCTCCTTTGGCGGTAAGAGGGGGTGTAAAGAAAGAAAACCTCTAGATGGAATTATTGCTTATTGAGTCAAAACTGCAAGCACTACACCTCTGATTCTGTGTACATAATTAGACCTAAGTACCCAGAGAGGATCACCATCTTGACATTAGCTTTCACTTTAATATGGTACTAGAAAATGGTTTGTGTTTATTTAGAGGGAAATTGCTATTGAAAGACATGATCCAGAGACCTATGAGATAGGAGCAAGGTTCGGCAAAGTGTAGGGCCATCACTATTCTTGATTTTATTCAAGATTTCCCTCCATCTCTGAAATCAAAGGACTTTTGATACTCCCCTATGTATGTATGTATGTATGTATGTATGTATGTATGTATGTATGTATGTATGTATGTATGTATGTATGTATGTATGTATGTATGTAATAACAATACAGAACTATTGCTGAGATTTCACAAAGACAATCTAAAATATATATAAAAGGTAAAACATTAAAAGAATAAATTCTACAAGAATTTAAAAATACACAATACAAATAATGAATGATTGATTATATAAATTGTGTATGAGCAGATACTAGAACAACTAAGAATAAGACTAGATATCCAAGTCATTTAACCATTGAACAGCACTTTCCACAAGATTCTGTAATTCTTGCAGGGAGCGAGAGCGCCTAAGGGAGCACTCCATCACAAGCCCATGTAAAGTTTGAAGGGCATACACACAAATAGAATTATCAGCCAGCACTCACTTATGTTTCCAATATTGGCACCTGCCATGGTTAGTTTGAATCTGATTAAAGGCTATCCAGTTTTTCCTCAGGAGATCAAAGACGTAGGGGCACTGTCCTGGATCGGACACTGAATTAAGCAGATCTGGATTAGAAATTGTGAACTCCAGACACCATACTGTCTCAATGTCAAAGTCTCTTATTAGTTTTCTTATTAGTTCTCTTATTAGTTGCTGTCCAAATTTCCATGGCGTATTCCAAGATTTCAGTCTAAATAGTTGATCATGACAGTCCTTGTGTATAGGTAAGTTTCACTCATGTCTTCCATGGTGTGGGGGTGGTATGTTAGATGGCACCAGTAGCCATCAGAAAGTGTTGATTTAGTAGTTCCTGATATTAACCTCCTAGTGTGGTTACGCTGGGGGTCCACCATTTTTATACGCTCACTATTTAGCCATACATGGCTAAAGTATTCAATCACAGAATATACTTGGTGGTAGAGAGTTGGTGTAGGATATTGTTCCTAGTTTTCATTTTATTTGTGGCTTTTCATAGGTGTTCCATATATGTTAATGATCAATTAAAGTTCACTCCTAAATACTTTGGGTTGCAATTTAACTTGAGCACCTGGTTCTTAAATTCTACTTTTGGTATAGAATTGGCTTGTCTGTTACTCAAAGGCAACCAGCTTCTCCATATTTTTTTTTATTTAAAAAAACTAACCATTTCCTTTCAATCATTTTTTAGGGCTCTTTCAGAGATATTGAAGTCTTCAGATTGTTTGACCAGTGTGATATAATTCACATATATGAACTTTTTTGCTTGTTACTTCTCCGTTTCATCTAGAATTACTGCAGTTTTTGATGTGGTTTCAGGTTCCTGCACCCTCTGTTGTTTTTGAGCTAATACTGAAAGAAGCAGCTGGGTAGCTGCCCTGCCCTGCAGTTGTTTTTGCTCCAAATTAGACATCCACATTGTGCAGTCCTTCTCATACCTCTGTACGTGGCTTCCTGTACCTTTTGCAAAGACAGTTGGTTCATCATAATTCCACCCTGCTGATTTCCACTGCACGGCTTTGAAAGCAACAGCAAAGCCGTCTACATGTTTGTATAACTTCTCTGCTTGCTAATCAATGAATTTGCAGGAATATACTTATTATTTTAGGCCATGTCTTAGTAATTCTGCTTTTGCTTAATGTTTTCATAAGATGATGTCCCACCATTGCACCTACAGACAACAGAACAGCAAACACACATATAAATAGCCAGAGACAGACACAATTACAAGCTTTATCAGGGAATGACATATATCTTTTGAAATATATTAGGAGCTTTGGATACAAAGTAACCATAGCAGGTACCAGCATTGGAAGCATAAGTGGGAGCTGGCCGATAATTCTAATTGTGGATATATCCCACAAACTTTACATCGCATTGTGATGGAATGTCCCCTTAGAAGATTTCCTGGCTCCCTGCAAGAATCATCTTGAGGACACTGCTGTTCAACGGTTAAATGATTTAGGTATCTTGCCTTTGGTTTAGTTACTTCAGCAATTGCTCATACATAATTTATCTCACTAATCACTATTCATACTGCATGTTTTTTAAAATCTCACAGAATTTATTATTTTAACGTTTTACATTTTACATTTTATATTGTCTTTGTGAAGTCCTACAAAATAATGCTGTCTTTTGCTGTGCCATACGAAATAGATAAATAAGTAGCTTCTGAGACTGCATGCATATACAGTAGAAGGGTTGGGGACAATGAGAGTAGATGTTCCTTGTGCCTGATCAAGAGAGGTATGAGGACATCCTATGATCTCTCAGAATCTGACCAACGTCTATTCCTTTTGGGTACATGTCTTACTGGGTTTAGAAGGGCATGCTTAATGCCGTGTCAATGTCCAACACTATTAAAATATATGATTATTGTGGCTAAGGCGTAAGCTGCTTTTGCAGAAATCTTCTCTTCCACATTTGATTTTATATTGCCGCCTAAAACTAGCATTCTTGATAAAACCTATACTGTATATTGTGATGTCTCAGAAATTTATTCAGTTCTGCAATAAATTTCCTCCCCAAAGACCTAAAACAATCTTAAATTCTTTTTACTTCAGTGTTGTCATTTCAATATATCTCTTCCTAATGTGTAGCCATTGTTATATTAATCTAGCTAGCCTAAAATAATTTTATTATAAAATTGCACCAGGCGTGCTCCAGTATTTCCAAAGTCCATCTCACACAAGTTTCATTGTTCATTAGGATAAGCAGTTTGACTAGGCTCTCACACACATCCACACACATTACCCTAGCCCAGCAGAAGACTACGAGAACCACCCACACCTGATCTCCTGCTGCACGACTGAGCACGTATCTGACATCCTGGAGATGCATAATCTGCCAGGTAGAGGAAGATCCATGGTATCATCTCCTTGCAAGACGTTTGGCTTTTAGTGACATCAGGAAAGGCAGTGGGGGCGGGGGTTGGCTTTGGTCAAAATGGTGCAACACAGCTTGCTACTTAAGAACAGGAAAGGCAAGCTTAAAATTTACAAAGAGGAAACAAAATTAGGGAAGTTTTTATTCAGTGAATGTAACCAGCTCTTGACAACTGCTAAATGTTAGGCTGGGCCAGCTTCTTACCAGAATCTTTTTCCAACAGAGCAGAGGAAAAGGTATTGCTCAGCACTATGGGTTGCAAAGCAGTTTGCATAATACTGTAGTAATTTTAAACCAAAGATGTGCATGGGGACTTGATCTGAATAGATCTGATGACACCCCCTTTAACAGATGAAATATCATTTGTTTGACATAAACTGTATCGGTACTGCCATTTGTGTCCATTACAGATGCTTCCTACACAAACTTATGGATGCATGGGTTCACCAACTGCACAGTCGTCCCCCAATGTTTAGCATACTGTGAATCATAGCTTTCTCTCCCCCCCTTTCATTTCTATCACCCCTAATAAGTGATGAGAAACCTGAAGGGAGACAAGTATTAGTTCTAGTTTTCAGAAGATGCTGCATGGAACACCACTTAAAAATTATCACTGGAATTCAATACCTGTCTCTGAATTCTATGGACATTGTTCCAAGGAAAATGTTTGTTTCCATTTCCTTACAATGGGGCCAAATCTGCATTGGGGTCTTAGAGATGTACAAGTGACAGTTTCATCAGTAAGGCAACTTGGATAAAGCATGTGTTGTATTTAATGTCATTAATCTTGTTTTTGTCACAATGGCCCAGAAATCTGTCACTTTATATTCAATTATTTCTTACTCGTACCAGGTTTAAATGTTCAAATGCATCTTGGGCTTGTTAGAAACTTTTATTATTATTATTATTATTATTATTATTATTATTATTATTATTATTATTATTATTATTATTATTATTATTATTATTATTATCCTGTCATCTGGCCATATGGGTGCGTTAATTAATTAAGCAATTGAGGTTGCAGCACAGTAAAGAACATATTTTTGGGTTCCCCCCCCCCTTTATTTCTTCCTAGAAGGTAGGGATGGAAGAAAGGGGATGATTTCTGTTTGTACCACCACCCATATTTTCACTAAGTGAGGTGACATAAACATATATCATAAATATATAAATAAAAACACATTTCTGCCTGTTGCAGTTATATGGGACAGGCAGCTAGCAGTGGGACTGCCTTCTCCCCAAGATACTGGAAAACACTGAGAGCCAGAGGGTAGAAGAGCGTTTGGGCTAGATGCACCAATCATTTGATTTTAGTGTATGGCAGCTTCCTGTACAGGATTCATAGGATCAGTTTTGTAGCTGAGAACACTCAAGTCTCCATTAACGGATCCAACTAAAGGTTTTGCTGAATATCACCCATGAACCTTTTTTATAATTCAAAAAATGCCACCATAATGAAACTTTATTGTCTCAACATTCCATTAAAAAAACAATCTAAACACATCAAGAGGGACAGTATGAGCAGATGATATGTACACATAAGATAAGCAGCCCCTACCCTTATCTTTACGTGCACATTAGCATACACAGTGACTTCTTGTGTTACCATACAGAAGCAAGCAGGTTAACTTTGAGGACGATCCATGAGTACATCACTAACAAGTCATTTCTCCCACCCACACACTCGTTTTTACTCATAGGGTTACTTATAGGCCTTTCTAATACTGGAGAATCTGTACACAACTGTTACCAGGTTATGTATTGCAAATATGTTTCAAAGGGTTAACCATGATTATTTACTAAGTAGCTACTTGTCACAACAGTCTATGCAACCACTTAGTAATTTGATATTCTGCATTAGCCTTTTATCAAACTCACACACTTGAGTGGGAAAATCCAAGGAGAATGGTAAAACTCATTGAACCACTTGGTAGGTTGGGTGTGGCTTTCCCAAGCATATATGTAACAGCTAAGTTACTACTGGGTAGTCTTTGATGTTCATCCACAGTAGATGACATCTACCCATAATCCAAAATATTGATTATCTTTATAGATATGTACCCATTTCCCCTTTCTAGAATCACCATGCTTTGGGCTCATGCAGAAAACCTTACTGACAGATCAGCCAGGTGTCATTTACCTTAGAAGAACTGCTCAGTTCTTTAACTAATTTGCTTGTCACTCAAACTTATGATACCCCCCCATGAGAAACACAGTCAAAAAGATAATTCAAATGACTTGTTTTCATAGTTTGACACATCAAGAGAGTCTTCCGAGTACCTGGAAAGTTAGAAGGTTATGGGTAACAATTTTGGCCAAGAGTGTGTTTATCTTTTTATGTAGCTGGAGCTTTGAAATTATCCTTTAGTCATTTCCGGCTCTTAAAATGGCATGTACACTGAACTGTGTAGTAGCTATGTCTTCCATGTCCCAGGGCCAGCCCATGAACCCTAACAAAAAGTAGCATATATTTGCAGATTACGTTCTATTAAATGTAAGAGAAAATTCCACACAACTGAAATGTACAGTAGTATTGCATAGGAAGACCACCCATCTACCATTTGTTGTTCATATTCTCTGTACGAGTGTGAAGCTTTGTAAACTAAAGAACTGGGCAGAAAACTGTTTACTTACAAAACTGGTTTGAAATTAGAAAAATAATCTGGAAGATAGAGCTCATTTGGATCTAATACCAAACCATTTTACATTTGCTTTCCTGCTAATTTGAAACACAATGTGGAGAATATGCTAAGAAAAACAAATTATTAAAAGATTGGTCTGAAAAGACAGGGACTGAAGAACAAATAAAAGAAGTATTAGTAATAGAGAGAAGATATTAGTTTAATCTTATTCAATGGTCAAAGGTTGGTAAAAAAGAAGGGTAGGGATTTAATGGGATTTGAAGAAATTGTTTTGCAGAAGAAAAAGGCAGATGAAAATAAGACAAGGAAAGGGAGCTATGAGTAAAACCTACAAAATATTAGTAGAAGCACAGGGCCAACAAAATTTTCATAAAACGTTATGGAGACTTGAATCAGAAGAGGTAATAAGTATCAAAGGACTGTATAGACTAAAATATGGGATACAAGAATACTAAAGTCTACACCTGTAAGGTAAAACAAATATATATATATAAAATTAGTTTGAAGATGGTATTTAACTCTGGTAAAATTAAACCAAACAGATACTAATTATTTTATGTTGTGCCGGGGAGGAAAGGTCGGAAAACTGGTATTTATTTTCATATGTGATGGGAAAGTCAGCATATATAAAATGTTGGGAGCTGCTTTTAAAGGAAATAAATGAAACAATTCAAATATAGAGGTGGGTTCCAAAATTGAGCTTTTAGAAATATTTGGCAAGGGCCAATTGAATTAAGACAACAAAAACAAAAATCAATTTCAAATTTGTTAATGTCAAAATTAATGGCCGCATGGTACTGAAAAGCAAAGCACAATTTCAATTAAATAAATGATGTAAGGAATTCTGGAAGATAGCTATTAATAATATTGACATGTGACATTAAACTCATGAAGGGTTTGATTAATCAGAGTATCTTTAGTGAAAGCTAGTGAAAAATACTGGTTTTGTATTCATAAAGGGGAAGAGTTACGCACCTTCGCAAGAGTCAATGCAGTTTTGGAAGGGGAATTGGGATGTAAAGGGGGGGGAGGGTATATCTCCATATGGTACAAGGAGGCAACAAAGCATGTTTTCTTACAGTTATATTGTTCATGTTGCTTATATTGTTTTGCATTATTAAGTTTTGTTTTGTTTGTATAAAAAAATTAAACATTTGCTTTCCTGATGCAAGAAGTTAATAATCTGATGTTTGTTCTTTTGTTTGCTTACTTAAAAGAATGGTTTTGTGTGTATTTTAGTGTGATTTTATGTGGAAGTCTGCCTTCAGTTATTTATTTAAAGTAAGACCTTTCTGGGAGTTGTTCAAAACGTTATTTTTCTAATGCTACTGATGCTTCTTAGGTGCATACCTTAGTCTCTCTCTCAGCAAGCCCATGTGTTCCAGAAATATTTGATACCATGTACCAATGAATGTAGTTTGATCAAAGACACCCAGAGACCTTTGCAGTTTTAATTACATGCCCTGTGTGTGCTAAATGGACTGTGAAACTGGACTAATGCAAGCTGGTTAGAGCATGTTTTAAAGCCATCATTGGGAAAATACCCTTATGCGCACTGTCTCTGAGAGATTAATACATCATCTGACTGAAACTGAACTAATTTTGAAAACAAGACATTCAGCTCATTTCTAAAAGAATTTTCAGACTCGGAATCGGCTCCAAAATCCAAAATTTAGGCTGACCCATAGCTAAGGTATGAGTCACTCCATGAAAACAGTCCTGCTGTTTATGTTGGCTAGATTTTACATTAAACTCAAATACAGTACTGATGCTGTGACATGCTTTGTACGTGTAACACTCAGCCAGAGGCAGTTGAGAGGAAAATTAAAAGCCTGCTGTATAAAATGTGGAGCCTCGATTCAGAGCCAGGCTTCCTAAAACCAATAGGACATTCTAGGAAAGAACAAAAACAAATGGTCCGACTGGAGCTGCCTACTGAAACTTTTTCATATTAATTTGTGTGAGAAATCAAGCCAGAGTGCAAGCGAAGTATACTGTTGCTAGTCTAAAGCACCAAAATGGTACATATTTTAAAATAACACATATACAAACATAATCTGTATAAAGATTGGTATAGTACAGATAAGACACTCCCCCCCCCACACACCCCGAGAAGGAATCTTCTGAATATATATATGGGATGATTCCCCCCCCTCAAATCCATCCCATGTTTCCAGAGGAGAAGGCATTTGGGTTACACGGAGCTAATTCTTAATCCTAGTTTGGTTTTTTTAAGGCGGGAGGGGGGATGGCACTCGCAATTCCAATCCCTTCTGGCATTTTACTGCTCTTCTCATCCAATCCTTGGTCCTTGTGTAATCAAATCATATACCACTTAAGGAAACCTGTTTAACAGTTCTCCATAAAAGTGATCAACGGCTCTGCGAAGTAAAATAAAAAGCTGGCAGAATCCTGGAAGTTTTCAGTACTTCAGTGTTTTCCTAAAAAAGATTTTTTTTCTTTGTCTTAAGAAGTACCAGAGGAAGGACAATAGTAGTACATGCACAAAGTGCCTCAGGAAAAAGCCTGCCCTTGTTCTCTTCTTGATATAATCTTCTATAATTTCCACTTTTTCCTTTTCTTCTCTCCCTCCCTCCCTCCTTGTCTGTCTCTCTTTAAAAGCAGCAGCAAAACTATGTTCATATTCCTGTCAACGATTCCATCAAAGGCATTGGTCCTGGAATACTTATACATTTGATGGGTCTGGCGAATCAGGAACAGGCTCTGAAAAATATAAGCAAAGCTAGTTTAAATGGACAGTACAAAATATAATGTTTGAAAGGGTGGGATCGAGCTGAAGTACAGAGGGGTGCTCTCCTTTTCCCATTATACTCAGTCCTGGGCTTCAAGGCGCTGGGGGAATCAATACAGCCAGATTTTGGGATTCGTGGACTGTTGTAGCTATTCCTTTTGCTATGAGATCAGTGCAACCAAGCCCTTTCCACTCATGAGTGAGCAGTCATCATTTGCTAAAACTACCTATAGAAACCAAACATAACAGTCATATGGCAGTTTGGCACCAATAAAGATATCCTCATAAATAAGTCAATTATTCTATTTTTTTATTATGAATTTATTGAGCCAGGTGCTCTTATGCAACCATGTGCCCCTAACACTGACACCCAGCTAAGGCTGCAGTGACATGATCAAATACCACGCATGGAATTTGCTCTGATAATATAAATTGGGTGAATTTGAAATATTTTTTACTGACCACATGACACAAAGACAGATTCAAATCGCTTCAGCCCATATTGCTCCCAAAATGGACTTTTTCCCTCTGCCAGTGGAACAGGATGGGTGGGGCAGGCTTCCATTTCCCCCCCAAGCTCGAATGGTTTAAATGGACTTTTCCTCATGTGGTTAGTTATGAATCACATTTTTGTAAAGATGGGGGAGATGTCTGCAATTGATGCTTTGGTGACACAGTTGGGGAATATGGTGTTCAGGCCTTCAGGAACACGCCCCACCTTCTATCACTGGTTTATTTATTATGTTACCCTATATTTATAGATGGGGAAAGGAAAGAAGGCAAGTAGGGAAGTAGGGCTGTGAGCTGGAATGCAAATCACATTGCATCCACTAAGAAGGCTGAGGGGCGATATGATAGCTATGTTTAAATATTTGAAAGGATGTCATATTGAAGAGGGAACAAGTTTGTTTTCTATGGCTTCAGAGACTAGGACTCGGGGCAGTGGTTTCAAACTACAGGAAAAGAGATTCCATTTGAACATTAGGAAGAACTTCATGACAGTTAGAGCTGTTCGGCAGTGGAATATGCTGCCGCGGAGGGTGGTGGGGTCTCCTTCTTTGGAGGTTTTTAAGCAGAGGCTGGATGGCCATCTGTTGAAAATATTGTGATGGAGTTCCTGCATGGCAGGGGGTTGGACTAGATGGCCCTTGAGGTCTCTTCCAACTCTATGATTCTATGATTCTAAATCAGTTGCAGCCCATGTGAGCACTTATTCTGCTTACAAACATAATATAGTCTGGAAATCAAATCACAGCAAAGTAGAATCACTCCAATGTAACTTTCTTATGTAACTACATCCTATATCAGGTAAACATATTCCAGTTTTACACTTACCCAGTGATGGAAAGAAACAGTCCCCTGTGCCTGGTGGGGATAGTGGAGTATTAGGTTCTGAAAGGAGGTGCCGGCCTGACTCAGATGGCTGGCGGTGGGCCATATATGTTAACTGCGGCCTGGGCTTAGATTCTGAATTAACAGCAGGGACGTCATCAAAGACGGGGTTCTCAATGCCATGAGTGTTGCTGCAAGAAGATGAGGGGAAAACACACAGACTGAGGCTAATCTTACCAAAGTCAAGTTGGCTGTTCCCTCTGCCCTCCCATTCCTCTGCAAGGCAATAGATCACAAAATTGCAGGTGCACTTTTGAGCCCTGCTATATGTGCACTTGTTTCATTGACAATGAGGCGTGAGAACACCTTGTGTCTTAGTCTGTGTTCAGTGAATACTGGATGTTGGTTCCAATGCTCACTAAGAAGTGAGTCAGCTGCTCTACATACCAATCAAAAATCTATTTCTGTCCAAAATATTCTGTTTGAAAAGCCATGTTTTACCTCAGTTTAAAAATTATTTCTTTAACTTTTTAAA
The DNA here is from genome assembly GCA_037367245.1 of Phrynocephalus guinanensis. Classification (NCBI taxonomy): domain Eukaryota; kingdom Metazoa; phylum Chordata; class Lepidosauria; order Squamata; family Agamidae; genus Phrynocephalus; species Phrynocephalus guinanensis. Next base: position 38,994,388 of record CM074735.1, on the reverse strand, counting down.
ATCTTGCTTATAATAAATCCATATTACACCAAGCAACTTAATGTATATATTTATTTCTTAAAGGTAAAGTAAGCAGTTGTACTTCGCTCTTGTCAGCAGAAGCAACCCAAATTAAATTTTGCATCACACTTTTTTTTCATTTTCTATGTAATTTCTGTTGCTCTGTAAAACTATAAAAAGGGTCAAATCATAGAGAGCAAACTTAACGTAGACTATTTTAGAACCAAGGGGGCCATAGTCTTAGTTGAAATGTTCACAGGTGGAACTAAAGAATGCCAAAGGATACTTTCTGTAAAGATAGCTTGAAACCAAGTTCGCTGTTTTTTAGACCTAAAAGCAGGCAATACAAAGTAAAAGGCAAAGGAGAGGAAAGGGTCCCAAGTTTATGTTGCCTGATGCAGTAAGAGTAATTGTAAGTACTGCATGTGTCATCAAGTCAGTTCTGACTTAGGATAACTCATCACAGGGTTTTCTAGGCTTCCTTCTGAGGTCCTCCTCAGACCGTGTTATCTCCCCAGGGGATCTGCAATGTTTTTCCCCTTAGCATGATGTTGCCAACTGGCTGCAATCAGCAGAGCTATATGCTACTTTTCAAGTCCTAAAACTCCCCAAAACATATTGAGGAGAAATGTAACCTCCATGAAATACTTCCATCTCCACTACATCAGCATTCTTACGTCATTTGAAGAGCCTCTGGTCAAGCCACCTACATCCAAGTAAATTAGTCCGTCACCCTGTCGGAGTAGGGCCTTTTCATCTGTGACATCTTCCCTAGGAAATTTCTTTTCTAGAAAGGCTTGCTGGACACAAGCCCTTTGAGATAAGGGTTGCCAACCTGCAGGCCATAACCCCTAAGGAGGTCACAAGGTGTTTCCTGGGGGATTGCCATCGTTATTTTTTAAACTGCAATTATTTATTTTTATGTGCTTTATATTAAATATAGTATACCCAATGCTGTTTTATTTTAATATACTTGGCCCACAGACAGATACAGTGGTACCTTGTATGAAGGAATTAATTCGTTCCAAATGAAATTATGTTAAGCAAATTTTCCTTTATACAGATTTCCCATAGGAATGCACTGAAAACAGAGTAATCCCTAATCGCGACCATTTTTATGTTGTACGGATTTTCCCCATAGGCGATTCTGTTAAGCAAATTTCCCCTCTCTCCAGAATGTTTTATGTTGTACAGATTTTATGTTATACAAACCGTTTGTTATATGAGGGTCCACTGTACTTTTAATCTGAACCAGAATTGCAGGCACCGTAGAGTTCTTAATTATATTTGTACTCCTTTGGGAGGATTTCCCTTTTATCATTCCTACCCCCCCCCTCCGAAAGAGCTGCTCTTGCTTGTTTCTCTCTGCTCCTCTGTATCCAACTTCAGAGGACTGACATCAGCTTTTTGGAGTGGAGCATCACCCTGGCTCAAAGAGGCCTGAATGAGGTAAGCAAGCGGTGCATGCTAGGAACGCTGACACCCAAAATGGCAGCACCCCAAATGAAATGCTGTTGTTGTGGTTGCAGTAGAGCCTTAGGCTCTGATTCTTTTGAGTGTCCCAGTGGTGGTGCAGTGGAGGGAGAGGGGACCTGGACAGGGAGAAGGCTCTGTGCCCTGCCTCAATCATGGAGAAGGAAGGCAAGAGAGACATAAAGGTAGGGGAGGAGAACCAGGGAGGTGGTGGGTCACAAGGTGGGGCCCATGGGGGAACTGTTTTTTTGGCCTTGGGAGAATGACTCTTCCCTAAGGGGTTTTTTTTTGGGGGGGGGAGGAAACAAGGAGAGAGAGTCTACTCTACACTCAAAAAATAAATTAAGCTCAACATGTATGGGCATTTTTCCATTCTAAATTTTATCTCGTAGAGGCAGTTTAGCAGCCCTCCCCATAACCATGTATTATTTATTACATAAATATTAATATATTCAAGTAGAATTATACTCTGAAAAATCTATTTTAATGTGTTTCATCTACCCCCCCCCCATTAATAATGCCTGCAAATGTGGTAGGGGTCGCAGGCTATTATAAAAGTGGGGTGTGACTCAAAAAAGGTTGGGAAGCATAGCTCTAAGATGACTTTTGGGATCACCCCTTGATCTCAGTAGACTGGCACAGGTTTGAGAGGTGTTGTGATTCGGGCTGTTTGTACATGGCCAAACAGCCCGAAAAACTCACAACAACTATCAGATCCCAGCAGTGAAAGCCTTCGAGAATACATTGGCACAAGTTTATTGATCTGAAATGAACCCATAAGATTTATGCTTTGGTGACCTGCCATGTTTTATGACTCCCCCCCCACTGCTGTACTCGTCTTTGGTTAAACCACACCCATATGTGGTTTTATTGTGGTTCTACTAAGTGTACTTGAATTTGCTGCAATCTCTTTTGACAGTCCTTTTGTAAGCCAAACTGCAAGGATAAAAGTACAATATATACTAAAGCATAACAGCTCACCTTTCCATTCTGACAAGCTCGTGGGCACCTATAAAAAGGAACATAATATTCTTAAAATAGTGATCATTATCTATAGTCTTATTTCAGATCAGCATTTAGAGAAAGGGGTTTGGGGAAGAAAAGGAACTCAAAAGCCATTTAGCATTGCCTCTTTGGACTAAAACAAGAACTTGACTAGCTAAAAGAGAGTTTTAAGAATAACCACAGTGCATAGGAGGATATACACTCCCTTTCCATTTCCTCTAATAGAGCAATCTCCCCCAACCCAGAGCCCTTTAGAGTGGAATTCCCATCAGTCGCAGATTACACAACAAACAGTGACACACCCACTGTCCACAAGTTGACCTGTCTGGAGAGCAGCATGTTTAAGGAAAGCTGCGTTAGAGATTGCTTTCCTTTCCTTTTTCCTTAGCGACTAATTCCTTTGTCTTTTGTTCAAAATTTGTTGCCCTGGTGACTTGGACCAGAGAAGTGGAAACTACCAATCCACAGGGCAAACAGATAATAAATCTTAAGCAGTTTACCAACACCTCAAAGCTGAATCCTGAAAAAAACAATTATTTTACCCATTTCCCTCCTGCTGAAGAATTTGTTAAGCAAAAGCAAAAACCGATACATGGGAACATGAACTGCTCGTGCTTACAGCTCCTTTTGCCTGTCCATTAGTTGAGCTACCAAGCATGGAAGAGATTGTGCTGGTTGACAAAACACTATTCTGGATCTTCGACAGTGAAGACGCTATAGCATTTAGGCATTGGAAAAGCAAAGGATAGTCTTATTCCTTATTTTTTTTCCTTATTCTTATTATAGTCATCTTATTTGAACCACATATCCCCAATTAAGTGAGTCAATTCTGCGAAGGAATGAGATTGGATGTCAAAGAAAATCAACTGATCTATCAGTTTGACAGTAAAAAAAAAGAGGCACAGGTCAGGCTCCCCCCCAAACACACCCCTTCTCTATTTGGCTGATCAGCTATACCCCCCCCAGCTATACCATCCCTGTATAGTGGGGGGTGGGGGAAGGTTAATGCAAAAACCATGTGCTCATATTTGGGGACTGGGGTAACATTTAGTAAATCCATTAGGTATGGCCAAATGGGACCAGATTAAAGAAAAACAATATTACCTATCCTGCTGCTGTTGTGTTGAATGTGCCTTTTTGTTTGTACATGAAGAGTGGCCTTTTCTTGGTAACTTGTTCCACTGCAGTAAAAAATCTTTAATCTGGTCCCAATTGACCATACCTAGTGGATTTACCAAATTTTATCCTGATCCCTAAATAAGAGCACATGATGTTTGCATTAACCTTACCCCTTACCCACCCAGCCAGCCAGCCAGGGACAGTATGTTTCGACCAGGCAAATAGAGAAGAGGTGTGTTGGGGGGAGCATGACCTGTGCCTCTTTGAAAGACTGGGGTGTGAAATCCAATACTGTACGTGACTTCAGATGCAGATTTACAACACCCCTGCTGCACCCTGCCTCATCCCAAGAATACCAGCCTGGCTTATATCATCTAGCCAAGAACTTTACATCTAAGAAAGATTTCCTGGCAAAACACATATTTTGCCATATTTTGACTTTTGGTACATGCTTTGAAAAAGAGGGCTTGCCCTCGAAAGCTCACAACATTTTATTTTGTTTCTGTTTTGTTATTTTACTGGGGGCCATAAAAGGTATCACCTAGCCTAGTCTTGCTTTTGCAGTCTGACAGTACTCAAGTAAGTGTAGAATTAGACTGGAGTCCTGGCAAGAAGAAAGAGTGGTACTGATGTTCAGAAATCAGAGCAACTCTATGCATTCATGTGGATACAGAGCAAGACGATATACATCTGTATGAGGGAAAGTGCAGCAGGCACATTCCCATAGCAAATTCTTTGAGAAGAAATAAATTGAGCTACAAAAAGGGCAGAAATAGATTCTGAATGTGATAGAATTAAGTCTGCAGTGATGGAAGTTCTTGGCTTTTCTAGGCCAAAGGGATTTGGGACAAATTAGGGGTTTTTTTCAGTATTAGAGTTTGTTGTGACTCTTGATACTAATACTGTATCACATGGCTTCACTGAAAGTTTGGGTCTGGAAACAGTATACATGATAACTTTAAAATAAACATCTGGGGAAATGAAGTAATGACAGCATTGCTGCTGTTATGCATTATCAAGTTACTTTTGATTTATGGCACCCCTATAAATTACTGACCTCCAAAAGGCATACAGTATCATTAACCCTGCCCAAGTCTTGAAAACTGAAGTCTGTGGCCTGTTCTGCTCAGTCAAACATCAGTATTACTACTGTGAGTATTATTCAAGGGGAAGAATTTTATCATGTTTTTTTGCTGGCATAAATCTTGGTGGTGAACTGCTGCAAGTTAAGCTGGTGCATCCGTTTCATCTCCTATGCCATATCCTTCAAGGACCGCCTCCTTCCATACGAACCTACCCGGCAATTAAGATCGAGCCAGGGGGCCCTTTTGAAAGAGCCATCCCTCAAGGAGGTGAGTGGAATGGCCTGTAAACACAGGACCTTCTCGGCAGCTGCTCCCAAGCTATAGAATGCCCTCCCGATCGAGATCCACCTGGCGCCAACACTGATTACATTCCGGCGCCAGGTAAAAACCTTCCTGTTCCAGAAGGTTTTTAATTGATATAATATAGATTGTGGGTCCGCTGATGACAATTTTAGAATAATGATTTTAGTGTAAGGTTTTTTATTGATGATTTATTGATATTTTACTTTTAACTATTTTAAATTGTTTTATTCTTTGGATTGTAAGCCGCCCAGAGACCTTGGGTAGTGGGCGACATATAAGTTAAATAAATAAATAAAATAAATAAATAAAGTTGTCCAGCTGACCATTTGCCATCTCTGCCCACGGTCAGACAGAATGTAAATAACCTGCTAGCTATGGCAGGTGCGGCAGGGAGAAGTGACAAGCAGAGGGATGCTGATTAGGAAGCTGAGCAGCCACAAATATTCTCAATGAATGGGGCCAGATAAATAGGCAATCCTAACTATGTATTTGCCTTGAGGCTTTTCATAATATGTTTATTCCTTAGTCAGATATTTGACAGTCTTAGCTAGAAAGCAACTGGTGTGGTGGTATAGGTATGTGTGTGCATTACCATTTTGATACCTACCAAATAAATACTGTAGATACATTGCATGTATGGTACTAGGCAACAACAGAACTGGCATGTGAAAGCACCAGGATACTACAAGCCAGTGTGATAGACCTCTCTGCACTAATCTTTCCCCTTCAAGAACCATGTTTTTACCACTGAACATGCTGCGAGTTTTGGTACCTTTTGACTGTTGCCCCTGTGACCTTTTGCTTTTTCTAAATGCAGAAGCAATTGTTTAGCAAGACAGTGAGGTTTTTATAGGTGCTTTATCTGCTAGGCACAACTATAGACCAAGAAAAAAAGATTCCTTGATTTGTAATTTGTCTGGGCCTAGAAACGGCTTGCTTGAATTAAACTGGAGATAGTATTGGATTATTATATGCAAAGTAAAATGTAGAAGCTTAGTTGTTCACATGTCTTCCTGTTTGGTTTGACACTATTTTCTGCTGGCTTCTCATGTAGGTTTCCTTGCTTCCTGCTATGGTGCTCTAGTCTTATCTACATATTTAGTCTCATATAGCTATTTTACATAATTTTTGCATTTCAGCTGAAATACACAAAAATGATGAGTGTAGAAAAGCTATTTAAATAGCTTTAAATTTTTCAAAGTGGCACCTTTGCCTATTCTATAATATCTAAGGTTTATCAGTAGCAGTAAATGCACGGATGCCAGGATGCATCTTGGCTCTTTTTTTCAACCTAGCCCTATATACAGTATTGTATTTTGAAGAACCCTTTACTTTATCTAACCTGGTGTTTGGGCGTAGCTATGCCCAACCATGCACGAGCAATAAAAGTGCTTTGATGCCAAGTGAACATATGTTCCGTTCCCCTCAGGGTGGAGATTTCAACTGGCACAGAGAGAATGAAGAATAATTATTGTATCACTGTTCTTTTCTCTGTTCTGATGAAGATTTATAGAAGATCTGCATGATTGCAATCCAGGGTTCATTGAAAGCCTTATGCTACTGCATTTTGAGGACTACAATAGTCTTATCAGTTGGATTTAGGTGAGCCTTTGTTTAATGTAAGATACTGTATAAGAAGTTTCAAAGAAATGTTCAATAATTGTGCTGCCTACCAACTTTATTCTGGTCCTATTTTTCAGAGGTATTTTCACATATCCTTTGAATTTCACCCTCACTTCATTGTAACCACCCAATACCTGGTCAAGGCTTTCCCACCAACTGTCCCTTCATGTCTTCATGTGATGGCTTCCCTGTGTTAAATTTTTAGTGATACCATCTAGCTGATGGATAGTTTCCAGCAGGTCTTCCTGACTTGCTTGACTAAACAACATAAGAACATAAGAAGAGCCATGCTGGATCAGGCCAAAGGCCCATCCAGTCCAGCTTCCTGTATCTCACCGTGGCCCCACTAGATGCGTTTGGGAGCGCATGAGACTAGATATCTGTCTCCTGATACTACTCCCCTGCATCTGGCCCTTGAAGTATCCTGGTTTTACGCCTGGAGATTACACATCTCCATCATGGGTTGTAACCTGTGATGGACTTTTCCTCCAGGAATCTGTCCAATCCCCTTTTGAAGGCATCCAGGCCAGAAACAAGCATGTTTCTATCTCAAATGAAGAAGAATCTTGGGCAGATTGAGAAATTATGCTATCTAAATTCCTCTTTGTGGTCAATGTGTGACATTTCTTCATTGCAACAGTACATCTAGCTGCATTTCCCTTCTCGGAGCTCAACCATTCTTTCCGTTTATATTTATCTGTTTACAAGACAGCTTCAAAGTACCTTCTCCACACACACACAGAAACACACACACAAACACAGGTGACATATTAAAAGCTCTACTGTGATAAATCATACATGAAACATCTGGTGAAGTTTTACTTCAATGAAGTCCCTGAAATGACCATCATAGGGTATGTTAACTTGGCATCACTGCCTTTGCTGCAACACGGATAACCTCATGTGAGCTGTTATGAAAGGAAGGGATTCCAATGTTTCATATCTAAAATACTGATCCACTCTCTCTTGTACGGATTGAACACTATGCCTATTTCTTTATTTTTGTAGTGTATCTTTTATACTGACTTTCAGATTTGGTAAACAATTTGGAGAGCAATGACCCTAGTAAACCTACAGGGGTGGGGTGGGGGGAGTTAGCAAGTGTAGGTTCTAACTGGGTAGCTCATTATTCCACCCATCTTCATACCTCTAATGCCATGCTTTATTCCATGAGTTCTAATGCAGCAACTTTTATTCAGCAAAGAGTCTCTCAGTTCAAGAGCATGCTGAGTGTCAGGAGCACAATGCTGAAGCTTTTTCATTTCTGGAGAATATACTGGGGTACATTTTAAATAGCAAGATGCAACATTGCACTTGGTAAAAAAAACTTCTGAGCTACAAGATTCAATTTCAGTCACCTTGCCTTGCAACTCTCATGTGCCAGAAGAAAGTCTTGAATCATTTCATGTCATTTAGAAGGCTGGGATTCTCAAACCTCTGCATCACGTCAAGTAGAGTTGTGATTTGTACTGCATTTCGCTTTGCTTTTATGCATCTGTTTTTTCCACTCAGAGCGCCACTCTTGCTACCATATAGGCTTCTACAGAATGGTACAAGTACTTGCTCTCTGTGTTTTAAACGGATCTTGCTTCTGCCCACAGCTGGTCAAGTGTACTTCTCTCAATGTATTTACCAAGGGCTTTAAGGAAAGAAAATGTTGTCTGCAGCTCTCAAAGTCCTTTCTTATCACCTCAGTTCTTAAGATTTTATGCAAGTGCAAATCCAGAGTGACAATTTTAGTCACACCAAATCTACCTACAGTGACATTAATAAGTTTCCCTCTTCCATAGAACAACTAAACCATCGTGTTAGTAAATGTATTGTGTTTATCAGGCAAGTGCAGTAGCCTTAGGAAGAACCCTTATCTTCCAGAAGCAACTGGGTTGTGCTCGCTTGCTTACGCACTGCTTATGAATATATGGACAGGGTAAAAAACAACCTTCTTTTAGAAATCCCTGCATCCTTCTGAAGTCTGACTTGATACCCAGACTAGGTGTGGGTATCAATATGATTTTTGGATAGGAGAATTCCTCTCACTTCTGGACATCAAAGGGGGGAGAGTTTGGGGTGGAAGTTGGGTGGCTGAAGCTCCCCATGTCCAATTCTTCCCTCGCTTGATTACAATATCGACTATGCATCCTAAATGTCAAAATTTAAAAAATGCAAGACGTTCACATGTCCTTTGAAGTAGGAATCGGAAGGCCGTTGCCTTTTAACTATTATTGAGTCCCCAGTGAAGTTTGTGGTTAAGAATGTTGGCAGTTGTCATTCAGCAACATTTCAAGAGTTGCTGCCTCCATGCTGCTGCTCCTAAACAATCCATACCAAGACTTCCTTAGAACAGAAACATGCCATGAATGAGGAACCACCAAACAGGAACTCAACAGCTAAAAGGGTTTTCTTAGGGAGAATTTGCACTTCTTCTACTACGCTGTACAGTGGGACTGTCTGTGCACAAGCGTCTTCACTCCAAGAAACTCGAATCAGGAAGACGAAAACAAGCAGTACCCTCCCAGCAGATGTTAATGAAACAGCATTACAGATATGATGTTAATGCCATCTGATCCATGACTAAGCACTATGCTGCACTGCAGAACAGTTTACAGCATGTTGATGCAAATTCTCAAGCTCCGTTAAACTGATGTGCCCTTTAGTAATTCTTGGATGAATCACTCATTTTCCAAGAAATGTGTATAAACAAAAACGAGAGAAATATTTTCTTGTGCTTGGAACAGTGGATAGTCCATAAAACCAGGACAAAGAATATTCTTTAGTAGCAGTAGAAGACTAATACTTTCTGTTTAAGGCAAGATGCACAAATTAGTTACTTGCCACAAATAATAGTTTTATTCAAGATAAGTTCAGAAATGGAACCACTGTGGCAGCATGTTATTCTTCTGTGCTTCCCATGGACAAGACAAAGCAAAAATAGTTTAGGGGAACCTCTGGCTTGTGAGTCAACACTCCTATATAATTCTTTTCTATTAATTAAAGCTATGTCCTTGGTTGCCTTCAGTGACATCCAGGAATGAGACAGCTGTAATATATGACTTCTCAGAAGCCCCAGGCAATACAGTCTCTGGTCAGGTACTGTGGGTTTTGTGTCTATAATCTCAGAAAGTCCAAAAGCTGAGGATCATGGGAATATAGAGTTAACACAACCATCTTAAACTCTTCCTCAAGAGCAAACGGTCACACCGATGCTATTTCCCCCCCAGTACACTCTATCACCTTCCCTTTCTTCTACCTATTAGGAAGCAAAATAAGCCCCCCGTCCTTTCAGCCTACGAAGAGGAAAGGTCAACGAAAAAAACCAAGAGAAGCCACTGTGGCTCCATTTTTTTACTGTCCGTAGCTGTTCAGAAGAGACACAGGGCTGCTCACTAGCAACCCAACCTTCACCCTGAACCAATGAAAACATCATGGAATAAAGAAAGGAAGAAGGACTTGGCAATACATACGCCTGTTGGTGATTGCTTGTCTCTGCTTGTAAATGAGGAGCAGGATGAGGGGCAAGCATAGGATGCCCACAATGCAAGCCCCCGTCGCAAGTGCAGCTGCTGTGATGCCTGAAAAATAGCAAAGAAAAGAGAGACAACCTTCAAGACACAAGTAAAAAAAGTCTTGTCACTGCTAGAGGCAAGGAATGGTGGTGCATATTTTGATTTCTCATGCAGTAGCTATTTCCTGTGAAAGTGGGGGGGACCTCTCATCATGTGGTAATGTAGACCTGAAGCCACCACCACCTTAATTAAAACAAGGAACCCTTTAAATTAATCTCTTTTCCCACAGTAATGTATTCCTGTATAACAAAGTAGATTTTCATTATTTGGGAACTTTTTAGTGAAATGAGACAAGCCAACTCAAGCTATGCTTTATGAACTTGATTTGTTTCCACTAACCATGGTTAAGATTAACAATTTAGGGTGCAACAGTAGGAAAGGTATTTAACATTTAACTTGTTAGAGAGATGAGTTAAACCAATCCAAATGAAGCTTTATGAATTTGACTTGTTTCCAGTAACCATGGTTAAGCTTAACAACAATTTAGTGTGCAACAATAGGAAATGTAATTAACTAGAATGGGGGAAGAAAAGAAAAAATGCTGAATAAGTATTCAGCTATTTTCCAAAAGTATGACAAGCCCAGCATATTGAGAGCTGCCAGTAGGGTAGGGTTGTGATTGTAATTAAGTGTCTTGATTAAATGTACATCTTGTTTTTTTCCTGAATCCACTGAAAATGCCAATGCCCTTCCCCTAAATGGTGCCAATCTACTGAAACCCAGAGTACATCACTGTTATGTGGCATCCTGGTACACCAAAAGAAAAAGAAAGGGAGGGAGGGGGAAAAAGAAGAGAAGATATATCATTTAACGAAGTACAGTACAATGCCTGGAAGAAATGCAGCAACCCAATGGCAAAAAAGTAATGTATTTTAACTCAGCCATGTCAGTCTGTAAAAATAAAATGGTAGAATGGCAAGTAGCTAAAACTGAGGGTCATTATTTATAAGTCTTTTAGGTGACCATAGCATGCAATGCCAACCTTGTAGAATTAGTTGTATGTGAGTACTGCAACAATCCATGGCTCTTGGGGTATATATGTCCACTTATAGTGTATGAAAGATTATGAAAGGGTATTGAAAGAGAATACATTTGTTGAAATATGGCAAGAGTTTTTGAATTAGGCATTAATGAAAGTCGAGGGTTGTTTTTCTAAACATGAGATCACGTTAATCAGGATGGGTTAGTGGGCATCATGACAACAATAATGCATTTTATATGAAATCGATTTCTATCTCAACTGGTTCCAGAGGTGGGTGCACTAAAATTAAAGTCTGTTTTTTAAACTGTGCACACTTTTTAAAAAAAAAAGTTTTAAGGTACATGTTTGAAGAACTAAATTTTTTTTTGAGAAACAATGAACAAATGAATTATTCCCCTACCACACTATTTTTAGCACAGAGACGAGGTGCCATATGCATCTTCCTATTAATTTAAAAAAGAGCAGCTAAAATCTATTACTTATTAGGTGTCTAGGGAAATGTATACTTTTTGGTATTTGTTTTGATGATGAGCTTCAAGTTGGGTGTGATTTGAAAGAAGTGTTGTTGGTTTCTTAAGTCCGCAGAGAAGAAGATACGCTAGGCAGAAGAGTGAGACACCAAGGACGAAAAACTATAAAAACTGAAAAATCCAACGGGATAATAAAGGGGAAAACAAGAGCTGTCCTACTTCTTCCCTGTTTTTAGAAGACAATGTTTTGTTGTCCAAGAAACAAAGGCAGCAGAGGCCTTACTTAACTCCATCAGGGGAAATGTCCTCCTTATCCACAAGCCCTCCACTTGGTAGATGGAAGGGAAGATCTACTTTATCTTCTAGGCAGGTTTTCCCAGCATAACAGGATCACTCCCCTAAACTATGATGATCTGAAGCACATTTCCAAATGCCATTGATTTTGGAAATCCTACAGTAAGGAGAATTTCTTTCCCCAGTTATCAATATAGAGAGAAGGTGGGAGGAGCTTTAATAGCAATGGCTGGACTCAATCCAAAGTCTAGTGAAGTTAATTAAAAGGCACTTGTAGGTGTAATTGACCTTTGACTCAGATCCACAACAACTTAGGGCGTTTATACACGACCCCTAAGCTCCGCCGCAAATGGCTGCAAGGTCCGGACCTTAAAAATGTTTACCCACCAGCTCCGGACTTTGCAGACAATTAAGTGTGACCCCGCCCACTTTAGCAAGACCAAACAGCAGTTTTCTTGTACCTGCATTTTGGAGGTGACAAATATTTAATCCGGTGTAAGGATAGCGAGTGCGGGGCTCTCCTGGCTTCCGTTTGTTCTTTTTTTGCGCCCCGCCCCTTTAAGAGATCTGAATGCTGCCCGGAAAAAAACGGAGGTAAGAAGGCATTCTTTTCTTTCTTTTTTTCTCCCTTCCTCAGGCAGCCAGCAACCAGGAAGTGCGGAGGGGGGTGGGGACAGAGGAAGAGCGAGGAACCCCTAAGATCTCTGGTCCGAATTTAAGTGGCCAGCAGATCTTAGGGGTCGTGTAAAAAGGCCCTTAGTGAAATTTAATAACATGCAGAACACTGTGCCTCACCAGCTAGAGTACGTATACCTGAACGTTTTACCATTTGATCGTTTGACTTGGCATGCTGTATTTTAATCTTGGACGGAAAAAAATATGATTTGCTTTATACCTGAGCAGCATCAAAGATTATGATGAAATGCACATCCTGATAGCTGCACAAAAGTGCAAAGCTACAAGCATTTTTTTTATCTGCAGAGGAGCATGATGTCAATTTCGCCATGCTCTGAGAATACTCCAGATCTCCATGTCCCCCCCACACACACACAAGTTCCTTTTTTCAGTTTAAAAATCTATTTCTGTAAGAAAAAAAAACTGAGTGCAGGAGCGGCACTTCCGAGATAGTGGTGAGGACCCAGACATTTCCAATTGTCCACTCTTATCTATATCACAGAAAGTCAAGATAGATCTATTTAGAAACGCAAATACTATAATGGGAGCAGGCTTACATGTTAGACCTGTTACAGAATGTGGTCAGTATTGCCAAACTAATGAGAGAGGACCTTTCATTTATTTGCAGGTTAGAATGGCTTCTTGTAGAAGAATAGGCACCATTCCAATGGCAAAGAGCAAATAAATTTTCCATAATGAAACATGCAAAATTAGCAAACAGAAAAGGGTTTGTTTCGATTTTGTAAAGCATTGTTTTTGACACTTAGCATTTTGTACAACAGAAGACGGCACATGCTTAGCAAATCAGATGATAATATGTGCTGTAACAGAATCAGTAGGCACCAAATGTGCCAAAACATTACCAAAATTAGGGTGGGGTGTGGAATTGGAATAACATGAGTGATGTCTGGGCTCACATTATGTTGCCACTCTAAGACATTAAGAACTAATTGTGTACAGTCTGTATGTGAAGACACAGTAAAGGGATAGGGTATGTTTAAAATATCAAAACAAAACCATTCAACAGGAATATATGATCATCTTTAACTTTAAGCATTATTTGTATGTATATGTATAGACAGGCAGGCAGGCAATGATAGATAGATAGATAGATAGATAGATAGATAGATAGATAGATAGATAGATAGATAGATAGATAGATAGACACCCTCTCAAAAATAATAAGTAATTTTTGAAAAGCAAGCTTACTTTCACTTTCCGTGCTGTCAGCAAGATGAAATGTACAGTTCGAGATTGTACCATTCGCTGTGAATGTAAAAAAATTAAATTAAATTCTCTTTCAATAAGAGATCTTTAAAGCATTACTTTATCATAATATTTAAAGGAAGACAGAGTCCAAAGTGTTAAGAGGTTCCTGAAAAGTAAAATAACATATCAGACTCCCTTGGTTCCTGCTTACTGCTAGCACACTGACACATCTCATTCTTTGCTAGCGTTCGGTCTGGCAAAAGGGGTTTGCTTTGCTTTTCTTGCATGTTTCATTGTGTTTGGGTTTGTTTAGGGTTGCCTTTTTAGTGCTAGTCATCCCATTTGCCATTGCTGACTTCTGCTACTCCAAAGGATAGTCCTGGGTCACCCAAGGGCTTCATTTTAGGTGAGAAAGTTCCATTCAATCAATCTTGTTGTTTTATACCAAAGCGATTTAAATCATGATTTAAACTAAAAAAAACAGATTTTTTTAAATTCAAATAGTAAAAAAACTGATTTTTAAAAATAAATACATTTTGATTTACATGAATTTGATTTATATGAAATCCATCCTTGTCTGAGCAGACAGTGAGATAGGAAGGAGGTCCTTAAACGCCGTTCCACTGGCCACTCTGTATTTCAAGACAACAGTCCTGTCCCTGTGATCTGGAGGTAAGACCCACTGAACATGCTGGAGCTAACTTTGAAGAATAAATGCATCAAACTGGAGAGGGGATCTTCTCTGTAGCTGGAGGAGGGCTCAAGCATGGACCCATATTAGGTCTGGCCTCCCAATGGATATCCCCTCAAAGTAACAACCACTCATTTCAGTGGGACACCTCCCCCATATAAGTCCCCATAGGAAAGCAACCAAGTTACCCAAAATACATGGGAAATGGTGCCTATAGTGACCTGGGGCAATAAATAAAAGCACCTTACTTAAGACTGATACCATGGCTTCCCCCCAGGCTGCTGCTGCATCAGTAGTAAAAGCTTTAATGGGACTGCCCTCCTCCTTAGAAGAGTCACTTTAGCCAGCCAAGGATATTGATTGTGGGGTGAAATCACAACTGCAATTAATTATGCAACAATGACACTAGGCCAATTAAGACTGTGAGACAATTCATCCATTGCATATTTTTCCGCCCATTGCTGAGACCATCCTCTGCAATGAGAAAGGGGGGGACCCATCTCACTACTGTCATTGGCTCTTATAAAACCATTCCTGTGCCAAATGCAATTCAAACTTGAAAACTTCCTCTCCCTTTTAACCCATTGGTAATCTGCAGTTCCTGATTTCTAATCCAGCACCCTTTACCCCAATTTGCCCACACCATTCTAGGACATTTTGACAGAGGAGGAGTGGAGGGGGAAATTGTAAGTTTAGTATGGAGAGTTCACCTGCCTTTCTGTATGCGAAGTTCCACCAAGCCATGGGCCTGCTGCTCTGCGTGTGGCTTGTTATGCTCCTTCCTGACCTCGACCACATAGCAGCAGTAGTGGCCACTGTCCTGCAGCGTAAGATTTGTCATCGTGATATGGAATGTCCCGTGGTGATCCGAGGAGGTCTCCACCCCATTCATTGGCTGCCCACGGGTGGGTTTATCGGCTGTGCTGTTACCACTAGGTGCGCCGTGGTGCTTCCCTAGTTCATGATGCAAGTCCTTAAACGTGACGTTGCGGACATGCTTTCTTTGAGAACAAGTGTCCTCACGCTGGCTGCTGAAGTACCACACTTTTGAAAGGAAGTCATGCCGGTTTGCAAGAGCCCCGCTGAGCTTACACGTCAAGGAGACATTTTGACCTTCAGGGCAGATGTAGAGCGAGTAAGGAGTGGTGATTTTGAAGGTCACTGAATGGGCTATGCGAGAAGAAAACAGGCTGTTAGAGAAATACCACACTGTAAAATATGCAACGTTGTGGCTATGTCAAGTAGTAAGTGCTATTGTTTACATTTTATAGCAATAAACTGAGACATAAGAGTTTTAGAAAGCATATCGTCCTGGTGAATGGAATACAGTCCAAGCTTCTGTTCTGAATAAAATCCTGGCTTCATTAAAATCCTGATTTCTTTTTTCTTAATAGCAAGTTTTACCTAGGCTCAAATCACATGTACAAATACCCAGGGTGAAAAATATTTAGTAGTCTATAAACTTTTTTTTTTAATCTCAAAAGGATACAATTCCAAAAATCCACTAACAGTTATGAAATACAAATCAAGAGGTGGGGCGGGCTCCTCACCCAAATATTTCATTAACTCCACAATGGTATTTTGGAAAGGGTGGGACACTTCCAGCTAAGGAAATTTAGTGTATGCAAACCTCTAAAACTTCCTTGCTGGTATTTGTGTTGTGTTTCCTTCCTTCCCATACAAATGAGCCACTTTCTTGATCACTGATTAAAAGGAAAACAGCAATATCATACCCTACCATCACGCTGTTTGACACATGGTGCAATCATACCTGCATTTTCCCACACAAAGAGGTCAACTTCATATTTTCAAAGTAAGAAGAAGTGCTCAATTGCAGTTAATTTATGGGGGGGGGGAGACTCCTAAGTCCATGTGGAGAGCACAAAATGTTGCATAAATATACTGCTCCTTGGTGCAAACAATATGCAATTAAGCACAATTGTTTGGTAGAGTAGTCAGTGCCTATAGGGAGACTGGGAGAGAGAGAGAGAGAGAGAGAGAGAGAGAGAGAGAGAGAATGCTGGTATGTAAGCTACTTCTAAAGCTCATTATTTCACCATACCACTTCAGGCCGTGTGTGTGTGTGTGTGTGTGAGAGAGAGAGAGAGAGAGAGAGAGAGAGAGAGAGAGAGAATTCTGCAACACCATGCAAGTGGCATGGTGAAAGAATGAGCTTTGGAAGTACAGTGGACCCTTGTATAACAAACAGCTTGTACAACATAAAATCTGTACAACATAAAAAATTCTGGAGATAGGGGAAATTTGCTTAACATAATCACCTATGGGGAAAATCCGTACAACATAAAAATCGGATTACTCCATTTTCAATGCATTCCTATGGGAATTTGTATAAAGGAAAATTTGCTTAACAATTTCATTTGGAACGAATTAATTCCTTTATACAAGGTACCACTGTAGGTTGCATACCCCACATCAGATAGATAGATAGATAGATAGATAGATAGATAGATAGATAGATAGATAGATAGATAGATAGATAGATAGATAGATAGATAGATAGATATTTTAAGTCCAGTGTCCCTCATCTCATATTGCTTTTGAGAGTTGGTGGGCTAACAAGTTTCTGGCTTTTCAGAAATGAGACACCTGCTGGTATCAGTGACAACAAGAGTTGTTCTCATTAGCTTTAGCAACATCCTGTTTTGGTCTGTGTTAGCTACACCCTTGTTTAAGTTTGTTTGTTTTTTTTCTCTCCCCCCAAGTTTCATATACTGTACTAGTGTACTGCCTCTCTCAAGGACTGGTGGAGTATTCAGTAGATAACATGTTTGTCACTTTTTGACCAAGTTTGACTTAAGCCGTTTTAGAACACATCTCGAGCATTCTTTCACACAGGTTTCTCAAGTGGTTTTTCACAAACACCGGGAGCAATAGTTAAACCATCCTAAAGCTTAATTCTGAGTTTCACTGATGTTTTTGCTTGAGTGATATAGGCTTGATTGGCAGACATAAAAGCCAAACCCTGGCTTTCAGAACTTTTAATGGAGAAATTTTATATCGTTGGCCTTTGTGTTCGTGCTGCTTCTTTGCCTGAACCACAGTGGCCACAAAAGAATCACTGTTCTGACTTACAAAACTGCTACCGAGCACACCCAAGGTTAGCATCTGAGCAAAGCGAGGGCATTTCCATCACTTAATAACTTAAACTGCATCTGTATTGAACTCACACGTGTATTTAAACTGAAGGAACAGAAAGCAGCCTGTGACAGATGACTGTTGTTTCCCTTCAGGCACCCACAAAACACTTGTGTTGTTAAAAACAATTTTTTAAAAGCATCTTAGCAGAGATTCCCAGCTGGGGTGATCCCAGATGGCCTTCCTGGCATTGAAAATGCTTTGAGTTAAAAACAAGCCACACCAAGGGTACTTGCTTGCCAAGGCTTGGGAGATAAAAATACTGTACTGTAGATGAAAAATTTGGCACTGGAAGACCATTCTTTAGGTTGATTTTTAGACAAGACTTTTCTGTGCAATTATCCTGCCTTGTTTTCAGACTTTCATAGGAGGGAGACAAGGAGTATTCTCTTTAATAACATTCTCAAATTTTCCTACCACCTTTTCCATATTTTATCCTACCATTAAAATGAAAATGTAAAGAGCAGAATAGCTGCCCAGCTGATGGTTGGTACTAAGAACCACAGATGTGAAAACACCTTTAACAGCAACTATTGCATTAAAATCGTATGGAAGATGTTTGATTGTCTCTGAAACATCAAATATGGTTTTTAAAGTGCAACAGAACTCTGCTGTTTTGCGACAAATATCCTTTAAGACTGTACTTTATTCAAGAGACACAACCTTCCTCTTTCCTTCTCCATTCCCTCAGATCAAGATGTTTTGAAACACTGACATGAAAATAGGAAGTTTGCACCACAAAATCGGTGGACAAAGAGAATATTCAGATGGAAACTTCCTACTCTCTCAGTTTCATGCATTTCCCTGAAATAAAAATGCTAAAAAAAAATAAAGACATGGCCTTTTATTTCTTTTTTAACAATCACAGCATAAGCATGTAGTGTTTCCTATGAGTACATGAAAGGACTGTCTTCTTTCTAGGATCCCCGAGCACTGCAGTTCACTTCTGGATCATGTTAAACCAGGAATGAGCTCTTTGTAGATCTCCAAAGCCCTGCACACATAGTACTGCTCACTGCACTGAACCACAGTTATTGTTAAGCTGTTGAAGTTGCAGAAAAGGATAATCAAAATGAAAAAGAGGCTGATCAATTCTCATTTGAAGAAAGGTTACAGTACTGTTCACCTTAAAGAAGAGGTGAGCTAGGCAATACATGACCAAGGTGTATAAACTTGTGCATCACATGGAGAACTGACTGGGTGGAACATAAATAAAAGAATACAGCACAACACACTCTTAACCCTCACTCTGCCTTAGCTGTGATTCAAAATTACTTATGTACCCATAGAATCTACCATCTGCAGCTCACACTGAATGCTATTGACCGCTGGCAAGCCATGGTCTGCCGTCTATCTTCCTGGACTCTAAAACAAAACTTGAGGAAGCTATCAGAAAAAAAGATAAGTTGTCTTTCAGAGGCCCCAAACAGAGTGAACTGCTTACTGATGGGATTCCAGTGGTGGGAATAAGAAGAAGATCAGTGGCAGCTCAGTCTCATGAGAACAAAGGAAGTTATAAATATTCTTTCAAGATACTGTACAGGTAATGTCATAGGACTGGTAATCGATTGTTATCAGCCTAGGCCGATTGTCAAGTATCCTGCTACTATTTTGCAGGGAGAGATTGTCTCTTGGAAGATCTGACTAAAAGCCAAAGTCAGCACTGGAAGCACATTTCCATATTCAACCTGCATCTTAACTCTTTATTGTGAGTTTATTCCTATGTCTAAGGAACCCGAAAAGACTTTTTCTTAACCTTTTGTCCTGTTCCTTCTCTAATGCTAAATGGCATCAAGACTGGCAGTCCACCTGTAGGACTTGGGATGACTTAGCCTGTGGCATTTACCCCTCTGTGATGAATAGTTTATGAAGTTTGTCTGCATTGATTTGATGGTTGTTATTGGTTTTTGGCCAATGGGGGAGTTTGGGGGAGGAGCCTGAGTGGTGTTAAGAGAGAGAGAGAGAGAGAGAGACAGAGACAGAGACAGAGACAGAGAGAGAGAGAGAGAGAGAGACTATTTCATCTGTAACTTAACATAAATGTATTTTAGCTATAGTCTTCCTTTTGTATGTACCTGAACAAGTTACCCTTTAAGCTTTTACCTTTACTTCTTTATAAATGTATTTCATTCATCTTTATTCAATTTAAATCAGTTTGGAAAGCATTGATTCACTAGAGAAACTAGTTGGTGGCAGCAGAAGAGCAAATTAGAGACAGTGCTTGTCAATAGCCTGTGAAAGGGCCGGGGGCATAGCATAGGAATGTCACGTAGACCTCTAAGAGAAATTTTATTTTCTTGGAATACACAGTATTTGTGCTGAACATTTTAAAAAATCTTGTAGAATGTATTCTTTTAATGTTTTACTTTTTATACATACAGTGGTACCTTGTAAAGGAATTAATTCGTTCCAAATGAAATTATGTTAAGTAAAATTTCCTTTATACAAATTTCCCATAGGAATGCATTGAAAACATAGTAATTCCTAATTTCATGTTAAAATGACTGGTGTGAAAAAGAACTGTGCAATGCATGTGTCATGCTTGAGCATTACATACAAATATTTTATGAGTTTAATTCATCGTAGGCTTACTACTAAGACAAACTTTCAATCACATCCTTCTATTCAAAATGCCCAAGATCACAGAGTCTGACAGACATAGCTTCAGTAAGGCCATTTTTAAAGGGAAATCCACAAAAAAAAAAAACCTGGATGCTCCAGATGTGGTATTCAAGCTCTCATAAAGAAATGTAAAGAATCAGGAGAAATCAATGTCCAAAAATAATAAAATAAAAAGGGCTGGAAGGCCAAGAAAACCTTAAAAATCTGATTAGAAGTTTCTCTGAGAGTTTCGTTTGAGAGACAGGGTCATCATTCAGAGATGCAACATCCCAAGTCGGTGGCAGTCATAACAATGCCCAACCACTAGTAGGCAAGTGTGAGAAATAGAGATCTCCCTGATGGAGCCCACTGTCTTTCGTCACAGCACTAAGATCCCCAGTGAGGAAACAAGAGATAACAATTATCCTATACCTGTATACTAATATTGTGCATCCAGTCTCTGAGTCCCAATCCTTGGATGTTTGCCTCAGAGCTTGCTGTTCCATGGTGCGATACTCTGATGCTGAGATTAAACCCAAACTCTAAGATGCTCCAGTCAGTCATAATGCCAGTCCAGGGATATATTTTTTCCCCTGTTGGCAATTTGTCTTGGTTCCACCTTCTAACTTTGGTTTAACTCGTTCATTAAACAATAGACATATTGTTCCCGGCATTAAGGAACAACTTTTGTTCTGCCTTCTAACCAGCAGGATTCCCTGTTGCAGATTCCACACATCCCCCCACACACACACACCTGGCAGCACTGTGCCAAAGGAAGGTGAGATTATTACTTGAAACAAATCTTGTCAACCCCCCCCCCGCCAATCCTGATTCTTTAAAATAATATTATTTAAAAATTAATGTCTAGTGGTCAGATTGGGAAAATCAAAACCACAGCAGTTACAGAAACCCACCCTCCCCTTTCCATTCCCATGAACAAAATGCCCTCCTCCCAACACTGTGGCAAAGTAACTAGACGCAGTGGTTCTCAACCTGTGGGTCCCCAGATGTTCCTGGACTGCAACTCCCAGAAATCCTGGGACAGCTCGGCTAGTGATGAAGACTTCTGGGAGTTGCAGTCCATGAACATCTGGGGACCCACAGGTTGAGATCCACTGAACTAGAGGGTCCCACAACATCAGAAAAGACCAAAACTTGACCTTTTTGCCAAACCCGAAGTTCCACCAAGCAGCCAAGTCGTCTTGTCAGCATTATCGGTGAACAGCCCCACAGACAGAAATACAAACAAAACACAATCAGACCGTGTGACATAGATAGAGACGTGTGCGTGGGCGAATGTATACAAGCACACAAGCATGGGTTCCCTGCCCCAAGTCTTGGAAGGCGAGATGCTCGGCAGCGTACCCAAACGCGTGTGCAGGCTCACAACGCCCAGATTTAACCCGGGCAGCTGAGAGGCTGCCTCTGCAACCCAAAACGTTTGCGATTCCCCTGGAAGCGAAGGGCTTTGGGCTTGGGAAGGGTGGGGGGGGGACGACGACGAACACTTCACATGCGAAGGCAAACCTGCCTCTCACTTGAGTCCCATCGGCTCCCATTTGGTCGGGAACAGGGCAGGGAGGAGCCTCGCAGGTTCAGGCCAAGAGGAAGGACTCCCCTCCCTCTCTCCAAGGCGGCGACGGGGTGGTGGTGGAGAGCGCAGCCCCTTCTCCCACCTCAGCCTCTGAACCTGCCTGTCCCCTTCCCACGTTCACGCCGCCAATCAGGGCTTTCCCACCTTTTTCACGGGCAGCCGTTTTGGGGAATGTGGGGAGGGGGCGGGGAGAGAGAGAGAGAGAGAGAGAGACGGTGGCACTGCGAGCCTCTAATCGGGGCAACAAATCCCCCCCTTTTAATAGCCCCCTCCTGGGGCCAAAAGAGAGGGTTCAGGCGCAGACCACGACGGGGGAGGCACGGAGAGAGAACGAGAGACGACGACGGCGACTCCAGGGTCCAGACCTGCCCTCCTTACCTTCCCGGGGGGTCAACCCCAGCGTGAGCTGTACCAACAAGCACCACCGGGCGAGGCGTTCCATGCCGCCGCCGAGGCTTGACCGCCAAAGCGGCGAAGGGTCGGGCGCTGCACGGGCTCGGGGCTCCCGCGGGGGCGTCTCGGGTGGCGGCGGCGGCGGCGGCGGCCACCCCAGGAGTAGCAGCAGCAGCAGCAGCAGCGCAGCCCGCGAAGCCGAGGAAGGGAGTTGCAAAACTCACCGGAAATTTGTTTCCCCGTGCCCTGATGCGTGCCTTTTGGCGGAGGCGGCGGAGCGAACGAAGAGCACCCCCAGGAGGTCAAAGGCGAGATGGAGCCGCTTGGAGCGTGCGCCCCCCCCTCCTCCCCGTAAGGTGCATGGGGCAAGTTGCAACACCCCCCTCCCCCGAGAGGCGGGCACACACCAGTAAGGAAAAGAAAATCCAGAACCAGTAGTAGAACATTACATTTTGAAGTTCTGTACATGTGTTGAGGGTTCGTGGTGCGGCGGTGTTGAAACCGGGGAGGTTTCCATTTATCAGACAGAATGGGGTGGGGGGGGAGTGGGGGCCAGGCATGCAGACTTGTTTCCAAAGGCGATCTACAACTGAGCACAAGCACAAGAAACAAGCAAAAGCTGATTCCCCCCCCCCCCCGCAGATAGATGGCACATGGGCATCTATCTGTGCTATCATTCATTTGGTTGTGGTAGAACACACATTGGTGCACACCGCAGTCGGAGTGTGATGCCAGTCTCCTTGGCATCTGAAAAATCACCCCTTAGGTTATGTCTGTGAAGATTCTCAGTCATCCAAGTGAGTTTATCTGGAAGTTGAATCATGGCTACTGGTCTTCTTTTTTGAGAGATAGAAACGTTTCGCTGCTCATCCAAACAGCTTCATCAGACTGCACTAAAATAGGAAACAAATTCAACAGCGACAACACTTTCAAAAGTAACAAGACACAACAATCCATTTTAAAAACACTCCGAGATGGCCAGTCGCTAAGGGGAAACCTGTCTGAAGAGAAAGGTCTTTTTGCTTGTGCAAGGACAGCCAAGATAGGGCCAGTCTGACCTCCAGTGGGAGGGAGTCCCAGGGTTTCGGCGCAGTGACAGGGAACATCATTCAGTGACATCATTCAGACTGATGAAGCTGTTTGGATGAGCAGCGGAACGTTTCTATCTCTCAAAAAAGAAGTCCAGTAGCCATGACTCAACTTCCAGACACCCCTTAGTTTTTGTGCATAAATGGCATGTGATTCCTTTGGTGCTGTTCTGAAAGGGGGGGGGGAGAGACTGGATCATCATAGAGTTTGGGCACCATCTTATGATGAAGAAATTACTAAACCCATTTCCACCACCTTCCCAGATGTCTTTGGTAGGGACACTGGCAAGGACCTTCCCTGTCACTGCGCCGAAACTCTGGGACTCCCACCCACTGGAGGTCAGACTGGCCCTATCTTGGCTGTCCTTGCACAAGCAAAAAGACCTTTCTCTTCAGACAGGTTTCCCCTTAGCAACTGGCCATCTGGGAGTGTTTTTAAAATGGATTGGTTTGTCTTGTTGCTTTTGAAAGTGCTGTCGCTGTTGAATTTGTTTCCTATTTTAGTGCAGTATAAATCCTTACTATGTGTAGGCTTTTTAGCTTTTTAATCTTTTAATGGTGTAAGCTGTTGTGGGTCCTTTTTAGGAAGAAAGTAGCAGTAAGATTTTCTTAAATAAATAAATAAAATACTAGTGCAGGTTGTTTTGGGTTGCTTTGCATTTGATGAACAGCATCCATTTGTTTCAGTGTGGGAGCAGAAGGGCTGTGGTGTAAGATCCTCCCCAACTCTGGCAGTTGTATGAGAAAGCAGTATAAAAACAGGCATATATGATGGGAGCCTATTGGAAGTTGGAAGCTAAGCAGGGTCGTCCCTGGTTAGTACTTGGATGGGAGACCACCAGGGAATACCAGGTGCTGTAGGCTCCTGGAGTAGGAACTGGCCAACCACTCCAGTATTTCTGCCAAGAAAACTCCATGGATATGGAGTCACGAAGAGTTGGTCACGACTGTAACGACACAACACACACATTGGAAGTTGGGGTGGGTGGGCAGGAGCATTCAAAGAAGTTTGCTTACACAATCAGCCTTCCACCCTGTGTTTAGATAAGAGCCTGAAAGTAAAAGAGTGACTTGATTCTTAAAGTGAGAAGTGAAGGACTTCTTGCCATTTTTTCTGTCCCTCTTTCTCATGACAGGAAACAGCAAGGTTTAACATTAATGAGACTGTTTCTCTTAGGTAAGATGGAAAGGTATAATTTGAGCCCCATGAATGGCCTGCTGTTGATTCCCATGGTTTCTTTCAGGGATAGGGAGTGAAATGTGGAGGGAACTTGGTTTGGTTTACCCAACCTTTGAGAAGTGCACAGCAGCCCCTGTAAGCTCAGTTGGGATTGACTGTGCCTACTGGACAACATAGCCCTGCCAAGGGGACAAACATTGTGGAATGTAGGCTGTGCAGCGGGGCAAGCAGTGATGAGGTGGCATGTCTTTATGAACCCCACTCCTGTTCCTCCCCACCACCACCACCACCACCGTGTTCAAGTATGCACCACTATGTATGTTCATGTGTAGTGGGTGGAAGGAAGGCATCCTTGCAGTGAAAGAAAAATAGGTCCCCAGAAGCTTCCAAGAAACACACAGCAAGAACGTCCCTTTAGAAGGGATTCCAACTGTAGGGAGCTGCACAGTTGCTCCGGCATGTGTCATGGGGCTGTAACAACGGCCAGAGGCTTTCTCTGGGAGATGTTGCAGAAACAGTGAGTGGCCAATTGAGTGGTTTAGGGGGTGTGATATTATAGATGGGCAACCAGAAGATACATGAATGGCTTTTCTGACATCTCCCCCCTTTGTGTTCACAACAACTCTGTGAGGCAGGTCAGGCTGAGAAAGACCAAGGTCATCCTGTGAGGTTGCACAGTCAAGTGTAAACTTGAACTTGGGTTTCCTGAATCTTTGTCCTCAACACTAATCAATACACCATGCTGGCTCCCACATTGCGTTTTGATATCTTACTGCCTTGTGTTCTGCTCAAGATGCTTTGCTGGCCATAGTTCCTCTCTCTTAAAAAGCACCCTT
The DNA here is from genome assembly GCA_037367245.1 of Phrynocephalus guinanensis. Classification (NCBI taxonomy): domain Eukaryota; kingdom Metazoa; phylum Chordata; class Lepidosauria; order Squamata; family Agamidae; genus Phrynocephalus; species Phrynocephalus guinanensis. The sequence continues at coordinate 38,969,048 of CM074735.1, read as the reverse complement.
AAATAATAGACTTGATTTCTGTTATATTTGATCAATATGTCCCTAAGTCACTTACCAAAATCTTGAATCCAGGGGTGGGGGGAATTTGGTGAGCTAAGTCCTACATAAATTCCATTGGTTTAAATGGTTCTAATCTATCTATGATTTGGTATGTTAAAGTATATCACAGAGTATTTAAATCAATTGATTTTGTGGAGGACTTTATTCAGCAAATTGATGCACTAGCCTAACTGAAGTACAAATTACTGTGCTAAGTAACAGGATTCTGGCCACTGTATAGGTGTTGGTTTGATTTTAATGTTGTTACCTCTTTGCACATAAATCTTATCAAATAATGTTTAGTTTGAATTACTGCCTTAAATTCATAAGCTTTTTTCCTTCTTGCAGAATCACAAACTTGTTTCTCCCAATGTAGAAAATCTCTTAGGCAGGCATTAAGTGTAGGATAATTAACTTGGATATGGCAATACTTGAAATCCACAGAGATCCAAATGAACATTTTCCTTTCCATCTCTCTAATCCTGTGGGGTTAATTCTTAATTTCAGCGTGAAATGACCTTTTAGTTTTCATAATGGAAGAAACTGTGGATAAAATTGGCAAATTTTGTTCTGCTTTATTTAAGAATGGGTTATGCTGTTTCTGCCATTCTGATCCATTATTTTAATATATCATACAATCTTCACTGCACTTATATCCTGCAATACTTTTTCTCCTACACAATAACATCAGGGGAAAGGGACCTCTTACAAAAGGGAAGGGGGGGTGTCAGATCTTTGACAACAAGTATGGTCATGTTAGAAGTCTGGCTCTCATTAGAAATTCCTTTACCTCTCTACTAACAGGGGTTTAGCATGGTTTTTAGAACAATTTCCATATATATCTCACTAATGTGAATAGGAGATAAGGTAAATTCATGTATCTTTGCTGTACACTTCTGATTTCAAAAATAATAAGTTTTTAAGAATGGCATAGTTCCATAGTGTCTCTTATTTTTAGGCCAGTTATCTTATTCTAGAATACAGAAGCAGGAACCATGAAATGAATTGTACCATTTTCTAATGAACATTATATTCATGTGGCAGATGAAGCATCAAGCTCATAAACAGCAGGCTGGATTAAATGTATTGCCTTATTCATTTGCTTCCTCTTAGGAGTACTGCCACCATATTATTCACTGGGGCAGATCTTGCTTACCCCCTTGGTGTTCCTGATCAAGGAACATACTCCAGGGATGATATGAGTTCTCTGTGGCTCCGCCTTAAGGCTCAATGACCAATATCCTCTTCTGCATTTGTGCACAAACAGAGGTCCCGTTGCAGAAGCTGCTCTGGTGACCTGACAGAGTGCTGGCCATGCACCTGGTTTTGAGCAACTAGCACTTCATCAGAACACTGTGGTAGGTTTTGTGCTTGGAACTCTGTGGAGGTATAAATATTGAACAGAACACTGGCCATAGAATTTTGTTCCTTTGCTGACCAACCTTAGGTGGCAGCGCTTAACTCTGTCAATAAATAAATATGAAGTATGCAAACAAAAACGAATACAAGAAGTTTTGCAATTCAGTTGTTTTTGAAATGGTATGCTCTTCTTTTATGTTCTGTCCTTTTTTATTTTTATATTTGTTTTTTGTTTGTTGTTTAGACTTATGCTTCTCCCATTTTGTGGACCAGCCAATAGAGTATATAAGGTTTGGAGCAAGGGAAGACGCTACACCACTCATGGGCCACACACAGTCCTGTGCACGGTTTATGGGGTTCCCAATGTCTCTGCTACTGCCCATCAAAGAACAGAGCTGGTCTTTTTAACAAAGAATGGATACCTTGCTGACAAGATGATTGATATCCTGCCTGAAAGATAAGGTCTGCACTGCCATCACAGTTGAGTGGCATGCGATGCTCACTCTCAGGCGCTGCTCCCCCACTTTACAGAGTGTCGTCATCGAAAGGCAACTAATTCACTCAAGGAGCTGCCAAACTGGCTTGGCATTTGAGCAGTAGGCTTAGAAATATGGACTTGAATCCATGGCTGATGTCTGTCCCCTTTATCTTCCCCCATCGTACTGCATGATACCCCCACAGGCCACTACTACCGTGTATGTAACCATCCTGGATGAGAACGACAACGCTCCAGTATTTCGCCAGCAGCAGTATGAAGTCACCTTGGACGAGGGCCCAGGGACACTCAATGCCATCCTTATCACCATCAATGCAGTGGACCTTGACGAAGGTCCAAACGGCACTATTGCTTATGCCATCACAGAAGGCAACATCATGGGCACCTTTCACATAAACGGCACTACGGTTAGTACACGATCGTGTCACTGTTTCACTTGGCACTTCCCAAGCTGTGCCCTACAGCTCGGCCTCCATCAGCCAGTCACGCTGATTCCTGAGAACAAAGCATTTTCTGGTTGAGTGGGGATTGAAACATCTCATGAAATGGGCTTTTATGCCAAATAAAACTTGTTGGGCTTCAAGCTGCCACACAGTTCTTGGTTGCTTTTCTTTTGGCAGGCCGACACAGTCGCCCACGTGGTTCCCCCTCTAAAAACACTGTTTTGGTCCCTTGTTTTTCTAGGGGCAAATCCGCACCGTGAAGGAACTGGACTATGAAATCAGTCATGGGCGTTACACGTTGATAGTCACTGCCACAGACCACTGTCCAATCCCCTCACGCCGCCTCACGTCCACCACAACAGTAAGTATCTTTTCCAGGCAGAGGGCAAACTAGATGATCAAACACCTCTCCAAAACCATATATTTCCACATTTCAAAACAAGCATCACTTGATAAAATGCCATTCCATTAGGCGTATGCCAGCTCCTGTTCTGTTACTCATTGTATTCTCACCTATATAGCTCTTCAGCATGTCACTGCAATATTTTCTATTGGAATGAAACACCTTCATTTTTCAGGGGGAGACACTGCACATGAACAGCTGCCACATGATTTTCCTCAAAAAGAACACGCTGAACCTTCACACTCCAGGGTTCTAGACCACAACTCCCACCGTCCTTTGTCATTGGCAAAAAGTTGTGGCAAAATACTGGAGTGCCAAAGGTTCGCCACCACTGCACTAGAGTAAAGGTGCTATCCATCTCCCCCCTGTGCTCAGTCATTGGAGATGTCAGGCCCTGCTCAAACTTCCACTGCACCTTTCCTATTCATTCAGTGCAGGCCATGTGGAGTGATCCGGAATTAAGGGAGCAGTATTGTTTTGGCCACAGATTCTGGATGTTCCAGGTGGGAGAATGTGCCCAAGTGCATGTACTCGTCCTGCTCCCTCCCTGTTCTTCCTGGCCTAACAACGTTCTGGTGCAACACATATAAAAACACTGATGAGAAAAACTAGTCGATGCCAAGGCCCATATAAGTGGAGATGGATGACCAGTGTGTTTAATGCCATTGTGCACAAAAATCAGTTGGTCTGTTAGATGGTAAATAATTTTCTTCCTCTCCGCAACTCATTGTGAGATTTGTCCCCGAACCTGCAGAGAGCACCACAACATCTTAGTGAGACTGAGCTCTTCCCTGAGATGAGGCTAACCTAACTTGAAACCTGTGTCTGGCAGAAGACCACATACTTTGGCTTGGAATCTGCATATGGGATGGGTATAATCACTTGACAACCAAGAGTCATGTTCATTCAGCATCTCTGTACAGCAGAACCCCCGGTATCTGCTGGGAATAGGTTCCAGGCCTTCCCATGGATAATGAAAACTGTGGATAAGAGAGAACATCAAAAAAAAAACCCCCAAACTGCTGTTTTGTGGCAGTAGCTTGCTTTACAGCTGCTGTTTTGCGGCAGTAGCTTGCTTTACGGCTGCTGGTTGTGGCAGTAGCTTGCTTTACAGCTGCTGTTTTTGACAGTAGCTTGCTTTGTGGCTGCTGAATTATTTATTTTATTTTTCCTCTGCCAACCGTGGATAACTGAATCACTGGTTAATGAATCAGTGGATACAGGGGTCCTGTACTTTCAACACACTCATGTCTAGTTCTTATGGGTTGCTTAATCACCTCCCATGATGGCAACCTTCTGAATGAATGACCTCCAAAATGTCCTGTCTGTAACACAAGCTCAGATGTTTTGAAGCACTGCCCTGCAGAAGAGATTCCAAAACTGATTCTAAGCAAAAAAGGAAGCCCTACCAATTTTTCTGTGATTGCCTTCCAAGTGAATTAAGACCTTGGAAATGTACTTTTAAAATAGAATTCTTATCCCTTACAAATTTGGGATGGGAGGTAATGAAAAATTAAATTAAAAATAATGTTTTGCTTGTGAGCAAAAGTATCAGTCAAGGGCATATTTCCTCTTCCTATCTATTCCAACTGTGTGCAGAACATATGCATATCAGATTGAGATCACAAAAAAGTGAAAAATAGTGGAAGAGACAGTAATTTAGGATAAGCAGAAGACATCGTACTACTGGAAGAAAAGCTCAATGGCTTGAAATAACAACTTAGGATGGTTAAAGAAGAAAATGCAAAAGAAGGATTAAAACTGAAGAAAATAGACCAAGGGCAGGTAGGACAAATCTTTATGCCTTGGGATGAGGATTCACTGAAGATATTGTACGCCATCCATATTTAGGCAGGCCTAGACTGGGCATTTCACTGAGCATACTCCTGAGTTGTTGTTGTTGTTGTTGTTGTTGTTGTTGTTGTTGTTCTTGTTCTTGTTCTTGTTCTTGTTCTTGTTGTTTCTTCTTCTTCTTCTTCTTCTTCTTCTTCTTCTTCTTCTAAGTGATTGGTTTTGTCAGTGACCTTACTGAAATACAGGCTTCCACACTAACATGAAATAATAAGCAGTGATTCTACGATCAGGCTTAAATTTATGTTTTTGCTATACAATAACTTGGGAATATAAAGCGAGTATGTAACAAGCTTAGAAGACAGAGTTGCAAACATGTAGCAAAAACATAGTTATAGTGCAAGGTCAGAAATTGCCATTTACCCGTTCTGTAAAACCAGAGTTTGTGTGAGATCACCATTGGACTGACATAGATAAAAGCAGCAACTGATGCATACTTGAAAGGATTAGAAACTGGGAGCACGTCTGCAAAACTCTCTTCTGGAACATATACAGCTCAAGGTGAGGCCATCCTTTTGGCTGATGTCCAGTGATCTGGTTTATGTGCACTGGTAGGAACATCCTTACCTTTGGCTGTATGTGCAGGAAGATCAGAATGCTCTAAGTCTAGGAATTACTAGAAGCTAATTATTTTTTTCTGCCTCGTTCAAACGCAAGCCTTTGCTTAGGACAGTGTTTTTCAACCACTGTTCCGCGGCACACTAGTGTGCCGCGAGATGTTGCCTGGTGTGCCCGTGGGAAAAATTGAAAATTTCTAAAGAAATTCAACCCAGGGCCGGCGGGCGGCCCACAGCTGGGAGGCGCTATAAATAGCATCCAAGGGCCAGCTTGGCTCCTCCCCCTGAGGCCCGCGGCACTGGCGTCACTTCCTCCCCGGCCAGACCTGGCCCCGCTCATTCTCTTAGTGTTTGCCCTGTGCCTGCCACCGCCGCCGCGACTCGCTCGCTTCCCTCTCCCCCCTCCTTTTTTTACCCTGGACCACCACCACCCCTTTCCTGGGAGCTACCAATGGACTGAGCCGCCCGACAGCCCGCCCGCCAACACGAGCCAGCCCGGGAGCCCCAGCCCAGAACAAACCACCAGGTGAGGGGAAGGGGAGGAGGGGCGCCCGGCTGCCCCACGAGCATCGCGGCAGGGCTGCGAGGAGGAGGGGATGGAGGAGGCCTCCGCCAGGCCTGGGCTGAGGAGGTGGGCGGGCGGGGGGGCTACTGGCACGGCTGGACGGCCGGCCGGCCGGCCTTTAGGGTCCGGGAGGGGAAGAGCCGTCTCTGAGGGGCCCCGCGATGGTTCCTTGAAGTCTTGCCCTTTTCTTTCTGTCTTGGGTCGCCCTCTTCTCTCTCTCTGTCTTTTCTTTCTTTTTTTCCCCACCTCTCTCTTTCCATTCGTACCCTTTCCCCTCTTCATAGAAATGTGCTCATTTCTAGCCTGCATATATGTGTATGTCTAGCAGCCTGCCTACTGTAATTAAAACTGTAAACCGCCCAGAGACTCCTTGAAGTGGTATGGGGCGGTATACAAGCAGAACACTTTCTGCCTTCTTTCCTTCCTGCCTTCCTTCATTCTCCTCCCCTCCTGTTGCTGGACTTGCTGAAGGCATCTGCCTTGGCCACAGTGTGGAGAGCAAGATGGGCTTTTGGGTCTTATTTGTGTTCCTGGAGAGTCAGTGCCCCTTCTCAGGTCTCCACTGGACACAGAAGTCCATGCAGGGCAAAATGTCTTTAAAAAAACAACACAGGTAAGTGGGAACTGGGTGCTAGAGAGCGGGCTGCCTCAATCTGTGGCCCCTCTGTCCTGCTTCTCCCTACACCAGCAATGGTGAACCTTTTAGAGACTGATATAGGCACAGAGTTAAATTTTTTAACATTTTCTAATGGTGGTGTGCCTCATGATTTTTTTCATGAAACAAGTGTGCCTTTGCCCAAAAAAGGTTGAAAAACACTGGCTTAGGAGATCTCGGGTACATCACCCAGTTAATCCTTGCAGTTGGCTATTCAGCACAGCAAATGCTGATGCCACACCCAATTAAAACATGGATTAAATGCTGAATTCTTTGTGTCCTCTTTTTTATATAAGTATGTTCAGTTTCTTCTTATAAACTGATGTCAGCCTTGTAAATTAAAGGTGAACATTTGCTCAATGTTTTTCAACAACACAAACCAGGAAATACTTGTGGCGGTCACTGTCTATGCTGTGGTATTCCCAATTACTATGTACAGATGTGAAAGCTGGACAATGGAGCCAGATGACCTTTTTTAAAATGACTCATTTGGAGTGTGGTATTTTAGGAGATCTTCATAGATGGCATGGACTGCCTTGGAAATAAATAAATAGTTTCTAGAGCAAATTAAGTTTAATCTCTGACTAGAAGCTACAGTGATGGGAGTGTTTGATAACAACTTAAGAAGGTGAGTTTACAAAAAGTACAGGTGAGCAGCCAGACACAGGAGAGGAAAAACTGAAGAACTGAAAAAAAATTCAAATAAAGACTGAAAAACAAGTAATTAAAAAAAACCCTCAAAATTGGAATGATAGAAAAAAATGTTTCTGGTTATGTCTCCATTTTGGAACCACCTCACACAGGGGGAAAAGTTAATAATGTTACTTGTCATTATGCTACTTTCACAAGAAAGTCCCCCACCCCACAAAAGTAATGTGTTACAAGTAATACTGGTACCTGTGGTGCATTATTTCCGAGTTCTGAATGAAAATACCCTAGTTGCAGTTGAAGTAACAACATAAACGCCAGCAAGTTGATCACACAGTGCAAACAATCTGACCTGTCAAACTCTTTCACATGTGTAATTTATCTAAAACTGGGCTATCAGACATCCTGTTATACTGCAGAAGATTAAGACTTTTGTTCTTTTGACCTCTTTGGCACAGTGGTTAAATGCCTGTACTGCAGGTAAAACTGTGCTCACAACCTGGGTTTCAATCCCAGGTAGCAGGCTCATGGTTGACTCAGTCTTCCATCCTCCCGAGGTCGGTAAAATGAGTACCCAGCTTGCGGGGGAGGGGGGCATGTGTAGCCTGCATACTGTAATTAAAACTGTAAACTGCCCAGAGACTACTTGAAGTGGTATGGGGCGGTATATAAGCAGAATACTTTTGCTTACAATACTTTTGCTTTTTGCTTTTTTTCATTCCTACATATGGTATAGGTCAAAACATTTTGCTGCAAACCGAAGGAAGGAAGGAAGGAAGACAGGAAGACAGGAAGACAGGAAGGGAATATAGCTGTGTCATTTATGGTGTGAAGGACACCTAGAATATCTTGATAACATATGCCATAGTTTATGTGCAAACTTTTAGAAACACAGGCAAATCTGCTTTGTGATTAAAGTATGAAGCATGTTGGACTTCTCTGTGGATTTATTGTCTTCACCTCAGGTGCTCGTGAACTTGAATGATATCAATGACAATCAACCAACATTCCCACGCTCTTATGAAGGACCCTTTGACATCACAGAAGGGCAGCCAGGCCCAAGAGTGTGGACCTTCCTGGCCCATGATGGAGATTCGGGACCCAATGGACAAGTAGAGTACAGCATCAAAGCAGGAGACCCCCTTGGTAAGTAGTGGAAGAGGAGAAATGTAACAAAACGTTGTGCGTGCCTTTTCTACTCATTTTAGATAAAGGATTTATCATAATAGGGTATTTACATTGTCCCTCCCACAATGTAAGTTACTTCCCAAAGAAAATAACTATTTTTACTAAGCCTTGGTTTCCATATGAGTGAAACAGTTTCCTTTATTGGAATCGCAAGTAAAAGCTAATTCTTGAATCCACAGGGTTGTGGATGTATTTTTTAACACTACATTTAAACTCCCGAAATCTCTATTCAGTGTTTGGGTTTCCAGTTTGCACATTAGAAATGCTGCAGCAATAGTTAACAGCAATTTCTTACCATTGCATTGCTGTAAACATCTTGTGTTACCTGGTCTGCTCTATGATGTTGGGTCCTCTGTTACATAGCAACAGTAATTACAGTAAATAGTTTTTTATATAGCTGTTTCAGTGTAAGAACTGATGGTTTGGGGACTGGTTGTGGTCCTGTTGTTGTTGATGTTGTTGTTGATGTTGTTGTTGTTGTTGTTGTTGTTGTTGTTGATGATGATGATGATGATGATGATGATGATGATGATGAAGAAGAAGAAGAAGAAGAAGAAGAAGAAGAAGAAGATGATGATGATGATGATGATGATGATGATGATGATGATGATGATGATGATGATGATGATGTTCCCAGGTATATGATAGCTTTTGTGCTAGATTCAGACTTTCACTGGTTAGAGATTGCTAACACACTCAGTACAAACGGGACTCGTTATTATTTTAAACACACACTTTCAGTGAGGGGAGAAAGGGTGTGGGGAAATGTCTCAGGATAGTGAATGGAACATTTCAAAACCTTCCTTTCAAAGGCTGTTTCTGAGAAGTTGGAGTGTCTGCCTCAGGAAATCCTGTCACAAGCAGCATCCGCCATGACAGGAAAATTGTTGTGCAAAGTTGTTGTACTTGCTGGACTATAATATGCCTTAGGTTTTGCAAGCTCATCCTACGAACCAAAGTTTTTAAAAGGGAGAGGGTGCTAGAAAGATGCTCAGGCTTGCCTCAGCAGAGATTAAAGGCAGAGTGATGAAGAGCCCACCTCCCTTAAGGTCCATGGAGCAGCTGTTGTGCAAGTTAGGCAGTGACTAATTTTGAAGAAAGTTAGGGCTGCCTTTTGAGCAAGCCGGTCCGTGCCACATTCTTCAAGCGCTGCATGGTGGTTTGCAGAGCTCCCAACCCTCTACATAATTTCCTACTTGATAATTTATGTGCACCCCGATTTCACGCACCTCAAAGGATCGAGTCAGATATTTAATTCGAAAGAGGAACATGTCCAGTTAAAAGACAATCACATTCAGTTGGAGTAAACTATTAAAAGCCCTTCCTTCTCTCCTGGTGAGGGAGAATAACAAGGAGGAAGTCTAAGGGCCTTTTCACACGACCCCTAAGATCCGCTGGTCCCTTAAATTCGGACCAGAGATCTTGGGGGTTCGTTTCTGTTCCTCCGTCCCCACCCCTCAGCACTTCCTGCTCCTGTCGGGGTGAGGGGGGGAGGGAAAAAAAGGACAAAAGAAGCCTTTACTAACCTGCCGGTGACGGTCGAACTTGCCACTAGCGCTCCGTTACTTCCTGGTTCTGTCTCAAGGAGCTCTTAAAGGGGCGGGAAGCAAAAAAACAACAGACAAGCCAGGAGAGCCCGGCACTCTTATCCGCATCAAAAAATTTTCACCTGCAGAGAGCAGGTACATGAAAAATGTGCTGGGTTGCGCTAAAGTGGGCGGGGTCTCACTTAATTGTCTCCAAACTCCGGAGCTGGTGGGAAAACATTTCTAAGCTCCGGAGCTGGGAGCCATTTGCAGCGCAGCTTAGGGGTCGTGTATATACGCCCTAAGAGAACTCACTTCATTTTTAAAAAAAATAGAAATAGTATTTAGGCTGCTTTCATTTTCAGTTCTTCACTAAAAAAATTCACTAACAAGTTTCAGCTGAATCTGTCAGCCGAGGGCATGTGCGCATGCACTATCATAACAGAAAAAGACAGTTCTGGGGTACAGTGGGTGGAAGAAAATAAACATGATAGGAAGTGATAAAGCATTTCGTAAGTTTGAGTCATATATTTTCTAAGTCAGTGCTCCCCAACCTTTTTGTCCCCACGGACCGGAAAATATTTGATGATTTTTCCATGGCCCGGGGCTGGGGGTGGGGAGGGGGGGAGATGGGGGGTGCGGGGGGTCAGGGGAGGGTGTGTGGGGGGGGGGGGGATGGGGGGGGGGGGAGGAGGGGGGGGGTGCGGGGGGGCTTGGCGTGTGTGCCTTGCGGGGGGGCACGGGAGCGGCAGCGTCGGCGCTCGCCGGCTGGGGGCGTCGGGCGTGCCGCTCCCCCCCCTGCGCGCACGGGCGGGGTGGGGGGGAGCCCGGGGCTTCTGGGCGGGCGGGCCTCCTCCTCCTCCTCCTGTCGGCCAGGGCGAAGCGCAGCGAAGGCGGCGGAGGCGCCCGGGGCAGCAGCAGCATGACCACGCTCTCTGTCCCTCGGGTGGCCGAGAAGGAGGAGGAGGAGGAGGAGGCGGCGCCCGGCCGGCTGGCCACGGGCTGCTGGGGGACTCGGGCCGCCCTCTCCGGCCGCGGGCTCGCAGCTTGTTGGGGCTGGGCGCCGCTGGAGGACGAGAGAGAGGGAAGGCGAAGGAGAAGAAGGCGGCGGACAGGAGGCAGCGGGTGGAGAAGAGCCTGGCCGAGGGGGGGGGAGGAGGAGGAGGAGGCGGGTCGAGGGAGGGGCGGGTGGGGGGGAGGCGTGAGCGGGGGGGAGAGAGCGAGGGAGCCAAAGGGGACCGTTAGCCGGCCAGGCACATCCTCCTCCTCCACCTGGACGCGGCCGAGCCTTCGCCCACCGCTGTGCAGTCCCACCCCCGCACCCTCCGCACGCGCCTCAGAAGCTCCCCACACACATGCACGCGCACGCGCGCCCGCTTAATTCTGCCTCCCCCTCAGGAGAAAGGGCGGCCGGCGCTGAGGAGGAGGAAGAGGAGGAGGAGGAGGATGCCCTGGCGCACACCACCAGCATCAGTCGCCGCCGCCGCCCCCTCCGTTTTCCCTCCATCCGCCGCCTGTCAAGCGCCGCTGGGCCGGGCGAGGCGAGAAGGCAGAGCCGGCGAAACCTCCGCCTGCGCGCGCGCACACCCCCTTCCTTCAGCCGGGCTGAAGAGGGTTGATGAGGAGGAGGAGGAGGTGCCCCCTGGGGGAGTGGAACGGGGGTCTGGAGGGGAGGGGGCGTGCGCACGCGCGTGTGTGTGGAAGATGCTCTGCCTGCCCGGCTGCTTTCGGCCGCTCCGCCGCCCCCTCCCCTCTTATGAGGCGCCCCCTCCCTTTGCCCCCCTCCCTCTCCCCCTCCCCTCCCGGCCCGCGGCTCCTTTCCTCCCTCCCCAACACCCACTTCGGCAAGTATCGTCCCGGGTCTCTCGCGAGAGGGAAGGAGGCACCGGAGGACCCGAAGCCCAGCCAAGAAGGGGGAAGGGGGAGGGGGGCTCTCCTTTCTCCGAACCCCGTTTGGCCCGCTCGCCCCTCCTCGCCTCCTCCCAACCCAACCCCCCACCGTCCTGCTCTAAGAACCGGGCGCGCAAAGGCCACCAGGGAGCATGACGACGGGGACTAGGAGGAGGCCAGGGCGAAGCGCAGCGGCGGTGGCGGTGGCGAAGGCGGCAGAGGTGCCCGGGGCAGCAGCCGCATGATCGTGCTCTCTGTCCCTCGGGCGGCGGGCGGCTCCTCCTGTGCTCCTCCAGCCTTCTTCTTCCATTGGCTGCCCGTGGGAGAGAAGAGGAGGAGGAGGAGGAGGACGCGCCGCCGCCGCCGTGGCTGCTGCTGCTGCTGCTGGTGGTGGAGGGCGAGGAGGAGGAGGATGCGCCGGCGGCGGCGGCGGCGGGCAGAGCAGGGAGGCAAAGGCGGCGGCGGCGGCTCCTCCTGTGCTCCTCCAGCCTTCCTCCTCCACCGGCCGCCCGAGGGAGAGAAGCGGAGGAGGAGGAGGGCGGCAGAGGAAAAGGGGAGGAGCCTCCCCGGCCTCCCCAGGCGGCCCGGTGCCGACCGGTCCACGGACCGGCACCGGTCCACGGACCGGGGGTTGGGGACCACCGTTCTAAGTGATTTGAGAGCGATTGATAGAAGTTTACAGATCAATGAATGGCATAAAGGAAACTGAAAAGGACAAATTGTCTTGTATTCTCAAAGGCTTTCACGGCTGGGATCCAATAGTGGTTGTGTGTTTTTTGGGCTGTTTTGCCGTGTTCTGGAAGTTTTTCTTCCTGACATTTCACCAGACTCTGTGGCTGGCATCTTCAGAGGGCAAGGAGCTCAGGGAACTGGGAATTCTCTCTGTGCTCTGGGTTACAAAGTGAGTGAGACCTTTTTTTTTTTTTTTAAGTTGAGGAAACTTGTCCTATGCAGGAAAATAGGTGGTAGTCATTGTATTGTGATGAAGGGATTAAGAGGTTTCAATGCAATGAGGGGTAGCAACGATCCTAGGTGGGTGTGAATGGATCAACTTTGTGCAGCCAATTTTATGGTACACTTTTGTAGTGTAGAAAGTGGTGAAGAAGAATCAAATTAATAAATAAGATGTATACAACTGTGTTGTGTTCTATTGGATTTATTTATTTATTTATTTAAATACAGCGGTACCTTGTATAAAGGAATTAATTCATTCCAAATGAAATTATGCTAAGCAAAATTTCCTTTATACAAATTCCCATAGGAATGCATTGGAAACAGAGTAATCCCATTTTTATGTTGTACGGATTCTCCTCATAGGTGATTATGTTAAGCAAATTTCCCCTATCTCCGGAATTTTTTATGTTGTACAGATTTTGTTTGTTATACAAGGGTCCACTGTATTTGTTTGTTTGTTTGTTTGTTCACACCATCTAGCAACAAGGCCACTCTGGGTGGTGTTTTATGGTGTCTTAACTACTCTCCAAGATAGCTTAAATTTCCTGAAATGAAGGTGAGGCTATTCCTCTGAAAGTAAGAAATGGGAAGGAAAAAATGGGAAGAAAAATCCCATGAAGCTAGCTGTTCTTCTGAGCAGCAACCATATGCCATGAGGAGATCCACTACAGATAAAACGAGCAGCATGATTGTGCCAAAAGCATTTTTATCTTCTGACCCTGCAGCTCGCTGCCATGTTGATAGAAGGAACAGACAAAACTAAAATATGGCCAGATAGTTTTGCCAAGGAGACCCAGGTGGCACTGCTGGTTAAACCGCTGAGCTGCTGAGCTTGTTGATTGAAAGGTCGACATTCCAACTCTACCCTACGGGGTGATTGTTTGTCTCAGCACCTGCCAACCTAGCAAAGCAAAAGCATGTAAAACTGTGAGGTAAATAGCAACCATTTTGGTGGGATGGTAATGGTATTCCGTGCTCACACACGTTTAGTCTTGCTGGCCACATGACCGCAGAAATATGTCTACGGACAATACGTCCTCAGCTTGTACAAGGAGATAAGCACCATCCTCTGGAGCCAGAAAACAACTGGACTTGATTGCCAAGGGGAATATTTATCTTTACCTTTCCTTTTGCAAATGTACATTTATGTAGACTGCATTTGGGTAGACTATGCATTTATGTAGACAGTGTTCATCTCTTCCCAATGCATGTTCTCGTCTTTCTGCATGAATGTGGTTCTCTTGGAGAAGGAGGGACGAGAAGGTGAAGTGCTTTTTCCAAAGCACTTGGGCAGGGGGTGGGTAAAATGTACTTGCCAACCGGATCGCTTCCCCTTCTTCTCCCCAGTGATCCTGACTGTGCCTGTCTTGCAGGAGAATTTGTGATCTCTCCGGTGGAAGGGGAGCTGCGGGTGCGGAAGGATGCTGAGCTTGATCGAGAGAACATTGCTTTCTATAACCTTACCATTGCCGCCAAGGACAGAGGAGTACCGCCTCTCAGCTCCACAGTAAGTCTTAGTGGATTATGGGTTAGAATAAAAAGGTGCTGCACTGAGATCTTCGCTTACCATACCATTCCATTAGAAAGGAGCACTCAAGACAGCTTACAAATTCCATAAAACAATAAAAACATGTAAAATCCAATTTAACTGTTTTTTTAATAAAACCAACTTTCTCCGCTGTAAAAATCATTAAAATGAAGTAAGGAGGAGAATAGAAATGTAAATAAAACATGAATTGCACATCATTGGAGGGGAGAAAATATCTTGGATAGTTGTTGTTTCACTGAGATTGTATGGGAAAATGTTGGGAGCCTGAAACTGTCATGGAAGGGTCCTGCCTATCAGCCATTTGTGGTGTTAATGATCTCTAGAAGAAGTGTACAGATTTATGTTTCTTGATTCCCAGAATTCCTGAGAGGAGCAGGGAATTCTGGGAGTTGTAGTCTGGGAAATAAACCTACATTCCTCTAGTCTGCAGTCTGTCTCTTCCCTTCCTCATTTGTTTCCTCTTTGTTTTTCAGGTCATGGTGGGAGTGCGTGTCCTGGACATAAATGATAACGATCCTGTCCTTCTCAACCTACCAATGAATCTCAGTCTCAGTGAAAATGCACCCATTTCCAGTGTTGTCACCCGCATCTTTGCTAATGATGCCGATAGTGGGCGGAATGCTCTCTTAACTTTTAGCATCTCAGCAGGAAATACGGACAATTCTTTTTATATCAATGGCACCGTAAGTTTCCAGGCTTCCTTTTTACCTGCGGGGTACCACACATCGCTTCCTGCACCATGTATCAGGGCACAAATACAAGCAACCCATGATCTCAGTGACTTATTTCAACCACAACTTATTTATGCGTTATTGCTTTCCTCCTCCCTCCCTCCCCCTTGTTAAAATGCTTTGTTTATCCTTAGGAAACCCAAGTTGGCCAACAATGTAAGTTACAATATATTATAATATTATAGCAAGCATGTTATGGGTTCATTATATTAACCATTTTAAGAGTTAGTTTGCACCAACAATAAACATGAGTAGTAAAATGACAAAAATACTTGTTTAAAAAGCAGCTTCAATATTTCACATTGGGTCTGGAGTACTCTGGTCAGAAAATGTTATATAAAGAACCAGCTTTATCACCTGCCTGTGGTTTTCCTCTCTTCTGCCACCAGCTTTCAGTGTCAGGCTTTCAATGGTTAGGCTGCAATAAGGATAGAAAGAATACTCACTGAATTGCATTTTCTGATTACTTAGGGTGTATGTACTCAAAGAAGCATCTTGGTGAGAAATTTTAAAGCCTCTTGAGATTCATCACTTCCAGCTGAAAGCAAGAGAGGGCCCCACTATAACTTGCACAAAATGTCTCTCGCATCCTTTCTCCGTGAGAAACAAAGTACACTCACAAACAGGGCCGGCGCTAGGTTTTTTGTGCCCTAGGTGAGGGCTGGGCAGCGGGGTGGGCAGCGGGGCGGCAGATGGCGGGGGCAGCAACGGGCATGGGGGGCGGCGATGGGGGCGGCGGGCAGCAGGGAGACAGCGACAGGCGGCAGGGGGGTGGCCGGCGGTGGCCAGTGGTGGGGAGGCGGCGGGGGGGCAGCAGGCTGGCCAGTGCCCCCTCTCCATTTTGGCGCCCTAGGCAACTGCTTACTTCGCCTTAATGGACGCGCCAGCTCTGCTCACAAAGCAAGCCCAGATTTTATTTATTTATTTATTTATTGGGCTTATATACCACCCGTCTTCCCGGGGGAACTCTGGGCGGTTTACAACAAGACAATATAAGCAATATAAGCAGATTGGCTGATGGTTAGGAAAGGTTCAGTGTCTTAAAGGAGCAACCATCCTTCTGTGGGGCGATTAATCCAGTTGCACGATTTTATGTGCGCATTGGACTTCTGTGTGGACGTTGACAACTTGCACAGGAAGTCACAGTTTTTGTGTCAAAATCTGACATTTGGCACCAAGACAAAGAAATGAATACAGTTCCATTGATATTTCTTCTTTTCCCTCTCCTCCCTCTTTTCTGTTGACTAGACCGGCATTGTGTATGTAAACCACCCCTTGGATAGAGAGCGGGTGTCAGAATATAGGCTGACAGTGTCCGTGAAGGACAACCCAGAAAATGCACGGAATGCAAGACGGGTAATTATGTACTATACAATGTCTTTCGAACTGTGGTGAATTTATTGATAGTGTTTTGTATAATATTCCTCAGTTAACCAAATATATTATAGAGGCACGTGACACAGGCATAGGCTTTGCATTCCTTAACAGAGGATCCTGACCAAGGTTTTCAAGGCCAGGGTCAAAATATGTGTATAGTTAAAAAAAAAATCTTATCACGTACTATCAAAACTGGCCACTAGAGGGCACAACATACCATACTATGTACAGTGGTACCCTGGGTTACAGATACTCAGGTTATGTAATTTTTGGGTTGCGAAAGGAAGCAAACCCGGAATTCCTTCAGAAGTCCATTCAAAAAAAACAAAAAAAAAAACGGGTTACAATTTTTCCCCTATGGAAAACCTCAGATTAAAAAAAATTAGAAGACTTGCATTCCCAGGGTGCATTGTGCCCCATTTGGATCTGAGTTACGAAAAATTCTGGTTTATGAAGTGTCCCAGGGAATGAATCAATTTTGTAACCCATGGTACTGCTGTATAACATTTTCAAGGCCCCATATCTTTATTTCACCTATTTGTGGTATAGCATGGTATCTGGCTATTTCCAAAACTGTAGTGCTCAGTTTTGGTAATAGGTGATAAAATATTTTTTCTTGTTCCCCCTCCCTTTTATTACACGATATAGTTGGTATTTGCCATTATCCACAGATTTCTGTATCCACGAGTGGTTGCTGCTGTAAATAGCTTCTGTAGCTCCTGACTTAAATTTTCCCTCTCGTGATTGTTCCTTCAGTTACCACTCAACTGTCTCTTAAAGAACAAGAGGATGATGACAGACCATCTCAGTGTTGGTGAACCTATGGCATGGGTGCCAAAGGTGGCACTCAGAGCCGTTTCTGTGAGCACCCAACATCACCCCTTCACAGCCAAATTAGTGGGTTTTGAATCGCAGTTTGGGGACTCAGTCTCTAAAAGGTTCTTCATCACTGGACTATCTACTGTCACACAAGAGAGCAGAAATAGTACTGTTCCACAGTCTCACACAACATTCCCTCTAATTTTCTGGAGGGCTCCGCAGCAACTCCAACCCTACACACAGAGTTCCAGATTCCACCAGAAGCAAATGGTAGGAAACACTGACTTGTCTGAGCATGCCTAGTGTAGCCCCACCTGCTCACTCAACCTAAAGGGAAAGTTGGTGTCACAGATAGGCCTGAAAACAAAATAAAGGAGGTTTTCTGAGATTTTCTGAGGCAGAAATGCTTATAATTAATTTTCTCAGGCTACTCAGTAACAGAGGACGCTCAGCCCCCGCTTAAAAGCCTGGCCAGGGTGGTTAGGGAATGTAGTATTTTTAAATAGCATAAAAAAGTAATGTTTCCAAGCAATATGCAGAAGTAGTTGCAATACCATAAGGGTGCAGCAGTCCTAATTGTGTGGAGCCCAACAGACACAATGCTGTGTTTGAGGTGGGCTCATTTCATCTAAAGCACAGCTGTGCTCTAGTTGACTGGGTGGAAGTAACAGCAAGCCCTATTGGTTCCTTTCCCCTTTCCACGGGCCTTGTTTTGTGCTTCCTGGAATACAGTGCTGTTTGTTTAGGGAGACGACTAGGGACAGAGAGGGCTGTGAATCCTACAGGCCTCTTCGCCTCCTCCGGTCCTGTTGCTGCACTCCCAATATATACCACACTTTTGCTGTTTTCCAGCATCAGAACATCTAATGTCCTTGGGAAGGAGCCACAGTGCAGAATTCCTCCGTAGCTGTTTGGGGCTTGGAGGGGGAGCCAAATTTAGATCTTCCCTTCTAGCCCTTTCATAACCTTGCTGTTTCTCTTGGCTCCTGAAGTTCCAGATAGCTTAAGAGTATCGCTTAGAGGAGCTTTTGATGCTCAGCACAAAAGCTTCAGGACTGGGCAGGTATAAACAAAAACACACACAGAGAGAGAGAAAGAGAGAGCTCAAACACACACACACACACACACACACACACACACACACACACACACACACACACACACACACACACATGTCCTGAAGTGGCATGGTGAAAGAATAAGCTTCAGAAGACAGCATGTGTTCCTTCAGTAGCCATGAAGATTTTCAGAATATATTTTTCCCCCCAAAAAACCATTGTTGATTTTTCTTCTCTTTTTTCATTTTTGTTCATATGGCTTTAGGATTTTGACTTGCTGGTGATTTCAGTGGCAGACGAAAATGATAACCACCCCCTCTTCACTCAGAGTTCCTACAAGGCTGAGGTCCTGGAGAACGCGCCACCAGGTGAGTGTGGCCCCCAATGCATCTCAAAGCTTAGTTGCACGCCTCTAGTTTTCTCTTCAGAAGAGTGTCATGCAAGTTCAAAAAACAATGTGGGTAAAAAGGAGGAAGAATCTGACTTGCGTTGTTTTGGTTTCGGACGTCACTGAAAGTGGTTCTCTTTTCTCCCACTGCAATGTCATTTGGCAAGCACTTCCCTCTTTATCCGTAACTGATTTCTCAGATGCTAAGGAGTGAGTCCAGAATCACGGATGCAAGGGACATGGAAAAAATTCCTCTGAGATTGCTGGAAATGAAAATAAACAATTTTGCCTTGGAAGAAGCAACTGACAGAAACCGAGGCTAGCACTGTGCCAGTACTGCGGCATTCAAATGATATGTATTACAACAGTCTTTTTTTTAAAAAAAGGAGAGGAATTGCTGTATCAAATAACAACAGAAAATGCCCCTAGTAAAATTGGTTTGAGAAATACTACACAGGAGATTTAAAGTCAGATAGACTTGGGGAAGGGAGGATTTGTGTACGTGTTCAGTTTTTGTAGTTATTTGGAGTTCAGTCTTCTTAGAAACTTCCTCTATGAAGTAACAGCCTATGACAAGGCTTCACAGCTTGTGGTTCTGAGGCTGCATGGAGTTCTTGTTGGCTCCCTCTGTGGCCCCCAAAGCCAGTGGGGACCCAAACTGCTTTCCCCAGAAGCCTGCAGTATTTTGGGATGTGAGAGAAAGACAACCGTTCCCTGGTAGTTGAAGTCACCGCTTACCTACTATTAGTTGTTGTGGGTAAATGTCAACGTGGCTAAGGTGGGAAGGATGCTGAGATAAGTGTGAAAAAAATAGGCGCAGATTGTGTGAGAGAAGGAGGCATGCATTTGCACGTGTATGTTGTGTGCAGACCACTAGCCGACCTCAACTCTGTCACTCAGGACCACAAACTGATATTACCCTCCTGTGTTAATACAGTTGTACAGTTTACATTTTCATTTAGAGTCATTGTTGACATCGGCAGAGTTTCTTCTCGTAAAGAAGACCAGCAGTTTTCCATAAAGCTGCAGACTCACTTGGTTGGTTTTATGCAACCAACAA
Organism: Phrynocephalus guinanensis; assembly: GCA_037367245.1. Classification (NCBI taxonomy): domain Eukaryota; kingdom Metazoa; phylum Chordata; class Lepidosauria; order Squamata; family Agamidae; genus Phrynocephalus; species Phrynocephalus guinanensis. The sequence continues at coordinate 38,949,492 of CM074735.1, read as the reverse complement.
TTTGATGGTTTTTATGAACATAGTGATATGCTCTGGCCATAGTTATATGTTAAATGGGCCTTTGCTAAGTCCTTGCTTGAATTAAAATAGTGCAAATGAAAATCATTTGGTTTTGTTAGTATGAGATGTTAGAGATTGGCCACAATTAGAGCTGAAAGCAAGTTAATATTGCAGAGAGTTGACTAAGGATAGTTTGGGGAAGGAAAGGTTGTGAAATCAAATTTCAAAGAAATCCAGATCCAGAAGTTGTAAAGACCAGTTACTAAACAAAACAAATTAGTTTGTATATTCCTAGAAATGAGAAAAACTCTTGCAGTAACAGTGGGACACATTCATTAGGTAAGGATTTTCCTCTTCTAGTCACACAAAAAAGCTCTAGTGTCTGTGTTTGTTCTGAGATAGGTATAAACATAAGACTCCATTCCTCTCCCTTACATGTTAATGTATTCACATTTTATGTCCTCCATACCACAGGAAGGGGAAGTAGCAGGAAAACTGTGCGTCATCTTCCCCTCACATATACAACATAGTAGGAAGGATTCTTTCTAGTTTCAGCACAACTCAGTTTGCTGGTACATCTGAACAAGCAAACTGTGGACCAAGCATGCAAACTACAAGAGTTTCTATAGCTGTTCTGAATGAGGACTACAAATCACGGTTTGTTCCCAGGTTGTGATCCTTAAACCATGGTTTGCGGTTAGCTGCAATGCACCTGGTTTGTTTAAATTACAGCAGGGAGAAGGATAGATTAAGCAAGAAAAACACCATTTAAAATCCTCACCCAAACCATGGTTTCGAGGGTCAACAACATGAAATGTGATTGTATGTGCTTACTGCTTGCACATAGATAGACACAGCTTCTAATCCAGCATGAAATAAGACATGGCGATCAGTGGAGTGATTAATCATGTTTTGATGACTTCTAGTTACACTTTGGTAAGCTCTAGTTTGTTATGTCCTTGCCTGCCAGTCTTGTTATGAGTTGCTACGAAGAGAGCATTCCCACTGAAATGCCCACTGCCATTTAAATATGCCTGATGAATGTGCTATGTTTTGTTTTAGCAGGGCCATAAGGCTTCTCCCAAGGGCGTCTTGATTCAGTCTGCCAAGGTTGCAACAAGCACTCCTCGGTTGTTTCATTCCTCATAGGCCTTCACCTTTCACTCTGTCATTTTTTCATTGTTGATCACGCTGCCATTTGGTGGGAGGGAAGGGGGTTGTTGTCTGCCGGTGGTATCCCTGTTACTGAGATGTTAATGTTCAATTCAGGAACCCATCTCACAGTCCTTAATGGGCCAATTCTTGCTTTGGACAATGACCAGGGTGTCAATGCAGTGGTGACGTATCAGTTGCTTGGGAGAGCAGCAGACCTCTTCGTCATCAACAACAAAACAGGTAAGAAACCCTTCAGTAGGAGACAGCATCTCACGTGCCATGCTCTGGTCAGGGCCGTGAGATGATGGAATGCCTTCTGTGAGAGCAAGTCGGAAGCAGAGGGAAAAGAAAATTGGAGGGCCCTTTGAAGGGAAAGGAACTGTTGAAGAAAGTCTGTTGGACAAGGTGAGGAAAATGTGAAAGCTGACAAAGGAGGTGGCAATCTAAAATGCCGTATGGTCTCCAGGAAAAATGGCAGGTTTTCAACAGAGGTTCTCTGAACTTGATTTTTAAATGTATGTTCAAATTTAATATTATCTTCTTGTTGACCACAAGATGATGCAAGGCAATTTACATACTTTTAGCGGCAATGCATCTGAAAGCCTTATGTTTACAGCAAATGAATGAATGTCACATGCATTAGAATGAGGCCTTCTGTTCCACCTTGTTGTACAACGCATAGCTGTTTTGTATTCTTTCTGAAGAAGTTGTTCTGGTTAGTACCACTGCAAGTGGGAGGCAGAATGTTTGAATATTTTCAGCACTAACAACATAGCGTGTTACAAAGAAGGCTAAAGTAAAGGTTACAATTCCCACAATTCCCACTTAATATATTAGTTCTCTACACAGAGAGAAGATTTTCATTGGGAACCGTTCCCTGGTCCACCAGCTGTATTAAATGGTTCCCTTTTGGCAGCTGGCAGCTTTTGTGAGGTTTCTGCAGCTCTATTCAGCCTGTTGCTGAAAGTAAGATGCTGGAAAGGCATGCCTGAAATGGCAAGCCTTGCATATATTTGATGGTGTGACTTCCATCATAATCTGGTGAATATACTGGGCTTGACAAAGGAAGCACATAGAACACAGGTGGAAAGATGCACATTACAGGAAGGGAAATATTCAGACAAAGGAGGGGTGTAATATCCTGGAGCTTTCATTTTGCCAGCTGTGAAGCATGTCCCTTAGAACCTGAGTGCTCCTGTCTACAGTTGGTTGTCATCTTTTCTTAAAATATGCTTTTTCACCATCTCCAGGTGTCATTTTGGTGAAACCAGGGCAGCTGATAGACAGGGAAGCCTTCTCAGATCCAAGACTGGAATATCTACTTGTTGCAATGGACATTGGGAAGCTAAACAGCACAGCTACCCTCACAGTGACTATTCTGGATGATAATGACAACAGGCCAACGTTTCACCCAGCTGTGTTGACTGCTCAGCTGCTAGAAAACAGCCCTCCAGGTCAGAATGAAAGCAAAGGCAAAGATGCAGTGGAGTCCGAGGCCAGGATAAGTATTGGGAATTTAGAAAGAGGAACACTGAGGAAGCAAAGGAACTGAAAATGCAAAATGTGGAGAGTCATGAACCAATCAGAGATAGTAAGAGGCCCGTTTGCAATAGTGTGCACTACTGTCTTTGACTATTTACTGTGTGGCCAAAAACAGTGAATGTGATGGTCTCCTCCTGATAAACCCCACTGTACTCTTGGAACAAACTACTGGAATAAAAGTTGTTCTGAGTAGAGATGGGCACGACTTAGCGGTATTCCCGTTTCCGTTTCCGTTACTCGTTTCCGTTACTCTACGGAAACGGTAACGGGAATCACTGCCCCAGACTTCGAGCTCGAACCGACGAACGAACAATTTGGTCTGATTTGTCGTGCTCGTTACTTGCATCGCGCAATGCCAAGCGGCACAGAAAAAAAGTTTTTAAAAGTTAAAAAAAAAACCCGATTCCCGGCCCTAAAAGTAGGCGAAAACTGTCTGAGGGCACCTACCAGGCCAGAAGGGTGTTTTATTGGGGGGGGGGGTTCCCCGCCCCCCTCTCCTTGGCTATTGCTACTGCTGCGCTGCTGGTACCAGGCTGGGAGGGCGCATCCATTTGCCATGCAGTGCGGGGGATCCAAAATGGCGACCGCAATATTTTTTTTGAAATCGTTGCCCAAAACCCCACCAAAGCACCACAGAAACATGTGAAAATTAGCTATTTTAAATGCTTGAATTTTTACAGGAGCAGCAGTGGGTTTTTCTTGCAAAAAAAAAAAGTCTCCGTTGATTTTATTTTATTTTATTTTATTTTTTTTTTTTACACCTGCACATTTGCAATGATGGGCTCGCCCATGGGAGTGGACCATGCAAAGTTTTGGAGCCATTCCACCAATCGCATGGCCAGGTTTTGCTGACTGTACCAGGCTGGGAGGGCGCATCCATTTGCCATGCGGTGGGGGGATCCAAAATGGCGACCGCAATATTTTTTTTGAAATTGTTGCCCAAAACCCCACCAAAGCACCACAGAAACATGCGGAAATTAGCTATTTTAAATGCTTGAATTTTTACAGGAGCAGCAGTGGGTTTTTCTTGTAAAAAAAAGTCTCCGTTGATTTCATTTTATTTTATTTTATTTTATTTTTTTACACTTGCGCATTCGCAATGATGGGCTCTCCCATGGGAGTAGACCATGCAAATTTTCCACCAATCGCATGGCCACTTGGCCAGGTTGACCACAGAGACTTCTGGGATGTGCCAATCGGGCATAAACAGCCCACTAATCGTAGCCCAAACCCGAACCCTAAGCCTAACCCATACGCCAGTACACTGTCCTTCTAAGTGGGTCAGAGAGGCACCCAGATGCACCCCAATACTCACCGTAACCTCACCCGTAACTAGCCTAACCCTAGCCGTTGCGCTAAGCCGTCTTAACCCTAAGCCAGATCTACTTGCATTGCACTACATGCAAGTACGTGAGACACAGTGGGTGCAAAGAGTCTGCCAGTCCGTCACTTGTGGCTCTGGCTGACTCCTGCAGCTCCCTCCAGGAGCCCGCTACCCCCTCCCCAAACCAGTACTAACGACAACGAAAAAACGAAAAAACGAACCGACTAATTTTTGCAAATTTTCGCGAAAAACGGAAACGAGCCGAAACGGAACCGGCCCGACTAACGACAACTCGAAAAAATTTTTTTTCAAGTCGTGCCCATCTCTAGTTCTGAGTAAAGAGAAGACAGTAAGGGCCTTTTTACACGACCCCTAAGATCCGCTGGCCACTTAAATTCGGACCAGAGATCTTAGGGGTTCCTCGCTCTTCCTCTGTCCCCACCCCCCTCGGCACTTCCTGGTTGCTGGCTGCCTGAGGGAGGGAGAAAAAAGAAAGAAAAGAATGCCTTCTTACCTCCGTTTTGTTCCCGGCAGCATTCAGATCTCTTAAAGGGGCGGGGCGCAAAAAAAGAACAAACGGAAGCCAGGAGAGCCCCGCACTCACTATCCTTACACCGGATTAAATATTTGTCACCATCAAAGACCAGGTACAAGAAAACTGCTCTTTGGTCTTGCTAAAGTGGGCGGGGTCGCACTTAATTGTCTGCAAAGTCCGGAGCTGGTAGGTAAACATTTTTAAGGTCCGGACCTTGCAGCCATTTGCGGCGGAGCTTAGGGGTTGTGTATAAACGCCCTAAGATAAGGGTTCATAATGTTAATGTTCTGACAGATTTTTGGTCCTCATCAAGTATCCAGGGGAATTATGTAGCCCAGTAAGATATCCTACATAGAGCAAAATATGCCTGTAGTCTTTCCTCCAAGTTCAAGCATAGGTGGTCTTTGGGGTACACACAGAGATTAGCTTTGTCGGTTTTTATCACCCAGCTTCAGTTAGAATCATAGAATCATGAAGTTGGAAGGGCCCTACAAGGCCATGAAGTACAAATCTTCCCCTCCGTGCAGGAACACAAATCAAAGGGTATCTGCCAGGTGGTTGTCCAGATTTCTCTTGAATGGCTCCAGTGTTGGAGCACTCACCACCCCTTGAGGCAATCAGTTCCATTGCCGTACTGCTCTAACAGTTAAGAGGTTTTTCCCTGTTATTCAGCTAAAAGCTGGGTCCCCTTGACTTGAGCATACTGTTGCTCATCCTGCACTCTGGGATGATCGAGAACAGATCCTTCCCCTCCTCTGTATGACAGCTCTTCAAATATTAGGAACCAAATGAATGAGGAACAGCATTTTACTAATTCCAGGAATGGGGAACCTGATACACCCAGACTGGACTCAACCTACAGGGGGGATCCCAAGCTATTTGTTCTGTTATTATATGTCAGTAATTGGAGGTAAGGAACAAGATGCTGTTTAAAGCACAGGATGAATGCATGGAATCTAGCTCTGGCAACAAAGTTGTTACATGGAACAGAAATATGCTTTGCAGGCTGGGGAAATATTGCATTGGATCTTTGTTTGGGGCAAACATTTAACTATGCTTTGCCTGCATGATGTGAAATGTAGTAAGAAGTCCATCTGGCTCCACCTCTTCTGCATGGGTTCCAGCTTATGCTATTAGCTGTACTTGTTGGAACATGCTCCTCTAAAACAATTCCCCTTGAAGAATACAGGACAGATGAGGCTCCCTACCTCTGACCAATACCTTCCTGGCCAACTGATTTAGACCATCAGCTACCATGTCACCTATTGAGATAGTTTTGTCTCCAATGTTTCTACTTTGATAGCTCTCTTCATTGAAGTCTTAGAATCAAAAGCTGCAAAATTGGATGGGATCCTGAATCACTTCACTGCCAACAACATGAGGCTGTAAGGAAGCCCTAAAAACTCATTGGCCTCAATCCAAAACGCATAACAGTACAGGCCCTCATTTAAGATCTTCACCAACAAAAAAATCTATTGTTTTCCCTTTTTTCTTCCCCTTCTACCTTGGCAAATAAAGAAGAGAGGATACTTTGATTTCATTTACATTGGTTCATTTGACATCCACTAATTTGCTTTTTGCTTCCATGTTTTAAAAATGTGTCCGTCATTCCCAAAATAGAGAATGAAACAATTTTTAGGAGGCTACATATGTGGCCTTTATACTTCTGCCAACCCTGCTATAGGGCTTTGGGCAGCTCACTGTAATGTTTTGGGTTTCATTTGGTTTCTTCTGCTCTTCACTAATTGGTAGGAGACAACGTGTTGTATCTCACACTGCACATCTGAGGAACAGCATGCTAGGAATGGCAGTCTGTTGGATAGATCCAAAATGGCAGCTCTTTTCTTCTAAAGATCCAGGTGACTTGATGTCTTCTAATGTTGAAAGTCTGGGTTTCTCCCTAGGTTTTTCTGTCCTTCAGGTAACGGCCACTGACCTAGATAGTGGCCTCAACCGACTGCTGAACTATCGGATCGAAAGCGGAGCTCAAGATAAGTTTTTGATCAATGCCAACACGGGCATTATTAGTGTGGCCAACACCACCATAGACAGAGAAGAAAAAGGCAATTACCGTTTGACAGTGGTGGCCACGGATCGAGGTACACCACCTCTCTCAGGCACGGCCTCTGTGAACATTCTCGTTGATGACATAAATGACTCTCAGCCTGAGTTTCTCAATCCCATCCAGACGGTCAGCATACCTGAATCAGCTTCTGTCGGTACAGTTGTGGCTGAAGTGACAGCTATAGACAGAGATCTCAACCCCCGGCTGGAATATTACATCATTGAAATTGTGGCTAGAGATGACACTGATGATGTAGTTCCAGACCAGCAAGGAGCTTTTGCAGTGGACTTTAGAACAGGTACAGAAGTTAGAGAAAATGACAATTCTAAACCCTTGAAGTGTGTCAGTAAACCACATGCACAGTTTTTGAAGAAAAGAATCAGAAACAAGAAGTGGTGTGTGTGTGTGTGTGTGTGTGTGTGTGTGTGTGTGTGTGTGTGTGTGTGTGTGTGTGTGTGTGTGTGTGTGTGTGTGTGTCTGTGTTACCTACTATTTTAACACTGAAAATAAACATTCGCTCACAGTAACATTTACAATAACTGTTATATCAAATAGGCTTTCATAGACTTTCTGCACCGCGAGAAGAAGAAATGGGTAAACTACTTATGAGTACTTTATACCTAATACACCCAAGCAGGAATTTCCATAGGTTGATATTGAGTCAGTGGCATGTAGAGCTGGAAGAATCTGTCATTTTAAAACAGTCCCCCCCCCTTAAAAGAGTTTTAAAAGAGGCAAAAATGTTTAACCGTTCACCAAGCAATAAAGAAAATGTTCTCCCATTTTTCCCTGCTTTTTCTTATTTCTCTTCCCTTTTCACACAGCTTTTCTCCCCTCGTTATCTGTTTTGTTGTTTCTTGCACTTCTGTGCACCCTCTGTATTTTTTACTGTGCACTTGTGACGGGTACTTGCTGCAACTAACTGTGATCTTCTTCTTTTCCTTATGGCTCTCAGACCTGCAGGTTTGGTTTCTTTGTTTCCTCTGTGTGTACTTGGTGTCTCCTTTTAATCTCACTCACTTTCTCCATCTCCATCTCCATCCTCATCTTCATCCACCTTGGTATAGTGTCAGATTGTGTTTTACTGGGCAAACTGCAGCCAGAACACATGTGCCTGCCATACACTGTGTGTTGGGCCTTCCCAGACTGAATGCAGACAGCTCCTCAGAAGTATCTAGCTGCTAGGGAATGGGAGGGGCAAGAATTTTTAGGGTAAGTGACACTTTTGTCTTGTGTTTTTTGGTATGCGGAGAAGTAACCATTGGAGTTACGAATACAAAATAACTGAGATGATACAGTTTCCTGATTGATAATTCCAAAGTGCTATCCATGAGTATCTGCTTGCAATCGATCACATGTTAATCCAATCCATCCTTTCCCAAAGTAATTAAAGGTGCCACATATATTATGGCCTTCTTTTTTAATTTTAACCACAACCTTGCAGCTTAGGCTAGTTTTGGAAGGTATCTCGGTGCACAAGGTCTCCAAGTGAATTTCATAGCTGAGCACAGATTTGAACTTGGATCTACTTGGCTATATCCAGTTTTGACCTCTTGCAGGAAGAACACATTTTGCATAGGATTTCAGTGACCTAACAAATGTAATGTACCAGGTTCTAAGACCACATCATGAATGTTGCAGGGCTACGAAATGCATGCTTAAATTATGAAATTCATGAAGATCTAAGCTGGCCTCATGGACCAACTTAACTGTGCAATTGTGCACATACATGTTGTTAAACATATTCCACCATTTGCAGCAGGACATATTTCCTATTAAGTGTGCTTAGAATTGTAGTCTTAATTAGTTCCTTTGCAAACCCAAATTGGGAACTCTGGAAGAGCCATTGCAGTCTCCATATGTTGATAAAAACATATTATAGTCCATCATAGGAATACATTTAACTTGTCTCCATTTGTTAATAAAAACATATTATAGTCCATCATAGGAATACATTTAGTCATTCTCACCACAAAAGAATATGTCTCTTACTGTGTTGTTGAATAACAACAAATGCCGCCCATAAACAAATTTCTTGGAATAAAGAGGAATCTAAAGAAGCAAAATGTTAAGATACGGTGCATAATACAGACAGGCTGAATTAAAGGAATGACAGAATGTTTAGTTGCTTGGTAGATAACATTGCTAGCCATCTTTACTTTGGAGATGATCCGTGAACATGAAAAGAAGCGAATCGGAAGAAACAGATTTTTTGAAAAAGCTTTGTGTAACTTTGCGACCTATCGAAGCCCTCTCCTCCATGTTTTGATGATTCTATTCAACTTGGGATTTCTCTCTTTCCTGTTCTACATTTTCAGGAGCTGTGAAAGTTAAGTCCGCCCTCAACCGAGAGCTGGTGGCCACTTACGAAGTCACGGTCTCTGTCTATGACAACGCCAGCGATGTGGTGGAGCGCTCAGTTAGCGTGCCAAATGGTAAGTCTGGTCTCCATTCTAGTCATGAGATGTCCAAAGGAAAGGTGGCAAGCAGGTTAATGAACGTACACGGATTTTCATGCACACTTTTTCCTCTTCTTCCAATGATCTCCCCACCACCACCACCACCACCACCATGCTCTTGTCTCTTGCAGCAAAGCTGACAGTCAATGTGTTGGACGTCAATGATAATGCCCCTCGCTTCCGCCCTTTTGGAGCAACATTCTTCACAGAGAAGATCCTGGAAGGAGCCACTGCCGGCACTACCTTAATATCTGTGTCTGCTGTAGATCCAGATAAAGGTGCTAATGGGCAGATCACCTATAAGTTGCTAAACCTTTCACCCGAGGGATACGTCCAGCTTGAAGATATCTCAGCAGGTAAGTGAGACCACGGGAACCATCTCTGTTCTTAACCAGGTGATTCTTAGAAAGATTTTTTCCACAATGGAGAGATGACATTATTGTTCATTAGAAATAGATACAACACTTTATTGCCCACTGTATTTCCGCCAATACTGGAAAACTAGGTGCTCACAAGGAAAGGTAGATATTCCTCAGCACTAATTGTACCCCACCTTCTTCTGTCATCCCACCGTCTATTCCAGTGAAATGCATTCTTATGGAGCCTTAATTCACTTCCTTTCCCTCTCAAAATTTGTGAGAGATCTTCTAGTCTTTGATCTTGAAAGACGAGGAGGCAGCACTAGACCCTTTCATCTCCACCTTAGGGCATAGTTAACACTATCGAAATGAATCAAGTGATGGATCGTTGTCGGAGGTTTTTTAAATTTGGTTTAAAGATACAGGATAATCACATGGGGCGTTTATACACGACCCCTAAGCTCCGCCGCAAATGGCTCCCAGCTCCGGAGCTTAAAAATGTTTCCCCACCAGCTCTCGGAGTTTACAGGCAATTAAGTGCGACCCCGCCCACTTTAGCACGACCCAGCACACTTTTCTTGTACCTTCTCTCTGGAGGTGAAAATTCGTTGATCCGGTGCAACGATAGTGAGTGCGGGGCTCTCCTCGCTTCTGTTTGCTGTTTTTTGGCTCCCGCCCCTTTAAGAGCTACTTAAGAGTTACTTAAGAGCTACTAGAATGTTGCCGGGGCAAGAGCCAGCAAGAGCGAGAGGCAGAACGGGAGGTGAGCCACGGTCTTTCTTCCTTTTTTTTCTCCCTCCCCTCACGCAGACAGCAGCCAGGGTGGGAACACAGGAAGAGCGACAAGCCCCTAAGATCTCTGGTCCGAATTTAAGGGACCAGCGGATCTTAGGGGTCGTGTAAAAGCGCCCATGGTTTGGAGGTCATTGTGTGTGGCTTCCCAGGAAAATATAATCAGTTTTTAAACTATCAATTGGGGGGGGGGGGAGGTACACAGTTTTTTAGAATTGTTGCATTGAGGCTTAGACCTGTGCCTGCACACCCTTGTGCAGGCTGTCTCTCACAGCCACTAGCTACTGCTGCTGTGGTGTTATTTTTAATTAGTATTTTAATTTGTTGTTGTTGTTTTCCAACCTGGCACAGCATTTGTTCAAAATGGCCGGGGTTGGTGGTGGTGAAACACATAAAATTGAGGCTGAAACTGGTCAGATACATTGACTAGCTTTGCCAAGGAGGGAGATGCACAGGCACAGGCAGGTGGTGGAGAAGGAGAGGGAGCACAGATCTGCCTGTTGGGGTTGAAACAGACCAGACACATGTAGATCTATATGTCTAGGTTTGAATAGGACACACATGCACTCACACAGGGAGTGGAGGAGGAGAGGGAGCACAGAAGGCACACCAGTGAGTGGTGAACCTTATGGGCATAATGTACACCAACCGAGACATTCTTATATATGCCAACATTCTTATATATGCCAACATGATTCAAAATACAGAGATATCAAAAGCAATTTAAAATAAACAACCCCTTTCACCACCAAGTAAAACACCTCATTTTCTAAAGCATACTTCCCAGGCCAACAACAATAGCAACAACAACTACAGTAACAGCAACAAAAACATTTGGAACAGCATACTTACTGTGTTGATATTTAACAGATACTTAGGCTTTTGGATAAAACTGATATCTGTTATATAATACAGTCAATGCTTTATGATTTCGATTGGTATTTTAAAAACAACAGCAACAAGAACAACAATAATGTTGATAAACCCAATTCAAATACACTAAGTTCCCTATGAACTTTCCTATTTCAATGTCTTTCTCCAATGAACATTAACTTTCTTATTTTCTGGATATCTGTGTGGATATACTGTAATTTCTTTCCAAAAAGGAAGTGTGTTCTCACACATGCATTTTGATATTCAGACCCTGGATCCATAAGTTCACTTGGTTGCGGCTAACATTGCTAATTGTTCATTTGTTTTTAAGTTCTTTGTCTAGCAGGTCTTCTGCTATTTACACCCTACCTTAATTACTTCCTTTAATAATGCATTTTTTAAAATAAAACAGTGGGTTGCTTCTGTCTTTTCCTTTTCTCTTTTTGTATTGGTGTCCATTTGGAATTATTTGCCAGAGGGCTGGAGAAAAATGGAAGAATAACAAACAGAAAGCTCAGAACATAGCACTTTTGATGCCTGCTTGTTTTCTTTTAGGAAAGGTCACTTCCAACCAAACAGTGGACTATGAAGAGGTACAGTGGCTGAATTTCACTGTTCGGGCCTCAGACAATGGGATTCCACAGAGATCAGCTGAAATTCCAGTATATTTAGAAATTGTGGATATCAATGACAACAACCCCATCTTCACCCAGCAATCCTACCAGGTACGTAGAAGACACAGGGCATGTGCTGTGAGGAAGTGGCAGAAAGGGAGGGGACTGGGGCAGCTGGGAATAGTCCTGAGCTCTCTGGATCAGGACATTTTGTGCAACACTCTCGCTCTGTCATATACTAGAAAATGTCTGTGCATTAGGAAATCCTGGAGAATAACTGTCTGTAACTTAAGAATCAATGAGGTTTTGAACTGGGTAAGTATGACTATGAGAAAACCCATGGGCTAAACAAGCCCATTTCTCTTCACAGAGGGTCCAGTCAAACAGGATCTCCTTGTGTCGCAGTACTCTCTCATTTATGTTACACAGTGACCAGTATTGAGAGGCCCTCTCTCTGTAGGGGTGTTGTGTAGCGGTCTTGACAAGCAGCCCTTATTCTTCATTAATATCTGTTCTCCTTTCAAACCCCTCACTATATTTTGTGCTAGTCAGTTCCATAGTTTCACTACGTTGGACTTGACTTTACTTGTCATCTGCTCCGATCTAAAAAAAGCTCCAATAACTGGCCAAAATCCTATTGCTTGCCAGCAGTATCAACGGGGATTTGATGAGTCAACTCCTCCATAAGGCCCATTGACTCTAGCACAGTAAGCCACAACTAACGTAGGCCTGTTTAAATCAATGGAATTTCTGAAGGATTCGACTCACCAAACCCCGCTGGTTTAGTGAGACTACTCTAGTATGATTTACTTACTAGAAAACAAGATCTTGGCCGTTGTGAACGTTCCTTGTAAGACATTCGTTCCAGACCCATCGCGATTTTCACATGTTTGTTTTATGTGAACTGCCCAGAGTTCCCCTTGGGAAATTAGTGTGGTATACAAATGTAAAAATAAATAAATAAATAATGCTTCTTTCTACAACATTTGACAATATTTCTTCAGAGGTGACAAGAATGAGGTACAGAATGCCCACCTGTCTTAGAATTATAAATTATCTGGAGAGTTAATGTATTGTAATCTCTTGTTGAATGCAGGCCATAATGCAGAATGCAGCTACGCTGTCTCTGACAGATGGCTATCCATCCTCTGCCTGAAGGTTGTTGTTCTTAAAATAGCAGCATTGAACTGCTGGCTCATATACAGCCTATGATCCAATGAACTTGCAGATTTTTTTTAGGTCTAGTGCTTCTGACTTTCAGGCCAAATTTCCTACATGCTATAGTTTTGACTTTGATTCCCTTCCCCTCCTCCCCCCCCCCCGCCTTTCTAAGTGCAAAACTCTTGCGATAGTAAGTTGCAGTGGTTCATGTGTTATAAGAACATAAGAAGAACCATGCTGGATCAGGCCAAAGGCCCAGCTAGTCCAGCTTCTGCATCTCACAGTGGCCCCACCAAATGTGTCTGGGAGCACATGAGACTAGATATCTGTCTCCTGATACCACTCCCCTGCATCTGGTCCTTGAAGTACCCCGGTTTTAAGCCTGGAGATTACACATCTCCATCATGGTTTGTGTAACCTGTGATGGACCTTTCCTCCAAAAATCTGTCCAGTCCCCTTTTATGCAAATGATAGCTCGGATTTTTGCATATGCTCTTTTGTCCTAGTATCATTCAAGAACTCATCAGTGAAGATAAATTAATTATTTGATAAATGGGCATCACACCTGAGAAATATGCATTGGGATAGGTCTGATACCTTTTTAGGACTATGACCATGAGCTTCAAGGTCCATTTATTTTATTTTTCTTATTTTCAGAAATCTGTCTTTGAAGATGTACCACTAGGCACTGTAATTCTGAGAGTCCAAGCCACAGATGCTGATTCCGGACGCTTCTCGCAAATTCAGTACAGCCTGGGTGATGGAGAGGGGAAGTTTGGGGTCAATCCCAACACGGTAATAAGCCAAGCCAACAAGACAGTCTTGGGTTAGACAAGGTTCTACTTCAGAGATGGGCAACATGGAGCTTATAGGCCACATACTGCATAGCTGCTGTGGCCGTTATTTTCAGTCCTTCAGCCTCCATTCAAATTTCTGCAGTGGCAAAACAAGCTCTGCTTCATAACTAGAATGAGGTATCACCTTCATCAAAGCCCCCCGTGTCTGCTCTAAAATAAGGTCTCTCTTCCCCAACTACTTTGTGTTGGCAACATGTGCTTTTTAATGCATCTTTTGACAAATCAGTGACAGGGTGGCATGCATTACCAAATTCCAGTGGTATGTGGCAACAAGAAAGGGTGGGCGTTTATACACGACCCCTAAGCTCCGCCGCAAATGGCTGCAAGGTCTGGACCTTAAAAATGTTTACCCACCAGCTAGGGACTTTGCAGACAATTAAGTGCGACCCCGCCCACTTTAGCGCGACCAAACAGCAGTTTTCTTGTACCTGCTTTTTGGATGTGACAAATATTTGATCCGGTGTAAGGATAGTGAGTGCGGGGCTCTCCTGGCTTCTGTTTGTTCTTTTTTTGCGCCCCGCCCCTTTAAGAGATCTGAATGCTGCCCGGAACAAAACGGAGGTAAACCGGCATTCTTTTCTTTCTTTTTTCTCCCTCCCTCAGGCAGCCAGCAACCAGGAAGTGCGGAGGGGGGGTGGGGACAGAGGAAGAGCAACGAACCCCTAAGATCTCTGGTCCGAATTTAAGTGGCCAGCGGATCTTAGGGGTCGTGTAAAAAGGCCCTCAGTGAGACCCGGGCCCTTCAACGTTGGTTTCAAGACCCACCAAAATTATTTATCTTGGTTACTAGCTTGTGTCAGATAAGACAGGAGTGGTTGGGAGCCACCTTGAGAAGGCTCAAACAGAAGAAGAAGAAGAAGAAGAAGAAGAAGAAGAAGAAGAAGAAGAAGAAGAAGAAGAAGAAGAAGAAGAAGAAGAAGAAGAAGAAGAAGAAGAACAAGAAGAAGAAGAAGAAGAAGAAGAAGGAAGTTCAAAAATAATTGTTTCATTGGTTTGGGTCAAATTCATCAAAAATGACAGTCCAAAATGAATTGCCCATTTTCTCCCCAAGACAGCCTGCTCCTGTCCATCAGGAGCACGAGGCATTCCTAGGAGCAACCTAGAGACTTCTTGATTGGCAGGTCATGCAGCCAAACACGTGGCTGAATTGGCTCTGGGCCTGTTCTTATTTGTGAGACCAGTTCACCAATCATTTTCACCCCGGAGCCTGTTCTGGTAGTCAAGGGAACCTTCTACCTTGGAACCAAGTTAGCTCTGATCTCAAGCAGCACATTGCTCCCTTCATTAGGCCATCCATCTGCTACACCTCCAGTCCCGACCACCAGCAGAACTAATCCACAAGATGGTGTCTAATGTATATGAAATCAACAGAAATCTTGAAAGCACCATGTAAATGCTAAGAAGCTACTCGGATGTTTTTCCTCCATAGGATAATTGTTTATGCAGAAATGCATTTGGAATTATTATATAAGAAATCAGGTTTTTTTTCTGAGCAGGCACCTGGTGTCCTGACTATTGATATTAGATTTCTGCCATATGGACACATGAAAATGGCAAGAGGAGAAAGCACCGTTTTGCTAAGAATTGTTATTACTTCCAAGTCATTTCAGAGATATCCTAATAATATATTGTAGAAAAGGCCTGAGATACCAGGCCAGAACTGCAGGATAGGGGAATTAGTTCAGATATACTCTCACTGACATCAGAAGTCCTTGTGTGTAGGAGAACAGCTGATTGTGTGGCTGGATCCATCCAGATGTCTAAGCAGGAAAAGCTGGTTGAACATCTTTGACTTCTTTGGCATTGTTGGAAACAGAAATAATTTCTGACTCCCAGATATTTTGCTTTAACAGTTTTCCCAGTGAAACATATGGCCAGGAATAAATCCAATAAATTTTCAAAGGTCTTTGTGTTTTCTAGGGGGATATCTACATTCTGTCAGCTCTGGATCGGGAAAAGAGAGATCATTATACACTGACTGCTGTCGCCAGAGATAATCCAGGGGACATTTCCAGTAACCGCCGGGAGAACTCTGTGCAGGTAAACCTCCACATATCACATACTTTCAAACACTAAAATGGTAGCTAGCATCTGTTTTCATGTGCCATCAACTCATAGCCTATTAGAGTTTCCAAGGTAAGTGAGCTATTTAAGGAATGGTTTTACCAGTGCCACCCTCTAATGCATGAGGATGGATTGGAAATGTTTAATTTCCAAAAAAAAAAAAATTGCAGCAGCTGAGTCCACCATCAGGCTTATAGGACAGGCATGTCCAAACTTCGGCCCTCCAGATGTTTTGGACCGCAACTCCCACAGTCCTTTGCCATTGGCAACCTAAGCTTAGAATTCTGGGTGTTGTGGTCCAAAACATCAGGAGAGCCAAAGTTTGGACATGCCTGCTCTAATGCATTTCCATGGCCAAGAGGGGATTCAAACCCACTCTGTTCTAACGCATGAAATCACATTTGCAAAGATACAGCTGTGCACCAGCTTTACATAAAACCAATAATTTATTGTCTTACTTTCTCATAAACATCTTAGCACTACAGCTGAAAAAGCACTGCTGAGCATGAAGGGAAAACCTCAGCAGCATTTCCTTCATGGCTATTCAGGTCGCAGAGTCAATCCCACCCACGTTATCAGGGTAATATGGGGCAGAGCCGTGGAAGAACCAGCAGCCATGCCACTCCCACTATGTAAGGGTGTGATCAGGCAAATGTTCGGCCCACTGTTTTGACTGCTATGGGAATGGATTGGTTGTGTCCTTATACAGCAGTCACACACAATTCACTCAATTGTTTGAGTGAATGAAATCATCCCCGGAACGTTCCTACCTGCACCTTTCTCACCCATGTCAGAGGCTTCAACTTTTATGTGTACAGTGGGTACCTTGTATAAAGGAAATTAATTCGTTCCAAATGAAATTATGTTAAGCAAGTTTTCCTTTATACAAATTTCCCATGGGAATGCAAATTGAAAACAGAGTAATCCTTAATTGCGACCATTTTTATGTTGTACATATTCGCCCCATAGACGATTCTGTTAAGCAAATTTCCCCTATCTCCAGAATTTTTTATGTTGTACAGATTTTATGTTATACAAACCGTTTGTTATACAAGGATCCACTGTACTTAGGATTGCTCTGGTTTGGTATGATTCTAGCATGTGTGATCACTGGAAATGGACCAAAAGTTACCCTTCCTTTTAATTTGTGGAGTGGGTAAAGAAGAAAGCCAGAATATTGGCAAATTAAGCAATTCCTCAGCTCTGTGCAGAGGCCAAGGAACAGGAAGGGAATTAAGTGTATACTAAGGCAGTGAACATGCACTGCATAGCATTAAAATATAAATACTACTTACTAATACTTTAAACATTTTTTCACTACTTTGGCCCCCTGCACAGAGCCAAGGAAATGTTTAATTTCCAGTATCCTGAAGTGGCACTCTTCTTATGCCACTTCAAAATATTGGCAAGTCATCATCAAGCTGCTACAGACCAAATAATGTTTCTTGGAGTCTGTATGCCATTTGGATGGAAGGATGACACCAAACCATTAGCAACACTATTCAGCCACATCCATCCTGATCCAATTGCCACAAGCCCTAAGTTTCTTATAGAGAAAGAGCCATATCTGAGGTGAGCCAAGAGGTCGTGTCATCTTGTTAGAGCCCTATATTGTTGTTATTTGATGGAGCTCTCTACAGTCATGTGCTTCAATGTCCACAGGGTGTTCGCCATTCACAATGTTGGCTTGCTTTTATTTCAGGTATTAATTACAGTCCTGGACATCAATGATTGCCGGCCTCAGTTTGCCAAAAAACAGTACAGTACCAGTGTGTATGAAAATGAGCCAACAGGGACATCAGTCATCACCATGACTGCTACTGACCTCGACGAGGGAGCCAATGGAGTGGTGACCTACAACATGGAAGGACCTGGAGTAGGTATGTGGCTCCATCAGCTCTCATCCTCATGGATTCTGAAAAGCCACAGCTGGTGTCGAGTGATTTCTGTGGTGTTTCCAAAACCTATGGGAATTTTAGCATATTAAAGCTTAGCAATAGGACCTGTGTTAGCATTGGGCTTAGCGCTGGAATGAAAGTTAGAGCTTCCAATTTCAGTTTCTAATTTCCTGAGTCCGCTGAGAAATTTGTCTCAATACAATACCTTGGTGGTGTCAGAAGAGTACCCAGTGGCAAAAAGCAGATTTGTTAGGACAGTTTTGCCCCAGCTTTTTGGGGGGAGTGGGGGGGGGAGGGAATCTGTGGGGAAAAACCCCAAGATTAATAAATTAAATGACTGAAATGTCTGAATTTTCAGCATTCATCCTTTACAGCTGCAATATATCTGCCAGTTATCACTTTCAATATCAACTAAAAAAATAAATAAATTCCAGTAACAACCAGAGATGAAACAATAATAAAAAAATAAGGACTTCAGAGAACTGATATAGAAGGCAGTGTCAGAACTATGTCATTTATTCTACTAACAAGATATATGATGCAATGGTCAGTTGCTCGTAGGTGTCTTATTGACCAAATTTACTCTATGGAGATGATGGATAACTGTGCAGTTGTAGCTGAATGTGAATAAATTTATAGCAAACTCTGAGGGCATAAAAATTTCCTCCTTTCCGTCATTTCACTCCAGTCTTCCAGACGGTTACTCGTTTTTACTACGCAGTAAACTACAAAATTGCTTTTGTAGTGAAATCGTCGTGCCGTATTGCGAATGAGGTATGGCTTTTCCTTTCTTAGACGCCTTCAAAATGCATAAAGACTCAGGGCTCATAACAACCCGCAGACGTCTGCAGTCTTATGAGAGGTTCAACCTGACAGTGGTGGCCACAGACAAAGGAAGACCACCCCTCTGGGGGACCACTATGCTCCAAGTGGACGTTATTGATATCAATGATAATCGGCCGTTATTTGTCCGCCCCCCCAACGGTACTATCCTACACATTAAAGAGGTAAATCAACACACAGTTCCTCATGCTTCTGGTGTGATTTAGTGTTCCAGGCCCAGATTGCTAGAGGTTACATTGCATATCGTTTTACTTGAGTATAGCAGATTTCTACCAAAAAGAAATGTATCTGTAAATTTGCTTTGATTTTTATTTGCATGTCTTATTTCCTTTCATAACCAGAACCACATTAATAGCTTCAACAGGAAAGAACATGAACAATATGACTGTTGCTTGACTAACCAAAGTACCAAAGGTCATATTTGGGCAACCCACTTGAATTGTGTCAGTGTGTCCGGGTTGAATCTGAAATTGTTGTTGTTGTTGTTGTTGTTGTTGTTGTTGTTGTTGTTGTTGTTGTTGTTGTTGTTGTAGTAGTAATGTGGAGGCCAGCTATGGCATCTGGCTCCTTTCAGTGTTAATGGTTAAAAGGGATGGAGGGGAATTTGAGAGGAGGACTGTCCTGACACCTGTTCTCATTGTGGATGGTTGGGGCCTGTGCAAACATGTTGAATAAATTTGGAATACATGCAACAAATCTAAAAAGTTGGGCGCAAATGGCAAATGGTACCCCTAGAAAAGGTGATTTGCCATTTTTATGTAATTATGCCTCCCCCGGCCTGTCTCAAGCCAGAAAATATCTTCTAAAAATGGTGCTTGAAAAAGGCTTTTCCACTGCCCCAAAGGGTTAAAACGGAATATTTAAAATACAAAATGACAATGTTCTCATTATGGGGATGGTGGTCCGGAAGTTCATTTTTTTAAAACACGTAGGAAGTCAGGAGGAAGCACCCTTCCAGGAGCTTGGGAAGAGCAGCTATAGACTCTGGACCCTCTGAGGCACCCATCTAATTCTTTAAATTAAATTCTGATTTACCTTTATATAAAACATAAGAACCCAAACAGAAATGGCAGGTCAGTCCACCAGGTGGCAACAGTGCAAACCTATATAAGGGAAACGTCTTTGGTTGGAATGAAAAGGCATAATGTCTAGGGTTCTGCTAGGCTGGTTGTGTG
The DNA here is from genome assembly GCA_037367245.1 of Phrynocephalus guinanensis. Taxonomy (NCBI): domain Eukaryota; kingdom Metazoa; phylum Chordata; class Lepidosauria; order Squamata; family Agamidae; genus Phrynocephalus; species Phrynocephalus guinanensis. Next base: position 38,929,776 of record CM074735.1, on the reverse strand, counting down.
TGTGTGTTGTGTCATTACAGTCGTGACTGACTCTTCGTGACCCCATGTCCATGGAGTTTTCTTGGCAGGAATACTTGAGTGGTTTGTTACATGTAGCTAAAGCTGGTAAATTCTTCAAGCTATTGTCTTCCCTCGTATATGCTTCTGTGACAGTGTAAGTTAGTTAGTTAGTTAGTTAGTTAGTTAGTTAGTTAGTTAGTTAGTTAGTTAGTTAGTTAGTTTGTACCTCAGAGAAGTCCATTGTGAGAACTTCTCAGAATCTTCAACACAGCAAAATGTAGCTGTGAGTTCCTTAGCAGCCACCACATCTTGCAAGCAGGATTAAAAAAAAAAACCTAATTGAAAGTAACGGAATGATGGAACATTAGAACACGATCTACCTACACATTTAAGACTATGTTAAGAAATTTACTTGCATTCCTTTTAAAAGGTGTCACTGAATATGACTGGACAGCATAGAGGAAGGAGATTTTAATGAGGGGGGAAACTGTGTACTGTATGTGTTTGTACCAGATTTTTGTGACTGAGGCCTGTATGGTTTTCCCCATATATATCTATGAAGTTGAATCCTGAATCTTTTTTTTCCTGCGGATGATGTATATATATATCCACAAACAGGAAATCCCCCTACGATCCAACGTATATGAAGTTTATGCTACAGACAAGGATGAGGGCCTCAATGGAGCCGTGCAGTACACATTACTCAAAACTGGTGCCGGGAATAAAGACTGGGAATACTTCACCATTGACCCCAACAGTGGGCTTATTCAGACAGCAATGAGGCTGGATCGAGAGAAGCAGGGTGTATACAGTGTAAGTCCTGAGACCATAGGGATAACCCAAAAGACTAATTGTCCATATCAGCTCTCTGCTGGTTGTTTTGTTGCTCTTTACTCTGATGTTTGTCAAGACCAGCCAAAGATTGAGCCCAGATTAGATTATGATACCTAAAATCAGAACGAGTTCCACGTAGAACAGTGGATCCCCGCCTTGAGTCCCCAAATGTTCTCAGACTACACTTCCAGAAGCCTTCACCCCCAGCTAAGATGGGCAGGATTTCTGGGAATTGTAGTCCAAGAACATCTGGGCAATCCAAGGTTGGGAACGACTGAGCGAGAATAACAAATATGGATCATTGGAACAGAATTAGGTATGCAGTAAATCTCTCTTGACATCTCATACATTTTATGAATTATCAGAGTTCTGATGAATGTCTAGGTCTCCATCGTGGGTTGTAAGCAGAGATATAAATGAAAATTTAAAAACAGGAGAGGTGGGACATTTTAGAAAGGTCTGGAGTGCTTCCCCCCCTGCCCTTTAGCCCCATGTCCTGAAAACAAGATAAAGGAGGATAAGGCCAGAGCCCCTTCTGTGTAGTTCTGTTCTGCATCCAAAGAGAATAGCAACAGAAAGACTTCTCTCTTCAAGTTCTGGTTTTCTTCTTCAATCTCTATTGCTTTTATGATCATCGGTTTCCTTCATTCTGCTTCCCTTAGTTAATCCTCCTTTCATTGGACTAAGTCCACTGTTAGTCCTTTTTAGAGTACTGTACAATCATTGTTCATCACTGCTCCCATTTATTTCAGGGTTTCTACCTACAATTATTGCAGCCTTTAGACAGGTAAATGGGTTAGAAAAGCATGATGAAAGAGTGGTAGAAAGATATCGGAACTTGAGTTCCATAAAATTTTATATTACCACGGAATCACCACCAGTTTAAGTTTTTGACCTATTCTCCAGAATCCACCACTTCCAAGTCCCACGTGTTTGCAATTCTCACACAAGACACTTCATTTACTCACAAATCCATATGCTGAATCTTCTGACTATGAATCTAACTGGGGGTTTCAAGAAGGAGGAACTATCTGACATAAAGACCGGCATTATGCCTATTATGCCACCTTATTCCCATCCCAACCATTCTAAATGTGGCCAGTCCACTTTCAGAATGGCTTTTCCCATGATCCAGAAGTCTGTGCAAATGTGACATACAAGAGAAGGGGTCAGGATTGCAGCTTGAGATCAATAAACAAATAGTCAAGGAATACGAGTTCAAATCTCCCGGGTTGGATGAGCTGCATCCAACAGTATTGAAGAAACTGGCTGAAGAACTCTCAGAATCACTGTCTATTATTTTGAAATCATGGAGGATAGGTTAAGTGTCCCATGACTGGAGCGTGGCTAACATCCCTATCTTCGATAAGGGCAAAAAAGAAGAACTATGGAACTACAAACCAGTCAGCCTGGCATCAGTTCCAAGGGAAATTCTGTAGGCACCCTAGAAAACAATGCAGTAATAACTAGAAGCCAACACAAATTGGTCAAGAACAAATCCTGCCAGATTGCTGTTACCTCAGATAACTTCCTTGGTGGATGGTGGGAATGTGGCATTAATAATACAATATCCCTATTTAGCAAAACTTTTGACAAAGTGCCCTGTGTTCTGATTAGCAAGGTAACTAGGTGTGGTCTAGATAGCACAACTGTCAATTGAACACAGTTATGGAATCATGCTCAGAGAGTGCTTATGGCTCTTTCTCAAACTGGAAGTGACAAATGAGGTTACCATAAGGCTTAATCCTGGGTCCAGTGCTCTTCAATATTTTTATTAATGACTTGGATGAAAGGGTGCAGGGAATACTTATCAAATAAATAAAATGAATAAATAAATTTCTGGATGACTCAGAATTGAGCGAAATAGCTAATGCCTTGGAAGAAAGGAACACAGTTCAAAAAGACCTTTATAGGACTGAAAATAACAAAATGAAATTTAACAAGGATGCTGGAGGCATTCAAGAGAAAATTAGACAACCATCTGTCAGATATACTTTGATTTGGATTCCAAATTATTCTATATTTCTTTGATCTGCACAAATATTTGGTACCCACGTAGGCTAGCAGGACTGGACAGGGTCAAGGAGTCCTCCAGATGAAGCAAACCTGACTTGGGTTTTTTGTTCCCCTTTTCTTTTGCAAAGGCACATACATACAGTAAAAATTCAGTATTTATCCATGTATAAGACTATATTTTTCTCTAAAATAGACTAAAAATTGAGGGTAAGCCGAGGTTGCAAAACTGTAATTTTGGGTTGGAAAAGTGGGGATCGTCTTATATGTGTGTGTGTGGGGGGGGGTCCTGTTGGTAGAAAATATGGTATACTGTTAAAACACATCCCATAATCCCAACAATATGTTTCTAATCTCTCTGTAGGAATGTTGGGAACTGATGGATGTATGCATCTTCACTGTGCATGTGGTAGTAATCACTTGCTATGACAAGTCTAGAAAATGCCTGTATACTCTTTCCTCTTTGTGACTCAGAGGTGTACCTGTTTATTAGGACCCCCCTTTTGTAAGAGGCAGTGGCAGTGGGGGGGGGGGGGGGGGGGGACTGAGTATGCTGGCCTCTGCTCTCATCATTGACAGCCAACCAAGTTTATAACCATCTTTGTGTTTCTTCTGTAGTTGATCATTGTGGCATGTGATCAAGGGCAACCGCCGTATGAGACCATGCAGCCCCTCCAGGTGGCGCTGGATGATATTGATGACAACGAACCCATCTTCATGAGGCCGCCTGTAAGCAGGTCTATCCCTTCCCCTTCTGGACTTCATTGGGACTGGGAACTGGAGGTCCCAAGATACAAAGAGTTTCTTTAGGGATGATAAAGAAGAGAACTCCCATTATTTTGTTGTCTTTCAGGAACACCCCTGGTAGAATAAACTAACTCTCTAACATTAATTCGGAATCCCAGATGATTCAGTAAACAGTTTCATTTTGGAGGGAATGTTCTTTATCGCATCATTTTTTGCCTTTTAGAAACAAAAAAATGAGACGCATTGTTTTCACTAAGAAAGTTTTCAGTGTTACTATGTTAATACAGTATATGAAGCCTTATTACCATTCTGTATCTCTTGGCCAATCTAGCTAAGAACCAGGGCCATCTTGTTGCCCAGATTACAGACAAAACCTGCATGTTTTAAAAGTTCAAAGCATGTATAATCACTGATAAGTAGTTCATCAGGAGGACAATGGCTTATATAAGATTAAGTGAAGGACAACCTTTTTATAAGATTAAGTGAAGGACAACCTCTGAAGTCTTGGAAATAAAAAAATCAACAAATGAAATTGCTCTCAGAAAGATGATTGCAAAGAAAAAGCAACAAGGAGACCTACATTGCTTCATTTCACAATCCTGCATGCTTGTCTGCTGCAATTTTAATTTTATTTATGATTTTAAATGTTTTTTTTACCATATATTCAAGATTCATTGATTTGATTTGACTTCATTTGATTTAATTTATATACCACAATCATCTTGCCCAAGGTGTACTCTGGGCAGTGCACAGCAAACTGAAAATACAAATTATATGACAACAGCAACAAATAAATATAAACATTATTATTATTATTATTATTATTATTATTATTATTATTATTATTATTATTATTATTATTATTATTATTGTGTGTATATACACAGTATACACATACAATGAAATTTCATGCACCCAGAGACCAGATTCAACACACACATACACATCCCCAAACACTCTCACACACATTAAAAAAATCCCCTCAACACACAAACATAAAAAATCCCCCAAACAGTATTTTTTAAAAATGTAAAACAGTGGAGCAATTATCAATAGCAAAAATAGAGGAGGAATAAATAATAAATATAGCAGTTGAGTCAAAACTAGACGGGGCAGAGATGGGTGTTATTGAGCGCCTTGAATACCAGCTGAAAAGTCAGGAAAAGACAGGCTATAAAGCCATGTTTCTCATGGGTGCTTGAAGGCTTGAAGCAAGGAAGCCAGACAGGTCTCTGGAGGGAGTTGGTTCCAGAGACTAGGAACCTGGCTCCTCCTCACCACCTTCCGGCCCTCCCTCGGATTCAGATGCCCCGCCTGGGATGTGGGAGGCGCCGCTCTGGCAGATAGTCGATAGTACTGTAGATAGTTTATCTCTCAAATAAAAGTGTAGGGTTCATCTCGTAAAAACAGGAAAAGCCAGCCTTGAATGCAATTTTTGTCTTGCTTTGTGACATCATTCTTGTGTACATTTATTGCCTTGTTGTCACCTCTTTCTCCTGTCCTCTGCTGCAGAAAGGAAGTCCTCCTTATCAGGTGCTTTCTGTGCCTGAACACTCCCGGCCAAGTACCATCGTGGGGAATGTCACTGGAGCAGTCGATGCGGACGAGGGTTCCAACGCTATTGTCTATTATTTCATCGCAAGTAGGTTTCACCTCTTGTTTTCAGGTTTCCACTCTCTCTTTTTGGGGGGTGGGGGGATGGGAATAGGGAAATCTTGGGCTGGTCATCTGCTGGCACTTGGATAAGTGAAATCTCATGTTCCCAGGACTCTTCAGCAAAAAAAAAAAAAAAAATCAACATGCAAACCACGACATGGCTCTTTACTCTACCCATGCCTACTGATCCTAATAACTGGGATTTTATGTTATGAATGCCTGTTCTTTGCTGTGTACGTACAGTATGTACACATACACACAGGGAGACGGATAAGAATCAACACTGCTACCTGCTTTTTCTTAAACTTCCATTGGGATTTGTAGCGATGGGGATGATCCTGCTGGGTGATTGAGTTTCAGAATGCACAGCTATCACAGGCAGCTCAGGACATCCAACCTGCTGAAAAGCCATGCCAGTTTTGGTTCATGGGCTGTACACCACTGACTACAACCATTCAGCATTCCTTACAGACAGCTTTTCCTGGAAACAGCTTGCTTCTAATCCTGTGAGGAAAGTTGTAAACCTTTCCAAAATGGAATGAAGGCACATTCAGAGCTAGTTTATTAGATAGGTTATGTATATCTAGGTACATGTTTAGAATATAGACCCAGGTGAATGCAGACTGGTCACCTCTTGCCAATACTCTTACAAAAAAAGAATCTACTCTGACCCAATATCCCCCCCCCCCCCGCTGCCGCCTCATTCATTCCACCTGGTAACAGCAGCCACTGGCCATTGAACTGCAAGGCCTTGGGAGAAAATGCATCAGAGGTAATTTAACAATAATTTTGGTGCCCATTTTTATTTTTATTTTAATCACAAAAAATCCAATTTGAGAAAGGAAAAGGAAAAACCGGCTCATATTCTCTTCTTTTAGCTGGCAACAAAGAAAACAATTTCCACCTGAGCCGGGAAGGCAAATTGCAGGTCCTGCGGGACTTGGACCGGGAAAAAGAGGCTTTCTACTCGGTCGTTGTCAAGGCCTCCAGCAACAGGAATTGGACGCCACCCCAGGGTCGCCGGGCAGCCAGGATCCAAGCCATGGACCTCAGCACTGACCCGACCCTCCAAGAAGTACGGATCTTTCTTGAAGACATTAATGACCAGCCTCCCCGGTTCACCAAGTCAGAATACACTGCAGGTAAGGATCCTTCTGCTTGGACGCTGGTCACCTAGGAGGAAATGGGGTTTTGGGGAAACTCCTGAAATACATAATCTAGTTTGAGAGAAAGTATGTGGTAGTTGTGCTGACAGAGAAAGACAATATGTTGGGTGAAGATATTGAATTGTGAGTTAAGGATACAGGGCCGGTTCGCATGGTACGGCTACTCCACCATGAGAACTGAAATCACATGAGGGTTCAGGAGTTGAGATTTAGGCAGACCTTCACATCTGAGAAACGGAACTCATGTTTCACTCCCAAAGGCTAATTACAAAAAAAGAAAAGATATGATTTACTTTGCAGACTAGGCAAAGTGAGAAAAGTCCCTGCTGTAACAAACACCTGCTTCTTCTAATGACAAGCGATGTGTCAGGAATTCCTTCTTCCAACAGCAAATTATCAGTAATATCTGGGCCATTGGAAAACACTCACATGTTACCTCTTTCACTTGACTCTCTGTAACAACCCAGCAAGAAAGCCTGGGAAAAATACATATGCAAAGTTAAACATTTCAGTCCTGTTGCTTTTATGCCCAAGTTTCTTTAACGTATATTGAGCTTTGACTAGATTATAGTCACAGGTTCTGGAGAAATGTTAATGTTTTGATTTACCTCGTATGCACTGTCATGTTTAGCCTAGTTAGGTGAAGAGAGAGAGAAAAGGGGGAGGGTGGAAGAGCAGAGCCAAGTATCAAAAGGATAGATTTCCAATACTATACATGACTTTTCGGACTAGTCAGAAGCAAAGGTCATTTGCTCTTATTTAATATGCTAAGGTTTAGTATGATAAAGCTATGCATGTTGCGCGAAAGTTAGAGCGCTGATGACCCATCTTTACGGTGATGCCCAGAAAAATCTTGAGATATTATTTGCCAACAATGAGTTCTGTCTTGATTAGTCTGCCTCTTTGTCTTATTTCTTTGTCCCGTTTATTACCCCAATCCCTACCGCCCCCTAATGGAAGGGGTTGCAACTGATGCAAAGGTGGGTTCTGAGCTGATCAAGCTTGTCGCAGTGGATGCTGATGTGGGAAACAATAGCCTCGTCTTATACAGCATTCTGGGGATACGCTACATCAAGCAACATTCAAACGATTCGGAAGAAGTGCCCAACATTTTCAACATTGGTAAGGAGGTCATTAGCATGTGTGAGAGTCTGCGTTAGCCATGCACGCCCAATTCATGTGCTGCAGGTATGAAGTGATGTGCTGAGTGATTCACTTGTCCAGAAGCTCTGACAGATCCATCAGCCTTCAATTCAACATCCTTCAGAAGTTTCATTTGGCCTCTGAGGTTATATAACAGCTGTGTTTGTGGCAAGAGGCTAGCAGAGATCAAGGGCTGCCATAGAGCAAAGTCAGCTTGCTTTTATAATATTTCTGACTGAGGGAACTGGGAGAATAAATACACTCTAGTCGTATTTTTTATTTTATTTTAAAGTATTTCTGACTCAGGGCAATGGAAATTCTCGATTTATGTTTTGGGTAGACCTTGATTAGCATGGAGATAAAGGAGACCCTGGCCAAAATCCTGTTGGTTAGCATGGTAAGTTGCATTAGAGTAGGCCCATTGAATTTGTGATGATTGAGTGAGTCAATTCTTCCATAAGCTTAATTGATTCAAATTGACCTACTCGAACTGCAGCTTACTTTATCTACTGTAGGCCCATTTGAATTAGTGGAACTCATGAAAGAGTTGGCTCACTATATCCCCATGGATTCAGTGGCTCTACTTCAATGCAATTTTCTACGCTAAGCAACAGGATTTTGGCAACTGTTCATTAGTCTTGTCAATAAGGGAGCTAAGGGCTAATTAGTATATTGTGGATAATCAGGAGGTAAATTGCTGTTTGCGTACCATTTCAGAGGGCATAGTAAGAGGTTGTATACCGAATCGATTCCCCTTTATTTTTAAAAAGTACCTTATAACATCATGCTCTGACCATGGAACCCATCAGGGAGATGGCTAGCCTAGAAGCTTTTCACCTACTGTATTATTTTTTTCATTGCAGTGCATTTTCTAGGCACAAAACATGCAATCTCTCACTTCCACTCTGACAATATTAGTTTCAACATGGTTATATGGCTGGGTGACTCTAAACAGGCAAGATGGGCTTTAAATACTGCTTTACTGTTGGTTCTTCTCAAAGGTCACCTAGATGGGATCCTCCGGACCTTCGACCTCTTCACGGCATACAACCCTGGCTATTTTGTCGTGGACGTCATGGCCTCCGATCTGGCTGGCCACAATGACACCACAGTCGTAGGCATCTACATCCTACGGGATGATCAGCGGGTAAAGATCATAGTCAACGAAATCCCAGACAAAGTGCGGCAGTTTGAGGAAGAGTTCATCAACCTGTTGTCCAATATCACAGGGGCCATTGTCAACACGGATGATGTGCAGGTAAAAATGGTTGAGGTCGGTGGCGGAGCAGGGGAGGCACATTTATTTTCTTACAAGGCTTTCATTTGTTCTCATTCCTGCTGAGATGCAGAAGGATGGGCCAAAACATAACTAATGTCATCTTCTGGTGGGAATGACTTAGAGGTGCTGTCGCACCGAATCATGCCTGATAATGTTATGTAACTGAGGAGACAGAAGAAGAAACACCTTCTTTCTTTGTTTCTTTCCTTTAGTTCCATGTGGACAAAAAAGGCCGTGTCAACTTTGCCCAAACAGAATTGCTGATTCATGTGGTGAACCGGGAAACTAATCGGATTCTGGATGTAGAACGGTAAATATGATGGACTGTACCTCTATATAAGCTTGCTATTTAATCATAGAATGATATACACAATTGAATTCATATGACTTTTCAGTGGTGGCTGCCTCTTTATGGAATTCATTACCAGTGGAATAGCTTCAGGCCTCCTAATGTTTAGAAAGCCAATAAAAACACTGCTCTTCAGACAGACTTTTGAGAACCTTCTCCCCATTTAATTGTTTAACTTATTTAATTTACACTATTGCCATCATCATCCAGGGTTTTTGCATGTATTGCCTACGGGGGTGGGCTTGTTTATTTTATTGCTTTATTTTATCCAATGTTTTTACTCATAAGAGTAGTGGCCTGCCACTAGATAGATAGATAGATAGATAGATAGATAGATAGATAGATAGATAGATAGATAGATAGATAGATAGATAGATAGATAGATAGATCATGAGGTATTTTTAATTTGTAGCAAACACTGTCAGCCTCTGGTGGTTATTATTGGAAACAGGTCTATTAAATTACCAGTCCAATTACTTTGGATTATTATTCCATAGCAGATATTTAACCTCTCCATAACCTCCTTTTGTGACCTTACCTACTCTGGCCATATTCCTCACTTCTGAACATTGTGGGAGGAAAGAAGCAAACCTTACTGGGATGATTAATGCTGTAGAGCCCCTGATGCAGTTGAATGAACCATGTTTCTGCTTCTAGAGTCTGCTGAGTTGGAAATTATAGCAGGAGAGCGAAGGCTGCTCATTGTGGTCATGAGCTGTATTAAGAAGGACTGTATTTTTTGCCTCGAAATGGCAAATCAATATTTTGTTTTCCAAACTGTTCTTAGTGTGATCCAGATGATTGATGAGAATAAGGAGCAACTCCGGAATCTCTTCAGGAATTATAATGTCCTGGACGTGCAACCAGCCATTACTACGAGGGCTCCAGATGACCTGTCTGCTCTGCAGGTGAGAGGAAGGAAGGGTCTTTTTATCTTTGAAGCATAATACACTTCAAGCTCTTCTATGGTTCAAGAGGTGTCCCTCGTATGCTTTGAATTCACCAGCGTTTGGAGAAACTGTCGTTGTTGTTAAGTGCCATCAAATTGCTTTCAACATAAGAAAGCCCTATTGATTAGTGACTACTAATGGGTCCTATCCTTAACAGCATGGAATTAGGATTTGCTGACAAATAGCTGTGGCTTTTTATTGAGTTGAACCATCTCAGAGTTTACTAACATTACTGTCTTTTCCAATGCACCTTGTCTTCTCATAATATGCCCAAAGGATAAGGGAATTAGGAAATATAATGTGCAATATGAATCAATAATGTAAATCAGGAGCTATAATGTGCCATATGACTCAGTAATGTAAATGATGGTAACCATCATTCACATCTGATGCTGAAGAAGGTGAAATTGAATGCTTTTATTTGAGCATTCAAGAGGAAATTGACCAGGAGAAAAGAAAGACAAGGTGGAAACACTATACTGAAAATCTATAAAATAGAGATGAAAGGATGACAGATTTCTTGAAAAAGGATCTTATGATGAAGAACTTGCAGTTCTAGAAAGTGAAGTGAAAGTTACTTTGAAAGCACTGGAGAGAAATAAATCATCAGGGGAGACAGAATACCAATAGAACTGTTTCATGCTGGACACAGTAAAGAAAGCAGATAGGAAAATATGGTTCTTTTGAAATATGGTGATGGTGGACAGCTTTGCAGATACTCTAGAGCAGCAGTCCTCAACTTTTTGGTGCCAGGGACTGGTTTATGTGCTTGTGGGCATGCACATGCTCTGGTTCTGTCACAGCCAAAACAAAAATGGTTGTGATGGGTGTGTGAGTGTGACAGGGTTCCTGTTTAACCCTTGGCGATTTCTTCCGGAATGACCCCGACACATTAGGTAACAGGTTTTCTTCCAATGGACCTTTATTAGTAATTTCTTCCAATGTGTGTACCATGTGATCCATGACAATAACAGTAACACTGTCCCTTCTGAGGCCAATGGCCCCTGCCTCGATTGGTTCCCTTAAAAGTGAAAGGCCCAAAACCATTCCCAATCTATAGGTTTCCATGTTGGGATTCCTCTCCCCAAACAAAGAGTTCCACAACAAGAGTGGTAAGCCCACTCTCCGTCAAATCTATTTTCTGTCTCCTCTTCATAGGACCCTTGTCCTTGGGGAATACCTAAATGGTCAATTCCAGCGGATCCACGTGTTCCACATCCACCAGGACCCCTTGATGGGCCTTCCGGCCTTTTTCCAGCCCCTTATATCCCCATTCCTCATGCCACTCCTACTCTCCCATGCTTGTCTGCAGGAACCCTTTTTACAATTGGCTGTTTGCATCCTACAGTATGCACCGCTTCACGTTCCTTTCCCCAGCCCTTGGCTCTCTTATCTCCTTACACCTAATCTCTTCTATAGCTATCACCACCCCTGCACCTTCTGCTCCTCCTCACAGTGGGGGAGGTAAACCTGCACATGGGAGAGGAGCATGCATGCCTTAGGGAACCTTACTAACCACTGAAGTGCTTTGTGGTCCACCCCCTAACAAGCCATGGACTGGTTCCAGTCTGCAGCTTGGGGGTTGATGACCCCTGCTGTAGAGTGCTAGAAAAGACAACCAAATGGGTTCTAGAAGAAAATCAAGCCCGAGCTGTCTCCTTAGACAAAAAAATAATGAAACAAATGAACACCATGACAAGACATGATACTCTGGAGAAGACAATAATGCTGGAAAAAGCAGAAGGCACCAGGAAAAGAGGAAGACCTATTATGCAATGGAAATGATAAAGGAAGCCACAGCTTTGAGTTTACAAGAGCAAAACAGCGCTGTTGAGGACTGGACATATGTTTGTATTCTCTAATAATGTCCTTAGGATGAGTAAAACCAAGTAGATACCAAGTTATTAGTATCCCACAGTTATGGCAACTGTTTATATTAAGTTTGTGGCCAAGCAGTCTTCTAGAAATTCCATCCCTACTGTAATAGTTTGTTTTGTGTGTTTTTTTCCTTTTTGTTTTGTTTCTTGTCATTTCTAGATGGCAATAATCATTCTGGCTATTCTCCTCTTCCTGGCAGCCATGTTGTTTGTCCTCATGAATTGGTACTACAGAACAGCGTGAGTAGTTTTCAGTGCCTGGGCAATGTAGGGCAGGCCACTTCCAACATCTCACACATGGACATACACACACATCGTTTTTTAGATACAGAGTCAAAGTAAATACCCTTAAAACTTCAGAATCGTGTAAATATGAATGCCCTCATTCAGTGATTCAGAAAAGCAACTCTATCCTACTGATCCCCAATGGGAAAAGTGCATTGTGGGATAATGATTGGGGGAGGAGGAGTGGATGCACACGCAGAGTTTTCCCTACCACAGTCTGAGACAGATTGCCCATTTCCTTTACAATAATTAAAACTGGTGTATTACCATTAAATGTGTGCCCCGTTCTCCTTCCAAAAGCAAGGTCTTTACTATGATGGAGGATAAAGCCAGACTTGACAGGTGGCAGTGTCACTGCTGCATGTGTGGATGTCTGGATCAGGCTGCTAAGCAGAGTTGCATCAGGAAACACCTAGCAAACTCCTTGCTGGTGCAGTGGGAGAAAATTTGTATCCTAATGTGTCAACACTCTATGGATTGGTTCCAGAAGCTGTAAATTTGAGGTCCCTAGTAGTGTAGCCATTGGACAGAAGCATAGCATTTCTACTGCATTTGGTTTAGAGACATGTAGGGTTCTATCATTCAGACTTTGTGGACTTCTCTCAAAATGGAGCATTCAGGGTCTGTTTGTTCCTCCTGTCAGACCTACACCTACAGCCATGTAGGCACCACCCCAAGCAAGCACCAGGGCAGCTTCCTTTTCTAACAGGAAGGCTTCACAACCATGAAGCTAGGCCATGAAGCCTTCCAGGTAGGCCTTTCTCCAGGTGAGAATTGAACCCTATCAGGTGGAAATCCCAAGATGGAGAATTCTGCTGCAGTCCACAAAATCCTAATGACACGCCCCTACAAAAAGCCTCATGGAGCAGTGGTTAAACTGTAGTATTGCACTTATAACTGTGCTCACAACCTGGGGTTCAGTTCCAGGTAGCCGGTTCAAGGTTCACTCAGCCTTCCATCCTTCAGAGGTCCGTAAAATTAGTACCCAGCTCACTGGTGGGACTATGTGGAGCCTGCATAATTAATTGTAAACCACCACAAGAGTGCTTTAAACACTACGGGGTGGTATATAAGCAACACACATTGCTTTTTTGCTTCAGTTTGCAATTCTTTGCAATGAGATGAAAGACTATGCCTATAGAGGGGAAAAGTCATTCGGAAAAAGAACATAACATATGAGATGATTTTAAAACAATAAAACAGACATACAGTAACTTCTACTTCACTTATGAGTAAACTTTACAACACAATTCCTGAGTTCTGCTTTCCCAGTTTCTTATGACTTTTCATTTGTTTTGCAGACACAAAAGAAAACTAAAAGCAATTGTGGCTGGTTCCACAGGTGAGAGATAATTAATGTATTTTTTCCTTTCTAGCCTGTTGAGAAACGTTGACGAGTGTGGGAAGGCAGTCGTGACTTACTGCATAATACTGGTCAATAAAGCCAGCAGCCTGACACATGTTGCTTCCACTCTGTAGATCCTTACTAATGCTGAAACATTGCTTTTCCACAATCAGAACCGAGATGTCAGTTCATGTGGTGTTATTGCATCAAATAATGTTTGTCCCCCATGATCAATATTATTATTTAAGTATTTACTTTATTTATAATCCCACATTTCTCCCAGAATTGCAATTTACAAACCTTTCTATAATTCCTACAAAGAATTATCATTTTCAGAAAAGATCCCTCCAACTTTATCTGAAAGATTCCATGTTGCAGCTTCTAACCCTAATCTATCTGGTTTGCATAATACCAGTGTCATCACTGAACAGGCACTTAATTTGTCATTTTCTTTTCCCTGGGAAATTATTGATTTGTCCGACATTTAAATTTGCATTTCTTATTGCAAAATAGAACTGTAAAAGAAGAGGAAGGGAGAAATCATGAGATGAAATCTGTATGTAAAGCAACTATCTCCTCACGGACAACTGACAAATTATGATGTAACTAAGAGGCTGTTCACTGATAATGCTGCAGATATATTGCATAGAAGCAATAACGGAGCAGAAGCTGCAATTAGGAAGCTGCTAATTAAAGGCATAGTAGTTACAGGGGGGGGGAACCTCACTAGTACACTGTCAGTCTGTTCAGGCTGATGCTCCGCTTGTGTTTTAATTTTTAAAATTGCCACAAATCAGGTCTGAAAAAAGATGGGTGGACAACACAGAAAACACTGGAGTGCAACAGGTTGGCAACAACATCATCTGGATTCTCCATAAAAAGTGAGTGAACGACAGATGTGAATTCCAGGCTAAACTGCTAGTGTGGAAGCAACCAGACTTTAAGCTTTGAAGCTTTCCTTGGCATGTTGATAAGGATTGGGGAAAGGTTCACTGCTAAGGTTCTTCTGTGTGCCAGGCTGCTGTTAAAGACAAAGACCCTGCCAAGGCCAGTAAGGAGATACGTATGAGCCTGAACTCAACAGATAGAAATATTCCTCAGTAAACTTTTCCACTTTTCTTTACAGGTAACCGGGGCTTTATGGACATCATGGACATGCCAAATACAAATAAATATTCCTTTGATGGGTAAGTTCTCATGAAATTGAGAAACATTTATTGCTGATAAACTCTGTTCTACACACGAGATGTGGAGATTAAACTGGGTTGACTAGATAAGAATTTTTAAGCCTCTCTCTCTCTATAGATAGATAGATAGATAGATAGATAGATAGATAGATAGATAGATAGATAGATAGATAGATAGATAGATAGATAGATAGATAGATACCCTGGGAGGAAGTTCTCATTGATGCATGTGGATCTCACAAAGAGAAATTTGGGGGGGGGGGCAAATCGTCCTTTACTTCTCACCAGATTTCTTTGTGCAAGATTTTTTTTTCCTGAGAAATGTCACAGAAAAATATCAGAAGATTCCTCAGACATTTAAGGTCTTTTTTTCCCCTGGAAGAAATCCCAGTCGTTGTAGAAGAGGTAGCCATGTTAATCAGTGCAAGCATTTCAAGTGAAAACAACATAAAAATAAAAATTTTCTTAAAAAGACAAAAACTGTTGGCCCCTTAAATACTATCTTGTATCTTTTTTTAATGTGAGGTTTCGTGGACAAGTCCACTTCTTCAGACTGGGAAGGGTTGTTAGAAGAAGTCCTGTACTGCAGTCGTTTCTAATCTTGGGTAACCCAGGTTTTCTTGGACTGCAGTTCCCAGAGGCCTTCCCCACCTTCTGTGATGGCTGGGGTTTAGTATGTGTTTTAGTGTACACAGAAATGCATGTATATTTTATATGAATATATGGGTTCACAATAGACTTTGTGTTTATGACTACTATAACCGTGTTGCTTTAATGTAATGTTTGTCTATTAATGCATGTTCTCAAATACTTGAATATGCCTTATTTGTACTGGACTGTATATTATTCCTCATTCCTGTAAGCGGCCTTGGATCCTTTTCCAAGGAGAAAGGCGGGGTAAAAATACTCTAAAATAAATAAATAAATAAGTGGCCCAAATTGAAGTGGACGGTCTGAAACACTTGACCATCTAATGAAGGGCAATTTCACTAGACTTAGCCCTTTTATAATCTCTGTGTGTATTGTTTAGATGTAAAAGTAGAACAGGTGATACCTTTAGGCTACTATGAAATTTTTTTAAAAAATTGCTAATATTTCGGAGGCAAGCCCCCTTCCTCAGAGCATTACCAATAGGTAACAGCATGGCAAAAGATGGATTTGCCAGGAATTATTTCTTAGGTTTAGAGTCCATGGCAAGATGGAAAAAGCCAGGCAGTTTAGTTCAAGCTTGGAGCTTGGATGTTCCTGGGCTGCCTTTGAAGTAAAAGGAGGGAGGGAGGTATTTTTATTGTCCCAGTACATTAAATGAGGCTGCCTAGATGCCCTATGCACATCCGATCTCACCTGATTTCAGAAGCTAAGCAGGGTCGGCCCTGGTTAGTACTTGGATGGGAGGCCACCAGGGAATACCAGGGGTTGTAGGCGCCTGGAGTAGGAACTGGCAAACGACTCCAGTATTCCTGCCAAGAAAACTCCATGGACATGGGGTCACAACTGTAACAACACCACACACACACACACACACACACACACACACACACACACACACACACACACACACACACACACACACACACACACACACACACACACACACACACACATTAAATGAGACCCCAAAGCAGATTATACGGGTTCTTTAATATTTTGCAGAGCAAATCCTGTATGGCTGGATCCTTTCTGCAGAAATCTGGAACTGGCAGCACAAGCTGAACATGAGGATGACTTGCCTGAGAACCTCAGTGAAATCACAGACCTTTGGAATAGTCCAGCCCGGACTCACGTGAGATGGCACCTTCTGCTTTTTAGAACTGCACAACTCAACATCGTCAACAAATAATGTCGGCACAATTCTTCCCGTAGTCTATGACAACATATGTAAAATCAAGCAAATCCATTTGAAACAATAGAAGCAGACATCACTAAGCACATACAGAGAGATTTTTTGTTCAAAAATGGTTTTTGAGGGATGTCCTTTTTATTTATTTTATTTTATTTTATTGTGCACCAGTCCTTTCGTTTAACATTAAAGGGTTGCCTCTTTTACACACACACCAAAAAGCAAAAGATATACAGTACACTCAAAGCTCCTCATAGTTCAAACTACTAGAAAATGGGATTTCTCTCCTCCCACCTGTAGACGGCTTCTCTTGTCTTTTCTTCTTTGCATTTGGGGTGGGGAATGTCCTATCCAATTAAAAAAACACAGAGGGGGGAAATCTCCCAAGAAATTAGGGAGAAATGTAAAAAAGTAATACCCAGGAGGCCTGCAGGCACATATAAATTGCATGGCAACAGCAAAAATAATCTAAAGAAATGAGGGGATTGACAGGGGCCAGGGTTAGCAGGAAGGGGATCATTGGGGATCAATTTTGCCTAAATGACAAAATGGACAGGAAAAAAAGTTTACCATTTTGTCCCAGGGGGAAATAGAACGCACTTTTTTTCTGTTCATTGTTCAGTTTATACCCATCTCTAGTACAAACCATTGTTCATTGTTATGGTAACGTTATTCTGCTTGATAGCATGTTTGTATTGCAAAGGGAGTTTCCCTTCAGAAGACTGTAGACAAAGGACCGACACAGGGCATCTGGAAGCACATACGGTTCTCAGACGAATTTATGGATAAATGTTTGTTTTTCCTTCAAATTAATTTAAATCTCTTTTTAGGGAACATTTGGACGAGAGCCATCAGCTTCCAAACCTGAAGATGATCGCTACCTGCGAGCAGCCATCCAGGAATATGATAATATTGCCAAACTGGGCCAGATAATGCGAGAAGGGCCTATCAAGGTAAATAATGTCTGGTGTCCTCCATCTTAGTTCTGTTGTCTACAAGCTGATGGCCAGTTCATACTTTTTGACGCAGAGGCTGGGTGAGATATTTGCTGTCTCCAAAATACACTAGCAGTCATCCTTCTAAAGCCCTCATTCCTCTGACTCTGTTTGGCATGCAAATATGTTTAGATAGCTATAGATGTATACACACATAAATAGAATATACAGTATTTTCTTAAACTTGCTTTTCAGTCATGGATAATAATTGGGAGGGATACCCTCACAGAATGTGTTAAGACAAGGATCATTTTAAAAAAACAGGATTGTATTAGAAGCATTTCTTCTGAATATTAAAAGCTTTTAGAATCATTACCTCAGCCTTTAAAAAATAATTAATTTTAATTAAATAATTAATGCTTAATTTATTTATTTTGAATGTTCAGGAAATGCCTGCCAGACTTTGCAGTCCCCTAAAACGGGAAATTTCAAAACAGTTGCCAAAGGGCCCCATGTAATTTCTCCTGTTGCCTCACTCCCTTCCCTCCGTCCAGGGCTCTCTGTTAAAGGTAGTATTGGATGATTATATGCGGCTGAAGAGGTTGCTTGCAGAACGGATGGTGCATAAAGCCACCACCAGTCATGGGGACCAGTCCTCAGTCTCTGAGGTAGAGTCTGATTCTGCATGAGGTCCTTCCAACTGTTTGCTGCGCCCTCTGGGATGTGGTGTGTAAGAAATTGCGAGAGTGGTGTCCCTCTTCCATCCCTAGGAAGTAGGCCTGCTTTTCAAAAACTCCGTAGCTAAGTCTGCTTAGGCAGAGGGTGAAAGTCCTCAATCAGTTACTCACTCTCAGCCGTGACGGGTGAAGACAGTACCGTGCACAGTTCCGTAGGATGAACCCAAGAGACTGCTGGACAAAGATGGGAGTTCTTTTCAACATCAAGTGAAATAAGCCTCAAAGATGAGGAATTCTACCAAGGGTGGGGAGGTTTTGTGGATAAATCCTAATCCCCAATTTATAGGCCAGGGTAGAAGAAGTAGTGAAGAATACTGTGGTGTGTTGATTTCCACTTGGGTTTCTTTCCAGCTGATCCAGAACGATCTGGATGATGAGGAAGAGCAGAGAAGTCCAAGCCAAGGGAGCCTTCGTTTCCGGCATAAGCAGCCCATTGAGCTCAAAGGACCCGATGGGATCCACGTGGTCCACGGCAGCACGGGCACTCTCCTAACCTCTGACCTCAACAGCCTCCCTGAGGATGACCAGAAAGTGCTTGGCCGCTCCTTGGAGACACTGACTGCTGACGGTGGGGCGTTCTGTGACAGGAACGCCCGCACTGAGTCCGCCAAATCCACCCCTATGCACAAGATGAGGGAGGTCATCATGGAGAGTCCGCTGGAAATCACAGAGTTATGACTAGAAGTGGCATCGCTGGTGTAGCACGCCAAGGAAAGCCCAGGCCCCCATCGATGGTCACTGCAGGAGGGAGAGCACTCACCCTGGGACAAACGTGGCAGAAGAGAAACCAAGAGGCTGAGGCCCCCAGTGCCTGGCTCCCAGCTGCTCCAGAGTAAATTTAACCAAGATGGCCAACTGTTCTGTCATGGCAGCCTTAGAGAGCCTCACCTCCAGAACGAAGGCTCTCAGGACTGTTTGCTTTTACCAGGCAATCACACCATTAATTTCATACTTTTTTTTACAATTTTCTTTCTTTTAAAAAAAATAAAAGGTGTTTAAATAGGGGGAAGAAGCAGTGGGAGGCCCTGAGGCACAACAGTAAGCCTAGAATTGCAATAATCATGGTGCCATGTCCCAACCATAGAACCAACTAAGTTCTCCACAATGTCCTGGAGTATACCAGTGTATTCTTCCACTCGCCCACCCACCCCAAAAAGTGGCGGTGGGGAAAGAGGGCTGCATACCAAATGCAGCTAGCATTATCCTAGGACTCTCCATAGGTACACAAGGATTTGTGTGATTAACTTGAGGAAGCTCCACAAATCTCTTTGTTATTAATCTGTGTTGGATCATTACCAAAAAAAGGGGGAGGGGGGAACTGAAGCCATTTCTTCATTTTTGCTGGTTTACCAAAACACTGCAGCATCAAAAGCAACAGAATGACATTAATTCAGGTTCTGAACGTCGAGTGTTTGTGTGTAATTTATTTATTTTTACTCCTTTTGTTCTTGAACAGTAAAGTGTTGAGAGTTTTTGGGATGGTCTATCAAAGGAACCAGAAATATATTATACATGGATTTTGTTAATCTGTCTTTTATCTGTCCCGCTGAAACTGGCACACTGACTCTCCTGGACATAGGCCTCATCGTTGTGTAAGCTAATTGCACCATACCACATAAGCTGAGAAATCAGAAGAATTGTGTGCCTCAGAATACCAGTGTGCATATTCCTGCTCTATAATACTAGCAAGAAAGGAATTAGGAGTGTGCCTTACATGGGGCTCTATGTGTCATGTGTGCGCACATTCACACGTACACAGTTTGAATAAAATTATGCAAATTAAGTCAAATATATTTTGCATAATTCTGATTTCACAGTCCAGCTTTCTCGGAAATGTTTCAGAGAGAACAAACACATGCAGCAACAAAGAGCAGGTCCTGGCCAAGAGCACCAAGTACAAAGGAGAAACGGCAAAGTGGAAATTCAAGAACGGTGTAGGATATTTAACATCTTTGGGTACAATAAAAGGCAAAATTAAGAAGGGTTACATTGCACTGAAGTTTCATGAGTATGCGATTTACCTAACGTTCTCCACTTTATGCCTTTACTCTCTAAGTATTGGAAGTGTTACTTCCCAGGTTCTCAATGTTCATTAGGTGGTTCTACTTTCCCCAAAAATGTTCTATGGCCTAGAACAGTGATGGCGAACCTATGGCACAGGTGCCAAAGGTGGCACTCGGAGCCCTTTCTGTGGGCACCCGTGATCGCCCCTTCATACCCACCTGTATACAGGCTAAATTATTGTATTGGCACTTTGCAAAAAAAAATAGTGGGTTTTGAATTGCAGTTTGGGCACTCAGTCTCTAAAAGGTTCGCCATCACTGGCCTAGAAGCTACCTTTTCAAAATGGAAATATGAGACTCTCATCACCGTCATGTGTGATCAAGTCAGTTCTTATGCCGACTCTTTTCAGTGTTTGCCAGGTAGAGAATACTCAGATGTGGTTTATCCTTCCCTTCCTCTGGTAGGCACTCTGAGACTCTGCAGCTTGCCCCAGGCCACACAGGCTGGCTGTACTCACAGGAGATACAATGGGGAATTGAGCTGTCAATCTCTGGCTTCACAGCATTTTCAAGGTGTTGGATTTTTGTGCAATATTTAATATGTTATACATAGACCGAAGTCCAAAAATCTTAAATCTTCATGTCTGCGAAGGTTCTCAGTCATCCAGGTGGGGTTATCCGGATGTTGAG
Source organism: Phrynocephalus guinanensis (assembly GCA_037367245.1). Lineage (NCBI taxonomy): Eukaryota > Metazoa > Chordata > Lepidosauria > Squamata > Agamidae > Phrynocephalus > Phrynocephalus guinanensis. The sequence continues at coordinate 38,908,740 of CM074735.1, read as the reverse complement.
TCATGGTAATTGGACTTATTTTCTTGTGAGATCGAAATATTTCACTACTCATCCAAGTAGCTTTGTAAGTCTACAAAAAGTTGGTGCAAGACCTCCAATTTATAGTTCACCTTGATTTCATGTGTGTATTGAAAATCCTTCTTTCAACAGAGGTGGGGAACTCAGGCACAATCTGTCTGCCACTTCATGCGGCCCTTTCATCAATCCCTAGACGAAGCAAAAGCACTTCACACTTCCACCAGGAAGGTCATGTCTAATGACCCATACTTAATGGGTGTTGGGAAGGACCAAATAGGTGGAACTTCTATGCACCCCAGACCATTGTACATCTTATGAGCCTGTTCCGGTCACTGTCCAGCAAACAAACCCGGTCAGACCAGGGTGACACGAAACCTAGGTGAACTCTAAAATTTGAGGCCTTGCACCAACTTTTTTTAGACTGACAAAGCTACTTGGATGAGTAGTGAAACATTTCTATCTCACAAAGGAAGTCCAGTTGCCATGACTGTTTCAACTTAAATCTTCACATGCCTATTTTCTGACTCTTTTTTCTTTGAACTACCCACTGCACTTCCTTAGTGTGTGAGTTGTGATGCAGAGAGGGGTGTATGTTTTGCCTTTTGCGTTGAAATCATTTTTTTCCAGCTAGAGTCAGTTGCATGATTGCAAGGACTATAGTGTTAAACCGAGGACAATACAAACCCTAAGTACTACTCCCCCTTTATCATGTCATATTACCACACACACACACACACACACACATGTGCACACACACACAAATTCCTTGTAAAACTCACTGGCTGTTCTGAACCAAAACAGCAAAAAGGGAGTAGCTTGTGTTATATGTGTGTCACCTTTCCCAGAAAGAAATCCTGTTAAGTTCTGAGTAGACTTAACTTATCTAAGCACAATCCTAATATTGTGTTTGATGAAACCAAGAGGAACTGTCAAGTTTATGGCATTTTTAATGTAACTAACAACAAATGCTTCGGTTCTTCAAGAGCAACTGGGTATTTTCTTACAGTACTCTATTTTTTTTCCCAATTCTTCAATCCCAAGACTCCCAAAGGGTTCCCTGGGTCAAAGGGGATTCCTAGAGAGCCTCAGGAACCTAAGCTGGAGAAGGGGAGGAAGTTTTAAATTAAATTAAATTAAACTAAATTGTCACAACACATGACATTGTCATTGGTTCCCACACAGTTGCACCGGCTGGGTTTCTGTTAATGATTTCTCCCCTATTTTAATGGGGAAAATAGATAACGAAAATATCACTAACACTACTTGGAAGTATAAAATGGAGGGGGCAGATTCTATTGGTACACAGTATACTTTATTTGTACACAGTCCCAGGTTTAATCTGGCATCATGTTTTTTTTTAAAAAAATCTCAAATAACAGGGTTTAGCAACAAGACAGTACAGACAGTAAGTATAAGTTACGAGTACTTTCATTCTCAGATTCACTAACTGGAAGTGTCTTTTTTTATTTTAAAGCCTGAGCTCTTACTATAAGAAAGACATTCAGCTCCTCCCCCCCCCTTCCCCTCCACTTTGACCCCCTCAAGAACATACAAATTGACTGGAGCTCATGTCGCTCTAGTTCCTGAAGTTCCTTGAAAAAAAGTACTGAGGCAGATTTAAAATGGTTCAAATTTATTAATATATTAAATTCTTTGAAAATGATTTAAAAACACCCGGATCAAGAACATCTATGAAGGAAAACTGCCTCGGCGGAACGGTGCCGTGTCCTGTCCACCGGATGTGGTCCTTTGCAATAAAACTCTCAAACCCTTTCCCCCCCCCAAGTTACACAACAACATGTTTAAAACCTAATATTCATTTACAAGCTATTATATGCAGAATGAACGTGAAGATTCCAGCTTAGGTAGCCTGTTTTGGACTATTGGCATAAGGCAGTTTATTAGTATGATACTAAAACTCATTTTTAAAGAAATTTGTATCTATTCAAATAATTCCATACTCCCCAAGTTTCTGCCCTCCCATATCCTTCCACCACCATGGCTCAAAAAACAAAATTAAATTTATGGTGATTCAGAGCATTATCAGCAAGGAAACAACCTCTCCTGCCTGAGTGCTTTAAGTGGGCCAGGGCTCAATGCCAATCATACTAAAAATTAAGCCAGATGTCACAAAGGAAGATGGGCTTAGACTTTCAATATTTCCCACCCAGCCCAATTCCAAAATATATGTTCATTAAAACCACAGTCGACATTCTTGCACTGAAGGGTTTTGTCTAGTTCCATATATGACGTTTGCAGTATTCAGTGGCCTGTGGGGGGGAAAAATGAGAGGACCATTTCTTGAGAAATCACGGCTGTTACTAAACATTTTGATGTGATCAGAGAGTCCAGTTGTCCCTGAATTTATAGTCAATTAATCTTGCTTTTAATTTGATTTAATTAAAATGTGCATATCCAGGATGCATCCAGGAAGATTTATGCATAAGACCTGATTTTGTACATGCAAGTGGTGTTAGTAACAGATGTCAGTCTGAATGTGCACAACAGGGCTTGTCTATTGCCTCCATGAACTCATTGGATGTGCCTCATGATTTGGTGGTAGAACCATATACTTATCATAGGATTTGTGATAATTATGCATGACTGTGCAACCAAGATATTACTGTTAGTTCTGGTAAAAGGTAAAGGTAAAGGTTCCCCCCGCATATGCATGCTAGTCGTGTCCGACTCTAGGGGCAGTGCTCATCTCCGTATTCAAGCCGGAAGAGTCAGTGCTGTGCAAGTCCATGGCCATGTGGCCGGCATGGCTGCAAGGAAACACTGTTTTACCTTCCTGCTTTTTACGGCGGTACCTATTTATCTACTTGCATTTACATGGTTTCGAACTGCTAGGTTGGCAGGAGCTGGGGTTATCAGCGGGAGCTCGCTCCGCTGTGTGGCACCCGGGATTCGAACCGCTGAACTCCTGACTTTGCAGTCTACAGTTTCGGTGCCTTAGTCCACTGAGCCACCACGCCCCTATAATTAGTTCTGGTACCAGTCTATAAATATTGTAAGAGCTTTTAGAACCAATCTGGACATTAAGAAGAATGCCAGAAATGAAGCTACATTGTGCCTCAGCAATCAAACTTGCAAGCTAGACCCAGTGCCTAATCAGATAACAAAACACTGTAAGGGTAAGAAACACATGAGGAAAATGCGTGCAACAACTTTTTTTTAACATTTGATGGACCACCTCCTCAAGAAACATACTAAATATATCAAATAGCTTGATCCTTGCCAGGAAATTGAATTATTGGGGCTTAATTTGACATAACTGGGATGTTCTTTTGACCCAAATATTTATTGTCAGATTACAAACAGTACCTGTCAACGAGTTATAAGAAACATAAGACTTGAAAATCTGTTCAAGTCCCCACATGCATAACTAACTGAGCCTGGAGAAGGCAACAGCCTTCCAGTCAGGGGTGTACAAGTGAAGCCTGCCAGATGATACCAGACTGCACCTTTTAACATTTGGTACCATTGACTATGTTGACCAGGGCCAATGGGTGTTTCAAATTCAACAAGGTTTGAATAGCTACACTTGGCCTAGTTCTAGGTCAAATGAATGTCAATGTCTCAGGATGCTTCCTGCATGGAAAAATATCTCTTTGCAACAAATCCATATTTTTAGATAATGCCATTTGTGATTTAATCCCCTCAGTTGTCTTCCTCAGATTTGAGTTATTTATTTGTTTTATTTTATTTATTTCCTGCCCATCTAGTGTCTAGGCCACATCTCTGTGTCTGATAATAACACAATGTAAACACTTATATTTCCTATTTATTCTTGCAGCACTTGATGACTAAAGAAAGGAAGTTGTAGAATCATAGACTCATATAATTGGAGGGGGGCCTATAAAGCCATCAAGTCCAACCCCCTGCCTAGTGCAGGAATCCAAATCAAAGTAGATCTGACAGATGCTTAACAAAGATTGCAACACTGTAGGGCAGTGGTGTCCAAAGCTCAACCCTCTAGATGTTTTAGACCACAACTCTCACAGTCATTTGTCATTGACAATACAGGCTTGGAATTCTGGGAGTTGGGGGGGGGTCCAAAACATCTGGAGGGCCGAAGTTCGGACAGCCCTGCTGTAGAGCTTCTACTTCGGCAAGTTGGGTTGGAGTGATTCCCTGGCAGATGAAAGGATCACTCCCCCCCCAAAAAATGCTATCATTAAAGCAACCTTTCTGGTGTGATTAGGTATGTGCCTTTGCAGCCGGCCTGATCACCCCTCTGAACATATTTGAAAATGATGTTACTGACATCCACCTTAGCGTGTACTGCACCAACTCACTGCACAGAACAATCCACACTCCCTCTTAATACTCAGACAGTCCCTCCCTTGCTTACCTGGCACTGTGCAGCACTCTCTGAGTTCTTGCACCAATAGCTAGGGCCCCAAGCACAGGCTTCCACGCCAACAAGATGGGATCCAGGACAGGCTCCCAGCTTCTGTATGGTGAAGAACAGACAGTTACTCCTAAGCCCTTATTTCCCTTTTGCAGAGAAAAGAGGTCTTTTTCTTTGGGCCTTTTTACACGACCCCTAAGATCCGCTGGCCACTTAAATTCGGACCAGAGATCTTGGGGGTACGTCGCTCTTCCTACATCCCCACCCCCTCCGCACTTCCTGGCTGCTGGCTGCGTGAGGGGAGGGAGAAAAAGAGAAAGAAAAGCATGCCGCTCACCTCGTTCTGCCTCTCGTCTCTGTAAAAGTAGCTCTTAAAGGGGCGGGAGCCAAAAAACAACAAACAGAAGCGAGGAGAGCCCCGCACTCACTATCGTTACACCGGATCAAATAATTTTCACCTCCAAAGAGCAGGTACCTGAAAGCTGCGCTGGGACGCGCTAAAGTGGTCGGGGTCGCACTTAATTTCCTGTTAACTCCGGAGCTGGTGGGTAAACATTTTTAAGCTCCGGAGCTGGGAGCCATTTGCCTCGGAGTTTAGGGGTCGTGTATAAACGCCCTTTGTCAATTTGGAAGAAAAGACTGAGTTAACATCATGCAGGCTAGCCATTAGAGTCAAACGCAAGTCATGAGCAGAGTTTTGACTGCAGCGCTGCAGTGTAACTACTGTGCCAAGGGGCTCTTCTGCTTCTGCATCAAATGCAGATCTCATAATTTAATTTTCCCCCCAAATCTACTGTCAAAGATCCTATAAGAAGGAGAAACAACAATCCATATTCTTCTCTCTCTGCTTCATATGTTGTTTATGATAACGGGTGAAAACTTGTTGCTTTGCATCTACCTTCAGCCTTGAAAAACAATACAAGTCTGCCTATGGCTCCATAGAACAGAGATGCCATGAAACAGGTGGATTATTGAACAGTTCAAAACAGCTTTATGGTACAACTTACGGCACACACAAATGTCGGTTCCATGATCTGTATTAGGAGGCGGACAGCAGCTGGCTCATATTGCGCTACCAGTTGATCACACTGTAGAAAACAGAACAAGTAAAACCAAGTCTTCTGTTGAGGGTGGTGTGAACAACATACTGGAAATATTGGTTCAAGTTTCTATTAATCAAGGTATGAAATCACAGAGTTTAGACATCCCCAGCTGCAATACCTTTCAGCTGTGTTGAACTACAGCTCCTGCCATCTCCAGCCAACACAGCCATGCTGGGTAGGATGATGGGAACTGTAGTTTAAACACATCTGGAAGAGACACCAAGAGGGACAAGAATGGCCCAGGGATACACAAAATTCCCATCCTCACTCCCCCCAAAAAGTAGCAAGAAACAAGCCTTATCTCAAATTGTACCTGGAAAATCTTTTGCTTTTCCGATTACTTTGCCCATCCCTCCATCTGCCTACCTGCCTGCCTGCCTGCCCGCCCGCCCGTCCATCTACCCATCCATTACATGGTGCCAGAGGTAGCTAGTGCTATTTCTGCACTGGTTTCCCTCCTCCTTTTCTCCTTATAACTGATTAACACCCTTCCAGAACGAAGGATGGCTGACTAGTGGACGCATACTCACAAGACCCATTGTCCCTCTAAATGGAAATCAGACTTCTATAAAAGAACTTTAAGTGGGGAGGGGAGCTCCATCTACCACAGCTATACAGTATTACATACTAATTCATGGTGGATCTGTCCCCTTTTCCTCTTGCTCACAGGATAAGCACAACCCTCTGTGCAGCATAACCGTATACAAACCAACAGAATCTTGCCCACCAAGCCTAGCACAAAGTGGAGAGAGAACATTGATCTCCCGTTATTGGTTTTTCCCCCCCTCCATTCTCACAACCTTCACAACTCTTAAGCAAACTGCCTTCCACTGTTGTCATTCGGCACACTTACCGGATACACCAAAGCCTCTGGGAGCAAATGGCAACCTTTAACCAGCATGGATCCGATCTGGGCCTGTGTTAGATTCTTCCCCAGTTCGTCATCAAAGTATTTAATGACAACTGTACAAATATGGCAGAATTCACTTTCATTGTATTTCGGGAGTTGCTCAAGAACTGCAGTCTCTGTCAAGAAAGAGAAAGAGCAGATGGATCCTTCAGAAGTTTGTAGGCAGAAAGCAAACATTTTGGCTGCCATCTTGTTGCTCAAGAGCTGCAATCAGACCATGCAGTTCTGGGTGTAGGACCTCTTGCACAAGAGAAATCCGGTAACCACTACCACCCTTCACAAGGGGGGAAGTCCCTATAGTTTTCAAGGGGACAATCTCTGACATGCCTGATTACACTAAAAGTCATGGGGCTCCACCTGACTCCATACTTCCTTTATTTTTTCCAAAATATCCAATGCAGTTTGTAACATAATTTGAAACCAACAATTAAAGGATAATAATTATTTCAAAACCAACCCCCCCCACACACAAAAAAACTAGAACATGACTATAGTTGAAGCAACAACAAAAACTAAGAAACAAAAACAAGGGCAAACTTTTTCCATCTACCTCTGAAAAAGAAGAATAAGCATATATGCAATATAGTGGTTACCATGTTGGACTAGGATTTTAAAAGCCTAGGTTCAAATCCTTGCTGAGCCAGGAAACTCACTCAGTGACCTTGAGATGGTCAGAGTTACTCTCTCTTACCCTTGGTTACTACAAAGTCTGGTAATGGAGAAATAAGGAGCTTGCTGAAAGGACAGAAGGTGGGTTTTAAACAAAGCAACTAGTGGCTAACCAAGGTGAATAAAGTAGGCAATGACCAAGAATCACTGAGAAGAGAGTTCCATACATAGAGTACCACCACCCAAAAGACACCTTCTCTAGTCTCCACCTGCCTAACCTGAGAAGATCAGAAGACCTTTGACAAAAATGTTTAACAGCTGCCAGGTTGTCACACCCTTATCATTTTTCTTTGCCATCCCAGGGGACTTCTTCCACTGAAGGTAAAAATCCCTCAGGTCAATCAGTCAAAATAGAGAGAGGTAGACCCTTGTAACGTAGTTATCCTACACCTTTGAACATGTCTGTGAAGATTCTGTGTGAAGATTGATGAAGCTGTTTGGATGAGCAGCGAAACGTTTCTCTCTCTCAAGAAAAAGAAGTCCAGTTGCCATGACTCAACTTCCAGATAAAACCTCTGAACGTAACGTCACCACAGCAAGTAATGCAACACAACGTACCAGCATTTAAATAAACATCTTTGGGGCAGCATTTGAGAATGATGCACACAGATTCGGGTTTAGTTGCATCCAGCAGCATGACGACAACAGCCATTCCATAAGAGTTGACAAAGTCCTTGCACTGGTCTAAGACTTCAGGAGGCAGCAAATAGCAGACGTTCTTCATCTGTTGAACTATTTGCTCCTGAAACAGCAAGGCATATCAGAAAGGGAGAAGAGAGACATGGACCACAATGTTTGCTCCTAGAACTCGAAGTGTTACTTTAGTAAGCTTCCTTACAGTATTTCTTGACAGTATTTCTTTACAAGCACTTACAGTAATTTCTTACCATGCTTTTTTCTTAAGTTTTTTATCCTTGCTTTTTCCAAAAGTTTTGGAGATCCAAGGCAACTTACAAAAATATTTCAAGTTCACAAACTATAAAAAGCAAATATTTTACAACATTAGTTAAAATATAAAATGAAGATTTAAAAGCCAGCTCAGTCTTCTGAACTACTTTTAAAAGTAGGTCTCATATCGCTGGTGGAAGAGAAAGCGGAGAAAGGCTGCTGAACCTCTCGAGTAAGTGTTGAGCTGTATAATCTGGGAACAGCCGGAAAAAGCCCTCATTCAAGTCTTCAACAAATAGACTTGTGAAAGTGTAGGGAATGAGAGGAGGCACCTTCCTGCTGATTGTAATGCTTATGGTGGCTCATAGAAAGAGTCATGGGGTACAGAGTGCTATTTGAGGTGGTGCTTCCATCCACATGCAAAAAACTGGATACAGGACCAGAAACCACACGGAGCCTCAAAGCAATCTTATTTAGCTCCCACACACACACCATCCCCTCTTGTCTTGCCCTCCATGGGAAGCAGGGGTAAACTACAACCCATCAGAAGCATGCCAAGGAATTAGCTTGCCAGCAAGTGGCACCAAGGGACCAATGACCAAACAACGGTCCCCCAAAAAATTCCTCCTCCTCTTTCCTCTTCTCCCTCCTCCTCCACAGAAGCTGGCCTTGTATTCCTTTAATTTCTCCTTTATTGACAGGTAGTAAGTGGGATTCACTTAGATTTGATTCCAAGGGAGACTCCAAACCAAACCAGAGTGATCCTACCCACCTTTGAAAAACAGAAGTTCCTGCCAGGGACTGCAAAAAAGGTGACCGCAGGAATAGATAAGGGTTGGTTCTTAATTACCACAACATCCTGTGGTCACTAGAAAAGGGGGGGGGGGACCAGCTCATTCCCAAAGCGGTCCAAACTATGGGATAAGATGCCATCTGATCACACTCATGGTCTTTCAGATAGCCTGGACCTGAGCGGTAAAGAGGCTTAAAGGTCATGGCCAGCACTCTGGACAGAGCCTGGGAATGAAATAGCAGCCAATGAAGCTGTTGCAACAAGAGGGGTCCTAGTCCTAGTAATCCACCCCAGTTCCACAGTTGGGCTGCAGCACTTTGGACCAGTTGGTCTCTGAGCCATCTTCGCAGGCAGCCCCCACATACAGCCCATTGCAGTAATCCCAGCGCTTAGGTCAAACTGGCATGAGAACTGGGAGCCTCCCGCTTCAGGCGCTCACAGGTAAAGGAGGGATATTTGATAGATGTACAAGTGAGGATAGTTGCACCCGCTCAACCTCTCTTTTCTCTGGAAGAAAGGTTTAAACTGAAGGCCCATCTCCCCCATGTTCCTCTTTTTTCCATGCATACCAGGGGTGGAAATCTACGGTCCCTCCAGATGTTGTGTACACGAATGTTTTTGACCCCTCTAGAGCTGCTATGCTTGCTAGAGCTGCTGGAAACTGAAGGTCAAAAACCTTCAGGGGCGTATTTGCCTATCTGCCCTAAAGCCACCTGTTTCCTGTGCCGAGGTCTTCTTTTTAAATAAAACAATTTTATTACAGAATGCATTAAGAAAAAAAAAAAAAAACAAGGATGGCAGCTATAATGCCTAGCAAGTAAACACATTGAGAATTCTGGTACGATGATTTAATAGCCCATTAGATTGTCAGGAAGTACATGCGTTAAGCCAAAAGTAACGAACTCCTCTCTGTATCCTGCCTTACTTCTGTAATGTTGTTCTCCACCAGATTCTCTGCTGCCTGTACCAGTTTCTTGCATATGCCACAGAACAGAGCAGGTTTCTCTTGATTTGAAGTTTTCTGTGAGATGTAGGTTTAGGGGACAGAGAGGACATCAAACACAGCTTTATAACAGGACAAACAATGGCAATATTAAAATCAGATTTAATATGAATGAATCAAAAAGAAACTTGTCATGGTACGACCTTTTGAACTTTTACAATGATGCATCTGAAAGTGTTCTGTCTCTTCAGGAAGGATTGCCCTCCCTCTGAATTGGCTTCATTTTTTGACTCGGCAAAAAGCCAAACCTCAGCAAAAACATATCATCCTGGAATCACTCATAGGAGTGGTCCAGGAAGAAAAGGCTTTGTGTGGAGGCATTAAGCCGCTTCCCATTGTAATGTTATACTGTTCACTTGAGATGCCAAATAACTATGGCTGCTCTTACACAACCCCTAAAATCCGAGGCAAAGGGCTCCCAGATGTGGAGCTTAAAACTGTTTTCCCACCAGCTGAGGACTTTTTAAAAAATTAAGTACAACCACGCCTACCTTAGCGCGCCCCAGCACACTTTAGAAGTACCTGGTCTCCAGAGGTAAAAAAAATTCCGATGTGGATTATAAAGCTGTGGATGCCGGGCTCCCCTCGCCTTCTGTTTGTTTTTTTGTCCCTGCTGCCCCTTTATGAGACAGGAATCCCTACGGGGCTGCTCGGGGCTGCTCGGATGGCAGACGGAGGTGAGCGGAGGTGAGCCTGCATTCTTTTCTCCCTTTTTTTTTCTCCCTCCCCTCACGCAGACAGGAGCAATGAAGTGTGGAAGAGTGGGAACACAGGAAGAGGAACAAACCCCACAATCTCTAGTCCGAATTTGTCATCAGATTTTAGAGGTCATGTAAAAGCACCCTATGACTGTTCATGGGACCATTCCAAGGAAAGGAGTGTCAATAAATGCAAGAAAGATAACATATCAAAGCAGCTGCCTAGTTAGCAGAATGGAAAATAGGAGGATTTTATGTAAGTATAGCTTTGCTCTACAACACCCCCCAAAATATTATTTTCAATACAGAAAACAAGCTGTAACACAAGCTATAACACATTCTCCAGTTACACCACTCTCATTAAACTGAGCGTCACCCCAGCTCATTTCTTCTGGATGAAAGACTGGCATCATCTCCTTGACCACCTAGCCTGAAGGAGACAAGTAGAGACAAAGGCACTGCCTGAATAAGAATTTTTGAGGATGTTTGTTATGGCCAATGGAACTATCTTCATTTCATTGCTTTTAATGATTGTTTAAAAACTCTTTACATTGCCCATGTTTCACCTCCAAGGAAGTCTGGAGGACTTCAGCTCAGTGGGGAAGGAGACGTTTCACAAGGGAAAGTTTCCAGGTTCAACCTTAGGCATCTCCAGGAAATGGCGCCTTACAACGGTGAGCAGATGCCTTGTCAGCATATTGGTTGCCAATACGACCTGTGTTCTTCATTGGTACAAGGCAGATTGCTATCTTCTAAAGAGGGCTTGGATATCCTGGATTTTATTTTAACCAAAATTCATTGTCCTCCCCACGAAACCCCTGACACGAGGGATACTGTATACATATCAAAATTTACTTTGCTTCCCTTTAAATGCTTTTAGTTCTTTGTTCAAACAGGAACCTACAACTTCTCAAATTTGACTGCAGGCCAAAAGCAGCTACGAGACTCAACACTGCAGCTCTTGTTTCGCTTACTAGCTTACTAGTTGTTGCTTACTAGTTGTTTCATCACAACTCCACCAGCCTCTGCCTTTCCATGGAAGAGCAGCAGGGGGCGCCATGACCCTTACCTCTACAGATTCAGGCATATAGGAGTCAAGAAGGTTGACAGCTGGCAGCAAGCTATGGAACAGCTCAGATGGTTCAGCAACAGCATCACAGAGTCTAGCTTCCGCGCAAGTGCTGCTTGGCGGCTAGAAGAATAGGGAAAGAGAAAAAAACCCATGTGAGACCGACTTCTCTTACTGCCGTAAATGAATACAATGATTTGTAATTGGGTTAGGGTTTTGTTTGTTTTCTTTGTTTTTTGTTTATTCTTTTTTTTTATTGGAAGGGAGGAAAGCAATTTGGCGAGATACTCAACCATACAATAAATATGTGAAGGATGAATTCTTTACGAGAGTGTCTATCCCTTAAAGTAGAGATGCATGCAGTGGAGCAACTAGGGTGGGCCTCAAAAGCGGTCCCAGGTCCTGTAAATTTTAGCGACCAGATAACCATTTGGAGAGCAGGAGATGATGGGGATAACAGAGAGGAAGATGGAAGCTACCACATTCAACACCACTGAGGATACCACCCGTTTGTCACATTTTAAAAAGACAAGGGGGCAACCCACTGGGCATGCACATGGCTACTTATGCTCATGGTAATTCCTAAGCTCAAAATATAGAAGGACCCCCGTATCCACTTTTTCATTATCCACTGATTCGGTTATCCACAGGTGGCAGAGGAAAAATAAATAAATAATTCAGCAGCCGCAAAGCAAGCTACTGTCACAAAGAGCAGCTGTAAAGCAAGCTACTGTCATAAAACAGCAGCCATAAAGCAAGCTACCATCATAAACAGTAGCTGTAAAGCAAGCTACTGTTGCAAAACAGCAGCTGTAAAAGAAGTTACTATCACAAAACAGCAGTTTTGGGGAACATTTTGGCATTCTCACTTATCCACAGTTTTCATTATCCACTGGAAGGCTTGGCACCAATCCCCAGCAGATACTGGGGTCCTACTGTAAATTTTTTCAGTATCACAATATTGAAAGGTGATTCTCAAAATTTCTTCTTAATGCTAGATTTTCTAGGCTTCCACAATATCGGCTAGAAACGATATTAAATCATTATAAGGATAGGCTTTAACTGTTCTGTGTTTTGAAGTAAACTCTTGTGGGCCCCTGAGTACTAAAACAAAGCCACTGTGAAATATTTCCAGAGGTTCACTTCGCCAATAGCTGCAAATGACAAGAATGATACAACCAGGCTCTACAGTCTATCTCAGGCTCTCTGGAGTCAAATGGAACCGGCCCAGCTTGAAAAAAACCTCAGAAAAATACTGTATGGTTCAAGCATGAAAAGTTAAAGCACTATAAGGGGACATTTTCACATACCTTATTCTGCCGATCAGCAATGAAGCAGTTATGAAAAAGCAAAAACAAGAGTTAAAATCATGAAAAAACAATATATACAAGGGATAAATGACACACAGTGACCTAGATTCATAAGCAAATTTACCCGCCAGATCATTCAGCTATTTATTTATTTATTTATTTATTTATTAGACTTATATACCGCCCGTCTTCCCAAAGGAACTCTGGGCGGTTTACAACATAACAAAAACAGGAGTTAAATAGCACAGTTAAATAACACAATTAAATAGTTTAAGCCCGATAGCTGGCTAAGTAATAAAAACAACAAATTACAATTACAGATGGCGGGGGGGGGCTTTAGTCACCAAACGCCTCCCGAAAGAGAAGAGTTTTTAATGCCTTTCGGAAGGCGGGCAGGGACTCTGCTAGGCACACTTCTGCTGGGAGGTGGTTCCACATAGTGGGGCCAGCCACAGAGAAGGCTCTGGTACGGGTGGATGTTCTCCGAGCCTCCCTGGGCGTGGCCACACGCAGCATGTGCGCCCGCGACAGCCTAGTCGGACGAGCCGATGTTGACCACTGGTCAATCCGCTCTGTCAGGTAGTCAGGTCCTAGGCCATGGAGGGTTTTGTAAATCAAAACCAGGACCTTGAATCTGATTCGGGCCGCAACGGGCAGCCAATGCAATACTTAACTTTTCCCTAGCAATGTCAGATTTACACATCCCAGTTCCTTTTAATAAGCAAGTCCTATCCTTAGAAGGCATGACTCTTCGAAGGATGAAAAAAAATGGACGGCCCACAGATGGAAAATAAAGGTGCCCCTCTCTGTTTATGAAACAAAGTCTTCATTATTTTGAATTTGGCTTCTGCATCACACTAACATTGCCCAACGACATAGGTGTGTTAGGATAAGGGTCAGACCACTGGCTCAAATATGATATTGCAACTTCCAGATCACAAGGAGGAGCCTTAATTTCGTTCTCCCACGTACTTAAATTTCAATAAGTACCCATAAAATTAAGGGCTAGGAAAGAGATTATCTGAAATACTTGCAATCTTGCTTCTCTCCATCTAGAGGAGCGACAAAATATTATATATCCCTCTTATCCAGCACTAGTACCCTGCTCTTCCTATACTTGCCATTGCTAAATCAATGATAGCTTTTACAAATAAAGTCCATAAGCCTAGACTATCTAGTTCCATATTGTAACATATTACAATGTTTCTTTCCGATCATGAAATTAACACTGAAGGGACCACACTGCTGTGCTGGGAAAGGGCAAGCGCGTCACGCCTGCAGCCCACTTACCAGTAGGTCTGTCATCACTTGCACAAACGCATGGGAGTATTCGAAGATATACTTCTTGCACTACGGAAAACAAAACAGTGCAATCCGTTACTAACAGGTCAGTTCATGATAACCAACAGCTTGTTCGGGCACACCTTGGAAAACTCCATGCAGACTCCAGACAGAGCCCTCGAGATGCCACCTCCTCCATGTTTGATATTGCTTTTTGTAAACATTTTTGAAATATGAAGGAGCCTGACGTGTGAGGATGAAGGCAGGTTACCTTCGTGTGTCAGGTTTTTCGAGTGCTTGCAATTGAATTCCCAGAGGCCCATTGCAATACGTCTAGAATTAATGGTCCTCCTAAATATTGCATTTTCAGCTACTGTGTTATCTTTAACAATAAAAAGGAAATCTGGTACTACAGCAAGCACAGAGAAAAGAGGTGTCAAGATATCCGTATTTTGAAATGTCAGGAATGCATAGAGAACAAAGTTTTAAAAGTAGATCTTTAACTCACATAGTCTGTGCTGGATATCCCCCACCCTAGGTCGGCTTATAAATACCTGGTCTGCAACTCCACTTTAACCAAATGGACAGAACTATGGAGATCTCATGATGAAATAAGTCTGCATCCCAGCATGCCAATAGGTGTGAATGGCCACTGGCTGCAGAAGGCAGAGGCAATGGTCATCACTGTGGCCCAACACCTGCCTTACTGGGAGCAGCTTCTGTTAGATATATCTGTTGACTTCCCTTGTTCTTGTGACTGAGCCCTCCTTAAAAAAACTGAAGGTTAATCACATAAAAGAAGTCTCCTATTGCAAGACTGCATGTAACCTATGCCTCATTCAGGTTGGGTGGCTAGTTCCTCCACACAGGAACCAGCAAGCTCACTGAGATAAGATGCCAGCAACCTCTAGCCCCATTGAAGTAGCTGTCTCTCATTCATTCATGATAACACCATGGGTGGAAGCTGGTGAATCATCTCGAGTCATGGTAGGATTTCAAAACAAGCTTGTCCCAATCCTTTCTAATTTGCCACACTTCACCTGTTTATGGTGCTAGGTGGGGGATTTGGGCAGTTTTAATCCAACACACATTGAGAAGGGTTAATCCAAAAGATGTCTGGTGTGTAACTTCCCAATCATTCTGAAGTGTATAGCACAAATATTGCAAGGGAATTCAGTGGTGAAACCCAGCAGGAGAGGATATCCAGATGTTGCTGGATGGCAACTTATATAAGCTTAGCCTAGTCAACATTGCAACTCCAGATAGTATTAGGCTATTGTCCTACACCAGGAAGATCTCTTCTAAAACCAGAGCTGGGGAAACCGTGGTCCTCCAAATGCTGTTGAATTCTAATTCCCATCAACCCCACCAAACCTGGCCACCAGTTGAGGGAATCATGTTCATACTAGTTCCATTAACACCAGGGAGATCACACAGCCTCCACGCCTGACTTAAACAAAACTAAACCATGTAGACAGTGCTTCAGAAGAAGTCACGTTGCTACAGAAAATGTGCACAGCTCTACAAAAGTACACCATCCTCACGTAAGCAGGGTCAGCTGCTGGACAGCTCAGTGGTTAGTATGTCTGATGGCACAGCCAGAGGTTGGGAGTTCAATTCCCCAGCTCTCTAAGATTATTATTATACCTGATGGAGAAGGTGATAATAGTCACTAAACATTTTATCTGTACTGCCCCAGTGAGATATCACTTTAGGGTTTAAGTTAAATATGATAGTTACGGTACCTCATCAGCCAGGTCTGAGCCCAGATGTTCACAGTCCTGTTTGGCATGTTCCTGTAAGGACTGGAAAAAGAAAGAGCTGCTTTTTATGTCCTCCTTCATCTCTGCCACCACCTCTTTGCACTGTCGACAGGTGTTTTCTTCCTTCTGCCAGAAAAAAAAGTAAAAGAGGAGAACAAAGGGTTAATGCATTTGCCCCCCATGTTTCAGATGCCAGATTATCCACCCACAAATAAAGGACCTCAGTGTGTCCTCTCTATTTGCACATGGAGTTTGACACCAGGAGCTTGAATCATTCCTTCACTAGCCTAGAACTTGAGATTTGGTAAATGAAAGCTGATATAGTCAAGATTCTAAAGACTGCATCCCAATGAGTTGGATACAACTGGTTTAATCTGGCAAGAGGGACAGTATGGCATACCTGTCAAGTTTGGGATTTGAAAATAAGGGAAATTTTTCAACACCCGCTGTGAGGGGGAGGAAGGGGGCATCCAGCCAATCAGTCAACGTCCCTCTGGCATGAGGGGAAGCCCTGGGCTCTCTGGCCTTAGAAGCAACATGTGGGCAGGCAGTGGGTGGGGGGAAAGAGATGGCAAGAAGCTGGGAAGGCCCATTCCTCAGCCAGCTCACCCAGCACTGGGACCTCTGAGCAACGGGGCAGGAAGTGGGGGGGGGGAACGGAGATCACTGCAGCCTTTCCGTTTGCTGCTGCTGCCACACCAGCTCACCCCCTCTTCCCCAGCCTTAGTCCCCCCCTTCAGTTTGCCCCAACCTCTGGCCCAGGCCGACAGACAGGCAAGGCATGCAGCCGGCATGCTCATAATCTGGGCAGCGGGTGGGGGACCGTGCCATGGCCCTCCCATGGCCCTCCCACTTTAAACTAGCCCCGCTTGGGTGCAGGGGAAGCAGCGTGCAGCCAGCTTGCTGCTTGCTCGCTCTCAAAGCAGAGAGGGAGTGGGGGGATAATACGGGAAATTTCCGGGAAAATAAAAGATCTGGGAAGACGGCGGGGGAAAGGGGGGGGAATGGGAGTTTCCCGGCCAATATGGGAAACTTGACAGGTATGCAGTATAGACCTCTGGATATTGTTTGAATGCAACTCCCATAATACTTTGCCACGCCACACGGTGGTTAATGATGATGAAAGTTGCAGCACACAGCTGGAAGTTCACAAATGTCCCACCGCTGGTTTATGAAATGTAATTGTCCATTCTTGCTAGTAGATATAAACAGCCAAGTCACATCACTCTTACACACCTAAGGGTTAAA
The DNA here is from genome assembly GCA_037367245.1 of Phrynocephalus guinanensis. Classification (NCBI taxonomy): domain Eukaryota; kingdom Metazoa; phylum Chordata; class Lepidosauria; order Squamata; family Agamidae; genus Phrynocephalus; species Phrynocephalus guinanensis. The sequence continues at coordinate 38,891,630 of CM074735.1, read as the reverse complement.
GTGGACATGGGGGGAGCAGCAGCTGCCATGCTTCCAGCTTTGCTTCTGTGCATCTGCCCTGCTCAGCGTGGGTTAGGTTCAGCGCTTCAAAGTTAGAAAAGGCTAGGTTGGCACCTTCCTTGTTTTCCTAATTCCAGTAAAACCCACCCCAGAGGTTTCCTCACCTGAGACTCATAATAAGCTTCATCTTGAGGGTAGAGGAGAAGAGGCACATTCATGATGAAGGGAGGGAACACTTCAGGGAAGTCTGTTATTCTAGGCGTTTCCTCAGACTCTAATGACCTTCCAAATTTTAGGGCTCCTTCAATAGTTTCGTGATGACTGCTGCACAGCCTGAAGGCACCACAGGCAATACCAGGTTTGTCCTAGAAAGAAAGCGACGGAGTTAACAATTGGTGCTGGATTTTTTTTCTTCTTCTTCTCTTCTTGTCTTCCCATTATTTTTGCCCCTTTGGGTATTTGTCTCACAGATTATATAAACCTTTGGGTAAGGAACACCTTGTTTTCTAAAAGGATTATAAATAAAAAAGCGAGATCATTTGTCACCTAAATAAAATTAAAAGCAATTACAGAGTTTCAATATAACATTGTCAAACTCAACTTTGTCCAAGAGAAACTCAACTTTTTCCATCTGTAATAAATGGATACACATACAGTATGTAATAAAATGGACACAAATAGTTGCAATTTTATCTGCAACAAACGGATACAATTCTGACATCACAAAGGGCAGCATACAAACAATGGAGTCAAAACATTTCAACCTTTCAGGATACAACCTTTCAGGAACTCAAAGCATGTAGGAAAAAGGGGAACTTCAATAGGAAATTTAATGTATAGACATTTGGCAATTGTTCATTACTCCACCAGGGTGTTTATGTAATCAACACTTTGGAAGTTCATTACCAATGTTCATACGGCAGTTGCCATCTTCTGTACTTCATTCACTCTGTCCCCACCCTAGGTAGCACCCTTCATGCATCTGAAGAAACAGGCTGCAATCCATGAATACTTACAATACACAAGTTGTTAAAAAGATCTGTTATGCATTATAATAATGCAATCTAGGTGTATTTTACTGGCACACTAATACCATAATACCAGTGACAGAACAATTAGTTGTCTTTCCAAAATGGCCCGTAACCTTTTAATATGAGCATGTTAGTTTTAAACATGACACAAAACTTTGGTTATTGCATATGATTTGTTTTGTTTAATCTGAAACAAACAAGCACAGTGGCCTCTTAGGATAAATTTTGCCTGAGAAAGCTTAACATTAGAGGCATATAGAGATAAAGGTAGGTTTATGAGTGTCCTTTTGGCTCTTGCTGTCATCGTTGGCCAAACAGGTTTTACAGATTTGCACAGTGCTACGAATACATGCAAAGCCTGCTGAACCAGACACAAAATGTGTGTGTGTGTGTGTGTGTGTGTGTGTGTGAAAGAGAGAGAGAGAGAGAGAGAGAGAGAGATGGAGAGAAGGAGAGAGAAGTGCACTGATGTACTGTCGCATTAGAACTGACTTACAGAGATTCTGATAGGGTGTGCAAGATCAGTGACATATTTGAGGATTGCTTTGCCTCTAAATTTCAGTGGCTAAGTGGCGATTTGAAACCAGGCTCAGGCTCCTGAGTTCTACTTCATCACTCTACCCATTACATCACACTGGGTAATCTTGTTAAAGGCAGGGATTTCTTACAGAATAAGATCCCTGTGGAACCCTTTTTATGCCCTGAAGCCCACTCCATCAGACATACAATTTAACCTATTTTTAAAAAGCTATGTATTTCCAATCCCAGCTACAGATCTTTGCAACATTCCATTGTATTTATGCTATATCGGACCTAGGTCCATATTACTAAGAGTGGTATTAGTGGAGAGAGTAACAGATTAGAACTCAAGAGATCTGAGTTCAGTTCCATGGCGCATGTGTGTGTGTGTGTGTGTGTGTGTGTGTGTGTGTGTGTGTGTGTGTGTGTGTGTGGTGTTGTTACAGTTGTGACCGACTCTTCTTCCCTGGTGGTGTCCCTTCCAAGTACTAATCAGGGCCAACCCCTGCTTTGCTTCCAAAATCAGGAGAGATCAGATGTGCTTAGGGCATCTAGGCAGCGATAGATAGATAGATAGATAGATAGATAGATAGATAGATAGATAGATAGATAGATAGATAGATAGATAGATAGGACATATGTGGTAATGAGAAAATGTGTGTGTGTGTGTGTGTGTGTGTGTGTGTGTGTGTGTGTGTGTGTGTGTGTGTGTGTGTAACTGGTAAAACCACTCCTTAAATATTACAGCTACCGTCCACATTAAAACTTTTCAAAATTAAATAACCTACTAACAGTTGGACAAAATGAAATATTTAGAAGTTCAACAAAGTCATCTTTTATTTAAGAACTCCTCTTTTCCAAGATAATTACCAACTGTTCCTAGGAAAAAACCATGAGTGAGGTTCAGATATATTTTTGGGTAAAAATAAAAAACCTTATATCTATGTCCATCAAGAAGAATGAAAGTGAACACAAGCCTAAGAATTGTCCACCTTGGAGAATATTTAAAGGTTATGCAGGCATTTGTCACAGCTAGCCTCCAACATAAACAAGCTGAAATCCAGCCCAAGAAGGATTATAAAACTTTTTGCTGATAATCCTTAAAGTAGAATTATGAGAAGGATAAGCAAACTTCAAGATGGAAGAACTACCGTAACTTTGTTCTTTTAATAAAATCTTGAGATCTGTAGCAGGAGCTGGGTGAGGGGAAATGCACAGATAGAACTAAAAGAATTTAAAGCCCAGGAATTTTCTTTGAATATATTTCACATTGAAGGTAACACAACATTCAGCACACAATTCCACTCCAAATTACTTCAAACTCAAAGAGATAAGGGGGTGGCATGTCGAAGCAGGGCCTTCTTGGCGGTTGCCCCCCAACTCTGGAATGCCCTCCCCTACGGAGATCCGCCTGGCTCCAACACTTTTGGCTTTTCAGCGCCAGGCAAAGATTTTCCTGTTTGGCCAGCATTTTAATTAGATTATTTGGTTGGACACATGAGCAGCAGGGTTTTATAATTTATAATTTGTACTGTATGCTGTTTTAACTGTATTCTATTTTATAGTTTTAACGATTTTATTGTTTTATAGTGTTTTTAATGCTTGTTGTATGCAGCCCAGAGAATTCTTGGTAATGGGGCTGCTAAAAAAATATTGTAAATAAATAAATAAATAAATAAATAAACCTGTAAGCTTACCATGACCACTCCAAGTAATTTTTTTAAATCAGAAAATGATTATATTATAATCTTCTAATCTACTGTATACTAATACAGTAACAGAAACGCTTAATGTGAAGATAACCAGCATTGAATTAGGAGGCCCCTGCCCATTCAATCAGTTCAAATTAGAGATGGGCATGAAATGAACAATTTTTCATTTTTGTTTTTTTGTTTCGTTACATAACGAAATGACAAACAAATTTTGTCTCTAAAATGAAACGAAACGAACAGAAACACCAGAAATTTTGTCGTGCATTTCGTTTCCGTTACTGCAATATGAGTGAATTGCTTAAAATCCTTTTAAAATCACAAAAAATTGAAATAAATGGTAATGAAATGGTAACGAAACGAACGAAAATGATTTTTTGCAAAAATTCACAAAAAAACGGAAACGAAACAACAGTCCCTCCAAACGACAAACGAAATGCCATTTTTTTATTTGTGCCCATCTCTAGTTCAAATACATAGATGGTAGCATAGACAGATATTTTGGCTATCAGCAGCAAAATATTTCAGACCAGGCCTGTTTCTTACCAAAATGGTGCCCATGGTCTTCGAGGGAAAGTATATGCACCAGAGATATTAACGTAGTACAGTATATGTTAATCAAAAACTAGTTTATAGTGTAGATACTATCAGAGAATAGCCCACAGGCAGTGACTAGCTTGGTCTGGCCTGTGTAAACCATGGGTGGAAGTGTCAACCATATCCCACTTCAGCTTTCTTGCCAGCTTACCTGCATTTGTTTTCCAAGTTCAACAATAATTAAAACTCCAGTGTCCACCATCTTCTTGCATTTGACTGACCAGTCCTGGAAAGGAAGATATTGGCACCCTTTCTCCAAAAATTTAGCAAGTCTTTCCTAAGGAAAATGGGAAAACATTGAAGACGGAGAATATTAGTACAGGTACAGTGCTTATGCTCTTGTTTCAGATTGCCACAGTCTCCGAAAATATTACAGGCACTGTGTGAAGCTCAAGTGTTGGCGGGAGGGATCATACTCTGAATCAAGTTTTGGCAAGTCTGACCTCTCAGGAAGTGGTAATATTTTCATGAGATACGAAACTTAAGCTGATAAAAGATTGGGCAAGAATAATACGATTCTACCTTCTAGAATATCCACACACTGTTAACAGCTTTTCACACACACAAAAATCACAAATTCTTAATTTGTGATGCAGCCATAAATTAAGAAGTGCAGGGTACCTCCACAGGATGTACACACATACACAAACACACTTTCCTTACTTGGGTCACATGCATAAACATAGATATTGTCCAGATTATGACTTAACTGGAACCGTTGGGGAGGAAGGAGGCAGGAACCCAAGGTTGTGAAATGTGGAGCAGTGGCATGGGCTGTATTTTCCCACTACACATGTACCCCGTGTTTCTACAGAGAGCCAAGTGGGGGAGAAGGAGAGAAGCAAAGTTTTTCAAGAAGCCTTATCGCTGAATTGCAAGATGGCTCCTTTTCTGAAATTCAGTCCACACCTTGTCTACATGCATTCAGACAAAGTTTTGGGTGCAGAACCCCAAGCAGTACCCAAGTCATCCTAATCAGGCAAACAGCCAGGCACATGAGAAGGCAAGAGGGCACTCTCTGCTTTAACAGTGCATGAGATGGGAGAAGATTCCTCCTTCATTCAAAGGGATCTATCTATCTATCCATCCATCCATCCATCCATCCATTGAGGAGATGGAAGGAGTTAACTCAGAGCCAACAGCAAGTGAACTGGGAGGCTCCTCAGAGTAGAAATGTTTACCCTCTCTAGGGTGGCACAGCCACACCACTAGGTTGAAATACAACGCTTGCTGTTCCAAGCCAGCACAGTCAATGGCATGCTGGCAAGCGATCATTAATTACATGCCATCAAGTCAATTCTGATTTGTGACAACCATTTCAAGAGTTTTCTAGGTACAGTATATTATCCTGAAGTGTGGTTTGTCCTTTCCTTTTTATAGGGAGGTGGGGGCAGGGAGTGTGCAGCTTGCCTAAGGCGACATAGGCTGTCTGTACTCCATAGAGGCACCATGGGGAATAGAACTGCCAACTTCTGGGTCCATACAAGATAAAAATCAGCTATAACATAGGGCAGTGATGAGAAACCTTTTAAAGACTGAGTGCCCAAACTGCGATTCAAAACCCACATTTGGGTTGCTACCCTTTGGGGAAAAGAACTATCGCTGTGGTCATGGGAAATTTAAAAACCTGCTCTTTCAATCCTCCCTTTCCCAAAAGGGTAGCACCCTTTGGGAAATCGAGATTCGAAGAGCAGGATTTTGAATTTCCCAGGGCCACAGCACCCTCACTGTGGCTGCAGGAAATTCAAAACCCTGCTCTTCTATCCTCACTTCCCCAAAGAGTAGCCCCCTGTCCACCTTTCTGCCCTGGGCAGAGAGGTGGGTGGGATGCTACACCGTTGGGGAAGCCGGGGGGGGGGGAGTAGTGGCACCTTGTGGGCTCATTCGTAGCTCCAGTTTACTCTCCAGCTTATGGGATGCTGCTCTGGGCATCCCAAAAGCAGTGTGGCTGGAGAATAAACTGGAGCTATGAGCAAGCCCTCAAACCACGGCCTCCCCTTCACCTGGCTCTCTTCATGGAGCCAGTTCGAGACTACCAAGATGGCTTTGTGAAGAGAGCCAGGTGACCAGGTGAAGGGGAGGCCGTGGTTGGAGGGCTTGTTCGTAACCCGTTTACTCTCCAGCCACAACGGCTTTGCAATGCTCAGAGCGGTGTGGCTGGAGAGTATACTGGGAGTATGAACGGAGCCCACAAGCCACCGCCTTCCCTTCGCCCAGCTGTCTGCGCGGAACACAGTGTCGTGCTCTGGGCAGATTGGGAAGTGCCGTGTCTGTGAGGGGGCGATGTGGCATGCCCACAGAATGGGCTCCATGTGCCACCTTTGGCACCCGTGCCATAGATTCACCAACACTGATAAAGGGACTGTAATCCCACACATCTGAAAGGCCCCTGTTTGCAGAAGACAGCCCTTTAGTGTGGCTAAAGGAATAAACAAAGAGATATTGCACAACCTTGTAATATCATCAGTGTACATTAGACCTATGTCAGATTTTGAAGCATCCCTTTGCAGTCACACCATCAAACAGTTTAAGAGTCATTTGGACTGCAGACAATGCAATTTCAAATGACTGCAGATAATGGAACACTTTAACTACTGATTGAAGCAAATCAAAATGCTGCTTGCAGCCTAAAAGCAGACCAGATCAATTTTCTATCATCATAATTGCTGCCACCCCGTGCATTCCAGCCAGTTTGATAACATTGACTGTGCCTTCTCCAGCCTACTTACATCCGTGGAATTGTCTTGTATGACCTTTGATATCAGGACTACAACCATCTTACACAGAGAACATTTCAGGTTTCTCTGAAAAATAAAAGAGAACAATAGGTTACTTAAGAGAACCACTACATGTTGTCTCCTATATGAAAAAGGCCTTGGCTTCTGGCTAGACTAAATTAGTTCTAATTAGTTCTAATCATGCACGATTATTTCACTTCATTGATTTAAACATGTGGTGGCCATTTTGGGGCAATGGCTGTAGCCTTCATATAGCATGTAGATCTGTTCCCAGTTCCCAGGAGAAGAGTAACTGATGCAAAGTCAGTTGATTGAACTGTTCTCCAGTTAGTCAGAAAGATCCCCTCAACATCAAAATTGTAATTTCACACTGAATCAAAAGAGAAGGTTACAAAACAAGGTAATATGGCTTCAGGATGAATGCTACAACTCTGGAGAAGCAGCACAAACTATACAAATCTACCTGTGTGCTGCAACTGTTCTACAAAGTGGCTCTGTAGGTTTTTCGGGCTGCTTGGCTTTGTTCTGGAACTTTTTCTTCCTGACCTTTCACCCGTCTCTGTGGCCGGTGAGGGCAGGAGCTCAGGGAACTAGGAGTTCTCTCTGTGCTCTGGGGTAGAAAGTAAGAGTGTGGGATTTTTACAGCCTGCAAAAGATCAATGATCCCCACCCAGCCACAAGCACCAGTGATCAGTTCACACATTTGAACAGCTAATGACACCCATCAACCACAGAGACAGATCAACTTTCCCTTAGAACAGTATTTATTTATTTATCTATCTATCTATCTATCTATATTTCTATTTCTAGACCACCCAACTTCCTGTAGGAACTCTGGGTGGTGCACAACACAGAATGCATAATAAAACAAATAAAATATAAATCCATACAAAAAAAATGGAAAAAAACAAATCCAATAAGAAGACAAAAATAATACAATAAGAATACACAATGGTGGTAAAAAAAAACCAGATGGGCAACAAACAACAGAATCAACAGACATTCAGCCTCCTTGGTCACCAAAAGTGGCCTTAAAAAAGCAAAAGCAAAGCAAAAAGCAAAGTGTTCTGCTTATATACCACCCCATACCACTACAAGTAGTCTCTGGGCAGTTTAAAATTTTTTAATTACAGTGTGCAGGCTACTCATTACCCCCCCCCAGCAAGCTGGGTACTCATTTTACTGACCTCGGAAGGATGGAAGGCTGAGTGAACCTTGAGCCTGCTACCTGGGATTGAACCCAGGTCATGAGCACAGTTTTACCTGCAGTACAGGCATTTAACCACTGCGCCACGAGGCTGCACCACGAGGTTTTTAGACACTTCCTAAAAGCCAAGAGGGGCTCTGCAGTCCTAATTTCGCTAGGTAGGTGATTCCACCATGTTGAGCCTGCCACTGAAAAAGCATGGTTCCAGGTAGAGGTTTTATGAGCTTCCTGGAGAGTGGCAAACCTGGGTGAAAGGGCCTGTGATGTCCTGGTGGGCCAGGCTGAAGTTGACCTTCAGATCATATGTTCCACCAGCTATTCTGGATCCAAGCAATGGAGGGTTTTGTAAATCAAAACCAATACCTTGAACCTTATTCGGGAGGCAACTTGTAGCCAGTGCAGATGAGCCAGAATGGGGGTGATGAGATCATATCTTCCCGCACTGGCCACCAATCTGGTTGCTGCATTCTGCACCCACTGCAATCACCGAATAAGGGTCAAGGGGAGCCCCATGTAAAGAGCGTTACTATAGTCTATCCTCGAGATGACCAGCGCTTGCACAACTGTCCTTAGGGGGTCACCGTCAAGGTAAGGGCAAATCTGGGAGAGTGAAACTCTTAATCCCTCCACGTCACAATCAATGATCAACACCTATTCTCCTGAACAGGACAAGTTCCACCTTTCCCACAACTATTAAAAAAAACCACAATCTCTCTAACCCAAAGCACAGAGAGAACTCCTAGGTCCCTGAGCTCCTTGCCTGCTGAAGATACCGGCCACAGAGACTGGTGAAACGTCAGGAAGAAAAATTTCCAGAACATGGCCAAACAGCCCAAAAAACCGCAACAGCCCATCATGTCCGTGAAAGTCTTTGAGAATACATTTTTCTGCAAAGCATCAGGGGGCAATATTGGATTGGATCCAGACTAAATTAATTGAACACATGCCCCACTAAAATAAAGTCAGCAAGTTAGATGTGGCTAACACCCCATTAATGTCTATGGGAACAAAGGCCAGCAAAGGCAGTCTAGATCCAATCCTTTGGGATGCAACATTTAGAAGGCCGAGAGTGTCTGCTTTATTCTAAGAATAGGATGAATTTTTTAGCCTTTAAATGATTGCAAAGATGTGAAGATTGTAGGTCCAAAGTGGGGGCAAAACCGTTCAGGATACACCCTGGGAACAGAGCTGCTTTGCTTTGGATAGGCCTAAATTAGGGACAGAATCCTGCGCAAAAGCTGTTTATTCATCCAAGATATCCAATGAGAGAGAGAGAGAGAGAGAGAGAGAGAGAGAGAGAGAGAGAGAGAGAGAGAGAGAGAGACCAAAGGCAAATACATCACCCTCAAAATCCTTGTCTCTTGTTTTAGTAACCAGCAATGAGAGGAAATGGAGAAGAAAGTCCTCAATAAAATTTTCTCCTGGTATGTTATAAATATGACTAATAGCAAATTGTACTCTACAGATTTTCAGGGCAATTTGGTTTTCTTTTCCGGGCTTTCTGCAGGACAATGAAGATGTTGTATGTAGGTGCGTGGGGTGAGGGGTAGAAACTGTGTGTCATATCAGAACTATAAAAGTCCCAGAAATGGTCCTGCTCAGGTCGGGGTTGCATCACTTTGCTTATATATTCATTGGTGAGTTTATTGTAGTTTTTATTTTATTGTAGTTTTATTTTATTATTTATTTTTATTATTATTATTTCATTTATTATTATTATTTTCTCATTTTTTCTTATTTTTTTTCTTTGGCCCTTTGTACACGACCCCTAAACTCCGCCGCAAATGGCTCCCAGCTCCGGAGCTTAAAATTGTTTCCCCACCAGCTCCGGAGTTTACAGATAATTAAGTGTGACCACGCCCACCTAAGCGCGTCCCAGCGCACTTTTCAGGTACGTGCTCTCTGGAGGTAAAAATTCCTGATGCGGATATAACGTAGTGACTGCCCGGCTCTCCTTGCTACTGTTTGTTCTTTTTTTGCCCCCCGCCCCTTTAAGAGATCTGAATGCAGTGCCGGGACAGCAGAACGGAGGTGAGCGGCATTCTTTTCTTCCTTTTTTTCTCCCTCCCCACACACAGCCAGCAGCCAGGGGTGCAGAGGGGGTGGGAACGCAGGAACAGTGACAAACCCCTAAGATCTCTGGTCCGAATTTAAGTGGCCAGCGGATCTTAGGGGTCGTGTGAAAAGGCCCTTTATTATTGTCGCTTATGATTATTGTTGATGTTGTGAACCACCCCGAGTTCCTTCAGAATATGGGCAGTATATAAATAATAAAATAAAATAAATAAATAAATAAATACTTTCCCAGCCCTGCTTCCTGGATGAGCATTGTGAGACTGCTCAGATGACATCCTCATTGGCAGGGCACAGAAAATGGTGGTTTAAAAACCAAGAGCACATCCTGGCCAGTGTATACTCACCACTGGGGGTTGAGGTCCCATCCTTTGCAGACAGTGGTCCAAAGTTCCACACTTCAGTGCCGTTGGAAGGTCCTGACACCATGACTGTGGACTTTCTGTGCACTTTTTCTCCAAAGACAGGGGGCTTGCAGCAACTGCTCACAAAAAGAATAATGCAATCATTAAACTTCAAGGGCCCAGTGGGAAAAAGTTTATTTGAACCATGGTGGTTCGAAGTTCTATCAAGTTTTTTTTAAAAAACAATCCTGTCAGCCAGGATTACTTATATTAAGAGATTTCCAATTTTTTAGTTCAAAATATTTAAAAGGCAAATGATTCACCACCCCTGATTTAGCATTAGGGCTCTTCCTTCCCTTGTATGCTCTAAGTAGTCCTCTTCCTCTCCATTAGAACATCACAACTTTATTGATATATGAGCAAAAGAAATCAGAAAAGTTAACAGCCCAAAGCCAATGCTGTAACAACCTCTTCATGTCAGGAGTCAACAACTCTGTTCTACAACCTGCAATGGTAGCACTATGAAATCACATAGTCAAGTATTTGCAGATTCAGTATACTAGAATCACGGTCATTCATGCTGTGGTAAGTGTGGCCAATTTGCTAGAACAAGAAGTCACCAGGGAGAGGTCTGTGCCCATTTCCAGCCTTCTTAGTAATTGTGGGGTGGGGGAAATCCACAAGCCAGAGACCCACCTCTTTCCACTTTGGGTCAAATCATAATTTGATTTCAGCAGTCTGTGTAAATCTACACACTTAAAAGGAACTTACATTGAGTAGATACTGTGAATGCACCTTCAGCCTGTTAATATTGCTCTACTACAAGGCAGAAGTAAAAGCAATAGAGACATTTAGTTCAACCCCTATGTTTGCTTGCCTCTTTCATGTAGGATGGAACTACATAGCTGCAATACTCCGGAGGACATGCATTTTCTCCAGGTTAGCTGCGAACAGGCATTAGATAGGTTGTAACACACATCAAAGTTGTGGCCCCTTTTCTTTGAGCCAATCTGTTGTGGGTGGGCTTGCACACTGCCACCACGGGTATGTCAAGAGCTGGGCATGCCATGCCATGATGAGAATATCATGCCTCACCCCCAGCCCCCTTTTTAATTTTTAAAAACAGTGCTTATGCTCATGTGCAGATGTTTGATGAATTACAGGATTTAAAAAACTAATCATACATCCACAACCATGAATGAAAGCACCAAGGAGAAAAACACTGATGAGATGATAGCAAAGCAAGGGGATGGTGAACAGAGGAGAGGGAAGAAGGGGTAGGCAGGGAGTGAATCCATTGCTTTGGCCCCTCAGCTTCCTAGACGTTCTTTGGGTCCTCCTAAACAGCATTATCTGAAGTAATTTAAGTTAAGGTAAAAGTTAAAAATCGCTGAAATGAGAGACAGCCCAGGGAACAGGGAACACAGGGAAGGGGTGGGCCTACAATTAACAGGAACAAAGGAGTGCATCCAAAATTGCAGGGGAAGAAACTAGATTGTGCACCATTTTAAACTGCAGTAGGGGCTTGATGTGGGAGATGGTAGAAGCTGATGCAGGTTTCAAGCTAGTTATTCCCTGACAGTATAGTTACAGGCTCAGCCTTTCAGAATGATGTTAGCTGTTGGCAACGTGTAGAGCTCCTTGGTCACTTTGGTAAGAAAGTGTGAAGTTCCTTGGATTTAGGAAGCGTATTTCAAAACACCTACAAAGTCTTAGATCTAGACTTTGGTGAGAGGAACGCTGAGCTGCCTACATTCAAACTGTCACCCTTCAGATATTTTTGTCTGCATCTTCCATTAACATGCTGGTCGAGGATAATGGAATTTGGAGTCTGGGGAACCTGGGGGTGGGGGCACAAGTTTGGGAAAGGTTCGCTTCACTCATACTTGACCAAGGAAGGCCACCACACATTCCATCCTTCCGTGATTAAGCATTCCTCTTCAAACACCTACACATCCTCACTTTCATCAGGCAACCCCGTCCCTCCTTAATTCGTATTCACAGTCATCTAAATGCCTCCAACTCTGTAATTATGTGACCCACGTAAAACTTACGCCTTTGTGCAATCCCTGTTTTCCAAGTGCACAATTTACTCTTTGCAACATATCACACCAAATTAAGGTCCTTCCTGTGGCATCTCAAACCAATTCCCCCATACACTCTTCCCTTTCAAGTTAGAACCTGCATTTACCACAGTTTTCTTTTGCCTGGTGATGCGAGCAATCTCAGCTGGCCAGTAATTAACTTCTTTCAAATGTTGTTTTCTCTCTCTCTCTCTCTCTCTCTCTCTCTCTCTCTCTCTCTCTCTCTCTCTCTCTCTCTCTCTCTCTGTGTGTGTGTGTGTGTGTGTGTGTGTGTGTCGGGGTTTTGTTGTTGTTGTTGTTTTTGCCAAATTGCTCCCTACTGCAAGTAGACAAGTCGAAACGGCAAAGCTATTCAGACAAGTACTGAGGCGTTTCTATATCACAAGAAAAGAAGGCCAGTTGTCATGACAGCATAAGAACATAAGAAGAGCCATGCTGGACTACAGAGCCCCAAATGTTTTTAGCCTTTCCTCATAAGGGAGGTCCCCCAGCCTAATAATCATTTGTTCAGCCAGATAACTGGCTGAACAAACCATGAATCTTCCACCTTTAGCTTGCTTGTTATGTTCTCTGAAACCTAGCATCTCTCTGACAAAGCAAAAAAGTAACCTCCGTGTCTTCTGTAGGTTTTCAGCAGAAAAACATATCAGATTGCCAAACCAGGCAATTGACAAAAGATCCATCATTTGCAACAAGGACATCATTCATAATCAGTCAACCAGGGTTCCTAGAAATACTGGCTCACTGCGCAGTGGAGCTTCAATTACTGACGGAGGAAAATTTACTATACTGCTTGCATTTATACGCCACCCATCTAGTGGTAAGCCACTACACTGGGCGGTTTGAAACAGTTAAAACACTCTAATCCACCCACTGTCAACGGAGACAAACACATTTATTATGCCAGTAATTTAATATCTGATGAGAAACTGAAGACGTAAAAGCAAACTCAGCGGCTGCTTCCAGGCTGTGGAACTCCCAAGAAAGTTTAGGTTTTGCCTCTCTCCCTGTGGCCCTTGCATTGGGGCAAGCAAGAAGTCTTTTATTCAGGTATGCCTCTGCACCTAGTGGGTGGAGGATTTTAAATACAGGCAGGCTCTGCCTTTAGATTTGCTGGATTTGATCTTAACTGCATAAACTTTTTTTGTAATTGATCTGTTTTATGTTTTTATTTGGCACTGGTTTATTCATTCCCATCCGATTTTAGGAGAAACAGAAGGGAATAGAGAGGGAAGTAGCTCTTCAGCTTGCATTTTCCGCTGTGTCTCTGAAAGCCGTTCAGCTTTATTGGGATTTTTACTTCTGTAGCTATACCTGCCGCTCTTTTGATAGTACTTTTGTGAAAGCATCTGGTGCTTTGTATTTCCAAATGAGACTTTTATGCCATGTGTTTTTCGAGCATTTGCATTCTTGGAAAAAGTTTTTAGCCCTACAGAATAAATGCTGGAGTTTTCTGGATCCTGAGAAGCAATCTGGTATTAAAATTGATGCACACAACTTCCCGCGTTCGACAGTTCATAGATAATCTCACTGACTATATAGCTTGTGACTTCTTCCCCTGTTACATAGGGCCTTTTTACACGACCCCTAAGATCCGCTGGTCCCTTAAATTTGGACCAGAGATCTTGAGGGTTCGTTGCTGTTCTTCCCTCCCCACCCACTTGGCACTTCTTTGTTCTGTCTGCGGGAGGGGGGAAGGGAAAAAAAGCCTTAGACAGAGACAAAATAATAAAAGGCTTACCTCCCGGTGTTGGGGGAAGTTGCTCCGATCTCCGTTTACTTCCTGGTTCCTCTTTAAGGGGCGGAGGCAAAAGAAAAACAACAGAAAGAAGCGAGGAGACCTCAGGCAGTCTCCGGATCAAATATTTTTCACCATAAAAAAGCAGGTACAAGAAAACTGCTGTTTGGTCACGCTAAGTGGGCGGGGTCGCACTTAATTGTCTGCAAACTCCGGAGCTGGTGAGTAAACATTTTTATCGTCCGGAGCTTGCAGCCATTTGCGGCGGAGCTTAGGGGTCGTGTATAAACGCCCATAGTTTCAATGGTGACAGTCATAGAATATTTGCTCAGGGTAATTTGGGGCATAACCTTTTCTTATACTCGGTGCCAAGTAGGCAGGACAGGATAATAAGCCTATTGAATAGGTGTAGGGTTGACAGAAACTTTTTTTTATGATCATGTAGCTTCATGGTGCTAGCTTCCGGTCAGTAAGTCAAAGAGTAACTCAGGACTTGCTAGTGGAATATTATATGGTTTGCATTAAATTAATACAGATTTCTGAACCTGTTGATTTATCAGGCTGTTGATACCTCCAAACTTTACTTCTACATTCCAACCTTCTGGTTTAAGGGATTAGGTTGATAACTTGCTCTGTGTCCTTGAAACCACAAGCAAGATAGATAACATGACAGAGAAGGACTAAAGGCATTAACTTGTTGTCTGGCACTCTTATTCACCACCTCTAGCTCCAAAGTCCACTTTGCAGTAGTCCAGTGCTGCACAAAGACCACAAAATATTGACACTAAGAAAGGCATTCTGTTACCAGGAACAAAAAGAACAATTTTAGCCAAAAGACTTGTGTCATGGCTAGGGATTCAGACATGCTGAACAAAACACAGGATAGAGGGGCTGGGTTTTGTGTGTTTTGTTAGAAAACATTGAACCCAAAGATTCAGGATATAGAATATGGGGTTGATAAGGCACAAAAATGTAGGAAAAATGACCCCACAGGGATGCCCCCCCCCCGGGGCCTAGGGACACGCCCGCCTTGACAATGCCATTGGCAGAGGTCCCTGGGTGACCTTCTGGTTTCAATGGTTCCCTGCACCGGGTAGCCCACTCTGGGCTAGAAGTGACATGTAAATAACCATTAAAGCATGGCCCAAATTTTAAACCCATGAAGTCACCTTGCCTATGCTTTCGACTGGGGAGGGGCAATGAGAGATGGCAGCTCAGCCATCAAAGGACCAGCCTACCTAAATATACAGGGACTTGTCACTGAAAAGCTGGCTGCCAAATGACAAACTGGGCACAAAGACAGCATGAAGGTGTAAAATATTTGTGATCTGTAATCCAAAGAGGTTAGTTGTTGTCAAGATATTTAGGATGTTAACTGTGCAATCCTGTGTGTGTACTTATGTGGGAGTAAATGGCGTGGAACATGATGAAACAGACATCTGAATTAACACGGACAGAACTGTACAGCTCTAATTTTTTCTCCACACACATGGAACTGAGCCCCAACAAATTCAGTAGAGCTTACACGTACATAAACACGTACATAAACACGTACAGGTGTGTACTGCAAGAACCTCAAACCAAGGAGAATGAACACGGAGATTTCTATGGATTGCAGAAAGAAAGAAAGAAAGAAAGAAAGAAAGAAAGAAAGAAAGAAAGAAAGAAAGAAAGAAAGAAAGAAAGAAAGAAAGAAAGAAAGAAACTTTTAAAATTTTACTTATGAAAAATATTGATTTATGTTTAAATGTTATTTCACATTATGGAGAAAAAGCCAATGGAAAGGGAATAAAGAATACTAATCCAAAATCTTGACTTTATAGTGATTATAAACAACTCCCTCAACTGACCAGAACATTAAGTCAAGAGCAATTATGAACATTTAAATTATCCCTGCATCTCATATAATGTAAAGAAAGTGATGCCAGACAGTAAATCAGGGTTTACTAGATGGTTTGCATTAAATCTATCAAGATTTCTGACCCCATGATTTAACATGCTGTCGACACCTCTAAACTTTACTTCTACATTCCAGCCTTCTGGTTTAAGGGATTAAGTTGATGAATTGCTCCACACCCTTGATTGAACCCATGCATTTAGCTGCTCACCCCAAACCAGAACTGGCTTTGTGATTTGCAGACGTTGGCGTTTTACTAACAAGGCAAAGTTAATCTCATGGGTCTGGAATCTGTTCACTCCTGTGAAAAGTGACAGGAAGTCCCAGTCTGCTTCTTCTCTTTTGGCGGAACACTTTTTACTCAATGTAAAATTGATCCCACAGGCCGGTTGTATTTGATGTATCTTCTGGATAGCTGAAAAACAGCTTACACGTGGTCCAACAGAAAAGAAAGCCCAACATAATGAAAGTTTGGGGTTTATTCAGAAGGCACCTCAACTGTGTTCAACAGAAATTATTCCCAGCTGCATATGGATAGAATAGCAGCAGCACCCCCACCCACACAAAAAAAAAGAACATTCACAATTTTGCCCACTCTGGGAGCCCTACTCTATTTTTCAAGCGTTGTATTTTTCCATCTGTAAGATGCCGCCATGTATAAGATGACCCTCCCCTCCACACACACAGACACACACACTTTCACCAATTTAAAATTACAGTTTTGCAAACATGCAGTTATTTCCTTGCGTTACTTCCATGTATAAGACAACCCTCAATTTTTAGTCTAACAATTTTAGATAAACATATAGCCTTATACATGGATTTATACCCTATATTAATGCTGTTATTATCAGCACTTAGAATTAAACCAACTATTGTGATTTTTAGGTTAGCACTTGGAGAATTCACTCAAGTTAAGAAGACAATTTAGACATTATCTGTTGTGTGGTGTCACTCGGTGCACAACGGGTAATGTCTACAGTACACTAATTATTAAATTTCAGGCAATTCACCTCCATAACTTACTCTGCCTGTTATGCTGGACCATTATGTACAATATAATTAAGAATGCACTAAATGGTGCCAAAAAGAAATAGAAGCTTCTAGTACTGTGCGAGAATGGAGTGGAAGAGCTCTTGAAGGGGCAAAATGGGTTGATCTAAACAGGATCATGTGTGGTCAATACAATCTGATTTGAATCAAACCATGCCAACAGCAGTTCAGATATCAACCTATATATCCAGCAGGACAGGCCTTTAGACAGGAGGAAAAGCAGTAGAATACATGTAATTCTGTCCCACTAGGCATCAGCAGCCACTGACAGCAGATGATGCCTTTCACAATATGGGTGTAAGGCATCATCTGCCTTACAATTTGTTTGCAAAATTCCCATGCATTCTATGCAGTATAGCAGCCATCTCAGCATTGTGCAGTCTGTCCTGTACTGCAAGGATATGTATGTGCATAATGTGCCCATGTACTACTTGCAAAATTCATCTGTGAATCTTGCACCTTGTAGCAGCTCCCTTCATTAGTTTCCCTCATTTAGCAAAAACACATTCAGCAAGGGCTTTGTTTCCTTGTTTCAAGATGATAATAGGCCTGCTACCTCTGTAAGGGTGTGAATACACTGGAAAGCTAAGTTGACATTGTTATGATTTGATTCACAATCAGTATTGCATTTGAGATTGTAATCAGTGCTCACACTGGAGGTGTGGATTGATTCAGGAGTTCGGCCTTCATACTAGATGGTTTGCGAGTCACATTCCAGACCCCAGACCCACTTCATTCCTCTGAACCCTCCTGTAATGACCTCTTTATGGGTCTCTGTGAAGTCACTTTCCCATTAAAGCTATTACATATCTCAGAACCTTTTCTACAGAAAAACAACATGGAGAAGAAGTACTCAATAGTTTAAGAGTGCAGCTCCTGCCAACCTAGCAGTTCAAAAGCATGTAAAATGCATAGGTATTGCCAGGGCCGGCGCTTCCATTAAGGCGAACTAGGCAGTTGCCTAGGGCACCAAAATGGAGAGAGGGTGCTGGCCAGCCTGCTGCCCCCCTGCCCCCCGCTGGCCACCGCCATCTGTCCCCCCACCGCCCGCCAGCCTCCCGTTGCCATCTGCCCCCACCCCCCGCGCCCATCGCCACCCACCCCCCGTGCCCATCGCCGTCCACCCCCACGCCCGTCGCCATCCCCCGCCATCCGCTGCCCCCTGCTGCTGCCACCCTACCCCTATCCCCCGCTGCCCCCACCCCACCCCCCACCCCTCGCCTAGGGCGCAAAAAAACCTAGCGCTGGGCCTGGGTATCGCCGTAAAAAGCGGGGAGTTAAAACAGTGCTTCCTTGCAGCCATGCTGGCCACATGGCCACAAACTTGCACAACACTGGCTCTTCGGCTTGGAAACGGAGATGAGCACTACCCCTAGAGTTGGACACGACTAGCACACGTGTGCGGCGGGGGACCTTTACATTTTTACAGAACAATAAATGTTTGAACTGCAATTCTTCAAAATACTGTGCATCATTCACTCATCAGAATCGATTTATCACTCTTACAGTCAACTAATGCATGCAAGAATTACTTCACCAGTGGTCATAGTTGATCATGCCAATAGTTTACCCCTGTGGTTCCCAAAGTTGTCTATATAGACCCCTGGGGGTCTATTTCAACTTGCAGGGTGTCTATGGCAGTGAGAAAAAAATTGGGGGTCCATTAAATGTAAGTGGGGGTCCACATGAGCGGTCAGACCTCATTCAGGTAGATTATCATCAACATTTAGGCATTCTGTAAATGTCTTAAAACTAACACAAATTGTTTTGGTGCCATTTTTAAAAGTTTTTGCAGCAATTTTTGGAAATCTTTAAACTTTTTTGGTGCATTTCTCAAGTGCTGCAAAAAGTAGGCACCTGATTCTTGTGGTGTGCATACCTTTAAAATCCATTTTGCATTGTGTGTGCAGGGAACTTGATCCTCACCATGTGCATGTTTGCAAGTCTGTTTTGCAAAGGTTGGGGTCTCGTGTTTTGCAGCCACATGACATATATTTGTATTCAGCCATGGTCGTTTGAAATTCAAATCAACTATAATTACAGTCATTCCTTGGTTAACAAGTAACTTGGTTTACAAGCATTTTGATTAACGAGCAAAAATTTCTGAACATTTTTGCCTTAACAAGCAGTGTCTTGATATACCAGCACTCTCATATGTGTCACATAATCAAAAGTGCTCTAAGCCAATGGCATCTCTCCCTCTCTTCCCCCCCTCCTACTGGAAGTGGGTGATTGTCTGTTTCAGTTTCTGTTTCAGGCAACAGCAGCAGCAGAGTTGAAGGAAGGGTAACAGGCTCAGTAAAGGTATGAACAGTTGCCACCCCATCAACCCCTGTCCCCAAAGAGGCCACCTCCGTAGGGCCTCTCCACACAATCCCTGCCACCACCACTGCAACCAGAGTGCACCCACCCCCATCACCCCATTTTTAAGACAACCCCCTCCATGGAGGCTTCCCCACTCCCCTGCTCTAGCTGGGATTCCTCCCATTGCTCAGTTTTTAAAACAGACCCCTCCATGGAGGTTTTTCTCCCCATCCTCTGCTCTAGTTGGGATTCCTCCCATCATCCAATTTTTAAAACAGACCCCTCCATGGAGGCTTCCCTCCTCCTCTGCACCTGCCACAAAGGTTTTCAAATGCAGGTTATTGTTCTTTGTACTGTACTGTATTTTGTACTTTGTACTGTAGTGCATTTTGTGTTTTCTTTAGTACCTTGTATTATATTACAGTATCGTAATCAAATATTTTTGGGCTGTGGAACAAATCATCTGAGTTTCCATTTTTTCCTATGGGAAAATTTGCTTTGATATGCAAGTGTTTTGGT
Source organism: Phrynocephalus guinanensis (assembly GCA_037367245.1). Lineage (NCBI taxonomy): Eukaryota > Metazoa > Chordata > Lepidosauria > Squamata > Agamidae > Phrynocephalus > Phrynocephalus guinanensis. Next base: position 38,871,817 of record CM074735.1, on the reverse strand, counting down.
TTCAAGCATGCTTCCAGAACGGATTATGCTCTTTAACCAAGGTACTACTGTATAAGTGTTTTTCCTAAGGGGGTTCCCTTCACTGCTTTAGTAATCAGTATTATGTACTTAAATCTTTATAGAAAAGATTCATTGGTAGTTGAATTGGTACATTGGCACGGCCAGGATTGAACCAGGGACCCAGTCATCTCAGTCCGCACCCTTTGGAATTGCACAACCAACGCTTACATAGTACCATTACAAAAGCAACATTTTCTTTATCCTGATTCCTCTCTATGTCTACCTAACTATAGATTTAAATAAGGATTTACTCCACCCAAACAGCTCACAATATTTCAAAATAGTTTTCAGAAATATTTATGTAAGCTATTATTGCAGACATTTCAACACTTTTAGAAATATTTTTAAAATATTTCCAATGTTACCAAAATGATTTAAAATGTTTGTAAGCTGTCTGACAGAAATCAATTCTGAATTGCTCTGTCTTATATTTAAATAGCTTTATTTTTGTCAGCAGATAACTTCTACTCAACATCACTGAGGCTAAAAAGAAATGTAGGCAGCATAGTGTTGATTATTTGAAGTTTGGCTTCATCCCATTCCCTTTAGACAAATGTTTGCCCATGTGTCTTTTGTGCAACATAGTTTTAAACAATGATGCTATGAAACCATCCAAGGTAGAGGATCAGCTGAGAAGGTGTCATGCTGATAAAACAGGTAAGATTTAAGATACTTTAGAACACTGAAAGAAAAACTTCAGAAGAGAATCACGGTGGACAGTATGTTTGCTTCAACATCAAAAAGTGACTATGATGGTTTGTGGGTGTCTTACAATATTTCATGACTCATAGCAAAATAAGGAAAACCTCATGCTATCAGAGAACAGCTGATTTTACCAGCCATTGGTTTTTAAAACTGTTCTACACAAGCCTGCATATAATATACTCAAAAGAATTCCTTTGAGCAACAACACAGTTCAAAGACGTATTGATGAAATGAGTCATGATGATGAAAGCTTCTTGCGTAATTATCTGAAAACGAACCATTTCTCTATTCAACTGGATGAGTCAACTTTACCTGGTAATGAAGAACTATTATTGGCATATGTTTTTTTTTTATGGACCGAGAAATCCAAGAAGAACTGCTCTTTGCAAGAACTTTTACAACAGACACTAAATGTGAATCAATATTCAATGTTTTGAAAGATTATTTCATGGAAAAAGCAATACCTTTATTAAATATAATATCAGCAGCAGCAGATGGAGCACCAGCCATGTTTGGGCACTATTGTGTTTTTATAAGCCATTTAAAACAAAATGTACCCGGGGTGTTTGTAATTCACTGTGTCATTCATCTACAACATTTAGTACCTAAAAATCTCAGTGCCAGATTGCATCAATCTCTTCAATTTGTCATAAACGCAGTAAACACGATCCATATCAATGCATTGAATTCTAGGTTATTTACACAGTTGTGTGAAGAAAATGATGAGGGCTTTCATCAATTACTCCTTCACACTGAAGTACGCTGGCTCTCGAAAGGCTTGACAATATTTTTTTTTCACTCTTTGAGACGGTTTTAGGGTTTTTGGATGCTAAATATCCCATTTTGAAAGAAAATTTAATCAAATGGAAACCAGACATTGCTAATTTAACAGACTTGTTTACTAGATTTAATGAGGTTAACTTGCAGTTACAATGTGACAGTCTGAATTTAATAAAAACAAAGTCCATCATTGCAGCTTTTCTTGCCAGAACTAATCTAATCAAGCAAAATTTTGGATGGCATGAATTTTCTCACTTCCCCAACTTGGTCTACGTTCAACATTTAAATGTCCGTCACTCAGACTTTAAAACCAGGCTTGAGGATGTTTTTGACTATGGAAATACCACAGTGGATTATCAATCCATATGATGACATTGAAGAATCGGATGTCACATTACAAGAAGAACTGATTGGGATAAGCACTAACAAAGAACTTAAGGTGCAGTTCAGAATGGGGTATCAGTAGTTCTGGCTTCAGAAAGATATACCCTTGCTTATCTTGCATTATGGACTATCACAAGAAAGTTTTTTAATAGCTTTTCCATCTTCATACCTTGTGGAAAGGGGGTTTAGCATGGTTGCCAATCTTATGAAAAAAAAAAGAAATTGATTGCAAATCACTTAACGTGGAGATTTAAGACTGTACCTCACTAATTTGAAGCCAAATATTGAACAATTGCTTTCAGAGCATCAGGCTCATCCCTCCAATTAACATCATTATTTGTATTACTAGGTTCTTATGTTTCATTCCAAATGCAAATATTTAATTGCATTTTATGTCTTTTCAATAAAGGTATGAATAAAAATTGTACATGTTTTTCTTTTTTTCCAATTGTCCATGCTACAAAAGCCCCTATCAGAGTGCGTAGCACTGTGTCAGCTGTCAACACATTTGAAGTTAATAAGTTTAGGAAAATTCAATGTTAGGCAGGCAGGGGGACTATAAAAAAGAAAAAGAATTGGCAAGTGGTCTACAGGGAGAAAAAGTTTGGGAACCTCTGGTTTACATCATATATGAACAGAGATGAGGTAATCCCTTCATGCATTACTTAAAAGAAAAAAGAGGAATGGTTGAGAAGGAGAAAATGATTTTAATGATACCTTCAGACCTGTCAATTAAGTAATTTGCAGCACTAAGCTTTTGCTTCAAAACAAAAGTGCATTCCCACATGATCTGTCAGGATTCAGGACAAAGACCTGATCCATCACATTAAAATAATGTTGCTTTGTTTTGGCATGTCCTTTACCCTGGTCTGAAATCAGGCTCTTACTGTCTATGTTACTGAAACACCAGCTATAGACATGTTCTCTCACATACAAACCATCTTCACAAGAATACATCACAACTAACGGCATGGGTCAAAGCCCATCTGAATTGCCCCAACTTGAAAAAACAGAAGCCCTCTAGCAGCAAACAAAAAAAGGTGTTTGAGAATAAAAAAGGCTCAGACTACATTAACCCAGACTGTGTGTCCTGTGGTCAGTGAAAAATAAAAATAGTTTTTAAAAAATCACCTTTGAATTCTTTCATAACAAACAGAGCCAATCCCACCGTTTTTAATCACACGGTCATCTTTTTTAAAGTCTGCTGCTGGGGGCGTCTGCTTTTTTTCAAGCTGGGACAAGATAAGCAGCTCCATTTTAGCACCCTGGTCCCTTACAGATTAGTTTATTGTGTAATGTGCACCATATCATGGATCTGAAGACAAAAGAACATTGCTTAGTTAAAAATTGTAATACAGTTCTGGAACAGAACGATCATTCTAGCTTCAATTAAAATCCTGATAGGCAAGTTTGAAAGGCAGCTGCCAGGGTTCTCGATGAGGCTGGGAATTTGGATCGTATCATCCTAATGATGCATCATGTATAGTGCTTACTGCCAACTGGTTTTCTGGTATAATTCAAAGATTGTTGTTCACCTTTCATGTCTCTAATTCCCTGTCATCTCATAAGGCTTAGCTCTGAGGCTCCCTGCCATGAGATTTATGGCAAGCAGGAAATGAGAGGCAGGACAGTCATGTTCGGGTCCCGCCCCGCCCCCCCCCGCCCCGCCCCCCGCCCCACAAAGTGACAACTAATCTCCATAATTCCCATCCCATTGTTGCTAGTCTCCTATCATGCATCAGAGACATAAAGCAAAGCAAAAAGCAAAGTGTTATGCTTATATACCGCCCCATACCACTTCAAGTAGTCTCTGCGCAGGCTAACATCCACATGAAAATAATGAAGCAAAATAGCCAGCCTGGGTAAGCAATGAGCACACTTTCAATGTGTCACAAGACTCTCCAAAAGGGCTTTACTGCAGTCCCTCAGTGGAAATCTGGAACTCATCTTTCAGGTAACATCCCTCACCTGAAAGATGACTTGTGATCTGTCAGATATGGGATGAGAATCTTCACTAGATAGCTGCACCTTTTGGAAAAGGCCCTTCTAACTATCACCATTTTTGCAGTAGGGGCTGGTTGTGATTTTACTGAAGGGAAAAGCAAATACTAATTTTGGACCTCATTGAGGGGGAAATAGAAGTTATTTTAAAAAGTTTTTTTAAGAGTTAGAATTTTAAAGTTTAAAATCCTTAAATACAGTGAAGGGTCCAGCGGCGCAAAATCCACATGAAAATAATGAAGCAAAATAGCAGCCAGGTAAGCAATCAGAATCAAACCCCCCTGCTGGTGGAACTCATCTTCCAGGTAAACCCCTGCTGAGAATCTTCACAGACTGCCTGGAAAATCCACCTTCTCCCCCTGCTGGTGACTCATCCACCAGCAGGGGGAGGGAAATTGTCCAGTTAGCATAGCACCTCATTGATAAAAGACCAACACCTCCAAGTGGTCAATTGGCTTGTGTGGGCTAGCCATGCCAAAGGGCATCTAGACAGTATCTCCTGCTTACAAACCCCTTTTGTCTCCTTTTCTCCTTTGGATCTTGTATTCCATAAACAGGTATCATTCCTTTGTGTCACAAATGATTTAGGGAAATCCTTTGCACACACCTGGACTCCCCAGGCCACTTCCTTACACCAAGAGTAAACAATCTCCTTTGTCTTCTATTTAAGTCCTGTATATACTGTATGTTCCACGATATATAGTCTGTATAGCAATACAGTGGACCCTCATATAACAAACGGATTGTATAACATAAAAATCTGTACAACATAAAAAATTATGGAGATAGGGGAAATTTGCTTAACAGAATCGCCTATGGGGCAAATCCGTACAACATAAAAATGGGATCACACTGTTTTCAATGCATTCCTATGTGAAATTTGTATAAAGGAAAATTTGCTTAACATAATTTCATTTGGAACGAATTAATTCCTTTACACAGGGTACCACTGTATTGTCAATAACATAAGCCATTGTTGATCTTTTTTGCACATTGTATCCTTTGTCTTGGGACTTCTCCAAGGTTTGCTGTACCCTCCTTGTGTATCACCACCCCCTCCAATTGTACAAAATTATAAAAACCCTGTTCCTGCCCCCATCAGGGCAGAGACTTGACCTTTTGCTGCTGGAGGTAAAGTTTTTCTGCCAGCCCGCTTGTCAGTGGTAATTTGAAGATTTAACCCTGACTTGAATATTTGGGGATTAGCCCAGGACCCAACAACAGTACTTATTAATATTTCCTTTTTTTAAAAAAGTATGTTATTAGCATCTGTAGGGGTGCAAGCTGCTAAGTCTGAGAATGGACCTTCAGCACCACTGAGAACCAGCACACTGATGTAAGTAGGATATTTATTTACAGTATTTACATTCCAATTTTTCTCACCATGGAGGAGAAACAAACAAACAAAATTCAGACAATTTCCACAGAAATGGGATTTAAAATGCCAGAAGTTACAGCAGAAGGAACCTCTGTGTACCCTTGCATCTTACAGAGCAAGCAACTGGCAAAACCTCTTGCCAACGTCTTGGCTCCATCTATGAGCTAGAAGGAAGGAATCATGCAAATAATGTCATTTGAGAGAAGCAACAGAGCGGGTTTTATTTTATTGCCCACATTCATCCAGATATGCGTGCTGCTTGCTTATATGTGTGTTTATCATACTATAATGCTTTGTGTTGCAGCTAGTGGGCAAAATTCCTTCCAGATGTTCCACATCTCTTGGGAATTCCTTCATCCCACTGATCCACACAATACATTTTCTACCTTTTTCCTTCCATCCTTTTATCCGTTTAGACATTCCCTTGATTTCCACGCAACGTCTCCACTCTTGCTTCCTTGTGCATTCCCACATTTCTTTTCTTGATTATCTCTGGAGGTGTAGAAAAGGGAATGGGTGGCTTCCTCTTTTGACACAACAAATTGCTGCAGAGCGTATCATCGTCAGCTTGATTGTTCCTCTTAAAAATGGGTGTTGCCCCATGTTAGCCTAATGGTGACAACCAGAAACCACTGACTGTCCCATTAAAGAGAGTGAACAGACTGACGCCATCCAACAACAAATACAGGAGTGTGGCCATGGTGGATGTGTATGTGGAAGACATCCAGGAGCCTTCAGGCCACTGAATCTGTTGGAACTTCAAATAACCTTATTATCTTTTTTATGACTCCTGAAATCAACCAGCAGGGAACATGCCAGCATAGCTCTCTACTTAAGTTACCAACAGCAGACAGACACATTTGACCAGAGATATTTCTAGGAGAACAACAACAACCACACAAACACAAGCATGTCTATCACATTCTCCCTGTTTCAGACAAGCAGGTATCGTTCGTTCCCTTCCCTTGTAAAAAGGTAAAAGTTCGCCCCGCAGATTGCATGCTATTCGTGTCCAACTCTAGGGGCATTGCTCATCTCCGTATTCAAGCCAAAGATCCAGTGTTGTGCAAGTCCTTTTACAGAAGCAGCTGCCAATATGTTCTATATCAGTGGTTCTCAACCTGTGGGTCCCCAGATGTTCCTGGAGTACAACTCCCAGAAGTCTTCATCACTAGCTGAGCTGGCCAGGATTTCTGAGAGTTGCAGTCCAGGAACATCTGGGGACCCACAGGTTGAGAACCACTGTTCTATATGCTATAGCCAGCACTAAATGAGACAGTGACCTCAGGTGGCCACTCTGGAAAGGCAGGGCAGAGGGCAAGGTGGGTGAAGGTTAAACCAACTCCATTATGGTTCTATAGGTGCTCTCACCTCGCAGTATAGCTAGAGCATCTCCTACGGTAGCCTTTTTTCCTCGTTGTAGGACACCACAACTTTGCTAAAGGTAAGATTCAACTGGCAGTCTGGTCGATTTCTATAGCTAGGATGTACATGTCTGTGTATCAGGCATACCTTGATCATGGCAAAAGCCTCGTTAATAGACAAGATCTGAAACAAATGTTTGATAAAATTTGGGGTTTTAAAAATTAGAATTTCAACTTCTACATTTGAAAAGTTGATCACCAATCTGATTGAAATGAAACATTTTAAAATTAAAAAAAGCGGGGGGTGGTTTCAGCCTAGGAAAGGGAGGTAAGTCCCACTTGCTGAATACTATTGAGTAATATTAGTCAAATATGGCCAGCATCAAACAATAAAGTAAATTTTAAAATAGCATCAGATGTCATGTAGTTAGCTTTTTCTTTGGCTTTTTGGCACCAGGCAAAGACTTTCCTGTTTGGCCAGCATTTTAATTAGATTATTTGGTTGGACACATGAGCAGCAGGGTTTTATAATTTATAATTTGTACTGTATGTTGCTTTAACTGTATTGTATTTTATAGTTTTAATAATTTTATTGTTTTATAGTGTTTAATACTCATTGTATGCCGCCCAGAGACCTCTTGGTAGTGGGGCGGCTAAAAAATCTTGTAAATAAATAAAATAAATAAATTTCTATAGCGGCAATGTCCAGACTGCACCATGTAATTTATCTGAGGAATTGGTGTGCCAAGGATGGGGAATGGCTAGGCTCATCGAGATACTGTTGGATTACAACACCCATCAGTCCTTGCCATTGTCTCCTTTGCCCAGGGCTGATGAAGAAGGCAATCCAGCAGATATCTTGAGGGTCATCATGTGGATTAGCATTATCATACAATTCAGTGTGGTTCATATTGTCTCCCCCACCTCCCATACTGCTCAAGGCAAGTATTCCCCACCAACAACAACTTTCCAGGTCAGATGAGGCCAGGAATATGGTGCGCCAAGGCAAGCAGAAGGAATCTGTTACACCAGTGGTGTTAGTTCCACTAGCCAATGGAAATGAACTGGAATCGGCATGAGACCTCTTTAAAAAAAAAACTGCAGGCTTCTCTGGCAATCCTGCCCTACTCATCAGAGGTAAGCCACCTTCTCCTTTCTTCTGAAATTAGACATTAGGGCGAGGGCTCTATAATGGCATGGTGCAATCTAATCTCTCAAATCCAAACTGCAAAACTGGTACTCCAAGTTAAAACCACTAAGCAGCTAATATCACAATCACTGCGCAGGAGGGAGTGGCAGCAGGCTTGGTTTGGAACCTCAAGTTTTACTGGATAGACTTCAAACAGCATGCTGGTGATGCTGAAGTTAAACTAGGGGTTAAGTGTGGAAATATTTATCTAATCCTTATCCTGATTATCTAACATTTAAACCCCCACCTCCAAATAGTGCAAAAGGAGGGACATACATTTACTGCTTCCTAAGCAGGCATTTTCTTTCTAGGCTCGGATTTAGAAGAAGGATATTAAGAAGCAAGCAAGAAGGGGGGCTCTCCTGTATAACAGTCAAAGGTTGAAATCCTGTAGCTTAACAAAGTGAGTTGGACTAGGGGACACTCACTGAATCATTGTGGATTTGTTGTGTCATCTCCTCTAGTTCCATTGATTCTAGGCCAATTTTAGCTGGACTTACTATACAAGGGAAAATGAGTTCAGCCAGTTGTGCATTCATGCTTCTTTCACCAATCTACATCACAGTTGTGTCACCAACTTTAGATTCTACGGCTTGGAAGTAACAGGCTGCAAATGGACTGCATCTGAACTATGTTTTTGTCACTAGGGCACAAAGGAGTTAAAAAAATAAAACTCTGGAGGAATGGACCTACATGGAGGGTCAGCCTGGGAAAAATCTCTGTCCATGTTTCCATTGCTGTGCCGAGTTTCTGCAAGGAAACTGTGTGCCTACAACCAGTCTATGCATGCAACTAAATGAATTTAGGGATTATTTGTTTGACTGATGTACTGCTCCTTTCCAAAAGGTCTGGAAGCAGGTGCCAATATTTAGAATGTGTGTGTTGGGGAATGTGTTTTCCCCATAAGGTGTATGTGCTGGAACAGAAACAATAGCTAATTTGGATAACCAATTTGACACTGCAGAAACCAAACAGCAATATTAAAATAAAGGGAAGCACTTGATGAAAAAGAAACATCAACCCAAGTGATAAATAGCACACAGTATTATACAGTGCACCACCTTGGACATCAAGCTGACAGCAAGAAAATGTCAGGCTCCAAATATCTCTGGCATTCTTTTAAAATTCATGAGCACTGCATGCTCAGTGATGTCACTTGAACAATATAGTCTGTCATCTAAACTCTAAAAAAAAAATGCAGGCCAACAGCCCAGAGAGGCCTGGACATCTCCTCTGAAAGCAACCAGAAGCCAGTGGGTTTCTGAAGGAGGAACAGGAAAGAATTGTTGCCAGGCAACCCTAGAAGGGCAGGGTCTCTCACTGTTTGTCCTTAGTGCCAGAATTAGGTCCATGGGCATACAACTGCTTCCCAGCTGCGGTCAGGCCCCATTACATGAATGTGTTTGGCCGTATTTTCCCACAGCCCGATATCTGCACAGGAGAAGATGGCAGCCATCTTGGGTTGGAACATCAGGTTTTACAAAAGCAATTCCAAACACTAAACGGGGAGGAGGTGCAAAAAAATCTCAGTGAGATCTAAGGGGTATAATAAGCAGCACATGATACCAACTAAATATTTGGAGAGGAATATTTAGATGTTTGGATGTTCTTGGAAGAGGGCATAGCTAGATGATTGGTTTGGCTGCTTACTTGGCTTCCTGAACACACACACACACACACACACACACACACACACACACACACACGGGGGGGAGGGTCACATTTTGTTGCATGCCCCTCTTGTTACGTTTATTTTTTTTTCTGAGCAAAGCAGACAGGAATATTCAACATCATCATTTAATCAGGTGATAGCAGGTCTCTCATGTGCCATATACATGAAATACTCTTGGGCAGGAAGACTGCCAGAGATCATTGTAAGAGGGCAGAACTGCACTGATGAAGGGAGTTAATGGCCTCTATGAGCATCACTTGTGAAAGCTCCCAGCTCTTGTGCCAGGCTAAGGTTGTTAAACAAAAGATAAACTGGTTTGGCAACCAAACGTTTGTTTGTTGTCCTAGATTCAAGTGTACTCCCAGGAGATTTTGTTGCAATGCATGACATTTCCAACTGATTGTTCCATACCAGTCCTGGGCTCTTCAGAAAGCCTTAAATCAGCGGTTCTCAACCTGGGGGTTGTGACCCCCTTGGGGTGGTTGAACGACCTTTTCCCAGGGGTCGCCATGAGCCGGGAAAAAAACTATTTTTCCCTTCTCTTTCCCAGGAATGTGCCTGCCTTTCCCGGGGAACCCCGCAGGGCACGCCAGGGAAAACAAGCGGTGCCTCCACTTCCACCGGAGAAGGCTTGCAAACTCCGGAAGGTGCAAGCCGCCCCTCTTGTGTCCCGCACAGCCTCCAATGCACTTGTGCATCTTCGCACAAGGTGCTTGTTTTCCATCGCAGGGACCGCCGCCCCTGGCCCTGTCCAGGAAGGAGGGAAGCCCCAGTCACTGCCGAAATGCAGGTATACATCTCACGCACCAAGCCTGCCTACAGGATTTCGGGAGCCTTGGCTTTCTCTGCCCTGGTGAGTAGAGTCTGGAGCGAGGAAGAGGTGGCCAGGGTGGTGGTGGTGGTGGCGAGGGGTGCCTGCCTGAGACGCACAGCCTGGTCAGGAATTAAGAAGGCCGAGGGACGGCCGACACCTAGGAGAAGCGGGGTGCATTGGCGCCCCACCAGGTTTAAGACTTTGTCAGCGTGAATGATCCACAAAAAAATGGGGGGGGGTACTAGAAAGCTTGCCCATTTAACTCGGGCCGCTGAGGCACAGCAGCTGACGGGCATTCAGCGGCATCACACTGCCTCTCCCCAACTACATTTCCAGCACAGCGGCTGGCGGGCCACCTGCGGCATTGCATCACTTCCCCCCCACCCCACACCTCCTTTGTCTGCCTACCAGTTGGGCCTAGCGCAGCATTGCGCCACTTACCCCCTTGTTCGGTTGGGTGGCCTAGTGCGGCATTGTGCCACTTCCCCCCACCCCGTGCCTTGTGGGGGCCTAATGCGGCACTGCACCGCTTCCCCTAACCCCGCTCCCCCGTGCCTCGTGTGGGTTGCGGCATTAGGAAGGTAGAGAACCATTGCCTGAAGGATGTAGACAGGATTCCTTATGCTACTGCCAATTTGGCTGCCTATTTCTAACCAAAAGAGGGAGTACAAGACTGCAAAGGGAGACCAAAGCCTAAGAAAGGGAAAAGTTAGCTTGTGTCACATTTTATTTTCCAAGCACAAATGTAAAAACCACGGCCCAGCCCAAAATGTGAATTTGCATATCCGACACAACCTGGCTTGGGCTCAGAGGAATTTGTCATGGTTAGATTAGCTCAAAAAGGGCTCCCATCTCATTTAGGTGTTTGTGCACACTGCACATCTTGTTTTGCCAGTTCATGATCACCAGTTGGGAGACGTTCCCTCCCACTCCGCCTAGATCACCCCCTTCTTTGCTGGCAGGGCATTTCCATTTATGTTCTGCATAGTCAAATGACACACCTGTCTCCAGAGAAAGCTTGAAAAAAAAGACTCCTGGAATCAGGAACAAGGAATATGCTAAGAAAGTAAGCACGCTGACGATGAAGAAACAATAGATATGATGTTCTCTTTGGCCGTTACTTCACGAACCTCTCGCTGCGCGGCGAGCCGTGATTTCTGCGCGAATCGGTCGGTTTTGTCCGCACGATCCTCCATTTTGGATGCGGCGCCACCCCGACCACGCCCCGACCACGCCCCTAAACCGTGCTCCAAGCGGGGCGAGAGATTCCCCTGCCGGAGGCCGGGAATCTCCCTCGCTTCGCATCCCGCTTCGTATCCAAATTCACGTGTGGCCAGTTAAAAAGTATATTTATTTATTTTTTAACTTACTTTTTCTCCGAAATGCCGATGCATAGATATTTCGGCTAACCCGTTCTTTTGATCTTGCCTTCTGTACACGGGGCAGGGGCAACAGAGGGGGGGCAAGCGTCCCCGGGGACGTGAGCAGAGCCCCTCCGCTGGCAAGGGATGGCGAAGGGCTGCGCAGAGGGAGGGGGGATGGGGTGTCGGTGCCGCCGCCGCCGCTAGCGCCCCCCAGAGAGCGGCGGCGGGGCACACAGGGCGATGAAGCTGAGAAGCCTCTCCCCGCCCCGCCCCCCCCCAAAAAAAACCAACCCAGCAGCTCTGCTTCAGGGAAACACGATGGCCGCCCCAGTCCTCTGACCGCAAATGACAGCCGGGTATTGATGCATCGATACGCCGTGGTAATTTTTTTTAAAAAATAAAAGAAAGCAGAAACCGGACGTTGCAAGTAAGCTTCCGAATGCGAAGGGAGCACGTGAAGTACTACTGGATTCGACCCTAAAACCTCGCCCGGTGAGGACACGGAAAGAGGGGTGGGGGCGAATGGAGACCACGTGACTACCACGTGACCGCCTTCGAATTCATAGCGAAGGCAATCACGCTGCGAAGAGAAGTTCTTCGTGAAGTGACGGCCTTTGTCCCTGAGATGCTAAAAGGAAGCACCTGGAAAGCAGGTTAATAATGCCTAGTGGTCATTAAAGGGCAACAAAAGGCCTTTGAAGCCCTCTAGCCATTCACGACCTGGATCCCATGTCTCTAATAAGTAACAGGTAAATGATTATATTATCATATGGGTGCAACTGCAGCATAGCACTTTCCTTTTCCTTTTGCAGGATTACCCATCCTTTGCTTGATTCAGGGGCAATAATCCTAGTTCACAGCTTTACTTTTTCTATTGGCTTTATTATTATTATTATTATTATTATTATTATTATTATTATTATTATTATTATTATTATTATTATTATTATTATTATTATTATTAAAATCTGCCTTCCGCTTTAAAAGCATCATTCATACCCTGGGTGTTTTATTAAACACACATTTGCAGGAAAATAGACCAAAGGGGCTTTATTCTCCCATGTATGCTGATCCCTATGCCATTTTCTTGCACACAATAGAGTGGAAGAAAACCATGCAAATAGAAGGGCATGTAAAAATATGCACAGAGACTGGTGTAACTCACTGGCTTTCCCACTCACCTGTTCCTATATCACTTGTAGAGGGGGAGGGGGAGTGCATGAAACACCTTCTGTTGGATTAAGATTACCACTTTTTTTGGACACAAACACAAATCTAGCCATCCTCTTGTATCTTGAAAGACATCGTGACATGCAGGGGGATAAACAGACAAATATTTTTTCAATCTCTGTACGCCAGGGAAAATTTAATCTGCTTATCTTCTGAGTATCAGGCTCCTGTTAACAACTAGGTGGTTTAAACAAGGCCTTGGAAAAGAAACTTTTTGAATTCCCCCACCCCATCCCAAGGAACCCTGGGAGCTGTAGTTCAAGACAAAAACACCAGCTACAGCAACCGTTCCAAGTTCTAGTTTAAACATACATGCAGGTCAAGAGGCGTGTACATTAAAAGCACAGATAAGATTGTGTCCAAAAAGAGGTTTAGCTTGTTTTACAGTTGTGACCCACATATTTTATGTTATATACAGTACTGCACAGTGATGTAACATTTATGGTGCCACTAACAGGGTTTTTGAGGTCTGTGAGATTTTCACGATGTGGTTTATTATTGTTATCCCTCTGTAACTTTCCACGGCCAAGCAAGGATTTGAACTCAGATTTCCTAAATCCTAGTCCAGCACCCTGACCACTACACCACACTGGCTGTCCCAGATTAATAACTAATTCCCAAGGCTAAATGGATATTTCAGCATGGCATGGACATTTCAAGACAATGATTTTAACCCATAAGCAAGCCTCCCATACACCAGTTCTTTAGCAGCTGGTTTTCTAAGCCACAAACAAACTTCTTCATGAAGTTTATTTGTGGGCTACTATTGATATTATTTACGGAGGGAAAAGGATTGAGAAATATCACTCACGGGGAGAGGAAAATCTGGATAAGACCCAGTTCTCTATTCCTCAATTGCTACGGCAAGCTCCGTAATACTCAGCTGGATTTAACACTATCCATGTTGAATGGGAATTGTAGTCTAAAAAGCAATGTTCCCAGTGTCCGCTTAAGATGGTGGCCAAGAAGCAAACAAGAAGACTGGACATTGTGAAAAGGTAAGAGTAAGATTGGAATGAAGAACATGGCGTGTGTGAACCTCAATCAATTAGTTGATTAGTGGTAGCACAGAAACAAGTATATGGTAAGATGTGACAAAAACAGAATGGCTGATAAAGCTATGCAATATCATTTGTTTCAATAAATATGTTTAGAATGAAGTTTGGACAGAAGAGAAAGAATTCCTAAAAGCAAGAGTGGAATCTGTATAATTGTCAGGTAACTGTAATCAAAATATCCTTTGATCTAACCACTAGAGCAGGGGTGTCCAAACTTTTTGCAAGGAGGGCCAGATTTGGCAAGGTGAAAATATGAGGGGGCCGACCATTCAGGCACATTTGGCCCCCAGGCCAGAGTTTGGACAAGTCTCTATAACATGCAAGGAGGGGGGAAGATGCTGCAGCAATGGAGCCAGGGGTGGTTAGGCTGGGCAGGTGGCTGGGGGGATGGGCAGAGGCAGGGAGGACAGGTAAACCATAAAACTGCAAGCTGATGCCTCCATCCAGTGTGGGGAGAGGCCAGCTGGTGGGGATGCGTGCCAGTATGAGTCGGTGGGGAGAAGAGGCCGTGGGCCACTCAGAATTTGAAAAAGGGCCGCATTTGGCCCCTGGGCCTGACTTTGGACATGCCTGCACTAGAGGCATAGTAAAGGACAAGGTGGATGGCTACTTTATAAAATGGTTAATAATATTGGGTTATCTTCTTTAAAGGAAGAACAAAGAACTGGTAAAAGTTATGTACCAGTCAAAGTGATGTTCTACACCATGGGTGACCCAAGAGTTCTTGGACTGCAACGCCCAAAAACCGCAGATAGCAAAGCTAGTGGTGCAGCCTTCTGGGAACTGCAGTCCAAGAACACCTGGGTTGCTCAAGGTTTGGAGCCACTGTTGAAGACGTTCATTTCAATGCTCGTTCGTGGGGCTCACCATAACCCACAGCCAATATGATGGCACCTAACAACAACACCAGTGGATCTCTGCCACAGCTTGGTCATCTGGAAGCAGGGACATCTACTAAGATAACTGTGAATGGCACACTAGCACAACTACTAGCCCTTCTTTTTAGACAGCAGGATCAGCTGCTAGGCTGCATGGGGAAGAGAGCAGGAAAGGTAACCTTCCTGTTTCTCCTGCTCTTTCTTCTGTACAATTACGCTGAGTGAAATGCCAATAACCCTCATAATGACATTTTGCTAGTGTATTATCATAAAGGAAATTTAATTATTTCATACAATGTATGTAATATATACAAGTGGACCCTTGTATAACAAACAGTTTGTATAACATAAAATTTGTACAACATAAAAAATTCCGGAGATAGGGTAAATTTGCTTAACATAATTGCCTATGGGGCGAATCTGTATAACATAAAAATGGGATCACTCTGTTTTCAATGCATTCCTATGGGAAATTTGTATAAAGGAAAATTTGTTTAACATAATTTCATTTGGAATGAATTAATTCCTTTATACAAGGTACCACTGTATTTAAAAGGGAAAAATAACACCCAAGAGCCATTACCAGCTATTTTCTAAGATACCTAGAAATGTCTACATCAGTGGTTTTCAATCTTCCTAATGCCCAGACCCTTTAATACATTTCCTCATGTTGTGGTGACCCCTTGTGCTGCTTGGAAGAGGCCACAAGCTCCCCTTTGGCAGGCCACTGTCGCAGGTGCCATAGAAAACTTGCCTCTACACAGGCACCCTCAGCCAATCGCAGCCCCTGCTGCCATTGACTGACACCCCCTCCAACCTATCAAGCTGTAACTCACTCTCCCCCCCTCCCCACCCTCCTTCTCCAGACCCAAGCCGTTTGTGCCTTTTTCTTCACTGGCTCATGGTGACCCCTGAGAAATGGTCATTTAACCCCCAAAGGGGTCCCAACCCCCAGGTTGGGAACCATTGGTCTACATTCTATTTGACTAGCTGGTTCAGAAAGAGATAGGTGTATGTTACATATCACCGCTTATGCAAACACACTACGTATTATAGAATGCTGTTTCCTTCATACAGGAGATCTGCCGCTCACTTGAACTGATACGCCAGAGGATACAGATGGCAATTACTGCAATGTGAAGTATCGGTTCCTTTAGCTAGGCAGGGAGAACGAAAGAGAAGCAGGGATTAACACAGTCCCTCACCCTAACCTGGCTAATCTGGTATTGCCACAGAACTACTTGCCTTCACCTCCAGGAAGTTTCCCTCTGCCCTCCAGTATTGAGTTCTGGCCAAGATAAACTCCATCTGGATCAGTGGCGACATCTTGCATTTAGGACATGAGCAAGGTCAAAGTTAACTTTTTTCCTAGAACATGTAATGAGGTTCGATAGTAATCCATATGTGGCCAGGTTGTGTTGTTGTTGTTGTTGTTGTTGTTGTTGTTGTTGTTGTTGTGGTGGTGGTGGTGGTGGTGGTGGTGGTGGTGTGTGTGTGTGTGTGTGTGTGTGTGTGTGTGTGTGTGTGTGTGTGTGCGTGTGTGTGCGTGTGTGTGTGTGTGCATTTGTGTAAGGCGAAATGGAATGTTACTTCCAACTAGAGGGGATCCCACAAAAGCAATTGAACTTGCGTCACGTGTGATTAAGAAGTCCCATTCACTTTATTGGAACTGCTCCAGTTGGGATTGACATTGGATTTAGCCCCTTGATTTCTGGGTAGCTTTTAAAACAATTAGCAAGCTTCCTTTCCTCCTTTCAAACTGCATTGAGTATCTGGCCTGACAAGAAAAAAAAATCCAAGTGCCAATAGCATTTTTTTTCTGAGTTAGCATGCTGATTAATCAGGATTGTAAAACATGGCATATTAAAGCAGTACAACAACCATGACTGTTAATGCTGTCACTTGTGGTCGACTCTTATTAGTCACCTACGGAAAACTGCATACATTTTGTATTTCCTTGTGAACCAACCAGAATGGCCTAGCTGTCAGATAGGTGGTGTAGAAATGCAACAAACAAACAAACAAACAAACAATATAAAATACATGTCACTCTTGACTATTTTTCCTCCACTCCAAGGTTATTATAGGAAATTCCAAGCATTAGCACCCCTCAATGAAGTTGTTAGGTGCAGGATGTCATTTTCAGATGAATGCTTGCCATAATTTTGCAGTTCTTTCTAAATCACTTGATTACCAAGGACAGCTGTCTTTTAAGCAGTTGCACTTTTCATTCCAGGCCTTTGGGGCTAGCAGAGATGAAACTATCCCTGCTAAGTTGGAGGGAAAGTCAAAGCCATGCGTGCTAGAGGATTCGGGGACCTGTAGTCAAAAAAGGAACTTTTCTGGGCATAGCCCGGTTATAGAACTCTCCTTTCCTCTGAAGCCAGCCCGATTCCTAAAGAAAGATTGATTGTAGCTCTCAACCATGTTTGCCCCTCAGTAATTGGCATTCAGTGCCATTTTGCCTCTCAAGATGGCATACAAACATTATGACTAATTTCTTTAATGATTTAATGGATGCACTCTCCATGGAGTTGCCTCCAAGTCCTCTTCATCTGGAGCCATCATAATTTCCAGTGATAGCAAATTCTGTGTGCATCATAGTACCATCTAGTGTGGTTATATGTTTTCAGCCGTTGACCTTCCAGATGTTTTTGGCCATGCTGGCTGGGTGCTTTTGGAAATGGGCAGCCAGAAGAACGGGAGCCATTGTGAACTACTCCTGAGCCTGATGTTCTGTTTGATGAGGAATGGTGTGAAATAAAAGAAATGCAAGCCCTAGTTTGAGAATTGATGGAAACCTGGAGGAGAAGCTGAACAGGCCAACCTTATCAGAGTTCTTACCAGCATGTAGGAGCATAAAACCAAGGGGTGCTTCTACATAACATTAACAGCTTTTAGTATTTATCCCTTTGTACCCACTTCATGACATGTCCTCCACATACCACTGAGATTGCCCTTCCATGGAAATGCCAGTGCTTTGCAAGCACCGAACTGGACAGGATTCAGCCCTCATCTTTTGATCATGTCAGGGTTCGCATTGCATTTTCCAGAGGAGCTTAAAAGTTCCTGGGGGGGGGGGGACAGGGATGAGTCTTGCTCAGCTTGCAAGCAAGACACCTGCTTGTGGTGCAATGGTGTGGGAGTTGGGGTGTGTCCTTCATATTCAGAGTCTCCCAGGAATGACAATGCGATGAATACATACACTTCCTACAGAACTTCCTCAAGGCAAATCAGGCCCGAAAAACTGCTCGCTAGAAAGGCTCTGCCTGTGCTCCAGAGGAGAGGGTGGCAGTCCTCCTGAAAGCATGGGAAAAGATTCAACAGGACTTGCCAGGTGCCCTATTTTCACACCAAGCACCATGCCACCAGGGAAGTCCAGGAGGCTTCGGGCTGCTCCAGTTTAGTCTTTCTCAAACTGGCATCTTCTCCACCTGCTGATTACAAACCCCAACTTCCTCAAGAGTGCCCAGCCAAGCTGGCTGTTGTGATGGGATTTTGTAACCCCAAAACAATTAGAAGGTGCTGGGTTGTCAAACACTAGTCTGGAGGACATCCAGTTGACTGGGCTTTCAGACAAGCAGCCCCTCTTCTATCAGAGTTTAAAATGAAGGGGATAAGTAGGCAGCACTTTCTGTTTGGTTCTTCGGATATTCTCTTGGGAGGTATTGGTGGAATGGGGTGGTGGTGGTAAATGTGTTATTAGTATGGCACGTGCCCTTGATAGTTCTGTGGCCAAGAGAACGGGAGAGAACAAATGATGTAACAGGCATAGATTGTTAGAATCGAATCGAATATAATTTATTGTCATTGTATAAAATACGAGATTAAAAAATCCCATCCACTCAACTCATTCACACACCCCAGTAAAAAAATCCATGACAAAAAAATCTACCATTCAAGAACAAACATCCATACACATACTCCTGCATTCACACGCAGAACATCACTTGTACTCGATTTAAAACTGACATAAAACCAAACATACACACACAGCCCTACACTCTCACTTGACAGCATTCATACCCAATACATAAAAACTAAATTTAAAAAACAACAACCATACACGATCCCCCATACAATATACATGTTACACATTCAACACTGATATTAGCTATCAGCTTAATTTTTTTAACAGAATTTAGCATGGCTACTTCTGTTGGGTAAAAACTGTTTCTGAATCTTTCTGTCCTTGTTGTAATAAATCTATACCTTCTGCCTGATGGCAACAGTACAAACAGAGTGTGTCTAGGATGAGAAATGTCTCTTATAATATTCTGTGCTTTCTTAAGACAGCAGGAGCTGTGTAATTCCTCCTATGTGAGGAGTGGGCATCCGATTATCTTCTGTGCCATATTGATAACGCTCTGGAGCTATTTCCTCTGAGCCACTGTGCAACTGGCGTAGCACACACATATGCAGTATGTCAGTAGTATACTTTCTACTGAATACTGATACAAAGACACCAATAGTCTCTGAGTGATGTTCTTTCTGAGCACTCTCAGAAAGTACAGTCTCTGTTGGGCCTTTTTCGGCAGCTCAGAGGTATTTACACTCCAGGTTAAATTCTCCTCAATATGGCCTCCCAACAAACAGAAGTCTGTCACCCTTTCTACACAGTCCCCACTGATGAATAGTGGTTGAAGACCCGTTTTCTTCATCCTTTAATCCATTATGTTATGAGCTCCTTAGTTTTCAATGTGTTCAAAAGCAGGTTATTCTCTCCGCGTCCCAATAGGCCACAGTCTATGGAGGTGGGACAGAAGTACAGAGAGGCTTGCTACCCACAGCCATGTTCTGCCCGGCCTCCACTTCCCATATTAGACACATGGAGCTGCTACACTTTGTGTGGAACCTGTATTTTCTACAAAGATAAGGAGTGCAGACAGAGAGGTTCTTAGAGGTCCGTTTATGTTCAAGCAAAGAACCGTAACTCAGTCAGGCTCCTAGAGACAGACTCCTCCATAGCTGAAGGACAAAGGATAGCTTTCACCAGGTCTTTGATAAAGAGCTCGGAAAACAGCATGGTGGCTGGGGGTATTCTAAGGGCTGCAGTCTGAAGGGCAACTTCTTCAAACTCTGTGGTAAGAAGCACTGCAACAGCCCTGGTGTACACCGGGCAACGTCATACATTTTACAATAAACATTAGAACCACTCTTGCTCACAGGTACAGTAATACAGTGGACCCTTGTATAACAAACAGTTTGTATAACACAAAATTTGTACAACATAAAAAATTCCGGAGATAGGAGAAATTTGCTTAACATAATTGCCTATGGGGCAAATCTGTACAACATAAAAATGGGATCACTCTGTTTTCAATGCATTCCTATGTGAAATTTGTATAAAGGAAAATTTGCTTAACATAATTTTATTTGGAATGAATTAATTCCTTTATACAAGGTACCACTGTACCTTGTTTTGGTATGTGCGGGCTAAACCAACCCACAGATAAAAACCAATACAATGTGTTAGGTTGGAATTAAACACCAAAATAGAAATGCCCATTTCTTCTCTGCTGCTCACAGTATTCCTTACACTGTATCGTCAGAAAGTATTTTTATGTAACACTTTAAGTGAGGAGCCCACCCCTTTGCATGGACACATATTTAACGTCTGAAGGACAAAATATTCCCTCTTTTCTTCTTTTGCCCGGTCAGTCCCAGCACCGGCGCAACAAATCTGTGTAAAAAATTTCTGAACCCAAATCATTTGTTTTCCCTGATGTGAGGCGATGTGAGGCGCGCCTACTATCTTATCACTTAAGCAAGCTGTTGTGCAAGTCCTGCCTTGAAACAAAACACCTCGTGACTTTGGAAACAGGTCAGGCAGGAATGGAAATGCTAAGCAAAGCAGATGAAATTTCCCAGACTGAGAGCCTGCTTTATTTATTTATTATCTGTTTTTTAAAAAAGTATGTCAATACTTGTTTAACCCCTGTCCTTTACAATTGCCAAATTGAAAGGGTGGTGGTGGGGGGGAAAAGGTTTGTTGCCGATAAAGGGTTTACAAGCAAACTATGGTTATATGGCATGGACTTGGCTAAAGCAGAAGCTTAACAGCTAAGCAAGGTTATCATTTTGGAACAAAATTACAGTGATGAATCAGAATCAGGCATGGGGTCAGAATGCAGTAAATATCAGATAGGCTGTTACGTGCTGGTTCCTATCAACCCCCCCCCCGCCGCCACTTTAGTAAAATATTAAAGCTTTTGCCTGTAACCATGTTGGGCAAGTGGCAGGCTGAATGTGGTGCAGGGTGGCTTCAGATCTTCCCTCCCTTTCTCACAGCAGCTAGGTTCCTCTCTAAAGCCCCCTCCCATTTGATGTTGAGGTTTTTTTAAAACTGGGTCTAATTACTACTCACTTTAGGTTTCAGTTCTTGCCACCACTAGTAAGCTTTAAAGGGCTCTTCCTCCATGGCCTAGATATAGGACCTCAAATCTAGGCCACTGCCTTCTATAGAAGAGAATGACTCCTTTTATCGAGTCTTCAAAGTCTGAAGAGTAGTAGAGTTGTAAGACATCTGTAAAGTCTATTTTAAAAAAGCAAAAAAAAAAAAGGAGCTGGTGTACTTTTGAGTATACTTCTATTCTCCTGGGGAGATGCAGCTGCCATTTCACCCCCCCCATAAACTAATTCCACAAAACTTATATCCGTCCAAGACTTAACTGAATCAATTGAGCTTCTTTCTCAAGGACACCAATGAGAGCCAGTCCTTTCTATTAATGTCTTAATGTGTTTCATGGGTCAAAGGCCCTTTCACCCCCTCCTCCTTCTCATGAAAATGTTCGTTCTGCATCTTCCATTTGTCTCCTCAGAGGCATGCAAGGCGCCCTTACCTTGGTGGAAAGCCGAGCAGAGGGCTACCAGCAGAACACCCCTTTTCCACAAGCCTTCCATGTTCCAGCTGCTTTAAGGAAGCCTTCAGTGTTCAGAAGAGTAGCTGCCTCCTGTATATAATGAGCAATCCCCAAAGGACAACCAACAGGATGGAGGGAACGCCCACACACCCCAGCAGTTTCACAAGTACCACTTTGCCACACCCAGCCTCAGGTTAATGAAATTAATGCACATAATTTGTAACCTCAGCACTCCCAGATGAGAAGGAACTCCAGTTTTCTACGTTACAGCCCATTCCCTGACAGCTCGTTAGGTTTCCTGCTATGGACGAACACCAAAGAAAGGGAGCTAAGAGCTGTCCAGCTAGGTAGTTGCATCCATCTCTTCCTGTTATGTAACCCAGATAAACAGCATCACAGCATCACAGTACTGCAGGCCTGTATTTTATTTAAAAAACAGTATCTCTTTGCCTTAGGAAGACCATGGGCAGCTTTTAATTCAGAAGAGGGCATATTTTCCCCTACAGATGTTTTGCCCTGCAACTCCTGTCAGCCTCACCCAGCATAGGATGCAATAAGGAAGTATGGGGACTGTAATCCAAACCATCTAGAGGACCCAAGTTCCCCGCCCATGCTTTAATTCCTGCCACCGTCGCCTGAAAATCTACTACTAAGGGAGTACAAACTGAGAAGGAGCATGTGCAAATCTCACTCAACCCCTGAATGGCTTTCCCCCCAAAAGCCAGTGCTTGGGAAAGGAAGGCCTGCCCTAACCCACCCCCTCTTCAAATGAATGGGATTGCTTTGCATAAAGAGCCCATCTATGATAGTCTGACCCCATTTGGCCCTTCTTATAGCATTTGTACGGATCCTTTGGCAAACTGGGCACTAGGGAAACAACAAGGCCCTGCAAAGATTCCTTGAAAATAAATTAAAAGCAGGTTTTAAAAAAGAACATAATTTCCATTGTTACAACCAATAGGCCTTAGTCCTTCTACTATCCTATCATTTCTAATTTTGCTTTCCTAACCAAGCTCCTCATATAACACCCTTTGTCTGTGTGATCATCAGGAAGGTCTTTGTTTGGTCCTCTTAATTGCTCTCACAGGTACACAGGGTGAGGTTCTAGAATACCTTTAAACAGGAGTTTCTCCTTGCAGTACTTCCAGCAGCAGTTGAAAACCTTTTGAAAAACTGACGTTTGATCTGTGACTACAGTGGAAGGACTGGGACATTTTCTGTAGGGGAGCAGCTATTTTTAATCATGTGTTTTAAATTCGTTTTAACTAGTGACACTTCAATATTTAGATTTGTGTTTTAGCATCAATATCTTGTTATTTTAAAATATATGTATTTTTACCATTCTACGTCCCCTCACTGGGAAATCAATGCATGAATGATTGACCCAATAACCCTATAAAATGTCAACATTTACAAAAAGCAGCTGCAGTGAGTCAGCCAAGTGGTCCTTCAGCTGTCACTGAGCTCCTATGGTCTCTTGTTATATGCTCTTCTGAGTAGAGCTTATTTTAAAGGCAATGAGACTCACAGACCAATAACTGCAGGTCTGCACTTCACCTCCTTCCGAATGAAGGAATTCATTAAGAATATAAGGAGTGTATTGGATGAAGCCAAAGGTTTATCTAATCCAACATTTGTTTACCAGAGTACCCAACTCAGATGCTAGGGGAAACCCATTCATTCCCCAAGAACTGCCTGATTAAGGAAGACACACAGATGGCCTCTCTCCCTTTAATAGCATGGAAGGTGTTTTGTATCTGCTGCTTAATTATAAAAGACACAGGAGCCCTGTCCTCTTTCCAAGTGGCCACCCTTCCCTGGATCCTGAAAGTGATGTGTATGTTATGTATCAACATGTGACATTCAACCTATAGCAGCCCTAATAGTTTTCAACCTAAATGAGATAATTAAGAAGTGGTCTTATCAGTACTACTACCCACTCATCCACCCAAGTGTTTCCACAACTGAGCAGGAATTTACACAAATCACCTGAGTCCTGGCCCATCACTCTATTCACACTATACTACTGGATAGCTAAAAGTAATATACAACCATCGAAAAGCTATCAGTGTTTGTGGCGATCCATCTTCCATAGTTCAACTATGAACTTTATTTTTAGAACAATAAAATAGCTATTGAATGAGCCTGGATTCTAGTATCATGAAGATGAACCTCCTATGTATCTTCACTGCAGGATGCAAAATATCATATTATCATATCTGGTCTGCCCAGCCAGGAGGCCTTTTGCCTGGTCTGGATAGGGTCACAATCCCTCATAAGTTTGAGGTTTGTGATTCAGGGGTACTTCTGGACCTGGCTAGTAAATACTGGCCACAACCAGGTCTG
Organism: Phrynocephalus guinanensis; assembly: GCA_037367245.1. NCBI lineage: Eukaryota > Metazoa > Chordata > Lepidosauria > Squamata > Agamidae > Phrynocephalus > Phrynocephalus guinanensis. The sequence goes on along the minus strand of CM074735.1, from coordinate 38,847,731 downwards.
CCTTTTTCCAGCTCTGGCAGAATGCCCTGTTGTGGCCCTTCCTGAACAGAAAATCCCTGACCACACCAGTTCATGTATTGGTAGTCCCTGGGATTCATTAGAGCAATAATTACTATGTGGGTCTGCCTTTGAAGGCATTATGAAAGCTGTGGCAGGTGTAAGCTGCAGCAGGCAGGCTCCTGTCATGACTCTGGAGAGGTGACCTGATTCTGACATGTCTCTCTGGGCAAAATTCAAAGTGCTAGTATTAACTTATAGAACACTGCCATTTGGGACCTCACTCGCTCTCCAAGCAGCTCTGTCTAAGATCCTTTATCTGGGCTATCTGACCTTCCCGGGCTTCACAAGGTACTACCAGGAACCAGGCCGTTTCAGTGGTGGCCACCATGTTGTGGGATATTTTGCCTGTGGATGGGGTGCACGGTTCCTCTCCATCTTGACATCCCGCAAATATGTAAAATATGAGCTTTTAAGGACCTTCAGATACATCGTCCTCCTATCATTTTTTTCTTGCTGCCTCGTGCAACTGTATTTTTATTAGTTTGTTGTTGTTTCTGGGGTTTCTTTGTTCGTATTGTTGTTTAATTTGGAGCTTCTCTGCTGGTGGATGGGTACACGGGTAGCTTACGTATATATCTGATGTTAGCTGCCCGGAATAGTGGCTGCCACTAAATGGACCAAGATGTAAAAGCAATGAATAAAACAAGTAAGATTATTCCCAATGTGGAATTTGCTCTTTCCACAGCAGCTGCCTAATTTTAATCAGCCACCCACCTCAACCTGAAGATTGTATTTTAGTCATTCAGCATCAGGTCAGGCCTAATTAATGTATATAATACACTTTTCCCTCCACCATCAGTCATTTTAGACCAGGCCCATTTTTAAAGAAGCAGGAATCTCTGGAGGCCATACAAATCCCTCACAATGAAATCCAGTTCACTTGTGTTGTTCACAATCAGGGCATTTCACTGGCCATGCTACAATCGTGACCAAGCCTAAAAACACTGGAAGACCCCGCCATTCATAAGCACTATGAGAATAGTGCTATTTATCTCGTGTCTTTGCCCACGGTACACGAAAGAAATGTCTCTGCACCCCAAACATGGTCAACTTCTCAGGAGTTGTAGGTAACGTGCTGAACATTGTCCATCAAGTAGTTCCTATAATGAATTACTATATTGACAGTACCCTATAAGCGTACAGCAGAAGACTCTTCAATGACCAACACTTAGGTCACTTATCTTTTCATTAACTTTCAAGGAGGCAGAGAGTTCATGGGTTTAGTCACACCTTTATTGTTGAAGTACAGAAGACTTAGTGCAAAAAAGAAAAATCAAATAGACCAGTTGGTTGATGCAATTGCTTAGTTTTTTTTTCCACCACAGCATATGTAGGAAGATAGATTTTCTGCTATGAGCACACCAGATTTAGTATGCTAGTTTACGTTTTTGAAAACAAACAAACAAACCCAAAATCAAAACAAACCAGTTCTGAGACTTTGTTCAGATTTGTTGAGTTCTTTCTATAAGCAAGAAAGAGAACTCGTTCTACAGGTAAACATTCTAGCTCAAAGAAAGACAGATAGAAAATTTTAAAGTCTGGCTGCATTATACAGCCCAATGTCAAATGTGTGACAACTTCGAAAGAAAGGGGTCATTGATAAGGAGAGGCGAATTTCACCCCTCATCAGTGCAGATTGAGCAGATGTTCTGGTTAACATGTGCAGTAAGGTGAAAGGTAAATATGGGAGTTTCTTTTTTAAAATATCATATTCATTTCTGAGCCACAAGGTTTTAGTTAGAGCCAAGCAGCAAAATAAAAATGTGTTTGAGAAAATTAACTCAATGCCCTCAAATATATTCAGGATGTACATAGTGAAGCTGCCTCAGAACAACTGACTGCTGCTTGCTAGAAACAATTAGTTTTCTCTTGCGAGAATTGAGTTCCCTCCCTGTTCTACATCAACAGCTTTATGAAACACACTGTACAACAATGTGCAACATTCAGTCCTTCCTAGCCAGCAAGTATCAAGTTGCTATTGTTCATCTGGGGGCATTGTGTGCCTGAAAATCCCAGTGGGGACTGCTTATCTGCCCCAGGAAGGAATGAAAGTTACATTTTTGTTACACAAAGCAACAGCCACTGGGTTTTCAAAGCTCCTGCATATTTAATTTTAACATGCTGAGATAGTTCACTTCATGCCTTTTCTTACTAGTTGGTTTATAAATTATCTATACTTTGAAACAAACTGTTTGGAGAGCTATGCTTTCAGAAGTAGAGAAGCATTTGGTTTCCCATGGATAATTTCACTGGTTCACTGTTTTATACCTTTCTTGACTGTGATTGCTGGGAATTAAAAAAAATGTTAAAAGTGTATATATAAGCCACTAATGGACACAGTATATGGCACAGTCCACTACTATGGCGAGGCTACTGAGCTGATATTTCCCTTCAACACAAATGTAATGCAGCACACTAGTACCTCACAGCATGCTGCTTCTAAGCACTCCAACTTGCCTCTAAAAGTATAGCTGCAGTCTATAAAACAATAGCATCGCAGATGGCAACACTATTCTGAAATCCAACTGTACAATCACACTACCAGTAACAAGCTTCTGCTTTTCCTTTAGGAAAATCCTCCCAAAATATTTGTCTTGACATTCATTAACATTCTTACCAAGATAAGAGTGCCATATGGATCACAGTCATCACCCTGAAGATAAGGTACACTGCATAATCTTCCTGTTTTAATCGTGGCAATCTATTCTCTACTCAGTTTTCAAGGAATGTGCTGCAAAAATCCTGAACATCTCTCTTACTAGTACTACCTGCAAGGTAGACCCTGAATAAATTAGCTGTTACATGGGCATCTGTTAGTTCAGGAGGATGATAATTCTGACCATATACTAGCAAATTCCATGATGGCCACAGGAGTTGTAGTCCCTACAATGCAAACACCCTGGGCATTTTATGTTGCTTCTTCGAAAAGAAAAAACGACATGAAAGGAATTATATTCCTCTGTGTTTATGCAGTTTTGTGGTGAATTTACAATTCAATGCAAATTAAAAATTCTTAAGAATTTAAGGGGGTTCTCTACCAATTAACTGTTCACAAAGGGCATTATTTCAACAGCTGTTTTAATGAAGAACATTCATACTGATGCACGTAAGAGGAAGTTATATCACCAGCAAGAGTGCATTTAAAATTAGTCACTATATTTTAAATCTAAACATAGGAGTACCATCCTTAAATCTGCTTGTAGTCTATATAAGCCCTCCTCTTCAGAGGCACTCAGACCAATTGTCCAGTGTTGTTTATTTTACCACATAGTCTGATGAATCAAAAGAAACTAAAACTAGAGTCAAAAATATCATTAGTTCAACATTGTGAATCCTTCCAGGGTAGCAACAGAACTGCCAAACAGTTCATAAAAAGAAATTTGAGCTTGGGGATGGTGAGAGTGGAAAAACCAGGATATCAAGGATTTAGCTCTTGCTAGCCTAACCCTCACTTCTTGTTTCTTCAAGAATGAAAAAAGTCAGCCAAAGTTGGTATTTCTTCTAGTTCCACACATGACGTCTGCAGTGGTCAACAGCCTAGAAAACAGGTATGTACAGTCAAAGTTAGCTCACAAAAAAGGCAAAGCAAAACTACTGGAAGCTTTCATGCTTTATGCCAGAAATGTTGGATTATCTACAACATTAGACAAGCATGTTTATAAAGCACACAGAAATTTCATTTACTCACATTACACTGAGATGCAGTTTCCATGTTCTTACACCAGTAGCCAGGTCCACGGACACATAATTCTGACCCCAAAAGAGACTGGTTGGATGCCATACAAACTCCAAGTTTCTGTAAAATGACAGAGGGGACAATACTTGCATTTATTACTTCTGCATGACAAAAACGTGGATGACGTGATAAAAATGTGAATTCACAAATCCAATCATTATTGCTGCCACAAGGGCCTAGACAGGCAGAGAAAAGCCGTTTAGGTTAATCAAACAAGCAGGCTATCAATTCCAACCTATTCTGAACATGCTGAAGCCCTTAAATTCACAGCAGTTCCCACCTGTTCTATAAAGCCACCTGTCAACAAAGGATCAGAGATTTACAGGCCAATACTGTAACAAAACATGGCCTGGGTTGACAAGTTATATCCAGATACTGAACTGCCAGTACTGTATTTCTGCAAAGAATTCTCCATTGAAATGTCTTCAATGAATGATAATGATAGCAGCACTACTTACAGTACACACAAAACTGGGGTCCATCATTTCTAGCAAGAGCTGTACAACTATTGGTTCATACTGATCCACAAACTGAACACACTATGGGATGGAAAAAGGAAAATATTAGGATATGGGGCTCGGTACCCACTGATTATAGAACTCAGGTAAAAGAGAACAGTGCAGAACTAGGACCACTTTTTATATGGGTGCAATTTTGCTTAAGTGAAAGATGTTCTGGTCTCACTGATTTAGTACAAGTCTTATAACATGCAGTAGGCCACCTGGTTAACCTCCTAGTCAGGCATGTTCAAACTTCAGCCCTCCAGATGTTTTAGACCACAACTCCCACAGTCCTTTGTCATTGGCAATCTAAGCTTAGAATTCTGGGAGTTGTGGTTCAAAACATCAGAAGGGCCAAAGTTTGAACATGCCTGTCCTAGATGTTCTGGACAATGACCCACATGGATGTTGGTCCTTAGTCAGCATAGCTAACAACCAAGTATAATGGGAGCTGCAATCCCAAGTATTTTAGGATAGGAGGTTGCTTGTCTCATTCTGCTATTTACATAAACTATAACAGGCCTGCCGAACAGGTAGAACGCGGGCTACCGGTAGCCCGCGAAGGGTTCAAAAGTAGCCCACTGGCCATCAATTTTAAAAACTGAGGGGATAAGTTCTCCACCCCTCCCCCTTCCATCCCAAGGATCACCACTGCCCCAGCAAAGTTCTAGGTCTACCAGCCCACAGTCTCAGCCGAGCGGGGCAGTTCAAGGGCCATGGCGTGGTCCCGTGTTCCTCCCGCTGGCCAGATGATCGAGCGGGTGCAAGGGAAGCAGGTGCATGGTCAGCCTTCCCATAGGAATGCACTGAAAATCAATCCGTTCCAGAGGGAATGGATTTCAATGCATTCCTATGGGAAACCGCTGTTCTACTTACAAATTTGTTTTACTTACGAGCATGTGCCTGGAATGGATAAAATTCGTAAGTAGAGGTATTAGTGTAGTAGCCCTCAGGCACTTTGGGCCAGAAAAAGTAGACCTCGGCCTGTTCAAAGTTGGGCAGCCCTGAACTATAAGTATAATGAAGCTACACTGACCATTTTCAGTGTCAGAAGGCAACATAGAATATTAGGTATACAAACTAACATGTATATACTTTTTAATGATAGGACCTCAAAACAGTATATCGCTGATGACACACTACCTCTGCAATGGAGGCCATCCAGACCCTTGATTGCTGCCTGGCTGCGGTTATGGAGTGGACCAGGACCAATAGGCTCAGACTCAATCCCGAGAAGGCCAAGGTTCTGTTCTTCAGTGGGCAGGGTCTGGATGGGTATAGTGGCCCTCCTCCCAGCTTGGATGGTATTGCCATCCATAGTAGGATTTTGCACTTCTGTCTCTTCCAATATCTTTGTGAAGATTCTCAGTCGGCCACATGAGTTTATCTGGAAGTTGAGTCATCAGCTGTTTGGATGAGCAGTGAAATGTTTCCGTCTCTCAAGAAAAGAAGTCCAGTTGCTATGACTCAACTTCCAGATGACTCTTGCAGTGCTTTGTACTCTAACCATGTAGATAATCCTCGTACCACACCAGACAAAATATTAAGTATAGACCAAGATAGCAACAGTCAGTTCCCTGCAAGATTTCACTATTAACATACCAAACTATATTTCACTTTGATTTATGTGTATTAAAAGTTTTACCTGGTCACTAACGGACTGTGGCAACAGCTGGCAGACTTTTTCAAGAAACTCCTCAATATCAGCAGTAGTAGCATTCTTTCCCAGTTCCTTGTCTGCATAAGCAACAATCAACTTACACACATCACAAAGATTCCCAACCTCTGCCTGCACTGGGATAATTTTTTCTGAGGAAACACAAAAGCAGGTTTAGGTTCAGACGGCTTCGCATGCCACTAAATATTTTTTAAAAAGCAACTTGACAAATATAGATCAGTTAATTAATAAGCAGGCTACCTAGAATATAGAGCAGGTTTATTCAAATCTTACCTGCAGGCAATGCCTTGTTTGTACAACATTTCAGCGTCACACACACACTTTTTGGATCAGTTGCTTCTAACAGCATGTCGATAATAGCCTTCCCATAGATATCCACAAAGTCCTTGCACTGTTCCCGAAACTCTTCTGGCAGCATAGAACAGACTTTCTCCATTGCAAATACCATTTCCTCCTAATACATACAAAAAAAATCACCTGTTTCCTAAGTAAGTTACAAAACAAGGCGTTGACACACAAAACAGCATAAGAACAAACTAAAACAGCACTAAAATTTTGTGACATCTTCAAGACTACCTGCTATATTTTAATGTAATATTAACAATAAAATATAGAAGTTGGTCTTGAAGGTGCCACAACATTTTTGTCTTGTTTATGTTTTATGTTTTATTTTGTTTTTGCCTTATATGAGAGCAGAAACTAACATGGCTATCTCTTCTAAAGCAATACAATGTGTTAGTCTACAATACACAGTTTATACTAAGACAAACAATTTTTTTTAATGGAAAGGACATGGCGCCACCAAAGCACTGACAGATGTCAGTGTACATGTTACTTTAAAACCAGTCCTCACATATCTAAACTGCTCTTCAGGACAACTTTCAGATGTACAGTACAAGGTCAAAACAAGGGGCATAAATATACATATTTTTAAAGTGAAAGTACTTGTTTGGGGTGGAATTTATGTTGCCACAGCCGATATAAAATATGAGTGGCTATGATTTGTTTTGCTATGGTGACAAATTCATTACTAGTAGTCACACTGCTAGGGACCTGTAGGTTTCAATAACAGTTTGGGGGTGTGGGGGTAGGACATGTGTTGCCTACCACTGTTTACATAGTGAGAGTTCACTCTTGATCCCTCTTCTCAGAATTGAATAAGTGAATAAAAAGACTTATCTGCTGTAGAACAGAACACAAAAATCGTGCTAATCAAACACCTTTGAGGATGCTACTCCATAGCTAAGGTGCTATGACCGAAAGAAGTCCTAACAGGGAGATTTATTCATGTATCCTGCTCAAATTCTAAACTCTTCTGCTGGAGATCCTGCCTTGCCCTTACTGGTCAAAGGCACATATAGTAGCCCCTCTAAAATGGATCTTAAACCTTAGGGAAGTATACATAAAAAGGCTACCGCTCAGGTAGACTAATCCCAATCTGATGATATCTTCAAAATGTTTCCTTGCAGCCAAGCCAGCCACGAGGCCATGGACTTGCACAACACTGGTTTGGACATGACTAGCATGCATATGCGGGGAGAACCTTTGCCTTTTACCATCTATATACAAATTTTGAATGATTCTCTCTTATTTAATTACTTTTGAATATATTTTTCTTCTCCATTTTAGACCATTCATCTGATTAAATAGTCCTTCCAAAGTCTTACATCCATTTAATAATTTTGTCTTTCACCAACTCTTGTTCTTCTCTTTGTAATAATAGTTCATATAATTTTTAAATCATATGCTCTTCTTCTCTCCAAGAACTGAAAACTGGGTTTGTTTGTTGTTTGAAAATAACATTCAAACTCTCTAGTTGCAGCTAGGATCTTGAGGCCCCTATTTTGCACCAAATGCATTTCTCCAACCATTTTAATATCAATATTGTCACATCACAACACAGTGCACTGCAATTGTTCACAGCTGGGATTACCCAGTTTCTTGGTAACACCTTCAGTTCTTGTAATAAGGCACAAATCTCCCATCCCACTTAGCAGCTAGGATGGCAAACCCATGTTTCTGAAGGATTTGAGCTGTGCAAGTCATTAACTTCTTCAAGACAAATTCTATGACACCTCCTATTTCCACTCTTCCTATGAATTTCATGATAAAGGACATGGACATCCCCCCACCCACCCACCCAAAAAAAACTCAAGTCAGAGCACACTAAACTAACCCGTGATTAAGGCACTTATGATTTCATATGAATATGCGCAATTGAACCACACCAAAAAATCCATTCTTAGCTCCCACTACAATTGCACTACAATGAGGGCTGCTATTTAAAGAATTACTTAAATGGAAACAGAAGACATACCTCTGACTTGTTGCTTTCCAGAAGACTGGCCACCTCTTCTACCATAATTGTACAAGCATCACACAGAGAGAAAGTTTCTCTTTGACTCAGACTGTTCTATACACGACAATAAAAGAAATATTTGTGAGGATTATCAGCAGATAACACTTAACAAGAACATCCGTTGCAAAAATATAAACGGCTCTTATGATTTTAATCCTAGTTCATTTCTGCGTATCTTAAGGGCGGACAAAAGGCTTTAAATTAAATTCATTAAACCCTTTTAATAGGAGTGGCTTGTGGTAGAAATGGTGGTGTGGAGGAACTTGCTTACGTTTCAAGACAAGTTATACCAGGTGCCCCCCTTTATTGTTTTATATTGTATTGTTTTAATACTTCAGTTACACTACTTTTGTTTAAAAAATAGCTTAGTTTGTATTACTTTCAAGTTTCACCATGATTTTAACACATTCCTTAAAACTGTATCAGTTATATTTGGACTCTTATATTAGACCTTAATACGTGGCATCATATATTAGACCTTAACATTGCCTGCAATGTTAAAGTCTAATATGTGAGAGGCCAAATATGTCTTAAATATGATACAATAGATCACATTACTGTGGCATCTTATGAATGCTGATAGTTAAGAACAGCACAGATATTGTTTCCTTTCTCAAAGAGAAAAGCTGTTGTGTCCCAAAACTGCTGATCTGATCTTCTGAAGAGTCCTGGGCACTTTGCTGAAGACTATTATTGTACTCTGAATTTGCATTTAAACACAATTTGCTCAACAAGAACTGAAGTAGCATCATCTTCCCACGTACACTATGGAATTTTCTGATAAACAAGGCAATATGTTTTGAATTATCTTGTTTACAAATCTTTTTTTGTTTTATCCTATAGCTTGATTCCAAACAAGTCCATGTGTTTTGGAGAGGGAACATAAGGCAATAGATATGTAATTGTGTATTAATTATGCTACTTAGCAGCTGCTACTTAGCTGGGAGAAGTGGAAGTAGGAACAAATCATTGTACTGCAATTTATCCAGGGACTGAAACAGCACTGAACACTAAGCAGTCAATTAAGTTTAATGTACTCACTGACACTTTAAAAATCCTGGACCCAAACCATGTAAAGGATGTACGGAAAATATTTGATGACGTGCATTACATACTGTCAGGGGACTGTAGGGGGTCTTCCAACTATCATGGCCTGTCAGCCCCTCCTCGCCTCCTCCCAACCCATTGCCACCAAGCATGACGAAATGAACAAAAGCGCGGCGGCTTCATCATATTATTCTCTGTCCCTCGGGTGGCGGGCGGCTCCTCCTGCGCTCCTCCAGCCTTCTTCTTCCATTGGCTGCGCGTGGGAGAGAAGAGGAGGAGGAGGAGGAGGACGGGCCGCTGGCTGCTGGTGGTGTGTGGAGGGCGAGGAGGGAGGAGGGCGGCGTAGGAGGAGGATGCGCCGGCGGCGGCGGCGGCGGGCAGAGCAGGGAGGCAAAGGCGGCAGCGGCGGCTCCTCCTACCAGCCTTCCTCCTCCACCGGGGAGGAAAAGGGGAGGAGCCTCCCCGGCCTCCCCAGGCGGCCCGGTGCCAACCGGTCTATTCATGGCAATTGAGAGAATGAAATTAAATGAACAATTCCTTCATCATATTATTCATGGCAAAACATCAGACTAGATATTTGGATCTGAAAGGGCCATACAAGGGGAGAGGCCTATTCAGGCTTTGAGAGAATATAATCAGCAAGAGCTCAGTTGCTTAGCTTTGTATATGCACATTCAAAACACTTTCCTTGCGTCTAATGGTTGTTGTTTAGAATTACAGCCTTCTGTTTAAATGTAGCCATTAGTAAGATGTCTCTTTTGCTCTTTTTACTTGCCACTTTTTCTCTTTTTTTTAGCATCTTTTAGTAGTTTTATTGTATTGTATTGAATACTGATTGTATTTGCTTTGCTTTTGTTTATTCTGTTTGCTCTGTTGGGGATTGTTATGTTTTTGGATTGTATTTGGGTAGTTATTGTGGGATGATACTTATGTACACCGCCCAGAGTTCCCTTCAGGAAAATTGGGCGGTTTATAAGTGCAATAAATAAATAAATAAATAGATAGATAGATAGATAGATAGATAGCTAGCTAGATAGATAGATATTAATGCCATTTAACTTTCAATCCCTATGCGCGATGTAACTCTTTTAAGACAAAAAGGGGGATCCATAGCTTAGAATTTCTGCTTCACAATCAGAATGTTACTCAGGAACTTGAATGTTCATGGGGGTATAGATATAGATAGCAATATGCTCTTTATGGTTTTCTTCCTATTTCATTATAATCAAACAGATGTTACATATGAGATTGTTTCATTAAGCATGCTGGCAAATGTTTACAAAGCCAACCTGATGGCACTGTTGTGGAACAGAAGCTTAAAAAAGAATGCTAGCATCTTTATGTACTATCAAACTTTAGTATACTCCATGATGACGGTGATGATTGGTCAATCATCCACTCCATCCCTCAGACACTCCATCCCTCAGACACAGATTGCTAACCACCAAGCCTTACCTCCACTGGCTCTACCTTTACTTCAGAAATAACTTTAGCAGGCACCAGCGTTTGAAGAGGCACAGATCTCCGAGATGAACAGAATCCAACCATCTCACAAATAACCTGTGGTTGCTGGAGACAGAACAGTTAAACAAATTATTTCCTGCAGTCTACAGAAAAGACTATGCCATCTTAGACCTTGACATTAAATTACACAGGATACAAAAGGAGTTCAAAACACAAGAAGGTAGTTCAGACAACACTACTACTACTATTCATAGTACCTTCTGTCAGAGATGCCCCAGCAAGTCAATCAATTTAGGTAATTCTTATCTACAGAGAAACATAATGCTTCATATTTGACAAGATAAGAAGATTTCAGCCAATGAAGTTAGATGCTTTAAGATCTCAAGCCAAAAGAATGTAGATATGAGCATTATGATGGTCCCTGAGCTTGAGGTACCCCAAAAATTAGCATTAATATTCCACTCTTATAATATTAAAGACATATTTGGTGTTCTGGGAAACAATCAGCTACCTATAAAGCCTAGCAGCACACTGTATTACTTCACCATTACAGCTAATGAGAAACAAAAAATTTATTGTTCAGTGCCACCTAAAAAAGATTATAAAGATTCACTTGAAATATATTTCAGTTATTGGTTCACATCACTTTTTAAGACTACGTCACAATTGTGTAGTATGAATAGTGACCTACCCAGAAAGCTACATGCAATTTTCAGTTTTGAGATGTTTTCTGATCAAAAGAATATAGTCCATATTGCAAAGCTGCATCATTCCCTGCTCGTTCTATATACAGTACACTGTATTGTAAAGCACATTTCCAACCTTCAAGCTAATGTGAATTAATGGCTTTTAGGTAAAGGTAAAGGTTCCCCCTGCACATGTGTGCTAGTCGTGTCCAACTCTAGGGGTGATACTCATCTCCTTATTCAAGCCAATGAGCCAGTGTTGTGCAAGTCCACGGCCATGTGGCCGGCATGGCTGCAAGGAAACATTGTTTTACCTTCCTGCTTTTTACAGCGGTACCTATTTATCTACTTGCATTTACATGCTTTCGAACTGCTAGGTTGGCAGGAGCTGGGACTGTTAATTTTTATCTTTTAGAAAGTGCTTGTTCCATTAATTTATTTCACTTTAAGTCTACCAACTCTCCATGAACTATTTTATTATCATGAGAATTCCCTACATCTTTGCATTTTGCTTATGACCTGCAAGAACAATTTTGTCGCATCTTATCTACTCTACACAGCAAAAAGCTAAAATGAAATTAAGTTCAACTAGAATATACACATTACATAGTTACTAATACAGTATTATTTGCTAATGTATTAGTAGTTGCTAAATTCAGTTCACCCCGGCCAAAATTCTGAAAATGTGTTTTTCTCTCAGTTTAAGCTGAATATTAGATGTTTAAATGCTCCCCCACCCATCTGTCCCAAATCTTTCAAAGGTTTCCCTACTGCCCCGGGGAACCTTTTAGGAGACTTAAGACCAGTGATGCAGAGATGTTAAAAGTCCAACAGTGCTGCCAAGCCACTGCCACTGGGTTCTAGACCATTTCCCATCAATCTAGTAATGATCTGACTTTGAAAGTTTCCCTCTCCACCATCCCAAGGCTTGTAAAGGCTTCCGCACGACAAAAAGTAACGTTAGGTATTCAGATCCAAAAACTGAGGTGGGTGGGTAAGAAACTCTTAATTATTGTAACTTAAGTGTTTCCAGCATCTAATCAAAGTAATGCCAGGCACAAAGTCATGTAACAGGATTTTGGCCAGTGAGCTAACATGGGACACATGGCTTATATATTCCCTTTATCTACAAGGAAACTGAACATTTTCCACATTTGGTCATCGACCACCCTTTACCAATACTGTTACGTTATCAAACAAGGCTTCTTGAAACAAATCAGCTTCGTTATCTGTAACTTTGTGTTGGCTTGTCTGACAAATCAGATCATCCACTAATCATAACTGTGTGATTTTCAAATAAAATAAAGGCAGGTTTAGGAAAAAATACTATGAAAAATTCTGATAGCTTCTTTGGAGCCACACTGGGGGGAAACGAGTGAGATGGAAAGCATCCAAGCTCAAAGCAGGTTGTACATTGATGTTGTCATGGTATACTATGGCTTACTGTGACATCTCATCTGTTCTCTATGAAGTAGTATCTATCCAAAGTTGCAGCACCTACCAGATCTACAAGCATGCATTTACAGAAGGACACTATATTAGTGTAACGACTACTATCACAACAACTCTTCCTAATATGTTTTCTTACTAAAGGATAAAAGTTAACTAGTTTGTTTTTCCACAAAACTGAGGAAAATGGGTTATTCATTCATTCATTCATTCCTCTCATGATGTCGACCCCTTTCGTTCTATACAAGTTGACATCAAAATGCAACATGCCTCTTTCCCCGTATTCCACGATGCCATTTAAAAGCAAAGATGTTCAGCATTTTAAAGTTAGGCTCTATAGGGTTCCCATGCAACAGCAGATATGCCAGAAGAAGCTCAGCACCAACTCACGTTTGATTAGAAAAGCCCTTCCTCTCCCAAGTCCTCCCCGACCTCAGTTTCTCCTTATTCATGCACTGCCTTTAGTACATCCGAAGAAACACTAGAGCTAGCATTTGCAGACATGCAGCATTTATTGCCAGCTAAACCATGACAGGCCCAAGGTCTTTGGGAACATTTACTCAGATGGTTAACAGCTAACCCAAATCATGTTCTGGGGGTGCCCAAAGCCCTCCTTCACTGTGTTTCCTTCCAAGAGAGAATGGCCAGACTTTGTGGGCTCCTTGGCCAGTTGACTCTGGCTAACGTTGCTTCAGAATCAGAAGCCTTTCAAAAAGAGCCACAATTTTGGTTCAGAATAGCAAAGGTAACATTCAACTGGCATCTGGAAATAGCATTTTCCAAAGCCACTATCAGGCCCTTGAATCTGTCAAAGCAGTACTCAACCACATCACAACTACCAACAAAGTTAGCAAGGGATTAAACTGTAGCCTCTCAGGCAAGGAGGAAAGCAATACACCACCACAAACAAGCTTCTCACATACCTGGTCCTGCTGTTGACAGAATGGAGAGAAAGGAAGACAAGACAGTTAACAACAAGAAAACAATCAAGCAGCTGGCTGGAGCATAGACAAATAACCTGTTTTGTGGGAGGACAAATCTACACTAGAATGCATTATTATTCTTGCTCTGTAAACCTTTAAGTCATTATTGTTTCATTTTTAGCTGACTTGTAATACTGAAAGGAGTTCGGGAATGTACACACAGTACAAGAATAAAAGACCCAGTTCTGTTCATTTTGTGTGTCATTTTCTCCTGGTACCTTAAGCTCTGGATGGAGCCTCAATATTATTGATTTTAACTTTTGCTCACATATACAAGATTGCGGGTAATTAGGTATGTATTTATGGAAGAAGTTAACCTTTAAAAGCTACATCTGACACAAGAGATATATGTTTAACCTCCAAGTTTTAAATATTCAATCAAAATCTACTTAATAAAGTCAGTCAAATGTCCATTATGGAATTCAAACCAGTTGTTAAATTACTTCTGGTGGAACAGATACTGAAACAGAGTATAAAACTATAAGCAACATTCATCTTACCATATGCATCAACATCTGGATAGCCATATCGGAATACTGTGAGATGTAGGACTTGCACTATTGGGAGAAAAAATATATAAATTTGAGATAAATCCCCAATACAAAAAACTGTAGCCATGTGTATCCCAGCCTTTAAACTGCTGTGCTCTTTGATATCCCCCCCCCCAAAAAAGTACGCTAGCCCCTTTTACAACTTGCCATATGGATTTTACAAGCGGCATATTTTTAATTCAAAGAGTGCAAGGTAGAATACAACTGCATTTCATTTCCCATCTTTAAGTTACAAAAGTTATCACGAGGATGATGGGGCTCAGAAATGGGATCTAGTCCAAAGTAATCCAGTAAGACTGATGACTCATGGGGGATGTGACCTAGTCTGACACTTTGGCCCCACAGACTAAATAAATATACAAGACCTTGTAAAGCGAGTGGCAGAAAGGCACGGGAGATACTGAGGCTCTTCATCTTTGCTAGCACTTAAGATGCCTTACTTTTTAAAAAGATAAACATTGGGAAAATCCATAGCTACTTTATTCTATTTTCATGTGATAAAGCTAACACAATCAACTCTTCAATTACCGTATCAACAAACGCAGGCAACAAACGTTCACATTCGTCCATGGCATGATCAATTAGGGAAGACACAAAGGTTGTATTACTTCTCACAGCTTCCTGAAAGTCGGTTAGTAGTTGAACACAGTCTTTACACACATCTCCATTTCCCTGCAAAAAATAAAAATAAAAATAATAGTGCACCTTAACAAAGCAGTGACTTTATTATGCCTCTTTTAACAGGTGGAAAAATGCTTTATATATTTTGGAATGTCTTGATTAAGTCACCATCAGTAATAACATTTACATCCATGGAAAAGCTTCCTTCCAAGAGAGACACCACAAACCTGTTTCATAAACTGTTAACCAATCACCTCAGGTGAGATGCTGAATCAATCTATTGAACGGAATTTAGGTATACACATATATCTACTATTAATTTCAATCCACCTCACAAAGCATCAGGCATTCTGCAATTTAATTTTACATTTCCCCCCCTCACACTTCAGTCCAGCAATCTCTCCCAGCATCATGTTAACACTGGCTTTGACTCTGGTGGTTCTTCTTTATCAGCTGATTTCAACTGTATGGCTCTGTTGCCTCTATTTCTGCACAAGCAGCTCACCATATTAATTTTTTCCAAGCCCAGAAGATCTATGTAGCTTCTGTACAAGTTTATATCTGTAATACTGTAGAACAAGTAAGATAGCATATGTAGCTAGGAGTTGGAAGGCCAATTATCCAT
Source organism: Phrynocephalus guinanensis (assembly GCA_037367245.1). Classification (NCBI taxonomy): domain Eukaryota; kingdom Metazoa; phylum Chordata; class Lepidosauria; order Squamata; family Agamidae; genus Phrynocephalus; species Phrynocephalus guinanensis. The sequence goes on along the minus strand of CM074735.1, from coordinate 38,831,972 downwards.
TCTAGCTTTAGAAGGAGATTGGATTTAATGACGATTGGGGTCCCCTTCCAGTGTTACAATTTTGATATTAATACTGAACTCATTTAACTGATGTAGCAGTTATTCTCATATTCTGTTTTATTTAGCTTTATTCCTGGAATAACATTTAATTAATATTTGATTCTAAATGGATGACACTTTTATGTAACTGAATCTTACACATAATTTTCAATATCTCTAATACACTGTGAAAACCCTATAGACTGGGACTAGTTTCAAAATGACTCAAGCAGTGTTCCTAATTTTTAAGAGAAATGGGCAAAACCAAAATTTGTTTGCCACAGAGGCTAGCCGGTCTAAATATACCAAAAACTACATCCTTTTCATAGTTGTTGTAGGAGAGTTCTGATAGGTTAATGCACCAATTATTAGGACCCCGTATCCACTGATTCGGTTATCCACGGTTGGCAAAGGGGAAAAAATTAAATAATTCAGCAGCCACAAAGTAAGCTGTAAAGCAAGCTGTTGTCACAAACAGCATCTGTAAAGCAAGCTATTGTCACAAACAGCATCTGTAAAGCAAGCTACTGTCACACAGAATGGCCATAAAGCAAGCTACCGTCTCAAAACAGCAGTCATAAAGCAAGCTACTGTGTGTATTTGGATATTTGTCAAATCATTTTACAGAAATGAACCTCTTTTTATGTAACCCCTTTCCCATTCAGACTTTAAATCCTCACCTGAGATTCTTGCTTAGGTTTTTCCTGGGGATAAAGAAGAAGAGGCACATTAGCCATGAAGGGAGAAGCCACTTCAGAGAAGTCCAGTTCAGGAATCCTGTTAGACTGAAGTTGCTTCTTCAATTTCATTTCAGCCAAGTGCTTCTGAAGAGACTGGCACAACGTGAGTGCATTACATACGACTTCAGGATTATCCTAAAGATCAACAGAAAACAATATAGTTAACTGCCCTTGTCTGTATTACACTCAACAATACAAATTCTGAGTATAACTCGACAACTTCAATGGATGGGTACTAGGCTAACCAAGTAAACACAACAGTCAGTTACATTTATCCTGTTTATTCTGGTATATAAGAATTGTTTTTCTTTATAAAGGCAAGCTTCAGTTGTAGTACTTTACTTACAAGTTCCTCTTTGATCATATCCAGAATGTTCGGCAAGTAAGCATCCACCATGTCCTTGCACTGAGTTACTAGGCCTTGGTCAGGAAGAAACTCACATACCTTAGACATATAGGCATATATTTCTTCCTAAGACAGGAGATAAATAGATTAGTGTACATATCTTTAAAGAAGAAACTGTTTGCCCATATTTCATGCCAGAGAAGAAACCTTCAATGACCCTTCCAAACCATGAAAAGACACCAAGCAAAATGCTTTAGAAGGTATTTTTGAAAACGGCATTTCCTTCTTTTTCATGGACTACAGCAGCTGATACCAGGTTTTCCTAAGTGTTACATCTAAAGAAATGTGATATAACCCACCCACTAATTTCAACAAGGCTATCTCCATGTTTGTTTGTTTATTCAATTTATATACTGCCCATTCTGGTGCGGCTCTGGAATTCATGGAGTCCATGACCTCCATGAGCCTGTCCCAGCATGTTTCTTGTCCCACCCACAGATCAGGGCACACCCTAGACTTGGTATTTATCTCCATGTCGGGGGGTTTCCAATCTGGAGGTAGGGGACATTGTCTCCCTGCCGGTGTCATGGTCAGATCATCACCTGCTGTCCTTTTCCCTGTCGGTCACGGCCCCTCCCCACGGGGACCCCCGGCCACTTGTTTGGGCCCGCCCCCGGAGGCTTCTGGATCCAGTTCAGTTCCGGGAAACCTTCGGGGAGCTTCCTGGCGGGTTGGCTGGCGATCCAGCTGGAGGGACCGGACAGCATTTAATTGGGCTGCCGTTGTTATCCAGACTAGACGCTACATTCGTGCGATCAGGGAGGCCAAAACATCATACTACTTCCTGAGAATTGGTGACGCCTCGAACTGCCAGGCAGAACTTTTCCGGGTGGTTCGCGACTTCACCAATCCTAGTCTGGTGAGGCCTCCTTCTACTGAGTTCAGTAGTGAGACGTCCGCAGCCTTTTTTAGATCGAAGATAGAGGCCATCCGGACCGGTCTCGACTCCGGTTGCTCTAGTCTACCCTCGGCATCCCCTGACGCTGCACCCCCTGGCATGGTTGAGTTTGGGCTTGTTTCCTCTTTGGAGGCCTCCAGGGCTATTGCCCACTGTCGGTCCGTGTCCACCCCCTTCAACCCTTGCCCTTCTTGGCTAATAAAAGCAGCCGGAGGGAGTATGCCAGAATGGGCTTCCACCATCGCCACAGCCTCCTTCAGTGAGGGGGTTTTTCCCTCCCGCTTGAAGGAGACTGTGATAAAGCCCATTCTTAAAAAACCAGGCATGGCGTCGGACGTATTGGCTAATTATTGCCCGATCGCCAATGTCCCCTTCATCGGCAAGGTCCTCAAGAGGGTGGCCACGATCCGACTTCAGACCTTTTCGGAGGAACACCAGCTCCTTGACCCATGCCAGTCTGGGTTCAGGCCGGACCGGGGAACTGAGACAGCTTTGGTCGCGCTGCAAGATGACCTCATCCGGGGGGCCAACAGGGGTTGCTCTACCCTGCTGGTTCTCCTGGATTTGTCAGCGGCCTTCGATACCGTTGACCATGGTATCTTACTGGGCCGGCTCTCCAAGGTGGGTATCGGGGGCACTGTTCAGTTGACTCCGGGCCTTCTTGGAGCGCCGTCCCCAGTATGTGCAACATGGGGGCGAGTTGTCGGCCCCGAGGACACTCCCTTGTGGGGTTCCGCAGGGCTAGTCTCTCTCCCCTATGCTGTTCAACATCTATGTGAGGCCGCTGGCAGGGGTCATTAGGAGATCTGGAGTCTGCTGTCACCAGTACGCTGATGACACGCAGCTCTATCTCTCCTTTTCCACCTCTGCAGATGAAGCTGTCCAGATCCTCGAACAGTGCCTGGAGGCAGTCATGGCATGGACCAAGGCTAACAGACTCAAACTCAACCCCGAGAAGACCGAGGTGTTATTCTTCAGGTGCTCCCCATCTGGTTATGGAGGCCCTCTCCCCTGCATGGAGGGTATTTCCCTCCAGCTGGCGGACAGGGTTCGGAATCTGGGCGTGGTCCTGGACCCAGCCCTCACCATGGAGGCCCAGGTGGCGGCCATGTCCAGAACCGCTTTCTTCCATCTCCGTCAAATCGCCCAGATTCGCCCATACCTGGATGGGGACTCCCTGAGAACTGTTGTGCAAGCGCTGGTGATCTCGAGGCTAGATTATTGCAATGCGCTCTACATGGGTTTGCCCTTGAATCTCCTCTGGCGTTTGCAGCGGGTGCAAAATGCGGCGGCCAGACTATTGGTGGGTGTGCGTCGTTTCGACCACATCACCCCGGTTCTGGCTCGCCTGCATTGGCTACCCATTGCATCCCGGATTAGATTCAAGGTCCTGGTTTTAGTTTATAAAACCCTCCATGCCTTGGGACCTTACTACCTGGAAGAGCGAATCACCCAGCGGTCAACTTCGGCCCGTCCTACGAAGATGTCGCGGGCGCACTCGCTTCGGGTGCCTATGCCCAGAGAGGCCCGGAAAACCTTAACTCGGAACTGGGCCTTTTCTGTGGCGGCTCCCTCTCTCTGGAACCACCTCCCCCAGCGAAGTGCGCCTTGCAGAGTCCCTGCCGGCCTTCCGGAGGGCACTAAAGACCTGGCTCTTCCGTGAGGCCTTTGGTGACCTAGTGTAGTAGGTTTCCCCCCCCCCCCCTCCGCCATCCGTTTGTATAATCTGCCATCTGCAGTTTTGCCAGGGCTAAATTATTTTTTATATATATTTCTTATAATAATGTTTGTCTACCGTAGTATTTAGTTATGTGTTGTGTGGCTGGCTGAACTTGTTCAGTCTATTGTAAACCACCCAGAGTTCCTTAGGGAAGATGGGCGATATAGAAGCTTAATAATAAATAAATAATAAAATAAATCTAGCCATTTTGTATACTCAAGGAAAGTTTTTTTTTAAAGACAATTAATGTAACAGTATGAAGGGACAGCTTCAAATTTTACTATCTTACTGCTTGTCTATCAGATGAGAAGCAAAAGGCACCACAAAGGAAAAGGACCCCCCTCTTACCTCAGTGGCATTGTCCTTTAAGACTTTCGCAGCCACAGCAACAATGTCTTTACACAAGTCACAAGGGATGCTTTTCTGAGAAGACAAGACAGTTCTAATTAATAAAAGGGCAGGAACATCTTGTTACCCAATAATATACCACTTTCTTTAAGTCCAATGAATGGAATTCATTCTCTTCTTGCATAGTTTTTTTAACAGCAGCAAATAGCTATGTTGCCAAGTTTACAGAATCAAGACAAAAAGTAGCAAAGACAGGTGTGAGGAACAACAGTTATATAAAGGTTGGCACACAGCAAGAGAGGCTGCCCTTGTTTTGCCTGATTGAACTGTGAGTATAAAAGTATGGAAATCCAACACAGATCCGAACCACTTTTTGTTACATCTGTTCACATCCAGTTTAATGCCCGCAGCACTTACTACGGTAGGCTTGTTCCAAACAGTCTGCCGGCAATGCTTCACTGCTTTGCAGCTGGATGCAGTCTGCAAGTTTCGGCACCATACTTCAGGACCTTTTGTGCAATCGTTCTGCAGTAGGAGGGGACTTGCCAAAGCTGCTGGAAGGAAAGCAAATTTTCAGTTTGGTTGGAAACAAGCAGTCAGCGTTCTGTCTAGTATCCTTGGAGAGTTTACCAAATCTTGCAACTGATAATGACCAACTTATTCCAAAGTACACTTTCAACCCGCTAGCACGCAAAAGAACAAGATTTCAGCATAATTGTGAAAGCACTCAGAAACACTATACAGTGATGCCTTGAATTACGAATGCCTTAAACAACAACACAAAAATGGAATTACAAAGGGCCGGTATGGGGAAATTTTTAGTTCCAAAAATTTAGCCTCCCCCCCCCAAGTTATGTGGTGCCTTGCTGGGTCGGGGCAGCCAGCAAAAGCCCTTTCCCAAAGATAGCTCTGAGCTGTTGAAATCAGCTGTCAGGCTGCCAGTTGGTTGAGGGCTCTCCCCACCCCACCCCCCTCATAAAGGTAGGGAATCTTTTCCCCTGCTTTGCTGGGTTGGGGCAGCCAGCTAAAGCCCTTTTCCAAAGATGGAAAAGAGCTTTCACTGTCCCTGGGGCAGTGAGCTATTGAAAGCGCTTTCAAAAACCCAACAACCCCATAAAGAGCAAGACAGGAAAGGGCTTTTGCTGGCTGCAAAGTCACCTCTCGCTCCCTAACCCCCCCCCAACACTTGGCCGAGGCATCAGAATTGAGAAAAAGGTCTTAATCCCACTGTTCCTCTGCAAATCTATGGACACAGAATCAACCCCCTTACCTCTTAAGTGCTACGTTTCAAGAAGTTGGGTGAACAGAAGGTTGTTTGGAATGGAATAATAGTTTGGCATAAGGAGCAAAGTTTGAGGAGGGAGGGGCAAGCATTAAAATGAAAGTGAAACCTTTTGAGCACAGTACTCCACATCTTGAGATCTTTATGTGTATAGCGGCATGATGGTTATCATCATATTGTTCTCACTCTCTCCCTTGAGGAGAAAAATCTGTAATAGCAGCAGGCGGTAGAAGATAGCCAGTTTGGGACTATCTAGACCAGTGTGGGCGAGCCTATGGCACTGGTGCTAAAGGTGGCACTCAGTGCCCTTTCTGTGGGCATCCGACATCGCCCCTTCACAGCCACCTGTATGTATTCAGGTTAAATTGCTAAACTGGCATGTTGTGAAAAATTAGTGGGTTTTGAATCGCCGTTTGGCACTTGGTCTCTAAAAAGTTCACCATCACTCATCTAGACTGTCAGTCTAAATTTTTTTCATAGATATTTTAACCACATACGTTAACAAGCATGGATGTTTAAGCAAATACAAGCATACATCATGCTATATAGTGTTACTGTCTTGGTTAAATAAAACTATTTAAATTGTTATTATTAAGGTAATGATTATTTTTCTCATTCCAATAAAGTACAACAGAACAGTTGTCCAAATATGAATGGTTAACCTATTAAACTGGAGATAGTTCATCTTGCAATAATTTCATAATTATCTAGCTATGTATTCCTAATGGTATATAACCACCAAAGCAGTAATTTTCTAATATAACTGTAAAACTAATCTGAAAAGTTATTATTCTAAAAGTGAAACCTTTATCGGGTTGTAAATATTAAGTTTAAAACAACTTCAGCAAGAATGAGTCTTTGTGTAGAAAATCATGATTTAAATTGAGCCTTACTAATGATTTAAATCATGATTAAAATCAAATCCACCCTGACCTTAACCCAGCAGGTTTTTTTGAAAGACCCATGCTCACAGCCCCCTCCTTGTGTGGCGTTTGGGGCTTCCGTTTGAATTGTGTTTTGAATTATGAAAATGTTGAAATACGAAAACTCCATTGGAATGGATTAATTTTGTAATTCAAGGCATCACTGTACACTTAAGAGAAATTTTGGGTTGTTTCCTTTTTAATTGTTTACTAAATGCAGAAGCTACAACAAAAGTCAGAGAAGATCCTGACCACAAAGACTTCATCACAAGATATCTGCCATCAACCAATTAGGAAATACTAGAAAACTGCAGATAATGATCTTGAGTGTGTAATTGCACACTTCCATTCATTCATTCACACAACTTATATGCCGCCCATCACCCCAAGGTCTCTGGGCTGCTTACTATTCAAAATTAAAATGAACAATCAAAATAATTAAAAACAATTTAAATAGCAATGAACAATTTAAAAGCAGTTAAAACCTTTAAATATGATACAGGACCCGCAATACCAGTTTTAAAAAACTCTGGAACAGGAAGGTTTTTACCTGGCGCCGAAACATCAATGTTGGCACCAGGTGGATCTCATTCAGGAGGGTGTTCCATATTTTGGGGGACAATTGCTGAAATGGCCATGTACCTACAAGCTATCCCTTCCACCTCCTTGAGGGATGGCTATTAGAAGGGCCTCCTGGGTAGACCTTAGTTGCTGGGTAGGTTCATATGGAAGGAGGCAGTCCTTCAGGTATCTAGGGCCTCCGTTAAGGGCTTTATATGTTAAAACAAGCACTTTGAATTGGGCTCAGGCAACAACTGGTAATCAAAAACTATTCCGTGAGGCGTTTGGTGACTTGGGTTGACTCCCCCCCCACATCTGCCTGCTGTTTTTTAAGTTACTTGAGTAGTTTCTTTGTTTAATTGTTCTTGTGCATTTGTTTGCTTTGATAATTTGTTTCATTTTATATTGGTGTAAACCGCCCGGAGTTCCTCCGGGAAGACGGGCGGTATATAAGCTCTAAAATAAATAAATACATACATAACAATGTAGCTTGTACAGAATCGGCATAATGGCGGCCCCACCACACACTAGCCAATTCTGAACCAGTTGCAATTGCTTGACCTTCTTCAAAGACTGCCCCCAAATACAGCACATTGCAGTAATCAATACAGGATATACCCAGCACATGCGTAACTATCATGAGGCTCCACTCATCCAGGTAGAGGCGCAGCAGATATATATCAAGTCTTTTTTATTTATTTTTTTCAGGATTTTTCAATGTCTGTGCCACTTCAAATTTTGCCTGATAGTCAACTTCTAAATATTGAGTAGTGATAACAAAACCTAACTTTTGTCTATTATACTATTGCTGTTTTACATTTCTAGTATTTTAACACCTGTTTTCCAATTCACATAAATACGCATGTGAGTGTTAACGTAAGCATGCAGATGGACACATGAGAAAAAAAATCAGAGGAAATGTTCATAACTAACAAGTATATTCTCAAGAATTTTTCTTACTAAAATCAAGGCACTTACATTTTACAATTCATAAAATGCAGCCACACAACTGTGTGATGTCATATACAATGAATTTCATGTTGCCTTTTCTCTGAATGTATCTAGTTCTAACTTCTAACTACAGTGGACCCTTGTATAACAAACAGCTTGTATAACATAAAATTTGTACAACATAAAAAATTCCGGAGATAGGGGAAATTTGCTTAACATAATTGCCTATGGGGAGAATCCGCACAACATAAAAATGGGAACACTCCATTTTTAATGCATTCCTATGGGAATTTGTATAAAGGAAAATTTGCTTAACATAATTTCATTTGGAACGAATTAATTCCTTTATACAAGGTACCACTGTATATCAAAATTAGTATTAAAAGAATGCAGAGGATTCCAGATATTTTATTTAGCACAGAACTCACTCTAGTTAAGCCTTAGTACCTATGTTGCTATATAAGTAATTAACAGTTTTTCTCTCTAGCACACACAACTTTGCCTAATTCCAAAAATATGTTTTGCAGATTTGTCATATACTTCCTATCAGTGTTCAGTGCCTTTTTCTGGAATATCATGGTAAGCTTTTTTTTAGCAGGCAATATTTTATTTAGAAGCTTAATTTCTTAGGATGAATGCACATCACCCACTTTGCCCCACTATCTTGGTCAACAGTTCAAGCAATGCATCCGGCAAGCTACTGTCTGCAATTCCTTTTTTTTCTAGAGCAGCCACAAATGTAGCTATAAAGACAAAAAGATAAAGAAGGAAAACCTTCAGCAACATGAACAGAAAAGGATATTATGCCGTAGCAAAAAATGCTGGTTTTCTACACTGATTTCAAACATACCCCACCTTCTGTTTGAACAGAATATAGCAACTTGGAGTTACAGTGGACCCTTGTATAACAATCAGTTTGTATAAATCTGTACAACATAAAATTCCGGAGATAGGGGAAATTTGCTTAACATAATCGCCTATGGGGAAAATCCATACAACATAAAAATGGGATTACTCCATTTTCAATGCATTCCTATGGGAATTTGTATAAAGGAAAATTTGCTTAACATAATTTCATTTGGAACGAATTAATTCCTTTATACAAGGTACCACTGTACTGTTTAATCTAAAACAGTTCTCAATGTCTGGTCCAAAAATGTTCTTGGACTACAACTCCCAGAAATCCTGGCCAGTGGTGAAAGCTTCTGGGAGTTTTTTTAGCCCAAGAAATATGGGGACCCAAAGTTGGGAACCACTGGTCTAAATCATATTAAAAACCAACAAATGGTTGATCTGAGTACCAGTTTCAAAATAGTGCCAGATACTAAAGTTTTAAGGAAAATCTAAGGTTACAAGTAGATGATCTCTTAGGAGGGCCACGTGCTATTTGTTGGTAGCACATTGGTCATGCTAGCAAGAGGAAGAGTTAAGAGGTCTAATTAGCATATTTTAAAAGCACTCAGACATTGATGCAATGGGTTTAGAACAATTTTAACTAAAATGCTTTTCTAAAACTAAAAAACCTCTAGTGCCCTCTAATGGTCAACATTTTAGTCCAAAACCTTGGACATATTATAAAGGATACCAGCAGTGCTGGGGGTTCCTGAACACATGGCAAAAAATATCCCATGGCCCTTACAGGGCAGAGAGGGATTTTAACAAACTCTGTTGTGTTTTGTGGACAGACAGCCATGAGCACTACATATAGCCACACATGTTGCCAACTCCTGCCTTTAGCCCATTAAGCAGTAATAGCTACAATAAAAAGGTAAAGGTAAGGGCTCCCTCAGCCCATGCGTGCTAGTCATGTCCGACTCCTGCTCATCTCTGTATTCAAACCAAAGAGCCAGTGTTGTGCAAGTCCGTGGCCACATGGCCAGCATGGCTGCATAGAAACACTATTTTATCTTCCCGCTTTTTACAGTAGTACCTATTTATCTACTTGCATTTACATGCTTTTAAACTGCTAGGTTGGCAGGAGCTGGGTTTAACAGCTACAATACATAGCATTAATAAGTGTACTAGAACCTGTACTTTAAATGTATGTTTTTAGTCTATTTACAAATGCCAGAAATATAATTACCCAAATCCTATTTGCTCTTTATGTGCACAAAAGAGGAATCACAGTTAATGAACAAGGTGCTAGGCAAACAACTGGGTGTGAAATTGGACGAATCACTGACACTTAATAAATTAGCTGCAGCAAATGTTCTTTCTTTGACATAAAGAAGCAACAGAATTTTGCCAGTTTTCATACACACAAATCCAAGTTCTTCATATCAAGAATCTTGTTAAACCCTGAACAATGGTGCATGCTGTGGCCCATAATTTTTCTTTTTTTAAAAGCACTGAACAGTTCTTCATTTCACAATTGCATATACACTCACTTTGGGAAACATGTATTATCTGAATCACTAAAACAAACAAGATTTGACATATCCCAAATAATGATGCCCCATTTAACATACCCACTCAAACTCAGTCGCTTTAGCAATTAAGAAAGTAGGCTTCACATGCAAACAATTTCTTCACTGTACACCATTCTTCCCTAACATTAAGGGTTGTGAGGCACTACCCCTGGACAGCCACAAACATACAAGAACGGCTGCATTGGTGTTGCACACGGGAACATCACCCCAAAAGAACATCTTGAGAACATATTGAGCAGGAAAACAAAGTGCGAGATAGAAAAGTTAGTGATTTACAAAAGGCTGATAAGGCTGACAACGATAAGAGGCATAATAACCCTCTACAAGTCTCATCCGATATCAGCTGTTTTGCTCCACACACAGGCTGAAGGTCATTTCTGTCCTCTAGAGTGAAAAAATCCAAAGTGACTTTTTCTTCCATGTGTTCATCAATAAAATCTTACCCATTTATTTACAAAGCCCACTGATTTGGTTTTTGAAAGCATTGTGCACTATTTGCACATGCTTCTGGTTCTCAAAACTTTTGTGAAGAAATAGCTTAAATTTTGAACCATTCTCTCCAAGAGGAAAGTAACTGACCTCTGTAGAAAACAGGATGCCTAATTAGATGCTACTCCAGCACAGCTCTCCATATTATCTAATTAGCAAGTAATGCAATAGACTGGATATCTTCATGCCTTACTTGGTCCTCTCAAAGTGTTTGCTGCTGGGAGAACCTTTCATCCAATTCAACAAGAAACTTCTCAATTGGACTGTTGCCTCATATCTGTTGTCCTTCTGGAAACAGGCAAAGACCTTTCTCTTGAGGCACGTTTTCCCTGAATGATGGACTACCATTATGTCTCTTTTATCAATCAATCAATCAATCAATTTTATTTTACAGCCAAAGGCCCGATAAGTCTCTTTTATATGAATCTATAGGTTCACATAGACTTTGTGTTTATAACTACTTATAACCTTGTAGCTTTAATGTAATGTTGGCTATTAAGGCTGTAAGACAGGGGTGTCCAAACTTTTTGCAAGGAGGGCCAGATTTGGTGAGGTGAAAATGTGTGTGGGCCGACCATTCAGGCACATTTGGCCCCTGGGCCGGACTTTGGGCAAGCCTCTAGGACATGCAAGGAGACAGGAAGGATGCTGCAGCAACGGAGCCAGGGCGGGTAGGCTGGGCAGGGGGCTGGGGGGACAGACGGAGGCAGGGAGGGCAGGCAAACTGTAAAACTATTAAGCTGACATCTCCATCCAGTATGGGGAAAGGCCAGGTGGTGGGGATATATGATAGGCTGAGCTGGCAGAGAGAAGAGACTGCGGGCCACTCAGAATTTGAAAACTGGCCACATTTGGCCCCTGGGCCTGACTTTGGACATGCCTGCTGTAAGATGTCCCTCAATTCCTTGTTCTCAATACTTGAACATGTCCTAATTGTTCTGGACTGTATATTATCCCTCATTACTGTAACCTGCCAAGGAGAAAGGCAGGGTAAAAATATTCTAAAAAAATAATAAACAAAACCCATATGACTCATCTTCAAATTAGCAGTGGGCATGCCACTTAGATTCAAGATGAGCCTAAGGGACTGATTCTTTACCCTTATTTGAGCCTCAAAGCTGACACGACTCCTGGGAGGAGAATCAAACATTTAATGGATGTGAGGTAAATGTTCCAGGCTTAATGTAATATAATTTGAATTATATTACAGCCTTGTCTGCTTTCCCTTCTTCACCTGCTGCTGCCCCCAAAGGCACATGGCAGGGAGAGACAGAATGAAACCACCAAGGCATTGATGCTACCAGCAACAGGGGGAAGAGCACAGCGTGCTGAGGGGCTCAGTTCCCCTCCTTTGCTCTTCTTTTCTCCCTCACTAGAGGTCACTCTGGAACACACACACCAGTGTCGTGCCCAAGGGTACAAGCCCGACTGGAACTGCCCCCATTCCTGTTGTAGCCCTGCTGCTTGGCAGGGCCAGACCTCATGATTTCACAGACTTTGTAAGGCCTGCAGGCCAGATGGCCCCACCCCGGCTCTTAAGAACAATACCACTTAAAGAAACCTGATAAGACCATGTTCTTTCTAAGTTTGATGAATGAACAGCCTTGAGAGCTATCAACATTCGGTTTTTGCCTGAACATTTATAAACCACTTTGAAGCTGAAAACCCAGTTCTAAGAGTAAATGGAGTTCTCCTGTGCTACTAAGCCTTATGGCAAACTTAACAGGGTTTTTGCAGCATGTGAGATATTTAAAGAATAGGATTTGAACTCATGTCTCCTACAACTCCACACTGGCTCTCATATGTATTTGTAAACATGTATATGTTGAACTGCCTACAATTAATTAAAACACTAAAGGAGACAGTCTGCTAGCTGAATGGCTTAGTGAGTTAAATATCTGGTGGCAGAGACAGGCGTAGAGAGCTCAATTATTCATTGTGCCTCAGCCCCAAGATGCTCCAGAAAAAGGGAATGGTTAATCACATCCAATTATTCTCTACCTAGAAAACCCTGAAAAAAGTCACCACGTGTCAGAATTAACTTGACGGCACAGAAAAAGAGACAGGTACCTGACCTAACCAGAAAAGAAGACCAAGCAGGAGATGCAGAAAATTATTCAGCAGTAATCTTAAAATCAGTTCTGACTTGACTGCACATAACCATTTAAAATCAAAAGCAAAGAAAGAGAGGGGATATATATTGTATATATAAGATAGCAATAAGTCTACTGAAAAGACCAAATATGAATGTTGACAGATTATTTAAATACAGTATTATCCTGTTCTGAAACAAATACTGAAGATGGAACGATGAACGATATCTAATTTAGCTGGCTACCCATGCATTTTATCTGCATTACAGGCACAGAACAAAGTTTAATTTAAAGTATGAATTACAAAAATAAAAAATAAACACAGAAAAACATTTGCTTTGCCCATCTTTACTTTCAGAGTGCTTTAATCTGGCTAAACTAGGCTCGCCCTCTATAGGTTGAAATTGGTATGCTTTTGTGGTCCATTTCATAATTACAGTAAGTGCTTAGGTTCTAATCTAGGGAATAGCTTCAATACACAATTCCTGAATTAACAGAACTCAACAGAATTTACATATTAATTGTAAATTAACTGATTCACACCTATATAAATCAGTCTTTTAAAATAAGTAAAACCAAAACCTGCATTTCTGCACCACCATTCATTAGGGAGGTTAATACCTCTTAAAGGCAAAACATATTATGGTATAGGTAGAAATGAGGCAATGGAGAAAGGGGAAAGCTTTCAGCACTGAAAATGTGTCTCACTTTTGTCCTTCTGCTGGGTAAATCAAATCAAACTCATGGCGATCCCACGGAGTTCATTAATTTCAGCTACAGCCATTTCTCTCAAGAGAACAGGAGAGACAGACGTTTGACTTGTCTAACTCAGAAACCCAATTAATTAATACATTTGTATTCTAAACACACATGATAACTGAAAACATTTCTATCAAGTTTTTCCTTCCATAGTTGAGTGTAAAAGGGAACACATAAAAAGGGCACAAACTTTAATGGAGGGTGGCACACATGAATATCTCAATTCTTGCACATGAGTTACCAATTAATCTGACATCCCAAACCAACAAAAATGTACTTTTTCTATTTAGGATGTCCTACAACAGTGTTTTCCAAACTTGGACACATCAATAGTCTTAGACTAAAACTCCCAAGAGTTTTAACCACTAGTTGTGCTGGCCAGGATTTCTGGGAATTATAGTCCAATAACATCTGGTCACGCCAGATTGGGAACTTCTGCTCTAGAAGAGGCCTGCACAATGCGTCGACCATGGGGTGCTAAGAAGTCACCCGCCAGGTCTCCACCCGCCTCCCAACTTGAGAGTGCTCCTCCTCCACTGCCAGCACCACAGAGCTTGGGGGAAGGGCAAGAGGGTGCTCCTCCTTCTCCGTCAGTGCCGTGGAACTTGGTGGGTGGGTGGGGCGTGAGCAGGATCTCCTCCTCTGGCCCTGTGAGCGTCGCAGAGCTTGCTGGGTGCGGGGGCGAGCAGGCACTCCTCCGCCAGCGCCACGGAGCTTGGTGGGTGGGTGGGGCAGGCAGAGCAGTTGTGAGGACTTGGGAAAGAAGCTCACGGGGATATGCCACGGGCAAAAGGAGCCCATGGACAGCCCTGCTCTAGAAGATCATCTAGTCTAGTTTTAGGTACAGCTGCAGTATTACAAAGTTGATATAGTGAAGTCATCCCCATGGTGAGAGTGTGATGAAAAATAATCTTCCCCTTTCAATAATTAATCTTTTCAATTATGCTATAAGGAATAAACTAAAAGCATCTGAAGACGGCCACAACAGCAGCAAGAGAAATCAACCATCAGATGCTCCCTGAATATCAAGTCAGTTCCTAAAGAGGAGCAAAGAAAAGTATTTAGCACAAGTTTTCTTTCTCTTGAGGGTGATGTAATGGGGCAGCCTTTGTTTACAATTGGGCCACAGAGCTGTTACCAAGTTAAAACAAATGAATCTGAACAGAAACAAATCCTTGTCTCTGACGATTTCACAGAATTCAGACCCAAATATTTCAAACAGACTTGCTGATAGTAATTTATCCTAAGAGGAAAAAATGCTCAAAAAGGTGAGCCTAAACACATGCTATTTTAATCTTTTTATAGCTTTAGTAAGTCAGATAACCATTTCAGTTTAGAGAAATCTAATTGGTCTATGCTTCAGTAGGTTTCAGCTGGGCATCATACATTAAAAAGCATGATTTCAGGCATATCTTGTTGAAAGCAAATTTGTTCACTTTTGCTTCCTAGAAGCAAGGCAATCATATATGTTATTTAATAATAATAAACATATGACATACAGCCTACTGACATATTGCAGAATGTAACTCCGTAATACACTAATGGATGAAAACCCAATATAATGCATCTGTTATATTCCAAGTTATATTAAATTGACTTCACTGGTTACTTCTTGATGTGCTTAAGATATAAAATGCAAGTAAGATATAAACAAAGCAAGTCACCAATTTGAGACAGCATATAACTCCAGGATAGCTTCATAACTATGAGCCATTTCTTAAAGAACTACTGTATTTAGCACCAATCTGCTTAATTATAGTTTTAAGTACAGTGCTACCCCAACTTAAGAGCAGAAAACTGTTGGCATTTTAACTGCCGCCTCACAAATTTTAGATATGGTCTGCTTGACTTACAAATATTTTTTATTTGTAAACTTATTTTTTAAAATTTTTAGACAGGTACTCCGATATAAGAGTAGTTCAACTTATGAGCATGCATTTGGAACGGATTAAATTCGTAAGTCGAGTTACCAGTGTATTCCACAATAATTCTGTAAGGATGCACTCTTACTATGGAGTTTGGTTAAAAACATGACTCATATTGGTTCTGCAGTTCTCATTTCCTGAATCACTCCTGGAGATAGCAACAAGTTGTTATAACTTACTGTCCTGTATTTATGAAGCATATGTATCTAAGTCAGATAAATTTAAAAGGATCTCATAATGAGCTTAATTATCTATCATCTGACCTTTCTTTTCTATCAGATTTTGTGACTTCTACTTCTTTAAATAAGGTGATGGTACCATTCACACCAAACTTCTGGGCTCATTTCATGCCGTGTCTCACATTATAAACTGGAACACTAGTGAAATCTATAAGATCTAAGATGAGTACATGAATCAAACTCCATTACCTTACTCAAGGGGTTTTTTTCAGCTATAAGGTGATAAACCCTGGAGTTCTATCCAAAATTCCTCACATTTTATAAAAGCTCTAAAATGTTCTGAACCAGGATGCTCCACTAACAGAGAAACATTGTTTGAAACCATATACTGTAAGCTCTAGAAAATGCACTGCCATTGGTTAGATCAACTCCACACGTCTTCTTTCCACAGCATATATGGCAGCTGCTACCAACTGCCCCTTCTGCAGTGCAAACTGTGTTTTTTGCTCCCCTCTCCTTGCACTAGCTCCGTAGTTTAGATATTCTGGCTGTAGAGCCAGAGGTTGGGAATTCAATCCCTCACTGTGCTTCCTGGATAGAAGCTGGACGCAATGATCCATAGCGTCTAAGTCTAAGTTGTTGATGATGATTCTGTTCTAAGGCTGACATATGGAGGACCATGACTTGCACATCTTCTGGCGGAGAGGTAGCTCCAAAGGCTCCTGTGAGATTCTTCCAAAGAAATGCACATCTTGTTGTAAGCGAAAAAACTCCCCCCCCAAAAAAAAAAAAAACAAACGGAAAGGCAGATAATCTTTTAAACAGCAAAACCACCGATATTTATGGAAGTGGAAGGCACTGCTGGCTGTTCTGTTAGTCATCAAGAGAGACAGATAGGCAGGGGTCCTGCCCTCCCCTGAAGGGAACAAACCTCTCAACACCAGGCACACTGGGATCAAGCGGCAAGGGAACAGGCATTTCGCTGCAATTCCTCACCCAGGCTAAGGATATCTGCATGGCAAATCGGATGCAAAATGCTAATAATCCAGCAAAGCAGTTCATAAAATGTTTTATGCATAGGCCTGTGTGTTTGGAGTGCATCTGGAGAGGGAGGGAGGGAGGCAGGGAGGAGGAGGAAAAGGAGGACAGGGAAGCAATCAGCTTAAGCCGGTCATCACAACATTTCAAGGGCGGGCGACAGCGACGTTTTGTTGGGGTGGGGGTGGAGTGGGGGGGGTAAGAAAAGGGGCAGGCACGGCCACGCCCCAAGCCTAGTAAACAAACTCGTCGCACAAGCCAGGGCTGGCTTTCCGAAAACAAGGGCCGGAGTGGAGTACAGTGGACCCTCGTAGAACAACATAAAAAATTACGGAGATATGGGGAAATTTGCTTAACAGAATCGCCTATGGGGCGAATCCGTACAACATAAAAATGGTCGCGATTAGGGGATTACTCTGTTTTCAATGCATTCCAATGGGAAATTTGTATAAAGGGAAATTTGCTTAATATAATTTCATTGGGGACGAATGAATTCCTTTATACAAGGTACCCCTGGACGAAGCAGGAGACCTGGAGGGCTGCAATGGGGGGTGGTGGGGTGGTGGGGAGAGATAAAAGGGGACGTGGAGAGAAGAAAAACCCTTTGGCTTGCAGCGATCATGGGAGTAAAAACCGAGGAGGGAGGGGGGGAACAGCCCCGAGGGAGGGAAGGAGGCGAGTTTTATAATGGCGACCGAAGAAAGAGAGGAAGCTTGGCCCGGTTTAAGATGCCTCGGGGAAAGCTCCCGAGGGGGGGGACCTCGCCTCAAGAAGGAAAAAAGGCGACCTTTCTGTGTCGAAGGAAAGCCGCCCTCCCTCCGCCGCCAACCTGGAAGGCAACCAGAGGGTGGAGGGGGGGGGGAAAGGGGCCTTCCCCAAGCTTGCAGCGGCTCCTCAAGGCCGGCTTTCACTTTCGCCTTCGCCTTCGCCCAGGCCTCGGGGCCCAGAAAAAAAACCCAAGAAGAAAAGGAGCGGCCTCGGCTCTATTATGCTCACCCGCCGCTAAGGCGCCAAGGAACACCAGGAGGAAACCGGAGCGCTCCATCCCGACCGACCGACCTCTTCAGCGGCGCCGCCTGCAATGCGGGAGCATCAGCTGATCCGCCGCCTCTAGAACCAGACCGGCCGGAGGCTCGCGCGGCCACTACGCATGCGGGGTATGCCCGGCCTCTCTCTCTCTCTCTCTCTCTCTCTCTCTCTCCCCCCCCCTCCCCCGCCTCTCCCCCCTCCCAACCTGGCATGGGTGGTGGTTGCGCAAGCTCAGTGCAGTAAAAGGACCAAAAAATAAAATAAAATAAAAGCCCCATTCGGAGCGCTTCTGCTTTAAGCGCGCATGCGTGCTCCGCTCCGCAGCCGCCGCCCCCCCCCTCGGGGTCTGCTGACACTGATTCACCTTAAACACGACAAAAGGGGTGGTGGGCAGCGGGGGGGGGGAAATAGGGACGAAGGCTGTGTCATCTTCTATGAGGAAGCCGGTCTGGAGGGAAAAGGGCGCGGCTGGTCAGGAGACCTTAGTCACAAGAGAGATTGGGGGGGGGGGGAGCTTGGAGCTCCGTCGTAAACGAAAGGCTCAATCCAGTAATATGCAATGCTAATAATAAGCATATATCAGTATTAATAGCAATCAAATCAGGTGCAGGCCGACCCTGTGCTCGTTCGCTCGAGAATAACCCCTTCTGCTTACACGGGGAGGATTGTTCACGTGTAAAGGAGTGCAGTTGTGAGCCAGCAAGTTATTTACCAGTGCCTTTTTCTTTTGTATTTCCAAGTTTTCTTCTAAAGGTCCTCCTGGTGTATTGGTAATATTGCTTTTCACTGGTTTCTAATGGGACTTCCTATGTAAAAAAAAAAATGTAGTTTAGGACTGAAATGCAGCAAAACGATGTTCCTCTTCTTGGCTCCTCTCCTGGTTAGCAGCTCTCTGGTTCTTCACCCCTACTTCCAAATTATTTGACAATAATGCTTATTTGTGTGTGTGTGTTGTGTCGTTACAGTCGTGACCGACTCTTCGTTACTCCATGTCCATGGAGTTTTCTTGGCAGGAGTACTGAAGTGGCTTGCCAGTTCCTATCCTATCCTACAGCACCTGGTATTCCCTGGTGGTCTACCCATCCAAGTACTAACCAGGGCCAACCCTGCTTAGCTTCTGAAATCAAGCGAGATGGGATGTGCTTAGGGCATCTAGGCAACCCCCAATGCTTATTTAGTTATTTATATATTTATTGAATTTGTATACCCTGCCATCTAGCCCGAAGGCAACTCGGGGTTGTTTACAGTAATAAAAGGTAAATTATAAGATAACCATAACCAAACATAAAGAACATAAAAATATTAATTTGAAGTTATAAAATACAAAATTGATAACATTTTAAAACAAAATTAAGCTGACTAAGTAGAAAATCAGTAATAAAACAGACATATAGCAAGAGGCGGAAGAGGATTTTTTCCCGATCCGGATGATCAACCGACCTTGGAACCTCATATAACAAACAGTTTCTATAACATAAAATCTGTACAGCATAAAAAATTCCGTAGATAGGGGAAATTTGCTTAACAGAATTGTCTATGGGGTGAATCCGTACAACATAAAAATAGTTGTGTTTAGGGATTACTCTGTTTTCAATACATTCCTATGGGAAAGTTGTATAAAGGAAAATTTGCTTAACATAATTTCATTTGGAACAAATTAATTCCTTTATATAAGGTACCACTGTATCTCGGGTGTTATTGTTGTATTAGCTTGGTTTTGTTCTTGCTTCTGTTCTCTTGAGCGTACAGTTTCCAGGGAAAAAAAACGTCCAAGCACTAGGAAATATAACCATTTTGTGAGGTTTCTATACTTTAATTAGGGAGGTAGGAATTTTAATTTGGCAGGTAGGAAGGTTTTCTGTGTTCCTAAACTGCTGTGTTCTTTAGAACAGAGGCTTGGCTGTGAACCTGAAACGTGGCAGGCGAGGGGGCACAGTGGGACTTTACATCAGTTAGATAAATCAAAGCTCCTTTTGTCTTTTATCTCAGTAACGAAGGAAAAGCCAAACATTTTGTTCAAGCGTGAAATGAGCAGTCAGGGCTTAGACATATTATTTGCTTGGCCCTCAACTCCCAGAACTCCTCTGAGGTTGTCATTAACATCTCCAGCCTCTGGTGTCAAACCAGTCCATGAGGACAACCCCAAAGAATTGGAGGCTGCGTTCAACATCTCCAAAAATTTTCAAAACCATTCAGTGATTCCCCACAGCCCTACCTCAGGAATGGTCTGGTTGCTGCCTGGCCACCCCTGCACCCTGTTTTAAGTTTAGGCCTAATTCCGGTTTGATTTCACTGCTGGTTCTCAGAGGGTGCTTTTATACGACCCCTAAAATCCGAGGCATAGGGCTCCCAGATGCGGAGCTTAAAATTGTTTCCCCACCAGCTGCACACTTTTAAAAAAAATAGGTATGACCATACCCACCTAAGCGTGCCCCAGCACATTTTAAAAGTACCTGGTCTCCGGAGGTTAAAAAAATTCTGATGCGGATTGTAAAGCAGTGAGTGCCGGGCTGTCCTCGCCTTCTGTTTGTTTTTTTTGCCCCCGCCCCTTTAAGAGACTGGAATGATTCTGGGGCTGCTCCGGCAGAGCGGAGGTGAGCCTGCATTCTTTTCTCCCTTTTTTTCTCCCTCCCCTCACCGCAGACAGGAGCAATGGCGTGCAGAGGGGTGGGAACACAGCAAGTGGAGCAAACCCCCAAGATCTCTGGTCCGAATTTAAGTTGCAAGCGGATCTTAGGGGCCATGTAAAAGCACCCTCAGGTCACTGTCTGATTGAGACTAAAACTGCAAGAGGGAGAAAGACTCTTAGTTGAATTAAATCTAATTCAGAGTGTTTGCCCCATATTTCATAGATCACAACTGTGTCCCCAACAGATTGACTATAAAATGTGATGCATGATCCAGCCTTGCCTACTATCCAGTACTGTAGTGTACTGTACTTGATCAGGCAATTTCCTTCATAATGTTTCAGAATAACATGATTGATACTTCCTCCAAGTGAATGATTAGGAAATGGTTGGAAATCTTTCTTGAGGGTCTTAAGGATGACCTCTATAATACAATTCTCTCTCTCTCTCTCTCTCTCTCTCTCTCTCTCTCTCTCTCTCTCTCTCTCTCTCTCTCTCTCTCTCTCTCTCTCTCTCTCTCTCATTCATCATCACTCTCACTCATTTGTAGTTTTCCATGGGGCTCTGCACAAGAAGAAACCAACATTCATGTACAGCTGCCTGGAATTTCACACCACTCAGGGACATGATCATTTTCGCATGCTTGCTTCATTGATTTCTGTGTAGCCTTTAAGTAAAAAAGATGGAATGGGAAAATGCAGGAATAATTAATTACTGGATGTAGCAGAGCAAGGAACCACAACCCTACCCGTTTGCTGTAGAAATGCTGCAGAGCTGCCGAGCCCAAATATCTCTGGCCTCTGTTGCAGAATGGAGTTGGGGGGGACTTTTAGCTGGAGGTCAAAAACATAGCAGTAATTTCAGATTTGCTTCTCAAGCGAGTCCTTCAGCTTCCATTAACAAGGTCTTCAAGATTCTTTGCCTAGATGCACTTTTCTGGATCCTCCGGGTAGTTTTCATTTTCAGAAATGAAAGCATAGGAGGAGAGATTTGTGGCGGAAATATTGGGCTTTATAGAAAGTGGTGCTGTGAACTCACCCTATGAGCTAAAAAGACCAAAACTGAAAGCTATTGTACTTCGGGGACACCATGAGAAGACAAGTCAACAGTGGCAATAATGCTGGAAAAAAGTGGAAGATAGTAGGAAAAGAGGAATCTGAGGCAGTTTGAGCCAATAAAGGAAGACACAACTCTGGGTGTGCAAGGCCTGAGCAGGCTTGTTAATGGCAGGGTCTTTTAGTGGTGATTAATAAATAGGTTTGCAGGGAGCAAAGTGATGACATGTAACAAAAAGGAACACTAACACTGCTTTAGTAGAGTTGCCTGTTCTAAGGACCTCTACAAGAAATAGAACATAATAACATAAGAAAACCCATGCTGGATCAGGCCAAAGGCCCATCTAGTCCAGCTTCCTGTATGTCACAGTGGACCCACCAAGTGTGTCTGGGAGCGCATGAGACTAGATCTCTGTCTCCTGATACCACTCCCCTGCATCTGGCCCTGGAAGGATCCTGGTTTTAAGCCTGGAGATTACACATCTCCATCATGGTTTGTAACCGGTGACGGACTTCTCCTCCAGGAATCTGTCCAATCCCCTTTTGAAGGCATCCAGGCTAGATGCCATCACCACATCCTGTGGCAGGGAGTTCCACAGACTAACAATACGCTGGGTGAAAAAATAATTCTTTTGTCTGGTTCTTACTCTCCCAACCCTCAATTTGAGTGGATGTCCCCTAATTCTGGTATTTTGTGAAAGGGGGAAGAGCGTCCCTCTATCCACTTTACTCATGCCCTGCATTATTTTGTACGTCTCAATCATATCACCCCTCAGGCACCTTTTTTTGCAGACTAAAGAGCCCCAAATATTTTAGCCTTTCCTCATAAGGGAGGTCCCCCAGCCCAGTAATCCTTTTAGTCACTCTCTTCTGCACCTTTTCCAGTTCCACTATGTCTTTCTTGAGATGCGGTGACCAGAATTGTACACAATACTCCAGGTGCGGCCTTACTATTGTTTTGTACAGTGGCATTATAATGATGGCTGTTTTATTTTCAATCCCCTTTTTGATAATCCCTAGCATGGAATTGGCCTTCTTCACCGCTGCCACACACTGGGTAGACGCCTTCATTGAGCTGTCCACCAGCACACCAAGATCTCTTTCCTGATCTGTCATGGATAACTCGGAACCCATGAGTTGATAGATAAAGTTTTGATTGTTTTGCCCCAATATGCATTACTTTACATTTTCCTGCATTGAAACGCATTTGCCATTTCACAACCCATTCCCTCAGTTTGGAGAGATCCTTCTGGAGCTGTTCATAATTTTCTCTGGTTTTTACCACACAGAAAAGTTTTGTGTAATTCACAAACTTGGCTCCCTCACTGCTTATCCCTGTCTTCAGGTCATTTATGAATAGATTGAAAAGCACCGGTCCCAGGACAGATCCCTGGGGCACACTGCTTTACACCTCTCTCCATTGTGAAAATTGTCCATGGACACCTAGGGCCTTTTCACACGACCCCTAAGGTCCGCCGCAAATGACTGCAAGGTCCGGACCTTAAAAATGTTTTCCCACCAGCTCCGGACTTTGCAGACATTTAAGTGCGACCCCGCCCACAAAGCGCGACCAAACAGCAGTTTTCTTGTACCTGCTGGAGGAGGGTGAATTTCAGCCGAGGTCCGGATTTAATCTGGCACCTCGGGCCCCGATCCTGCTGCTGCTGCTGCTGCTGCTGCGGCTGGGGCTGGGGCGCGTGCCTCTTCTTCTTCTTCCTCCTCCTCCTCCCCGCTCCTTTGATGTCCCAACCGCAGCCCACATCCCAGGCCAGCATTTCAGCTGTTTCGGAATCCCCCCCCCCTCGACACACACACACGCACACCCCACTCAGCTCTACTGTAGGGGCGCTTGTCGTTCTTTGTGCACGCACAGGGTGCGTCGAATCTCTCGCGTGCACACACACACGCCACCTCTCCCGCCCTTCTCCCCAGAACCTCCGGCCCACCTTTTGCTGAGAGGCCGGACCCGCACCGCCACTTTGACATTCGCCATGTCTCGCCGGAGCGTCCCGGGGAAAGACGACGACGCCACCCACGCGGCCGCCGGAGCTCCGACTCCGCATCACATTGCTCTCCTTTCCCTCCTTCCCTCCCTCACCCTCGCTCTCCTTCAGCCGCTGCAGCTGCTGCACAGCCTCGCTGGTTTCCCGGGGCATCAAAGGAGCCGCGTCCTCGTCCTCCACGCGCCGGCGGCTGGCTCCGACGCGTCTCAGCTGCCTCAGAGCGTCCGTCGCCGGGGCCCGATCCACGATCGCGGAGGAGCCCGCCGTGGCAGGGCGCCCGGGCACGACGGCCGCGCCGCCCCCGGGGGAAAGCGCCGCCCGCCGCTCTCACCCGCTCCCGGGCTTGGCGGGCGGGCGGGCGGACAGGCAGGCGGGCGGAGGAGCAGCAGCGGCGCCCCAGCCCCAGCCGCAGCAGCAGCAGCAGCAGCAGGAGGTGGGAACAAAGGAAGAGCAACAAGCCCCTAAGATCGCTGGTCCGAATTTAAATGGCCAGCGGATCTTAGGGGTCGTGTAAAAGCAGCCCTAGTCTTTGTTTCCTGGATTTCAACCAGTTCTCAGTCCATAAGAGGACCTGCCCTCTTATCCCCTGACTGTGCAATTTTCTCAGTAGCCTTTTGTGAGGGACTGTATCAAAAGCCTTCTGAAATTCAAAATAGACAATATCCACTAGTCCACCTGTTAAGACCCAAAATAGGGTTTTAAAAATTATTTTCAGATGGGCTAGCCCCACTGAAGTCCGCTGAATCCCACAAGAAGCCAATAAAGATCCAACGCGAGAAATCCGAGGAATACTGATTTTATTTGGTACCAATAAAACCAGCAGGTGGACATCTGCCTTCCAACCGGGCTAAGATGTCGACCCAGAACACACAAAGGGTTCCAACTTTTATTGACTTTTCCCCCTTCCTTTCCCTGGGCGGTACCAATCCCAGAGATTGGTCAGGGGCAGTTCAAAATGTCCCAATCAGAAGGGGTTGGGGGTTGGTTGGGGGCAGTCCTGGAATCAGAAGGGGTTGGGGGGTTGGTTGGGGGCGGTCCTGGCTAGCCCCTGGCAGCAATCAGGGCTTATGCAAATACCAGACAGAATGTCTCAATGGAGGCCTGGGGAAGTGTGGCATTGTTCTTGGGTGTTGGTAAACTGGAAGTATCGGCTGGTCAATAGGAGGTGGCAGAAAGCAATTACCAACATCAGTGGGGGGGTAGGAGGGATTGAGGGGCCCCCACACACACACAAACATTTAGGAGACACAATGGCATGGGGACACAAGTCATAATAGGATTATGTTCAGGCGTGCTGGAAAGATACAATGGTGTAAAGGCACAAGGATGTAAATTCTATAGGAGTGGCCTCATGGTTTCAGGGAATGCAGATGTGAACATACAAGTTCTCTCCAGGTGCAAATGAGACAATGAAAATGTCCTTGGGCGTTGATGACAATCGGATGGCATGCTATTCGAGGTGTTGATCCCTGGAAGGCAGCTGTTGAGAATACGTGGCAGGAATCCAGGTGATGATGGAGGCTTCAACCTCTTTCCAGCCATGCAGGGACCCACCATCTTCGAGTTGTCTGTGCACCGCTTCTCCTTAGCCCCAGTTGATGGGATTTGGGGTGGAGGGGGAAATGAATCGATGGAAATGAGGGAAAGTCAGAAGGAGAGAGCAGAGAGGAAAGAAGGAAAAGCCTTTGGTGTTCTTGGCTAGTGCTGAGGGTGGGTAAGGAAACCAATGCTTTTGCAAGGAGACCAGTGTGAGTGGCGATTTTCCCTCCTTTAGTCTGGATGAAGGAAGTATGAACCAGTCTAGGACTTATACAACTCATTTCAGGGCTTACAGGGTCTCTGGCAGGTCCTTTGGGTGACCAAGGGGGTGACAAGGGCAGGGGAAGGTTCAGGATCTGGAACAGATGAACAGGGAGGGACTGGACAGGTGAGAGTTAATATATCATGGAAAGTCCAGGAAAGAATGGACAGAAAAGGAAAGGGTTAATGGAGGCAGGAACGGGTTAATAGTAAAAGACAGAAAAAGGTTAAAGGATTCTGGAAGATAGGCTCAAAACCTCCGAAAAGGCTGGCTCCATAGAGAAACATTGTAGCAGGAAGGGAGGGGGGGGGAGAAGCCGATTCCCATTGAAAAACATTGTAGTCGGAAGGAAGGGGGGGGGGCTCGCTTTCTGCCCATATTTCGGGAACGGCTGGGTAATTTTAAACGGGGTGAAAAGCAGCTTGCTTTTCTCAGTATGGGGACCAATTGGGCCGTATTGTTGACTTTCGGAACCGGTCCAAAAGTTTTAAAATTTTATCTCTTCACCGTGACTTCACATTTCCCCCCTTTTTCGGGTTGAAGGTGTCCGACAGGATCACCTCCCACGTGGCCTAGGGTCCAGCCACCTGTTTAATTAGAAGGGTCTGGGGGAGGGGGTGCCTTTCCGCGTTCAGCGGGATTGGAGGGAAATTTTCCATAGGACATGGTTGTCCATTAGGAGCTACACATGGCCAGTTTACTCCTAAGAGGTATTCATATCTGGGGCAAGGCATGGGGGAGCAAGCCAATGGGAAGTGAGACTTTAACATCTGAGTGACATCTTCCCCTGGATTCTGGCTGCTAGGGTGTATGCAGGGACCATTTTATATGTCTAAATATTGTGCAACCTCTGGATGGTTTCTGCCACAAAATGCACCCAATTCTCTGAATTTAGATAGAGGGAAATAGCCAATTTAGGATCTGGCTGGTTTGTGTACTCTGAATCATTTGTTTCAATGCATTGTGTGCTTGCTAGAAGCACACTGTTTGAATTAATGTCTCCCATGAGGAGCAGGGTGGCAGGGTTTAAGACATTACATGTTACCAACCGCAGTCCTGGAGAGTCCAGTAAGGCAGCCTGGTACTGGGCAATTCTAGCATTCGACATCCAGTGGCCTCCCTTCTGCTCCAATACTGTGCTAACAGCACATGGGGCATAAAGAGTCAGTGATGTCCCCAAAGTCAGCTTACTTGCTTCTCGACTTGGGTCTGCAGCTGCCTGTGTTATCTAGAGCACGCTGTCCAGCCCCTGACATTCTGGTCCAGTTGGCTGGCCAGATAGGCTGCTGGTCTCCACCAGCTCCCTTTAATATGGGTCATGTATACCTCAAGCCAGAGCTTCGATAAGCTTGATCTTTAGGTTCTGGAATGCCAACCCTTTCACCCCTCTGTTTTAGTCCCACAAAATAGGGGTTTAGCCAATTGTGCAAAATTAGGAATCCAAATACAACGATAACCAGCCATTCCTAAGAAGGTCCTCCATTTCCTTTTAGGTTGAAATAAGCTGAGATATAAGACCTCAGTCTGCACGCTGTATGCATTGCTTAGGAAACATTGCCAATAGGTGAAAACCAAATAACAATCCCATTGTTTCTATAGAGGCAGAGAACTCCCTGGATAACTCTCCAGTTGGGAACTGATTCCTGTGGTTCTACTCTGATTTGGGGAAACAAAAACACTTTTAGTATCTGGGCACCCAGTTCAGTAGTGTTATGGGACTCAGTCAGCCATTTCAGGGATGAAACAATGTTAAGTTTTTGAACCAAATTCAAATTCCAGGTAGACCAGTCCTGCAGCTGGAGGCTCTACATTTCCTGGATTGAAAGGCTTACTGTTCAGCAGTAGCTCTCTGAGAGTGCGTAAGAGGAGGGCTTTAGAGAGAGCAAGAGAGTGCGTGAGGGAGGGAGAGAGAGAGAGAGAGAGAGAGAGAGAGAGAGAGAGAGAGAGAGAGAGAGAGAGAGAGGGACCCGGCACTCACCAAAGGGCTCAGGGGTTTAGCAAGCGTCGCAAGCAGTCTCCGGAGTTCTTGGCAGACTGGGCAGGCAGGCGGCTGGCAACATTGGCGAATTGAGAGTCCAGGGCTGGTAGTGAAGGTGGGAGTCCCAAAACAAGTCCAAGCAAAGCAGGAACACATGGGGGGGCAGGTCCACTCGATGTAAATCTGGGTGAAGATTGAACAGAGTCCAGGGAAAGGTCCAGAGGAAGTCCAAGAAAGGTCTAAGGGAAAGTCCAATGGGATGAGGTTTACTCCTGCGGTTAGGTGTGGAAAACAGCAGTGAGTTCCTCGTCCAAGAGAGGCTGCAGAAAGTCAGTTGGATCAGGGTTGGGTAAGGGGCCTCCTTTGCTCTCCGCCAGATGATCTTAAGACGGAGGGGCTCCAGCTGTTGGCACGCCCCCCTCCTCCGGTGTTGGGGGGGGGCTGTGTTGACCCGGGGAAAATGGATCCAGGATTTGTCTTCCACCCTCATGTTCAAGCAGCTGGGCTGTGGCCCCTCCATCACCACCAGACTGGGAGGTCTCCTTGGAGAGGGACAGTCGTAACACCTGCAGAGAGAGGGGGGGGAAAGAGAGAGAGAGAGAGACCCCCTCCCGACTCCCTGGAAGAGGATGGCAGGGGCTGGTTCCCTGGGTCAGGCTTTTGGGCTAGGGCAGCAAAAGGGGGGTGACCATGCGGGGGTCTGAGTGGAGGCAGTTCTAGGCAGGCGGTGGGGGTGGCTCAGATGAGCAGCAATGGGCAGGGCTTTTGGCCGTTCGGGTCCCGTTTTCTTGGCAGATTTTGAGCCAACTGTTGTTCAAAGTTTGAGCCTCTCAACTTTTTCGTAGGCTGGTGGCCAATAAGTCGAATGTAGGGACCTTTTAATTTGGAGGTAAGTGGCCATCATCGAATAAATTCACAAGGAAACCCCAAAAGATCCCACTTAGCCCTGGCCTTGGGCATTTCTGCGAATTCGGCTGCCATGCCTCCCCTGGGTAACAGGCCTGCACAAGAACCCCCCCCCCCCCGGGGTATAGGTTTAATCCCCCATGGGTTGTTCTGTAGGCAGATGAGGCAGGAAGCAACCATGCCTTTGCAAACCAATTGCAGCTTATTTCCCAATTATCATTAGGGTAGAGATTTGAATGAACTGAAGCCATATGTGTAGCTTCTCCCTTATTTGAACTCTGCAATGCTTGATAATTAGGCAACTATTTCTGAAAAACTTAGTAACACAGGGTTTAAACCCAATTAATAAAATTGGCAACAGTGCCACTTAGGGAAAAAAACAGAAAAAACACAAATGGATTAGGTTGTACAGAGCTGTCTACTCAAGCAAGCAATGCACTACATGTTTACTTGCCAAGTGCATCTCAAAGGTACAACTTTGAGAACTGACTGCTGCATCAGTTATGCAGGTGTGGACCATCTGAATTGGTGCATAAGACACTTGTGGCAGTTAAAAGACTAACCAGTTTTATTTGGCACAAGCAGTTTTACACAGCAGCCAACTTAAACCTCAGGTATCTGGAAGTTGAGTCATAGCAACCGGACTTCCTTTTCTTGAGAGATAGAAACGCCTCGCCGCCCATCCAAACAACCCCGTCAGCCTGAGAAATGGGAGAAATGGGAGTCCTCCATTTTATAGTTCACTTATGAATTTACAGCAACTGACGAAGCTGTTTGGACGAGCAGCAATACACCCCAATCTCTCAAATAAGTCCAGTTACCATGACTCAACCTCCAGATAAACTCACCTGGAGGACTGAGAATCTTCACAGAAATAAACCACGGGTACTAAAGCTTACATCTGATGAAGTTAGTTGCAGTCCACAGGTGTTCATACCAAATGAAAACACTGTTTTAAGCTGCCACAAGACTCTTTATTGCTTTCCCCAAAATAGGCTAAAACGTCTAAGCCTCTGGAAATGTCTTTCACCCGGTATACTGAGGACCCATTTGTCCCAAAGTGTTGGCAGATTTTTAAACTAACTATGCACGCCAACTACGCAGCTAAAACCAGTGCATGTTAAACTTACAGTAAACTAACTTTACACAGTACATTAAAAAAGAGACACATTTATTCAGCATCATGATCAGTCTATTACAGTTAGCAATCAACAGTATGGGTGTGGAAAAAATAATCTACATAAAAACCCTTGTTGGAATGCTTTGCACTTTCCACAGAACACAAAAAACTAAAATATCCTGTTATACAGTTAGTCACAAATACAGTCCTGATGTTTGCAAACAAGCGCTTGTCTAACACATGTCTTCATGAGGCAGTTCTACCCTGCCACAACTGTGTTTGGCTGAGTTCACAACTGTAGTAACCTGTAGCTTCCCTGTCACTTCTCTGGCTCTCCTCTCCTGCTAAAGCTTTTTTTCTAGGAATTAGAACCGCCTTCCACCACCATAGCTACTGCCACTACCAGAGCCACCGTAGCCACCACCACTTCAGGGTGGAAGTATCGATGTCTTAGCCAATTGTGTAAAGGTTTCCCTGAGGAATATGAGCCCCTCATGGAACCGTTTGACTTAATAGGACAGTATTGCTGAGAGGAACTGCCCAAGCCCATTGATCACCCACCAGCCATTCTCCCATTTCCTGCCAGACTGTAGAGAACCTGGAAAAGAGTACAGAGGGGCGGTTCTTTGTTCGGGGGGCGGGGGTAAGGGGGCTCCTACTCTCCTAAGGGATGGGGGGGGGGTAGGTTCTGCCAGGCATATCCCAGGCTCCCCCCTTTTCGGATATGATAGTGTGCTTGGCACATGCGTCAGTGGAGGGGGTCGCCCGATGACGGCCTATGAGTATACCCCACCACATGGCAAGGACCTCGATATTAGGGAGGGGTTCTAGAAAGCAGGGAAAAGAGGGAACACATGGGCAGCTGGGAAGGAGGATCCACAAACCACACCATGTAAGCAGGGATTCATTCCAGTAATGGCCAAAACAAAAAGGGAAACAAAGAACCAGGCTCAGCAGTTGCCATGAGGTCCCCAGGCTACTCAGATTGGGCCATTTTTAGTGGGTCTGGAAGGGGGGGGTTAGTCTTCCCCCTCCTTTTCCAATTTGGAGCTAGAACGTCTCCACCCCCATGGGGAACCCTTAATCATCATAAAAAAGGGGGGGTAGACGGGGGGGGAACACATGCTTTCTCTTCTAAAAAGATGGGGGAAGGCAGGAATGCTAGAGCCACCTTTTCTCAGGCCATGTTAAGGAAAAATTGGAATATTGAAACATAGAATACACACATGTTGGAAGGAGGGGGCCTCTCAATCACCCATGCACAGCTTAAGACCATCCAGCACACAGAGGGAGTGAGGGGGCGTCTTGTATGGACACACACACACGCATATACACATCATTCTTGCTACTCAGACAGGGAGTGCGCTCTGCAGAAGCTCAGAGGCACCATCATTCTCCGCCCCAGGGAGGAAAATGAGGAAAGGAAGGCATTGGGAGAGGGGGGGTGCATCCACATGGTCCTGTGCTTTCTCATGTGCTCTCCGTACACATACACACACACACAACACACACAGCTATCGGAAAGGGGGAGCGCAGCAGCCAAGGCAAGAGAGGGGCCAGAAATCACAGGCACACGTTGGTACACACACACAAGGGTCACAAGACCACGCACCCCAGACTCACAACAGAGAAGACAACACATTCATTCAATGCTCCCCGAAAAGGGAAACAGATAAAGTGCCCCCCCCCCCGGGTAAATCCTGGAGGGAAGGCAGTGGGAGAGGATCGGGAAGCGGTGGGAGCTGAGGGACCCCCATTTTGGTGACTTTCCCCATGGGAATAAGGGGGGTTTAGGGGTTACAGGAACATAAGGGGGCGGGAAATCTTCTTCCTCGGAGTTTTTGTTCAGGGCGGACCTCCCCCGAAGAGAATTTTCGTGGCAGCTGGTCTCGCTTTTGGGGCCACTAATGCTGCGAGCTTCCCCAGCCGTTTTTTTGAACTGGGGCTCGAGACCATCTTCCTTACATAGGGTGGCCTCTTCTCCCAAATTATTACCAATTTCCCTCTTTTGCATTTTGTCCCCGGGTCCAGAAGGGCAGGGAAATGGTCCAAGGCGCTCCCAAGCGGAGTCCTGGTTCTGCCTGAAGCAGATAGTTCGTTTCCCATTTTTTTTCTTTTTTTTTTTTTTTTTTTTTTCTTTTTTTTTCTTTTTCTTTTTCTTTTAGTCAAACAGGAAATTCAAACAGGGAATTCCTTCCAAACGGGAAATCCCTGCACACAATTTCAAACAGGAAATTCCTTCCAACCGGGAAATTCCTGCACACAATTTACCCCGGGTCAATTCGGTTCCTAGACCAATTGAACCCCCAGATCCGGGAGACGTTGCTTGCCGAGGTCCGAATCCTAATGATTCAGTACACTTCGTCAGGAGTTCGTCAACTCCCGTCTCACTCGCGATCTCGCCCTGCCAGCCGGTTGCGAAGGTCTGCCTAGCAGTACCTCTTTCTCCCCGAGCGTATTGTCCAATTAAATTTCTTATTTTTAATGCTCGTGGCACAAGCGGTGGCCTTATGTTGGTGTGATGGTCCTGAACGCAGGAAAAAACCTCTTCCCCCCACCCAAAGGGGGCCAAAACAGCTCTTGGGGGCACACCTAAAGGAGTCCAGGGCGTCCCACAATTCCACAATTCCCAAAGTACAACTCTTACCAGCCTTCTGTCCCTCTATCCTGGGTCCAGACTTCTGGTTTCGACCTTCTTCCAGGTCCTGCAGCGCTGCAAAGGAAAAAACCCTATTTCGGATTTCTTCTTCTTTCGTTCGGGGCTTGCAAGGGTCTGCTGGGCAAGTTCAGTTCCCTTTTTCCCAGCAAATGGCCAGGTGGCGCCAAAAAGGGAATTGACCAGTCCCAGTTTTACCTTTAAAGCCGCTTGGAAAGGTGGCTCCCAAAAACCAGGGCCAAAGAATTTGGAGGTGGCCAGAGAGAGGTTTTGGGGAGTCTTAACTCCTTCCCAATTGTCCCTTCGTGGTCGCCATATGTTAAGACCCAAAATAGGGTTTTAAAAATTATTTTCAGATGGGCTAGCCCCACTGAAGTCCGCTGAATCCCACAAGAAGCCAATAAAGATCCAACGCGAGAAATCCGAGGAATACTGATTTTATTTGGTACCAATAAAACCAGCAGGTGGACATCTGCCTTCCAACCGGGCTAAGATGTCGACCCAGAACACACAAAGGGTTCCAACTTTTATTGACTTTTCCCCCTTCCTTTCCCTGGGCGGTACCAATCCCAGAGATTGGTCAGGGGCAGTTCAAAATGTCCCAATCAGAAGGGGTTGGGGGTTGGTTGGGGGCAGTCCTGGAATCAGAAGGGGTTGGGGGTTGGTTGGGGGCAGTCCTGGAATCAGAAGGGGTTGGGGGGTTGGTTGGGGGCGGTCCTGGCTAGCCCCTGGCAGCAATCAGGGCTTATGCAAATACCAGACAGAATGTCTCAATGGAGGCCTGGGGAAGTGTGGCATTGTTCTTGGGTGTTGGTAAACTGGAAGTATCGGCTGGTCAATAGGAGGTGGCAGAAAGCAATTACCAACATCAGTGGGGGGGTAGGAGGGATTGAGGGGCCCACACACACACAAACATTTAGGAGACACAATGGCATGGGGACACAAGTCATAATAGGATTATGTTCAGGCGTGCTGGAAAGATACAATGGTGTAAAGGCACAAGGATGTAAATTCTATAGGAGTGGCCTCATGGTTTCAGGGAATGCAGATGTGAACATACAAGTTCTCTCCAGGTGCAAATGAGACAATGAAAATGTCCTTGGGCGTTGATGACAATCGGATGGCATGCTATTCGAGGTGTTGATCCCTGGAAGGCAGCTGTTGAGAATACGTGGCAGGAATCCAGGTGATGATGGAGGCTTCAACCTCTTTCCAGCCATGCAGGGGACCCACCATCTTCGAGTTGTCTGTGCACCGCTTCTCCTTAGCCCCAGTTGATGGGATTTGGGGTGGAGGGGGAAATGAATCGATGGAAATGAGGGAAAGTCAGAAGGAGAGAGCAGAGAGGAAAGAAGGAAAAGCCTTTGGTGTTCTTGGCTAGTGCTGAGGGTGGGTAAGGAAACCAATGCTTTTGCAAGGAGACCAGTGTGAGTGGCGATTTTCCCTCCTTTAGTCTGGATGAAGGAAGTATGAACCAGTCTAGGACTTATACAACTCATTTCAGGGCTTACAGGGTCTCTGGCAGGTCCTTTGGGTGACCAAGGGGGTGACAAGGGCAGGGGAAGGTTCAGGATCTGGAACAGATGAACAGGGAGGGACTGGACAGGTGAGAGTTAATATATCATGGAAAGTCCAGGAAAGAATGGACAGAAAAGGAAAGGGTTAATGGAGGCAGGAACGGGTTAATAGTAAAAGACAGAAAAAGGTTAAAGGATTCTGGAAGATAGGCTCAAAACCTCCGAAAAGGCTGGCTCCATAGAGAAACATTGTAGCAGGAAGGGAGGGGGGGGGAGAAGCCGATTCCCATTGAAAAACATTGTAGTCGGAAGGAAGGGGGGGCTCGCTTTCTGCCCATATTTCGGGAACGGCTGGGTAATTTTAAACGGGGTGAAAAGCAGCTTGCTTTTCTCAGTATGGGGACCAATTGGGCCGTATTGTTGACTTTCGGAACCGGTCCAAAAGTTTTAAAATTTTATCTCTTCACCGTGACTTCACACACCCAAATCCTGTTTACCTTTTCAAAGAATTCTAAAAGGTTTGTCAGGCAAGACAGAAACCATGCTGATTTTCCCTCAGCAAGGTTTGTTCTATGTGTTTTAAGATTTTATCTTGGATGAGGCTTTCCACCATCTTCCCTGGGACAGATGTAACAATAACCGGCCTGTAGTTTCTCAGATCCCCCCTCCTTCCTTTTTTAAAAATTGGTGTGACATCTGCTATCCTCCAGTCCCCTGGCACTGTGGCTGTTTTAAGAGACAAGTTGCATATTACCGTTAAGAGATCTGTAATTTCATTTCTCAATTCCTTAATAACTACATTATTTTTCTCCGCAATTTCCAAGTCCTCCTTTACCTCCCCCTTTCCTCCATCACCATCCAGAGGGCCAACTGGTTCTCTGGCAGGTTTTCTATTTTTAACATGTTTAAGGAAGCTTTTATTATTTCCCTTTATATTGCTAGCCATACGTTCCTCAAAGTCTTTCTTTGCCTCTCTTATTATCTTCTTAAATTTCTTTTGCCAGAGTTTGTGTTCCTTATTATTTTTCTCATTTGGAGAGGATTTCCATTTATGGAAAGACCTCTCCTTGCACTTTAGAGCCTCTCTAACTCCACTTGTTATCCATGCCGGTGCCCTGTTAGACTTACACGAGCTCTTCTTTCTTTGTGGTATGCACTTGTGCTGGGCCTCTACTGCTGTTGTTTTAAACAGGCCCCATGCACTCTGGAGAGATTGGATACAGAAGGATGGTGAAGCTTTGGTTTCCATTTCCCATAAACCACTCTTAGCAACAAGAAATCTTATTGCTGATGAAGGAGGAACCATTCCTTCAACCTTCCTTTGCCAGACTTGTTTCCCATAATAGTAGTATTCAACCTGTAGGTCCTCACACATTGTCTGACTACAACTCCCAGAACCCTTCACTATTTTTGGCGCATGCTGGGTGGGGGTGGGTGGGGTGTTTCAGGATCCAATGTCCAACAAAATTAGTGAATCCTAGGTTGAGAACTGCTTTACATCTGGACATTACAACTGGACACAGGATTCAGGAACACAGATTAGTTTTGATTAATCCATACTTAAATAGAATCAATGTTTCTCACGACTTGGAACTCTGCTTTTAAAATATATGATCAAAACCAGCCATTTTTTAAAGAAAGGTATTAGAGAATTGTTTTAAAAAATGTCTCCCTGATGGTCTTCTCCCTCTCTGCAAAGAATTTTGACTCTTTTTATGAAACTTCCCTAATTTTTAATGAGAGAGGCCCCTTGTGCTCAATAGTTTCACTTCTTGTTTGGTTTGATTTATTTAAATAATCGTGGCAGCAGCAAACAGGTGGTTTCCCATGGGGACTGGAGAATGCTGCCCTTTGTTTTGGTGGGGTGGGGTGGTGGTGGAATCGACTGCATGAATGAACAGGTCGAGAGACAGTAGAGTTGAAGATAAAACTTTTGTTGACATTTCAAAGTATCTGGTTTGTTTTGAATGTGCCAGGCATGGATACGGTTCCTGGATTAAACACCATTCGGACATAACTGTTGTCAGAGACCTAGTAGGGATATTCTATATTCTGATGTGTTGGGAACACTTCTCATCTCCCCAGCCAGAAAGGCCATGTTGGAGGTGGATTGTGGGTAACAATTTAAGTCTAACATGTCTTGAGGCACACGCTGGGGAGAGGCTAGGCTGATGGGCTTCGCCAACTGAACAACTGAAGTCTTTCATTGCTGGAATTTGTATGTAGGTTTAATAAAGCATGAAAGTTCCCATTTGCAGTGTGACTTTCCCCCACAAATAGAGGCTCAAAACGACATTGAATAAGCAAAAATATATAATGACTCAGACTCTTGTCAGCTGATACAGGAAGATCCAGATGCTATGTGAAAAGTCATCCCATACTGAACAGGGCACTTGAAAAAACATTTTGTACAATAAACTTGAAAACAATGTACAGTATTCTTTTCTTATTCTGTGATTCTATGTGTTAACTGGTAGGTGGAGTTGGGCGCAGCTAGATCACCAATTTTACTTGTACCCTGTCTATAATAGGCTCAAACTTGTGTTCAGGTTTATACTCTGTGCAAGGCAGGAGCTGTAGGTTGTACCAGACCGATCCACTGCAGGAGAAAATTAATTTTAGGAAGTATTTTCATTTTTACCATTGCTATTCTACCAAACCATGATAAGTTTAATTTGGAATAATTTTGTAATTTATTCCTAATCTCTTCCTTTATTTTTGTGTAATTTCGTTCTTTCGTTTTGCTGAAGTTTTATCTAAAAGTATCCCTAGGTATTTTATGCATTTACAAACTTTCAGTTCATAATTGGAGATCTCCTCCATGTCTCGATTATCCTGATTGAAGAGCATAATTTCTGATTTCTGCCAGTTGACACATAATCCGGTTGTTTCACCGAATTCCTTTAGATGTGCTTTTATTCTTAATATATTTTCTACCGGATTTTTTATTGTTAACAAAGCGTCGTCCGCAAATAAACTGATTTTTATCTTACCTTCCTTGCCCATACCTTTAATAAGTTGGTCCTCCCTTATTGCGTTAGCTAGTAGCTCTATCACTATGCAAAACAGAACTGGCGATAAAGGACATCCCTGTCTTGTTCCTCGGCCTAGGGTAATTTTTCCTGTCATCCCATCATTGACAATGATTGATGAGGTGCTATGAGAATAGAGTTGGTTTATTACACTTAAAAATTTTTCTCCAAATCCCCATTTCACTAATAAAAGTTTTAACGCAGGCCATTGGACACAATCAAAGGCTTTAAATAAATCTAGAGACAGAATGCATGCTTTGTCATGTGATCTTCCCCATTAAAAGAGAGCATCTTTTATATCAGTGGTGGTGAACCTTCAGCACTTCAGACGTTCGTCAATGCTGTTCTATATGGTCCAATGAAAGGGTGGGAAACCTAACTTAAGCGCTTACCGGTAATTATGAAATGGACCAAATAAGCATACCAATTTCAACCTCCAGAGGGCGAGCCTAGCCTTAGCCAGATTAAAGCACTCTGAAAGTAAAGATGGGCAAATGAAATGTTTTTCCAGGTTTATTGTTTATTTTTGTAATTCATGTTTAAATTAAACTTTGTTCTGTGTCTGTCATGCAGATAAAATGCTAGTTAAATTATATATCATTCATAGTTCCATGTTCAGCATTTGTTTCAGTACAGGATAATATTTAAGTGCTCTTTCAACATTCATATTTGGTCTTTTCAATTGACTTAATTTTATTGCTATCTTATATATACAGTATATATCCCCTCTCTCTTTCTTTGCTTTTGATTTTAAATGGTTATGTGCGGTTAAGTCGGAGCTGACTTCTGATTACTGCTGAATAATTTTCTGCATCTCCTGCTTGGTCTTCTTTTCTGGTTAGGTCAGGTACCTGTCTCTTTTTCTGTGCCGTCAAGGGAATGCTGAAATTAATATTACTTTTTAAAGATTATTTCTTCATCTATAATTCTTAAGAGCTTATCTGTAGGATTGGGCCTCCAGCAACAAATTCGACAATAAGGTGTTGATAAAAAAAGGTAAAGGTTCCCCCCGCACATGCGTGCTAGTCGTGTCCGACTCTAGGGGCAGTGCTCATCTCCGTATTCAAGCCAGAAGAGCCAGTGTTGTGCAAGTCCATGGCCACTTGGCCGGCATGGTTGCAAGGAAACACTGTTTTTACCTTCCCACTTTTTACGGCGGTACCTATTTATCTACTTGCATTTTACATGCTTTCAAACTGCTAGGTTGGCAGGAGCTGGGGTGAACAGCGGGAGCTCGCTCCACTGCGTGGCACCCGGGATTCGAACCCCCGAGCTGCTGACTTTGAAGTCAACAGTTTTCGGAGCCTTAATCCACTGAGCCACCACACCCAACATGTTGTTTTCATGATCTGCCAAACACTTCATTATCCCTGGCTTTGGAAAGCCAGGGCTATTTGCTCCATTGGGGCCTAGGATAGGAGACCATTTTGGAATGCCAAGTGTGCCCACCTTGAGTTTCATGGAACAGAAATTAATAAATCTTGTTCCCACTGTATATCTCACTACGTCACTCTTACTGCCATAACTTCACTGGGAGGATGATAGAGTTGGGCGTTTTTTACACAACATTACTTCTTAAGTACATATATTCTGAAAATACATCATACAACATACATTTGTATCACTATCAACAGTACATGAGTGAATAATATTTTCTCAAGAAATTACAGACCAGTTCCCTTCCTCCTCAGCTCCTATCCACAGAACTTGCTAAAGAAAATGGTTCCTTCAGATGCTTTTATGCACAACAAACCTCATCATACCCATCTAGCATAATGTCAGAAAGGATTGTGGGAGTTGTAGTCTAAATTAATTGGAGGGTCAGAAGTCTCTCAGCTGTGCTTTTCAAAGAGGTAGTTGAGCTGAAGAAGCAACCATGATGCCGTACACATGCCTGATTCTGGACAGTGGCCCCAACTGGAGTAGACCCATTGAATCAATGGCATTTACGTAAAGGATCAGCAGTAGATTCACTGAGTCTACTCTGGTTAGGACTACCAATAAGGTTGATGCCATTATCTTTTCTGATGTTCACAGATCAAACAGCTGTTGAAAAAGATAGCCACAAAGGCTGGTGTTCCTCCTTTAACTTCTGCAGTAATATAAAGGGCCATAGGACATCTGGACTGCCCTGACTTTAAAGTACCTCTTTATGCTGATTTTGGTTTCAGTTCCCTTCCAGCCTGCAGTTACCAAGATTTTTGAAAAAATTCACAGTATTTAGTAACATAGTTATTTTGTATATTTGTAACTTTAATTTTGTAATTTGTATTTTTTAGTTTTGTGTTCTTTATGTTTGATTATTGTTTGCTTATAATTTATATACAGTACTCTGTAGTACTGTAAATCACCCAGAGTAGCCTTTGGGTTAGATGGAACAGTATACAAATCCAATAAATGAATGAATGAATGAGTAAATAAATAAATAAATAAATAAATAACAGATCTCAGTTTTATTTTATTTCTCATTTACGGTATATTATTAAAATGATCTTCAATATATAATTATTGAAGGCTGCCTGTGTATTTTCAAGAGTTTTTGTATGATTTTAAGTTTGGCTTTTTAATAATATCTAGCCTAATGAAGGCCAAAACACACTTACAGAGGAAAACCCGGGTGGCTGATGAAAAGCAGAACCAGAAAGATATTATATAGGTCCTAACAGAAAAGTACTTGTCTTGTTTCCTACTCATGTCCAGTACTTGGAAGAGTTTGTTTGTTTGTTTGTTTTATTTAGATTTGTCACTAGGGGACTCTGGGTGATTTACAATATTAAAGTTTCCTTTTGCATTGCAAATCCAAAGGTGTCCATGTGGTCCAGGCTGGGTATCACTGTATATTCCAGAAAAGTTTATTTTCTAAGATTCAGTTGCCATGTTCTGTTCAGTCAGATATCCAGCCATGTTCTATTCAGTCTTGCTCACAAGAAAGTACTCAGAAGTAGTTTCTACCACTCCCTTCTAAAGGGACACCCTACCCTAGGGCTGCCCAGTTTGCCCCAGGCCACACAGGCTAATTCTAATCCCAGGAGGCACAGTGAGGATTCAGACCAGACCCCTGAGTAGCACATCAATAAACATAGCAATATTTTTCAGTGTAAACTGTGAGATAATGGTTGGCTCAACATGACACAACAGGCAAGACAGCAAGATACAAAGGACAGGTTCCAGCTCCTCTGAGCGCTCTCTCTCTCTCTCTCTCTCTCACACACACACACACACACACACACACACACACACACACACAAGCTATCTATTTGTTTTTCTTCTTCCAGCCATTGTCAACCTTCAAAGAAAATGAAGAGGGGAATTAAAACGTACTGGTATCTCTTATTCCTTCCTGCCTGAGCTAATTCTGCTGCCTCAGGTCACGCCTTTTGGATATCCTGAAGGGATAATGAATTGTCAAGCAATCACTTTGCTGTGTTTCTGAGTACTTACTTTCAGTAATGGGAGGTTGTTTTCTGGCCCTCTCCCTTGGCGTGTACACAGACCTGTGTGAGGCAGAGAAAGTGTGAGTGAGTGAAACATAATGAGATCAAGAGATCTAGCTGCAGTGAAGTATATCTTAATCCTTATGGAGCATTTGATGAAATTACGGAATACCTGGCCACCGTATGCAGTGATAGCAGGTGACTTTTAGACAACTTTTATAAGAGGATTAGACAAATTCGGGAGGGATAAAGTTCTCAATAATTACTAGGCATAAAATTCGTATACTTAAATGTTGAAGTACAAATTTATAAATTATTCCTATAATTTAAAGAGCATAAACCCATCTCACAGTGGTGAGAAAGACTGCGATCAGGGAACCAGCGTGTCTATTACAGGCTCCTGCTTTCCCTTTTACAATCTTGTAGCCTGGGATATACCATAAATAAGGCAGGCTTTGAAACTGAGGGCCAGTTATCTGCCAAGTATGACACAGGGCCACCTTCACCCCAAAGGCTCATTTGATGTACAGAAGCAATATGCCTCTAAATGCTCGTTGCTAGGGAGCACAGCCAGGGAAGTGCTGCTGTACTGACATCCTGTTTGAGGACTTCCCATTGGGACATTGGGGTGGGGGGGTGGGAAGCAGGCAACTAATGAGACAGGGACTTTGGATCTGATTTAGCAGGGTTATTTTTATGTTGTTTTTTTCCTGCATTGATGTCCAAACATCTAAGAAGCAGAACAGAAAGAGGAACAGAAAGTCAGATGCAAATAATTTGCTGAACAATTTGAAATGCTTGCACAAGCTGGATCAGGTCTAGGCAAAGAAAAACGCTTGGGGTTAACCAAAGACAAAGACCCCAGTTAATCTCATTTACTTACTGCCAGGGAATACCAGGTGCTGTAGGCGCCTGGAGTAGGAACTGGCAAACCACTCCAGTATTCCTGCCAAGAAAATTCCATGGACATGGGATCACAAAGAGTCGGTCACGACTGTAACGACACAACACACACTCTCACACTCAGTGGGCAATAAATGATTTGTGGGTGGGGGAGTCATGCTAGTGTCTTCTGTAGGCCGCGCATCTCTATGATCGGGTGCTCTTTGTGGAGAACCGCATTGTGCACAAGAATTATTTTTCTTGAGGATTGAAAATAAAACCTTGCTGTAAACCGCCCAGAGTTCCTGCTGGAAGATGGGCAGTATAGAAATAAAACACACAAATAAATAAATAAATAATGTTTTTTCCCCTGGGCGAAAGGCCTCCATCTTAGCCGATTTTTACTTCATTGGCAATGCAGTATCTTTATACCACTCTATATGGCATTCACAATGTTTGGTTCATGAGTAACTTACACATTGTGAAAGGAAGGAAATAGCTTCATCTCTGTTGTCTTTCCAGAAACAGGGAAAGACCTTTCTCTTCAAGCAAGCTTTCCCTGAATGATGGTCTACCTATTATGTGTCTTTTATATGAATCGATCGGATCACATAGATTTTGTGTTTAAAACTACTTATAATCTTATGTGATTACATAGACACTATGTTTTTAATGTTAGTTTCCATAATTCATAACTTTACATGGAACTTTACTCTCCTTTTAACTGCTCGTGTTCTCTTGTAACTTTACTTGGAAATTTACTCTCTTTTTAACTGCTTACGTTCTCTTGTAACTTTAATGTAATGTTGTCTATTAATGCTGTAAGATCTCCCTCAATTCCCTGTTCTCAATACTTGAATATGTCTTAATTGTACTGGACTGTATATTATCCCTCATTACTGTAAGCCGCCTTGGGTCCTTTTCCAAGGAAAAAGGCGGAGTAAAAAATAAAATAAAAAACCCACTAGGGAGCTGTAGCTGTTAAACTAACTAAACTCTATAACTTACAGGCAAAACAACGCTTAATACTCTCTACTTTATCTCAGCCACCTGCTGGATTGGAGATGTGTGGGAACAGACAACAGGAAATATCTGTGTATAATGAGATACAATGAAGCAGAAGACAGCAGTGAGCACCAGGCAAGAATGATTTCATTTCATAGTTCAGTGCGGAACTGAGAAACTATTGCAACATCTCTAGGGTGACATCCACGGCTGTAAAGCTCTAAGTAAATTCTCAGGCGTGAAAAGTATCAAGAAGATAAACTTTCTGTCGTCCCCCCCCCCCCCCCCGACTCT
Organism: Phrynocephalus guinanensis; assembly: GCA_037367245.1. Lineage (NCBI taxonomy): Eukaryota > Metazoa > Chordata > Lepidosauria > Squamata > Agamidae > Phrynocephalus > Phrynocephalus guinanensis. Next base: position 38,789,853 of record CM074735.1, on the reverse strand, counting down.
GGACGGCTGCAGTTCTGGGGTAGCAGATAAAATGGACTTCATCACCTTTGCTGATAGTGCAGTTTTTCTGTGTTTTGTTTGTTTGATTCAAGGCAAAGCAATCAATAGTAATAAAACAAAAACAAAAACAAAACAAAACAAAACAAACAAACAAACAAAAACCTGGTAGCCAGAGCTTAAAAAACAACATTTGTCTGTCATCCAGGAATTTGAATGAAAGGCGTTTGACAAGAAATTCCCTTCATGTTTTATTTATTTGACAATCAAACAAATCTGCTGCAAGCAGTTAACAGCCCAGTCCAGACAAATGCTGAATTGACTGATACACTCATGTTCATATTCACCCTCCACACACTTCAATTGGGGGGGGGGGTGAATATGATCATGCTTCTGCCCGTAGCCCTCCTCGTTGAAAATTATGAGACTGTAATTTCCACCATGACTTATTCCTATCTTGACATCAAGATAGAATCTTATCCTCACAGTAATCCCTCTACTGGAATTACTGCGATCTTACTGCAGTGAGTCATTAACCTGGAATTTTTAGTGACATTTTAGATGCTACTTGTATTACAAATGGAAGTTGACTTGGCTGTATAGATGTACCACTATTTGAAGACTCCATACTATATACCAGTGATGGCAGTGGCTTGTGGGCTTGTTCGTAGCCCCAATTTACTCTCCAGCCACGTCACTCTGGGCATCGCAAAAGTGGCATGGCTGAAAAGTAAACTGGGGCTACGAAGGAGCCCACAAACCACTGCCACTCCCCCTGGCTTTCCTGATAGTGTAGCACCCCATTTGCCTCTCTGCCCAGGGCAGATGGTGTACTACTCTTCGGGAAAGTGAGGATTGAAGAGCAGGGGCTGTACCCTTCAGGAAAGCAAAGATCCAAGAGCAGGTTTTTGAATTTCCCGTGGCTACAGCAAGGGTGCTGTAGCCATGAGAAATTCAAAAACCTGCTCTTCGATCCTCGCTTTCCCAAAGGGTAGCACCCTTTGGGAAAGTGAGAATCGAAGGGCAGGCTTTTGAATTTCCCGCAGCCACAGCACTCTCACTGTGGCTGTGGGAAATTCAAAAACCTGCTCTTTCAATCTTCACTTTCCCAAAGAGTAGCATCCCATCTGTTTCTCTGCCCTCGGCAGAGAGGCGAATGGGGTGCTACACCATTGGGAAGGCCAGGGGGAGTGGAGGTGGTTTGTGGGCTTGTACTTAGAGTGCTGTGGCCATGGGAAATTCAAAAGCCAGTTCTTTGATCCTCGGTTGCAGAAACGTAGCACCCATGCTCTTCAATCCTCGCTTTCCCAAAGAGTAGCACGGGGTGCTACACTTCAGGAAAGTGAGGATCAAACATTACTTTTTTATTTTCCCACAGCAACAGTGAGGATGCTGTGGCCATGACAAATTCAAAAGCCTGCTCTTTGGCCCTCACTTTCCCAAAGGGTATCACCCAAAGCATTTGTAACCCAGGGTACCATTGTATTCAGGTTAAATTGCCTTATTGGCACTTTGCAAAAATAAATAAATAAATAAATAAATAAATAAATAAATAAATAAATAAATAAATAAATAAATAAATAAATAAATGGGTTTTGAATCACAGTTTGGGTACTCAGTCTGTAAAAGTCTCGCCATCACTGCTATAACATCTCCAAGTTCATTGCCTGTATTATTCTTGAACTTACTAGAGACCATCTGCCTGACTGCTGTGAGAGACATAGGACTGGATGCAGTGGGCTTGATCCAGAAAGGCATTTCCAGGAGGCAGTGATGAGACTGTAAATCCATATTATTTATATTTCAGTGATTCTGTACTAAAATTTCCAGATATTTTGTTTTCTGGGAAGCAGCACATGACATCAAGACCAGTCAGAGAATTCAATGGGATATATATTTGTGTTTAACTAATAATTTCTATTCATTTCAGTAGCTCTATTCTACCTTGTACTTAAATTGGATTTTAACAAAGGTAAAGGTTCCCCCTGCACATGAGTGCTAGTCATGTCCGACTCTAGGGGCGGTGCTCATCTCCGTGTTCAAGATGAAGAGCCAGTGTTGTACAAGTCCATGGCCACGTGGCCAGCATGGCTGCAAGGAAACACTGTTCAATTTAGCCCTATGTTATTACCTCATCTATTTCACACACTGAAAAATTAGCCACTGAGAAAATTATAGTACAGTAATACCTCGGATAACGAATGCCCCGATAATGAATTTTTCGGATAACGAATCACAATTTCCAGGTATAGGGCTGCTTCAGATATCGAATTTTCCCTATGGGCTGCCTCAGATAACTAATCGCAATTCTAGGTATAGGTCTGCCTCAGATAACAAATTTTCTCTATGGGCTACCTCGGATAACGAATTTTCCCTGTGGGCTGCCTCGGATAACGAATTTCCAGCATGCATCGGTAAAAAAGAGTTATCCTGGGTTGCATCACATCTGTACCTTTAAATTGCACTTTATAAAGAGTTTTGAGCAAAAAACCAGGTGTCTGTGTCATTTTCCTAGGCACTGGAACGGATTGATTGGTTTCCCATTCATTCCTATGGGAAACCGTGTTTCAGCTAACGAATTGCCTCGGAGAATGAATTAAATTCGCTATCCGAGGTACCACATGCTTAAAGGTTTTGCTCCCTGCTACTCCATTTTCAATTGATATATTATATGAAGAAGTATGAAAGATCACAAAAGTTACTCTTGAGATGAAAACAGCAATATTGAGGAGGTTTCTACCTTAGTACAAATGCAGCTTCCATGATTCCCTGTCCATCTCCTACTCAATCTTTTTGTCAATGAAAATCAATGTGTAAGAAAAAAACCCTAATAAGAGTTAGGTATTCACTCATTCATTTTGAGTGCTATAGTGCCGTTGTGAGGGACTTCTTTTTCCTGCAAATAATCCAGCCCTGACACATTGGGACAACGATGAACGCAGTTCCAGGCTTTATGATCTCTAGGGAGACAAAGGACAGCTGTCTGCGACATGAACTGAGCCACTGCAAGACAGCATTGGGTCTTTTTGTATTTAACGTTCACTCTAGATGCCCTAAGCACATTCGATCTTGCCTGATTTCGGAAGCTAAGCAGGGTCGGCCCTGATTAGTACTTGGATGGGAGACCACCAGGGAATCCCAGGTGCTGTAGGCGCCTGGAGTAGGAACTGGCAAACCACTCCAGTATTCCTGCCAAGAAAACTCCATGGACATGGGGTCACAAAGAGTCGGTTATGCAAGCCTCCTTGGGTTCTTTCAGGGAGAAAGAAGGGATGGAAATATTTTAAACAAATAATAAATAAATAAATAAATAAATCTGCTGCTTGGAAGAGGCCTTCCCAGGACCAACTCCAGGTCTGAAGCTGCCCTCTAGTGGTCCTGCTTTTGGCTACTGCTGAGGTTGCGAGATACTGCATGCATGTACTACGCAGGTCAGAATTCTGAGAGCAGTGTCAGCTCTGGCCCTGCTGGGTGGGAGCGTCTGGGCGCTGTATTCCAAAAATAGCCATTTTTCCAAGCTCTGACACAGCCGTCCTGAACTGAATAACTTCAGGCACTGAAAGATTTATAATATACTGAGGTACTATAACGTTAATTGGTGCATAAATCCTTGGGCAATGGAAGACAGGTGCACGTTTTTAAAAAATTAATACGATGAGGCCCACAGAAGACATTTTTCATAATGATTGAGTGATCATTTATATAGATATATCCTACACTGTGAAGGAAGTTAATCGCTTTTAGAAAAGTGAAGCAAAAGTCAATATTCAGGGAATTTAAAAATTATTGGGTGCTAATGATAAGCATGACTTGCTGTCATGTCAGTTCTAACTTATGGTGAACTTTCCCAGGGTTTTCAAGGTATGGAGTACTTTGTAGGAGTTTACTGTTTTTTTCTTCTTCTTCTGGGGGAGCTCTGGGACAGCGCAATTGCCTCCCCAACAACACAGTCTGGCTTCTCCCCTGGGAGGCACAAGTGAGCCCGAGTCCCAATCTTTGGCTCTGCAACCAGGTACCCAACTCATTTATAATATCAGTAATGGTTAATTTCTGCCATTATATTTTGTAATAAAATGGATCTAAATTCCATGCATTCATCGGAACATTCTTTGTTTCTCATCATACCCACATTAACGCCATATCTGCAAACATGAGTTCCAAATATACCTTCCAGTGGGTTTTAGATTTTAAGAAACTGTAGTGCTCATATAATTTATGTTGCATGAAGTATACTGCATAGTCCAGTAATGAAACACATATTAATTAATATATTTTTATACAGCCCGTCTTCCTGAGGGAACTCCGGACAGTGTACAACAATCACATAAAACAATATAACAAAACAAAACAAAAAAAATCGCTCCAACCAATTTAAAAAAAACACTCGGCAAGACGACGGAACAAAGCAAACAAAACAAAACAAGACAAGGCTTCCTGTTGTCATTTCTGTGCTTTTGCCATCGTGATTTTTTTTATAGCTTTGTGTTTCCAAATAACTCATGTTGCCTTCTCATAATACACAACATGACACACTGAGAAGTAGACATGGGCACGACTCAGCGAAATTGTCGTTTCCGTTTTTGGTTATCGTTTCCGTTACGTAACGGAAACGGTAACGATAATTAAGCCGTCAGAACTCGAACTCGAACCGGAAAAAGAAAAATTTGGTCGGGTTTTTCATTTCTGTTTGTGGCATTGTGGCGATCGCGCAATGCGAAGCACAGAAAAAGGTTTTAAAAGCTTTTTTTTAAAACCCCCGACTCCCGGCCAAAAAAGCAGGCGAAAATATGCCTGCCTGAGGCTTTGCCACCTACCAGAGGGGTGGTCTCAGGGTGTCCCCGGCCTTTCCCCCCCTCTTCTCCTGTCCTGGGCTGCTTGCACCAGGCTGGGGGGGGGGTGTCATCCTCGCCGTCTCGCCATGCCATGCGGTGGGGGGGATCCAAAATGGCGACCGCAATTTTTCTTTTGAAATCGTGGTCAAAAAACACACCAAATTAGCACAGAAACATGTGAAATTTATTTTTTTTAAATGCCTGAATTTTAATAGTAGCAGCAGTGGGTTTTTTATAGCAATAAAACGTCGTATTGATTTTATTTTATTTTATTTTATTTTTCATTTTTTTAGACCTGCCCATTTGGGCTGGGCATGGGATGGGACCATGCAAATTGTTTGAACCATTCCACCAATGGCATCGCCAGGTTTTTGACTGACACTTCTGGATGTCTCGGAGGGCATAAAAAGCCGAGGCACCTTCCAGAAATCGCAGTCGGATATATGGATGTGGTTGAGGGAGGAGGGCTGGCTGCTGGTGCTGGTGTGATCTGATCGAGATTGAGGAGGGAGGCTGGAGGCTTTAGGATTTAAGTTAGGCAGGCAGGGAGGGAATTGAATTTAGAAAATAATTTCTTTGATTCCCTGCAGCTTTGTCTGCTGAAGGGAATAGCAGTTTATTCTTTATTTCTTCTCTGGCAGTTTGTGAGGATTTTTTTCTGATATTGGATAAAGGGGGAGGTTCGACTGGGAGTGGGAGGTGTGGATTTATTTTAAAAATATATTATATACTACCATTTATTTTCTATTTTCCCAACTTCAATTTGCTTGCACACACACACATTTGGGGTGCAAGCCAGAACCTCTATCCTAAGTGATATCCTAACTGCCCACTCACCCGTCCGCCCGCGCCGCCACCCGCCCCCTCGCCTGCCTGCGGCCGCCGCCCACCCATGGCCCCCCGCCACCACCGCCTGCCCGCACCTCCCCCCGTCCCCCACCCCGCCCCGCCCCCCGCCCCCCACCTAGGGCGCAAAAACACCTAGCGCCGCCCTGATTGCGGGACTCCCCTATGCTCTGGGAAGTCAAATCGCGCTAAATCGCGGTGGAAACGACAAACGACAAACGAAACGACAAATTTTTGAAAAATTTCACGACAAATGGAAACGACCCGAAACGGACCCGTTCCGACAAACGAAAACTCGAAACGTCATTTTTTCTGGTCGTGCCCATGTCTACTGAGAAGACATAACATCGAGAGATGATGCCCAAATTGAACATACCAATACAGTATATATATGCAACACAGGAGACTATTAAAATAGGATAGTAAAAAAATTGCAGACCAATCAATCAATCAATCAGCCTTTATTGGCATACAAAAAGAGTAAACATCACAGTTTCAGTACAGATTTAAAAGGGATGTGTCTTAGCAGACAATTTTTTTTGTTCTTAAAGAAATTCCTAAGAAATAATCTTTTGCTATCTTTCTCAACACCTTAACATTTCGACTCTGCAGGAGCTCCTTAAGCTTCAAAGCCCCCTCCCCCACCGTCTAGTACTGCAAGCAAGACAAACCTGCTGTGCACCAGTCATAGATCTCAGTAAAAAAAGGAGCTAAAGATGGTCAAAGCGGTGTGATAGTGCAGACATGCTTTCACTGCCCAGATGTGTGTGAGTTGGCTCAAGTTATCTAAGATCCTTTAAAAGAAATCAGCTTAAGTTAAACTTGAAGAAAAGCCTTTTCCATTAAAAAAAAAAAACACCACATTGATTGAGGTTGAGGTTGAGGTTTCCAAATTTGGTTGAGGTTTCCAAATTTCAACTGACAAATTATAAATCTGATCACATGTGTAGGTTTCTGCTTCCTTCCTTGGTGATAATATACAATGCCATTGTGGAAATATGTTTGTGGATTAACAAGAACAGAGGATCACTAATAGGTGAAGGAAATGGCTGAATTCATCTGTCAAATACTGTAACTACAAGGTGTCATAAGAGCTTCAAGGCATTTGGTAATGTTAAGCTTTCGCCATTCTGACAATACCTTAAGGGAAATAGAATTGAATACTGTATATAGTTGCATATCATGTTTCATTGTTCTTTTTGGGTGACTAGTCGTCTTTCTTTTACACGTTTCCAGGTGCTGGTAGGAGTTAATTGGAAAAAAATCAGTGCAAAATCAGATGACGTTGCTGACACATCACCAGTCTGAACCAAAGCACAGCTATTCGTGACTGTTGCAAGATAATTGGAATCATATGTATTTTTCCCCGACTTCAAGCCTAAGGCATTCTGGTTGCTTTAGCAACTTATTCCCTTTACTTCCCTTGCATCTGATGTCATTCTTGGACCTGATTGCTTTGCAACGCATTGGCAGTAGCTGCTGGGATAAGGAGGTGGATGATGCCTTGGAAATAAACCTCATGTGTTTATTCTTGTTCCTCAGGAGCCTGAGGGTACCAACCACACATTAAACATGTACCTCCCATGGGGGGGGGGAGAGAGAATGGGCATGATTTATTATTCACCTGAATGACAAGATCAAGGAAATAAGTTTTGCTGGATCAAATTTACGTATCTAAAACTCGGGATGAATGCTAGTTTTTCAGAACTCGAACCACCTTGCTGCTGTGAGGGAGTTATACCAGTTTTTTCTTATGGTTTATATTCTCATTGACCCTTTCCCCAACCTGCAATAATCTCTGGTCAAATAAGACTGTATGGGTTTTTGTAATGCTTTTGTAGACATTGCCAAACTACTCTGGACTGCAGACAAAATGGTGACAAAAGAAGCAAACTTGTGTGCAATGCCACGGCCATTTTGTTTGTTTTGCATACTTGTTGATGTGACATGCTGCCTTCTTCCGGTGAGCTTCAGGTGGCATATGCATGTATCTCTCCACCTCCCCACAACAATCCCATGAGGTAGGACAGACTGAGAAGAAACAACCAATCCAAAGATAACACTGAGTGTCATGGCTCAGTGGGGAACAGGAACGGGATTCCCCAAGTTCCGCTCCAACAGATTAACCACTGTAACAGTGGTTCTCCACCACTGTTCTTCGACTACACCTCTCAGAAAGCCCGGCCAGCACAGCTGGTGGTGAAGGCTTCTGGGAACTCAAGTCCAAAATCACCTGGGTTACCCAAGCTTGGGAATCACTGCGCTACACCATGCTTGGCACTGGCAATTCGGCTTTCTGACTCCTCGGGTGGGGTGGGGGGACTGAAGAATGATGAGCTGCTCTCATCAAATGTAAAGTGGGAAGCCACTTAAAGTGGAGCCCAGAAGGATACCTGGAGACGAGGGGGGGGCAGTTACTAACTTTTTGTGTGTGATGAGTCCATTTGCTCCCTTTTTACTTTAACACAGATTCAGGGGTACAAGACAGTGGTTCCTGAGTAACCTAGTGGTAGTTGTCATTTTTTAAAAAAAACATTAAATATGTGAAAGCTCAGGATAATGTGGGTTTTTTTAATGACTGCTGGTGCCAGGCCTTTAGAGTGAAAGGATGTTTCATTTGCAAGGTACTTATAAGGACTGAGTACTGTCAGGCCAGAAGGAGATGATTGTCCCACAATCTTTCCTCACATGTTTGAGCTGAATTCATGGGACAGAATGGGTAGACTAGCAAAATGCAGGCTAGCATCTGCCTGGCATTTTGCTCATGCAGTGGCTTCACTGTGCGTCTAGCTCACAACCTACCTTTACCGAACCATTTCAAGGTTGGCTGCCAGCAGCTGGTTTGCAGAGTGATGAAGTGGGAAGCAGGAAATTGTATTCTCACTGAAGGATCCGTATTGCGACCCACAGAGTGTGAAACTGGAGTTGTAATCCCCAAAGGGCATTTTAGTTAATCAGCTCACTGTGTAAAACCAACCAAAGACTGGAGTTTCTGTTCAGTATTTTTGCTTCTTTGCTTCAGAAATGAGCTGGTCCTCCAAATTCCTTTCCCAAAGAGAAAAGTCTTTTGAAGCAGGCGGATTGCTTGAGTCCAAATGAGTATGCCTTGGTTCTTCTCCAACAGCCTTGATATATTTATTGCTCTAGCTCTTCGTATGGCGAAGAATATACCCCCATAGGTAAGCGTTCTCAAATAACACATTGGACCAGTTCCCGCATGTCTTGCTTCCCCATTCAGACCTAACTTTGCTGTGACTTTTAATTATATTTTTATAAGGCTCTTGCTTGGCTACAGCATGCAGGATACTGTACACATTTTCTTGTAATACAGGAGACACGAAATAGTTAATGTGTCTATAGAAATTAGAACTGAATTCTGGAGGGAATGTGAGCAATCCACAAACCTTTGAAAAACAATAACCTATGAGTGGTACTCATCTCCGTATTCAAGCTGAAGAGCCAGTGTTGTGCAAGTCCGTGGCCAGCATGGCTGCAAGGAAACACTGTTTTACCTTCCCGCTTTTTACGGTGGTATCTATTTATCTACTTGCATTTAACATGCTTTGCAACAGCTAGGTTGGCAGGAGCTGGGGTTAACAGCAGGAGCTCGCTCTGCTGCGTGGCACCCGGGATTCGAACCGCTGAGCTGCCAACTTCGCAGCAGTTTTCAGTGCTCTAGCTCACTGAGTGGCATATTGAGAAAGCCAGATGAGAAAAGCCTGCCCTGGATTAGGTTCAATAATTTATTTTGATATTTCTATTCAGCCTTGATTTGGTTTGGGTTGGGTTTTGACCCAATTTGGACCACACAAAAAAAAGCCCAACAACCAACAACCCAAAATGTAATAGATGGAATATCAGTCATAACTATGAATAATGGAAGAATAATTTACTTAAGAGCATGAAATCTAGAGATACTGTATGTCCTTTGGAGATAACCTAACTCTGCCAAACAGGTCCAGAGTTTCTCCTTTTTTCCTGCTTGCCTGCCTGACACTTTTTAAGTATTCTTAAGGACAGTCATAATCATCCCCACCCCAATACAGCCTGAACAGTAAGGACATATTAGCACCCTCAAAGAGGCCTAATAATGCCAAATTGTAGACAGGTAGGTCCAAATAACATGATCATGCTACCTAGGGATGATCTACCACATATCAAGGACACTGGCTTGGGGGAGAATGGGCCACAAACTCCATCTAGAGCAATGATAGTTTTCATAGCTGTTGCAAGCTATATTTTAGGGAGCCAGACGAAATTCACATCAAAAAATAATATATTAGTTAGTAGTAGCCACCATGAAGCAAACATTTGCACCAATCTGTTTGGTGTCCATGAGCTTTGGGATGTTAGTTTCTTAAAACAGTTTTTTTCCCTTTTAGTTTTCCATTCTTATACAAACACAGACACCACAGAGGTACAGTAGCAGAGAGGGAAACATGCAGATCTTATAGAGGTTGTTGTATTCTAGCTCCCATCTTCATTAACTATTGACCTTGTTGGATAGGAATGGCTGGCTCCATATACCCACAACATCTGGGCAGTCATAAGCAAATCTTAGATACTGTAATTTACTTTTTAAATTGCAACTCCCACACTCCTCTTGCTATCATAACCTTTGCATACAAGCTAACTCTTAGCACCAGGCCTATATGATCTATGGGTGTAGGGGTTATAGCAGGAGCCTCCCTGAAGAGTGGAGATACTCAGGCATCTCCAGAGCAATTGTATGTACCTGGTCAATCCTTCACTACCAGAACTGTTACATAAGGACATAAGAAGAGCCATGCTGGATCAGGCCAAAGGCCCATCTAGTCCAGCTTCCTGTATCTCACAGTGACCCCATCAGAAGCCTCTGGGGGAACATGAGACACTTAGATACCTGTCTCATGCCACTCCCCTGTGTCTGGCATGTTGAGGTACCCACTTTTTAAGCCTGGAGATAACATGTACTGTATTCCCATCATGGCTTGTAACCTGTGATGGACTTTTCCTCCAGAAAACTGTACCATCCCCTTTCAAAGGCATCTAGGCCAGATGCCATTGCCACATCATTTGGCAAGGAGTTCCACGGACTAACAACACGCAAAATATTTTCTTTTGTCTGTTCTCGTTCTCCCAACCCTCAATATGAGCGGATGACTCATGGTTCTGGTATTGTGTGAGAGGGGAAAAGAGCTTCCCTCTATCAGCTTTATCCATTCTCTGCATATTTTTGTAGATCTCAGTTATGTCCCCCCTAAGGTGCCTTCTTTCTAGACTAAAAAGCCCCTGACGCTGCAGCCTTAGCTCATAAGGAAGGTTCCCCCAGCCCAGTAATCATTATAGTCACTCTCTTGTTGCATTTTGAACTTCCTGGTTGTGAAACACTCTGGTATGAACAAAGAAAGATAGATGTGAACTGTGATGAAAAGAACATTCAGCGGGGTTGAGCAGCCACTCAAAGTTAATACAGTTAATCAGGATTTTTCAGTTACGCGTTGGTTACATTTGCCATGCTGACTGGGTTGGGGAGAGGGGGGCTCCAAGAATTGTGGTTCTTAACAAAACTGTTCCAAGCTTGGCCAAGACTTCATATTTATTTTCACTACGCACATGTCAGATTATGCCAGAAAACTGACAGTACGTTTTAAAGAACACTGAAGAAACTATTTTATCAATTTTAATGGGATGGTTTTTCTTTAAAAAAATCTTTCTGTCTAAAAATCCAGATGTTTCTGCTGATATTATTCTCCCTTGCATCTAACAGTATAAAGCTAAATCCCCAAACATGATGAAGAATATGATTTTATATGCCTCAAAATGCTACAGTATCGGGGAAAAAATTAACATCCTTCCAGACCTAGATAGAAGTTCTGTATTCCTCCGTCTGGATGCTGAACACCTCCCCTTCCTTGGGTTTCAAATGTTTGCGTTTCTCACCTCCAGCATTTGCAAACTTCCTGTGAATCAAGAAAAAGCATCCACCGGCTCAAGCAATAATCTCACATTTTCTGAGCCTCGAGCTGTCAGGGAGATAAATACAACTATTATTCCCATGATATAAACTTCTATTTTGAAACCAGTACTTCTCCTAAACAGCTTAAGGCTATCTGTGAAAGTGAAACCCAAGTAAAATGACTGAGTGGCCAAAAGAATATGATCTTAATGCAGGAGAATTCATTGATTTTATTATATTACTTACTTCCATTCCATGTTTCCTGGTAACAGTTTACACAGGTGAGCCAGAAGCCATCACCACAGGTACCAATTCAGCTTGAATAAGACACTTGCATACTTTCTGTTTTCACCTTTGGAATGCTGTCTTTCAATGATGTAAGCCACCAGGGTCCTTTCTTAAAGAAAGATGAAGTAAAATATTTTAAATAAAATAAATAAACATATTTATTTTATATTTAATATTTTAAATATAATATAATTTAATTTAAATGTAATTTAATATTTTTAATATTTAAATATTTATTTAATATTTATTTTAAATAAAATAAATAAACATATTAATTTACTTATAAATTATAAATACCATCATCTGCAGCTCCTGACTTTCATGATCTAGACCTTGATAGGGGAATACTGATCTGAAACCACCAGCATCAGATCTACAAGGGTTCAGACGTAAAATTTTGCCCATTCCTATCTGGAATAGTGTGGACTGAACCTGACACTGTTTTGGTTCTGAAGCGTGAAGCTGCAGGACATGAAAAGACAGCATTAAAGGATTATGTCTAAAAGAACCTATACATCAAGTGACCCATATAATATACAGTATTTCTAAATATCACAATTTCTTAGTATGTCATCACCTTTTTTCTAAGAGGCCAGTTCACATTCCCAGTATCAGAAAGAAAAGCAAATCACATAGTATGTGTATAAATGAACAACTTAAAATTTATCTTCTCCTACCTAAAATTTTATTCCTTTTCTAAAACTGAGCATTAAATAATCTTTAAATGCTGCTACCAAGCCATTTTATTACCTCCTTCATTTCCTCAATTCCACAAACAGTTCAAAAACTAAATGCTAGCTTGGAATTTATATCTTCCTGTCAAACAATACAGGTCTCACATGAAAACACAATCACAATTTCCATGTGTTCCCATTTTCCAACCTACTTCTGTGTTCATGGCCTTTAAAAAAAAACAACTTCCTTTGAATGAAGAATGAAATACATAGATTTAGCAGAGAGGCTTTTAAAAACAAAATCAATATCACCTGACAGCGATGAAAGCCACATATAATTCTAATTTCCAAAGTATCTGTTAAATCTATACACTTCCTTCCTGTGTAACCAATTCACATTCATTTTCTTTTGTGATGTTTGCAGTCCCCTGTGTGAACTTAGCGGCATGTCACAGCAAAGTGTGTTTTTTAAGCACCCAGAGGAAGAAGAAAAAGAGATGCCGTAATCTCAGAAGTCATGTCACATCCACAGCTTCAGGTCTAGCTGGCTACTGTACTTGATGAGCTAGGAATCAATCGAAATAGGTTCTAGGCAGTGAAATTGAATTTGCTGACCTCTTGCTGAATCAATGAGGGAGCAGGATTCTTACTTGCGTCTGTACTGTGCTGCAGAAGAAGAAAAACTGTTTTGGGTTCATGCCAAAGGGGAAAGCCTGACGGATGGATGACACCAATAAAATGAAATAAAATAAAATAAATCCTGCCAAAGGAGAGGTCTGGAAGATAGGTACTGAGCTGGAACCCGAGCCTTATTTCTTTGAAAACAGCAGTTTTGAATAAAGGAGTTCTCGCTAATGAACCAATAATGCCAAAAGTGTAGGTTTGGCTATATCACACAGACGTGCTCTAACCAGGAAGGCCTCTAGGCAGATACATGCAGTTTTAGAATAAGTAGCTGGGTTAGCCTATGCTAGCATGAAAAATTAAAAAACAAAACAAAAAAGGCAACAATGTTGTGGCACTAAAGACTAATTGCTAACAGTTCTTCCAATTGAAGAAGTGGACCTCTGCACAAATGCTCGCTAGAGATGGGCACAACCAGGGAAAATGATGTTTTCGAGTTGTCGTGTGTCGGAGCCGGCCCGTTTCGGCTCGTTTCCGTTTTTCGTGAAATTTTCCAAAAATTTGTCGTTTCGTTTGTCGGTTTTTCGTCTGTCGTTAGTACTGGTTTGGGGGGGAGCGGGCTCCTGGAGGCACCTCTCTGGGGTGGGTGCCTCCTCTGGCCCGCCATGAAGGGAAAGCGGGCTCCTGGAGGCACCTATCTGGGGTGGGTGCCTCCTCTGGCCCACTACAAAATGGCATGCATAGCCATTGGATATGCATACCAAGTTGAGACTCGAGGCACCTCTTTTTTGGGTGCCTCTCTCTGTTGACCACAGGCCCACTGCTAACTGCAGTGTCACAGTGTGCACACTGGGGGAAGGCTCCTCCTCAGTCTCGGCACTCTGTGGTTCACCAAGAAGGGAACTGTACTTGCGTGTGTGCAATGCGAGTACAGATTTGGCTTAGGGTTAGGGGGTTAGCGCAAGGGCTAGGCTTAGGGTTGTTATGGGTAAGGTTAGGGTGAGTTCGTGGGGTGCACCTCTGGGTGCCTCTCTGACCCACTAAGAAGGACAGTGTACTGGCGTATGGGCTAGGGTTAGGGTTCGGGTTAGGGTTACGGTTAGTGGGCTTTTTATGCCTGACAGGCACATCCCAGAAGTCTCAGTCAAAACCTGGTCAAGTGGCCATGCAATTGGTGGAATGGCTCCAAAAATTTGCATGGTCCACTCCCATGGCCAGCCCATCATTGCGCAGGTGTAAAAAAATAAAAATAAAATAAAATAAAATAAAATCAATGGAGACGTTTTGTTGCAAGAAAAACCCACTCCTGCTACTGTAAAAATTGAGGCAGTTTTAAAATAGCTATTTTCGCATGTTTCTGTGGTGCTTTGGTGAGTTTTTGGACCACCACGATTTCAAAATAAATAAATTGCGGTCGCCCCATTTTGGATCCCCCGCCCGCACCGCATGGCATGGCGAGTTGGCGAGATGACGAGGAATGGATGGGCAGCCCAGGAGAGGAGGGGGGGGAGGCCGTGGACACCCCCCCCCAGAAACCACCCCTCTGGTAGGTGCCCTCACTCAGGCAGGCATATTTTCGCCTGCTTTTTTGGCCAGGAATCGGGTTTTTTATTTTTTAAACTTTTTTTCTGTGCCGCGCCGCTTGACGAGTTGGCGAGACGACGAGGATGCGCAGCCCAGGAGAGGAGGGGGGGAGGCCGTGGACCCCCCCCCAGAAACCACCCCTCTGGTAGGTGCCCTCACTCAGGCAGGCATATTTTCGCCTGCTTTTTTGGCCGGGAATCGGGTTGTTTTTTATTTTTAAAACTTTTTTCCTGTGCTGCGCCGCTTGGCGAGTTGGCGAGACGACGAGGAATGGATGCGCATGCGCAGGCACTCGCAGCCCAGGAGAGGAGGGGGGGAGGCCGCCCCCCCCCAAGAAACCACCCCTCTGGTAGGTGCCCTCAGGCAGGAATATTTTTGCCTGCTTTTTTGGCCGGGAATTGGATTTTTTTATTTATTTTTAAAACTTTTTTCCTGTGCCGCTTGGCATCGCGCGATCGCTGCGATGCCGCCAGGAACGACCACGACAAATCAGACCCAATTTTTCTTTAGTCGGTTCGAGTTCAAGTTCTGGCGGAGTAATTGTCGTTCTTCGTTTCCTTACGTAACGGAAACGAGGAACGGAAACGGAAACGAGGATTTCGCCGAGTCGTGCCCATGTCTAATGCTCACATTAAAATACAGTGGTGCCTCAACTTACGAATTTAATCTGTTCTGAATGCATGCTCTTAAGTCGAACTACTCTTAAGTCAGGGTACCTATCTAAAAAACTGAAAACATAAGTTTAAAAATAAAAAAATGAAATTTTTTTTAAGTCAAGACCATATCTAAAATTTGTAAGGCGGCAGTTAAAATGCCAACAGTTTTCTGCTCTTAAGTCGAGCTGCTCTTAAGACGAGGTACCACTGTATAACAGTCAGTCTTTAAGATGCCACCATGGTTTTGCTATTATTATTACTGTATTACTTACTTTTGTTTTGTATTTGCCAAACATTGTCAGATACATGTATATTATTTGACGAAGCTGTTTGGATGAACAGTGAAATGTTTCAGTCTCTCAAGAAAAAGAAGTCCAGCTGCCATGACTCAACTTCCAGATACTGATTTTAAAAATCAGTTTAGATTATTGCTTGTCATGAATAGGGGTAAAAAGGGTATGGTGTCTCCTATGAATATAGCATGCAGTGGGGTCCCATGTTTTTTTTTTAAAATGGTATAACATGCACAGTAAAATTATGAAAACATGGTAATTTAAATGTATGGCATATGGCAAAAAGAACCATATATGTACAATCAAATTACCATCTTCCAGCCAAATGTTGCACTTAAAAGTTTGGTTAATGTATACTAGAGATGGGCATGAATTAAAACATAAATTGCAAAATGTATAAAAATAGCAAATTCATCTATTCATATTCATACAAATCAATAGCCCCCTGAAGAAGATGAATCAATTATTATTTTTGATTTGTTGATTCATTGGGCTATAAAATGTTGCTACAGGCACAAAAAGACAACAAAATTGCAGAGACGCTTCCTCTGACTCTCTTCTAAAAGGCCTCCCAGTTTGGTTAACACAGTAGAACCACCGTGTCCGCTGTGGATTGGTTCCAGGCCCTTCCGTGGATAACGAAAATTGCCTTTTTCTGAAGAGAACTTCCCTTCCTTCTGTGTCACACAAACTCCCTTTTGTAAGTGGATGTGGGTTCAAAAAATGTAAACCTCTCATGAATCTGTACATCAATGCTCGATAAATAACTGATGTGAGGAAGTTACAGAAGCTGAAAGATGAGTTGGTAGGTCTTTGTTGAACCACCAAAGGAGAGAAGATCAATTTTCTTATTGCTTAGTGGCAATTCAACATGGACCTAACAACTAGGGTGTAGCTGTGAGGTATCAGTTTCTCTGTACATTAGAACTATTCTTATAGAAAGAGCAGATAATATACAGTATTACCACATAGGAACATATGGCCTGACCTGGAATACATCAGATCTGTTCCTATATGGGTAATGTTGTGAGAAAGGACAGCCTTTGGACAAACATGCAAAAAAATGGATCAAATCAGGGGAATATATGTGACGGGGTATGACTATAGGGTAGATCAAGGAGTTATTATTCACCCCAAGGGTGGAGCAACGCCACAAGATATCCTTTGGATCCCATTTTGCATTCATAGGGTTTAAAAGATGGTGAACAATTTGAAAGGAGGAAAGGGGGTATTGAAAATACTGGAGCAGACTGAGGCACCGAATGAATGATGAAATGCTGTGGGGTTTGCTGCAAGTAAATTGGTTGAATGCACATATTTAAATTAATCAGATTATACAAAGGCCAATTTGAATCAGCCCAGACCTTTTCCCTCCCAATACAGATATGTTTGTTTATTTGTTTCCTTTGCTGCGGGGGCCTTTATTTTTTCCCCCAAGCTGGAATGTTTTGGCATTTTTTTCTGTGTAATCAGATGTTTCATTTTCTAAAAGGATGGGGTGCATGACTGCAGGTGTTTTTTCTGGTGACAGACTAAGCTAGGTGTGATGTTTTGAATAGTAGATGATGAATAGTAGAAACTGATGTTGTCACCTTTCCACTAGACACCCTGAAGTATTTTTTTTTAAAAAAAAAAGAAAACAAACTACTGATCTGCAAATCACACCCTACCACTAAATTGATACACTAGTTTAGTGGTAGATCATCTCTGTGGGGGGGGGGGGGGGGGGGGGGAGACAGAAGAGAGACAGAGAGGGAGACAATTCTGACAAATTACAGCAGAGCCGTATGTTTGCATCATATGTGTTCTCATTATAAAGAACTATCCTTTTTTCCCTAGAGCTTTGCAACATATTCAACAGTCCACTGGCTTTAAAATGAATCATAAAAGGAGAATCGGGGATCAGCAGATGGCAGGCTCAAGGGCGGGGGAAATCTGTGATGTGGATTAAAATACATGAGATTGAAGGCCTATCATGGAAGCTGGCACTGAAACAACCCACAGTTTCAATGTGATTACCTAATCCAAACAGAAACTGTGGCTCAAGCAGCAAAGACGAATCACTTCAATTCCGCTTGCCAGTGTAGTCGCAGCCTGGCACCAAAGGAAAAGGTGAGCACATGCTGAATCCTCAGTAAAAGCTGAGCTCTCCTCTGGATGCTCCAGCCACGGAGGTAGTCAGAAATGTTCAACTGAGCCCAATGTGCTATCTCCATCGGACTCAAGGGAGATCAAGACTAAAATGGTACTGAAATATTCTTACATTTTTAGGACAGAATGCATATATGATTGTTAACAAATGATTATTGCATGAATTTTGAATGGCTAAGTCACATAATTAGAGTGCTGCATAGCCACCTACATCAAAGCTACTTAAATAAATAAATAAATAAATAAATAAATAAATAAATTTCATAAGCACTTTTCTGTGTCACACATCTGGGTACCAAGCAGGTGGTTATGTCTCCTCAAGGATCAGGCCTAATCAGTATGCTAGGGCTGTCCAGACCTCGGCCCTCCAGATGTTTTGGACCACAACTCCCAGAATTCCAACCCTGTATTGTCAATGACAAAGCAATGTGGGAGTTGTGGTCCAAAACATCTGGAGAGCCGAAGTTTGGACACCACTGCTGTATGCCCTGTCTTCAAGTACAGATTGGGGGCTGCCTGATAACTTAGATAAATTAATAGATATACAATTTTACATCCATATCTTTTACTGCGTGTATGAACGGAAGTTAAGCAGGGCCGGCCCTGGTTAGTACTTGGATGGGAGACCACCAGGGAATACCAGGTGCTGTAGGCACCTGGAGTAGGAACTGGCAAACCACTCCAGTATTCCTGTTGAGAAAACTCCATGGACATGGGGTCATGAAGAGTGTAACAACACAATACACACACACACACACAAACACACACATGAACGCTGGAAAACTGAGTCAATGTATGAAGTGAGCCAATGAATGAAGACCTTAGGGTTTTGCCTAATATAACTGCACAGACTAACACGGCTCCCTCTTCTAACAATACCCACTATGTGCAACATAAAATTTATATGAGATCGTCATGTGCAAGAACAGCTCAGTTTCTTATGTAGACAACTGCCAAGCAATTGCTTGCAGTGGTTCCCAACGTTGATTTCCCAGAGGTTCTTAGATTACACCTCCCATAAAATCCTGTCCGGTACAGCTAGTGGTGAAGACTGCCAGGAGCTTTAGTCCAAGAACATATAGATAACCAATTTTGGGAAACATTGCAAGTTTAGGACAAGACAGGGATTCAGTCAGGTTTCTGGCAAAACCATACGTGGCACAATTGGTGTGAATAAATGTTTCATAATAATTGTTGGTTTCTACTCGTATAACACCTTCTATGGAATGGTGGTTCTAAAACAAAGAGTTCATTCTCACTGAAAGAGGCAAGTTTCCTAAATGTAGAATTTTATTCATCCATCCATCTAGATGGGCTAGGAGATGGATGGTATTTCAATCAATCAAATAAATAAATAAATAAATAAATAAATATTCATTCATTGAATTCAATTCAGTTCAATTCATACTCCTTCTTTCTCCCAGCAGAGGGACCCAAGATAGCATAGAAGAGTGTTGGCAAACCTATGGCACGGGTGCCAAAGGTGGCACTTGGAGCCCTTTCTGCGGGCACCCGACATCACCTCTTCACAGCCACCTATATTCAGATTAAACTTTGCGAAAAATTAGTGGGTTTTGAATCGCAGTTTGGGCACTCGATCTCTAAAAGTTCACCATCACTGGCATAGAAGAAATTTTAAATGAATTTTGATTGACTAGTAGTAGTATTAAAACAATTTACAATACAGTAAATTACATTTTTTAAAGAAAATAAACATATTAACATTAACCACTAAATAAATTCCCTGTAAAATTTCAAAGGCAGATTTTAAAAGAAAACAAAAACATGACTGCCCCCAACTATGGGCGAAATATGGTTGTGTGCAAGAGGCAGGGTTCTAAAGGATGGCTGTCAGTGGAAAAACAAAACAAAACAAAGAGAGGACACGTTGGGTAAACTTTAGGTGAGTTAGGTTTTTGTGTTTTATTTTTCTTGATCACAAGAATTCATCTGCCAGAACGCTTCACTGGGACCCTGGCTGGGGAACTCAGGGATATGTGGCCTATGAAAGAGAACTTGACTGTGAGGGTTCACCCTTTGCCCAGGCGCCCCGCCCTTCCAACTTCAAAGAAGGCATATCTTGAAACGAATAAACTGAACTTTTATTAGGTTCTTCTACTACAACAGAGGTTCTTTCCTTACAACGGTTTCAACATCTTTAACTTCGGTAACAAAGGGATTGTTTTTAAAGTCATCGTTAGGAGTCCTTAGAGAGAAATCAAGTCCTCCACCTCCACCTGGGGAGAGTTGGTTCTACCACTGATCTCCCCCTCCCTCTCTGATAGGTGCGGTTCCCCCACCTGTACCCCAACCTCCGAGGTGAGCCTGGGTCCATGGCGTCTCTGATGGTGGGTACGAAAGGGATAGTCTTCTCTCTGGGTCAAGTCCATCGTGGCGTTCAGTTTCCCGGCTTTCACTTCCTCCTCCTGTACCTTGGCCAGCCATAGCTCCAACGCCAACTGTTGTCTTATCTCAGGGGTCTGCAACCCGCGGCTCCAGAGCCGCATGCAGCTCTTTGGAACCTTTGCCGCGGCTCCGGGAGGTGACTGTGACAGGTTCGCCGCTCCGCTCCACACTGCCCGCCCGGTGATGTCGCAATGGTTTTGCGGCTCCCAGGTTTTTCCCCCCGTCAGAAACGGGTCCAAGTGGCTCTTTATGTCTTAAAGGTTGCAGACCCCTGTCTTATCTCCTTCCTCTTTCGATTACACTCTCGAGCCTCCTGCTCTCCTCAATATGAGCAGCCTTGTTAGTGTACCCGGCGTCTATAATTTTCAGCCTCCTATTTGGGCATCATCATCCTTTCCCATTGTCCAGTCCATGGATCCTCCATCCACACCCACTCCCAGTCTGGCAGGAGCACACCTGGTTTCTCCTTTTTGCAGTCTCCAAACCCCACCTCCACCACCTCTGATTGGTGGGACCTTCCTGCCCTTTCCTCAACCCCTTTTTCTGTCATAACAGGGTTTTTTCCTTCTCTCTCTCTTTTCTCCTCTTCCAGAATCTTTAGAGAGCCTTTAAACCCTTTCCACAACATTTCCCTCTCCCCAGCCTCCATGGTGGGTGCAGCTCTGGGTTTCTCCCTTCTCTTCTGCTTTTCCAGCCATTCATCCCTTTCCGCTTCATGTTGTGCAGGGGTCCCTCTCCCACCTTCAGAGAAATTCCCCTCACATTGACCAAGTTCAGGTTTTAGGGACACAGTCTTGCACCTTTTACCTTCGGGATGGCTAAATTTCCATTTCCAGGCCCGTTCCACCTGCTGACTTGCCATTATGTCAGAAAGAGCATGCAGCTCATGGTTTTAAAGGGAAGGGGAAGCCTCAGTTTGCCACTATGGGATGAAGGCACCCCCCCCCCTCAGACCATGGTCCACCATGGTCAGAAAAGGTCTGGTTAGGGTGAGAGCATCCCTCAACTTTACCCATGGACATGGAGAGGCAGTCGCCCACAGGGAGATGTTGATATGATGAAAGCTACCACAAAGAAATTTCTTTTCATACTTCCCGGGGAAGGAGAGATTAGCTTGTGGGGTGTCCCCCCCCTCCCTCACGTGTCTCTTTGGATAAGAGCCCACCTGAGCTTGGTTGGGGTCTGGGCGCCATTTGCTGTGCCACCCCGGGCAGCAAAATGCCTCGGGAAAGGAGCAACCCGGGCGGCGAGGGGTCGCGACCTCCACAGCGGTAGTTAAGGCTCTGAGACAAGGGTGTCGTCGCTCGGACTCCACCGCACTCCTTGACGCGGCGGCGCCTGCACCCACAGGGCTCCGCTGCCCCCCCCCCCCCCCCGTTGGCGCCACGTACATTCCGCTCGGTCCAGCGGAAAGCCCCAGGCGGGAGGGAACCCCGCACGCCTGCCCGCCCGCGCCTCGCGTTGTCAGGAAGGGTCTTGTTGGACAAAGCCAACAGAAGGGTCCTTGTTATCCGGCGGCTCCCTGGAGAGGGAGGGACGGAGGGAAGGACGGTGGCGGCGAGAGCGAGCGCCGGAGCCAAGCGGGGCGGCGGGGCGCGGCTCCGCTCGCGCGCTCCCCCCCCCCCCCCGCCTTCGCCTTCGCCTTCGCCTGCCTCTCCCTCCTCCTTCCTCGGCGAGAAGCCGGGACGTGGAGCTAATTGTCTCCGGAAAGAAACGAGACGGCAATTGCCTGAAGGGGAAACAGAGAGATGGAGCGACTTTGCTAACACTTTCTGCCCGCAACTCTTGCCGGCTGGAGGCAGCGCAGTCCTCCTCGCGCGCCCAGACGCCGGCACGACTCGGCGGCGGCCCTGTCCGGGCTCGGCTCCTTGGACGACGCGACGCGGTGCCTCCTTTCCAGGGCCCGCTGGCCACGCTTCGGATCGGGCAGCCCAGAAGGGGAGGACGGCGCGCGCGCGCGTGCCTTTCTTTGAAGGGGCAACGAAAGGGCGGAGAAAGAGGAGGGGGACCGGCTCCTGCCCCCCACCCACCCCGAGGGAGCTTCTTCGCTCACGCCTGACCTCCCCTACCCCGGGCTGCTGCCGCGCAACTCTTGGGAGTCGGAGGGAAAGGAAGGCAGGAAAAAAGAGGGAAGGGCTGGGGGCTGGGGGGGGGGGGTCCGCCTGCCTCCCGATCTCCCCCCTGCCCACCCCACCCCCGGTGCCGGCCTCAGCCAGCCCTCCCTCCCTTTCCGTGCGGCGCAGGGAGAGGAGGATCTTTTTAAAGCGGCTCCTCCAAGGGGGAAAAAGAAAGCGGCGTGCGGGGCAGAAGGAGGGGAGCGAGCTGAAAGAAAGACGCTCCGGCGTGGACGATCCCTCCCTGCGTGGACGATCGATTCCCCCCCCCCCCCCCCGCCGCCGCCGCCGCCACCGCCGCGCCTTCCTGGGCAGGAGGATGCGAGGATCCCCGCCGGGCAGGGTAAGGCGAGAGATGCGCCCTTGGGGCGCCATGTGGCCCCCCCCCCCTACCCGGCTGCGCCCGCCTCTCTCTCTCTCTCGCGCGCGCGCTCCTTTTGTTTCTTGGTGGCGAGCGAACCCTTTTGTGCTTCTGTTATGATGGATCTGTAGCCTCTCGGAGGAATCGGGGGGGCGGGGGCGGGGGGGGGACGGTCGGAGAGAACGCGGGTGTCTCCTGATGCTAAAATACAACAAAAGGAGAGAGCGAGCGAGACAGAAAACTAGCAAGGGGGGTTAGCCTCTCATTAAAGGAAGGGACGTCGGCGGAGGGAAACGCACCCCGCACGAAGGTTTTTTTTTTTTTTTTTTTTTTTTTTTTTTTTTTTTTTTTTTTTTTTTTGCTGGAAGACAAAGTAGCCACGGATTTTATTTGCATCTGCTTTTCAATTGAGGTAGATTTTAGCGGAGGGCACGATGCAGCCATTGCTAAGCTCCTTACAGTCTCGTTGGTTTAAGGGGAGAATTAACCATGTGTTTCTAAAACCTCTTGCACTGAAGTGTGCGAATGGAAAACAATCCGCTTATTGGCTGATTGGCTGAAGGATCGATGGATCGCCTCTCCTGTATCGGCAGGTTTCCTATTTTGACACAACTCGAGGCATCTTTGAAGTAGGTAGGGTTAATGTTAGGTCTTCATCTTGGAGCACAGGTCAAAAAGTGAGACCTTAGCATGGATGATTCTGACTCTGTTCAACTACCGTTTGATGATGGAGAAGGGACCACTTCTACACAGAAGCGGTTTGGGTGCTGAGTGGAGGCTTTAAGGTTAGGTCCCTTATGAAAGCTAGAACCGCTGCCTTTTAAAGAGTAGCTGTTTCAGACAAAATATCCTTAAAGATGCCTTAAAAAAATTGAAAGGAGTGGTCTGCCAGGATATTCACTTTCCTTAGCCCAGGTATGTCCAAACTTCGACCCTCCAGATGTTTTGGACCACAACTCCCACAGTCCTTTGCCATTGGCAATCTAAGCTTAGAATTCTGGGAGTTGTAGTCCAAAACATCAGGAGGGCTGAAGTTTGGACATGCCTGCCTTAGCCACTTTGACATGATGTACCAATGCACCCATTCTTAATTTCAGGGCGGATTACTCAGGAGGTCTTTCCTCTTAGGGTTGCACTGACCATTTTCTAAATAAGAATCAATTTGGTGTAGAAACTTAAATGAGTCTCATAGCCTTCATCATGTATGACAATGGCACACATTTCTACAGAGTCATGTGTACACCTTTATAAAACAGATGCAGGCTGGGCTGCATAGAACTTCTGCATAGAATCAGAAGACTGCCAGATAGACGGAAGTCCAGTACTAAGTCACAGCTAGAGCAGGCTTGTTGAAGCAACAGAACTTAGGGAAGAGTTGATACATTGCATCCCCACTGATTCAGTTGGCTTCCTCTAGCTGTAGTTTACTAACTAGATTACATCCCCCTGTCTGTGGGAATGGCAACATGACTTTGTGGAAGATCCTTACTGTTGCCGTATTCTTAGTAAGTCTACTTGGAAAGTACGTGTGATGCCCATTTTACACACTGAAAGTGTGTATAGTGACATTCATTTCAAACATTCAAAAATTTGTGGCACAGTCCACCTGTAATATTATCACTGCATGTCAATGGAGAAAGAGACTACTACACACTACGTTTCAGTGTTTTCAATGTTATCTCCATTCCTCATGATGGAATTTTTACTTTTTTCTTTAACTGCTCATGTGCTCTTTTAGCTTTAATGTTGCCTCTTATTGCTGTAAGGTGCCCCTTAGTTTCCTGTTCTCAAACTTGAATATGTCTTAAATGTATTGGACTGTATATTGTCCCTCATTACTGTAAGCCAACTTGGGTCCTTCTCCAAGGAGAAATGCAGGGTAAATAAATAAATAAATAAAATTTCTCCATTAAGGACTTTTCTTCCTATGTAATAACTTTCCATCTGCAGAATGTCTCTGTCAGAGAAAATAATTGTGACATAAAATTATTTCCCTGACCGCCCCCCATGCATTCTGAAGTTGTACAATTTTAGGAGGAGAATCTGGTGTGCTTTTAAGCATCTGTGCAGAGAGAGATACTAGGCTACCTGAAGTCCAAAGGCTGACTCTTTAAAGGCATACCTGTCTGCTGTGTGGATTCTGCTACCTACAGTGAACTTGCAGTTCCTCTGGTTAGATGTATAGGCTACAGTACGTGGGAAGTCTGCATAGTTTGTGGGTGACTGGTATGGATCTGATATACATTTAGCTGAAACTTAACAAGGATGCAGGTGCACAGACATACATGATCTAAATAGCCCACTAGGATGCAATGTTGCAAGAATGGAATAAGACCAGCGATAGCCGTTTTCCACAGCAAAGGATCAGTGACCGTAGTACAGTGGTTCTCAACCTGTGTGTCCCCAGATGTTCTTGGACTGCAACTCCAAGAAGCCTCCACCACTCGCTGTGGTGGAAGGGGTTTCTGGGAGTTGCAGTCCAGGAACATCTGGGGACTCACAAGTTGAGAACCACTGCCGTAGTAGTACTCTGTCCAACATACAGTCTTCGATTGCGATGTATCTGTCATGCAGTAATGACATAACATGTGATAATGCAAAGAAGCTTTATAGGAGGAGTGACTGCTAAGAGATTAAAAAAAGGCTCATAAGAGTAAACTGAAAGCTCTGTACAAATTCTGCCAGCATCTCTGAAAGTTACATCAATTGATTGCTAGCAATTTTATCCTACAACTGTTTGATACTTACAGTTTCACCAGATATTCTTCAGCTACCTGCAAGTAGAATTTGGTTTGCGGCAGGCTTAAGCAAGTTTATTTTTCTGGCTGAACATTTTAGGCGGTTGAATTTCTGCAGAAAGTGATTATGCGTATTTATTTTGTGTGGGGCTGGAAATATACTTCAGTACAGACCTGTTGAAATCCATGGGGCTCAGTTTAGTTATAACTAATTTAGCTTCCATTCATTTCAGTGGGTTTGCTCCAAGTATGACAAAGTAGGGTATATGTAACATGCAAAATGGGTATAGCTCGAGTCGTGTATAGTGTGCTTCATACTCTAATAATATGCAGGCACTGGTGGAAGAAGATAAAAGAATAATAAGATACAAAATAAGTGAAAGCAAAACTCAGTAGTTCAGTTGACAAATTTTGTACCTGTTTTGGTAACCTTTGCGGATCTATAGGTCTCTAAAACTGTACATCTGAAGTCCTTTGTTTTCAAAGTTTGAAATGCAATGTGTGCAAACTCATGTCTGCTACTAAAGTTTTTCAGATGGAAGTCTGAAAAACAGGAATGCTTCATTAAAACTGAAACCGCATCATAACATAAATTGCCAGCAGATTTCAATAGAAGCAACATTGATGCGAGCATAAAGCCATGACAAAGCCTTTTGTTTGGACTAGGGAAGTACAACACGCAGTAGGCTTTTGCCAGATGAGTATCTCTTTAATAATGCCCTTTAATTGACTCAATACAGAAATACATGCTTTGTAATGAAAAGGAAGTGCATGCTTTGGAGAGTGACAGAAACAAAGGACAGCCAGGATGTGCCTGTGCTAGTACCCTCTTTGCATTTCTTGTTATTTCATTTTGGCTATATAATAATCCTTGCACATTTTTGTGTCCACACGTTTCTTCTCTGTAGGACTGTTGATCTTAGATTTTCCCTTTTAAGAAGGCATGTATTTGTACAATGAGAGGTGTGCACCCCCACATATATATGCACACCAGTACATTTTTATTGTGTACAAAAAGCAGTGGAGGAAGCAGAAGGAGTTCCTGTGAAACTATAAGAACATAATCAGGAATAGGTTGGTGCCTGCCTGTAGGGATGGCACCAAGAATGTGAAAGGTTGGTAGACCTCACTTTTTTCATGTAAATATATTTTAAATTGGAAGGAGGAAGAAAGATAACTGAACACCGAGATGTCAAAACATTTGTTCAAACTAATTGTCAGCAGACTAGTCTCTCTGACAAGTGTTGTTAACTTTCATAGAATATAAAGCACTTATCTGGAAGATCTGAAGGAGGTCCCAGGTTTAGCCTGTGCCATTTACAGCATCACTTTCTTCCTCTGAACAAAGGCAGCCAGAATCTTAAGAGTAATAGTAAATTCCTGGATAATTAATCTTGGGAATTCCCAAGGTGTAATAAAATTTGTTTTTGTTATGTAATTCTAATTTGTGCACCATACACTGCTGCAACATGTACGGGGGGTTCCCTAGGGCAGTGTTGGTGAACCTATGGCACGGGTGCCAAAGGGGGCAGTTGGAGCTCTTTCTGTGGGCACCTCACATGGCTCCTTCACAGCCACCTGTATTCAGGTTAAATTGCTGTACGGGCACTTTGTGAAAAATTAGTGGGTTTTGAATCACAGTTTGGGCACTCGGTCTCTGAAAGGTTCACCATCAGTGCCCTAGTGTATATGTGTTCACTCATGCTTTGTGGCTTGCACCGGTGGCCAATGCCCATCACTGCCAATAGGGATAACAGACCATGGTGGGTAGAGAAGCAGGCAATGGTGAGGCAGAAGACTATTCATATATACATGTAAGCATTCACACATATACAAATGATTCAAACACACATAGAAAAGTTCGCAATGATTCAAACACACTCAGATCATCCCTCAATCCATCTAATTCATTTACTCTGCAATTTTGCCCTAGGGGCAGGCCTACTCACTTTTTCCAGCCACCATCTCATACCCATTCAAAGAATATGTCCATAACCTCAATCATTAACATTGTACCCTGCAGCTATTCAAGGCGGGGTGGGGAGGAAACAGGCACACTGCTGTTACAGACTGGCCAGTTCTTGTGAAACGTTTTCATTGCACTTCAAAACAAACAAACAAACAAGAAAGAAGATTGTGAGCCAAGGGGAGAAAAATGTTTTCTTCATCTTCATCCCAAAAGAGAAAAGGATGGGAGAAGATGAGGAAGGGGGAGAGAGAGAGAGAGAGAGAGAGAGAGAGAGAGAGAGAGAGAATGGGAATGAGAATATGCCTGCCAGGGTGCTATACACCTAGGTAAGTTTTCTTAGGAGTGAATTCCAAGCCCTACAGCTCAATTTTGGTGGACATTAGAGGCAACAAGTAAGCAAGTAAGATTATCCTTGATTTCCTCGCCCCTGCCCTCCCACACACACTTCTATTCAGGCCTAGAAGGCAAAGGTAATCTCTCCTCCACAGGTAGTTACCCTTTCCCACAGCAGGCAGGATGAAGCTGAAGGAGAACATTC
Organism: Phrynocephalus guinanensis; assembly: GCA_037367245.1. Lineage (NCBI taxonomy): Eukaryota > Metazoa > Chordata > Lepidosauria > Squamata > Agamidae > Phrynocephalus > Phrynocephalus guinanensis. The sequence goes on along the minus strand of CM074735.1, from coordinate 38,761,844 downwards.
AATCACGTTCTGGTAACACATGAACTGGTTTACAGCCACCACCCCATCTGCCTGCCTGCCTGCCTGCCTGCCTGCCTGTATCTCTCTCTCTCTCTCTCTCTCTCTCTCTCTCTCTCTCTCTCTCTCTCTCTCACACACACACACACACACACACACACACACACACACACACACACACACACGGGGGGGGGGAGATAGAGCAACAGAAAACGAACAAAACTTCTTTTGCAGCATCCCTTTCCAGATACTGGACTCAAACGTACTAAAAAAAAAGAGGCTTACTCTACAAAGAAATTGCCAATTTCCTATGTTGGAAACAGGAAAATGAAAAAGAAAGCCCTACCCTTAACACAGAAAGAACAACCCCCAACTGTCTTGCCTTATTGTTGATAGTCACCCATCATCCCTGCCAGTATTACAGGATGGAAAGCACATGCAGAAAAATATTTTAGTTAGCTGGCAGATTAGAGTTTTTGTGTTCTGCGCTGTGGCTACTTGTGACTGGGAACCATCTGCAAGCGTAGAAGAGCAGTTATGTTTAAATGCAACTAACGGTGATTGATTTTATCCAACCTTTATGGTGGCTCCTGTGCGGTGTCTCAGGTTTTTGTGTGAGAAGAGGGGGCAGGTAGCCAAATATGGAGCAACACAGCATTTGCTGTAAATGGCCAGCCTTCACTTGCTTCCTTTAGAATCTTGTGGGGATTATGCAGTACTAACACTCAAGAGTGTTGTTTTCCAGGTTGTATCCTGATTTTTTTTAGCTTTTCTTTTGGATTGGGGAATATGTTGTGCAATCACCAATGTCAGAGATTTCATGTGAACTTTTATCTGGCTGTTGCGTCCGTAATATCCCTGTGATTTTTCTCAGATTATGAAATTCTTTTCTTTAATCTTGGAAGCCATGGTGAATATTTTCTGTGAGATGTCACTTCTGGGCCAGTGACTTTTGAAATGGATGGAGAAATGGATCTGATTGCTCCTTGGTTGGGGTTCCAAAGGAGCCTGGACTACCCACAACACATTTCACAATGTTATCACCTGCTTTGATATCAGTTTGCGTAACACAGTGTTTCCATGTCTTGAATTCTGAGCTGCACAAATGCTTATTTCAGAATGGCAAGTGTTTGTGTCTAATTGCACATGAAAACATAGCCAGCTACAAAGAAACCAGGATAATACTTTCCAGAACATTTTCTTCATTTGCAACAACCTGCTATTGCATGCACTTGTAATATGTCTAAGTGTACGTGATTATATGACCCCATAGATAATTTGACTCAGATCAGACTATAGCTGTGTTTTAGTCTCAAAGCAGCAAAAACACCTACATGAAAGTCAGAAGCACTCCTACTTTAGCCCATTCTGTAGTCTGTGCAGATGAATAGTCCACACCAAACTAGAGCCAAGGGCGGTGTTAAATGAAGTTAGAACCCATAGCCTGTGGTTTATTTGGTGGCTTCTGGCACTGAAAGGGAAGGTCTACTCTGTCATTTTGCATTTTTGAAAGGTAAATGTATTGATGCGGTATTGTTCTAGAGCAGGGGTCCTCAACCTAAGGCCCGAGGGCCGGATGCGGCCCCCCAGGGTCCTGAATCCGGCCCCTGGAACCAATTGCAGACCCCCCCCCACCTACCCCCTGCTTCGCGAGCAAGCCAGCCTCCGCAGCCTCTTCTGTTGCTGAGGCAGTTCAAAGTGGTGGACTATGTGGCTTCCCCCACTCCTCCCACCCACTGCCCAGGTGACTGGCATGCTGGCTAGCGGGGCAGTTCAAAGTGGAAGGGTCACTGCAGCCCCCCCCCGCCTACCAGATGGTAGGGGCACCGTCTGCAGCTGAGCGGGGCAATTTAAAATGGGAGGGCTGCGGGAAGGTCTCCCACTTCCTCCATGGCCCTGAGGCCCCACCCCTGCTCCACCTCAGGGCGGCGATCTGGAGCAGGAGGCATTGCTGGGGCCCCGGAGATACACTGATCATGGGCCTATTGTGTGTGTGGGGGGGCTCTGCCCACTCGCCCCTCCCTCCTCCTTTTTTCCATGTTGGCCCGCTTTTTAGGAACTGTGGTCCGGCCCCCAGTGGTGTCTGTGTGGTGGTGGACCGGCCTGCTGTTTCAAAACTTTGAGGACCCCTGTTCTAGAGGAATGAGATACACTGGCAGTAATTTGTGAACAAAAGAAAATATTTTTTTACCCAGTGTGTCTGTGGAACTCTCTGCCACAGGATGTGGTGATGGCATCTGACCTGGATGCCTTCAAAAGGGGATTGGACAGATTCCTGGAGGAAAACTCCATCACCAGGTTACAACCATGATGGGGATGTGTCATCTCCAGGCTTAAAACCGGGATACTTCAAGGGCCAGATGCAGGGGAGTGGTATCAGGAGACAGATATCTATGGTAGTCTCATGCGCTCCCAGATCCATTTGGAGGGGCCACTGTGAGATACAGGAAGCTGGACTAGATGGGCCTTTGGCCTGATCCAGCATGGCTCTTCTTATGTTCTTATGCTAGGTGGATGCACTACCCTTTTGCTATTTAATATGGGGGGGGGAGTGGAACGTTGCTGCAACCCATGGAATGATGGCCACAGGAAAAGGTGGGGAAGGGGAATGCCATTAATCGGAAAGGGGGCAAATTGGAGTGCTCCAAAGACCTGTCCAGACCCTTCCCACAAGATAAAAAAATGTTGATCTGTGTGAACAGAAGGCCTACATGTGTGGGCGATAAAAGAGATCACACTAAAGATAACCTTAGGCCCTAACCGGACTGCTCCTGTTTCCCATGTATGGGTGCGCCCTAAGTATGAGACTGAGACTGCCCTCTAAGTCATTGAAATGGCTTCTTGGACTCCACGTTTGTTGCATTTCCCGCTTCAGCCTGTAAGTCACCTCTGCCTTTCCCCCCAGTCACATTTGCTACTAAATAACATCAGGTGGCCTTTATATTCTTAACCACACTGCCATCACCCACAATTTCGTCTTCTCTTCACCCTAATCTCCCTCTTCAAAAATGCTGCACAGGCCTTTCTTTTCCCTTTGGTTCTTTCATATTAAACTCAAGTAGGACCGCTGCTGTGGCAGATTTAAGGGAAGGGCAAAATGCACTGCAAGGTTAGAAATACAATGAAAATTTGATTGCAGTCCCCTATTCTCACTCACCTGAAAGTAAAGCCCATTGTTGTCAGTGAGGCTTCACTTCTGTGCCTGTTTTCCTCTGTAAAGGCTGCGGTTCTGTGCACATTTCTCTGAAAGTAAGCCCGAATAAACAAAATGTGACTTACTTTGGAGTAGATCTATCTAGGATTGTTGTGAATTTTCATGCAGTCCTGAAGAAGAGGCGGGGAAGGCATTCAAAGGACTAAACTGCAGAGCCTTGTGGATCATGGGAATTCGATTTTCCTAAAGGTTGGCGCAGATGCACCCTCCTTTATTGGCAATGCGAGGAGGGGTTGCTGAGTCCAGTCCATCTCACAGCATGCTGGGAGAAGAAGCAGTGAAGGTAATCACAGTATAATTGATAGTTGCTTTGGAGCCATTTTCTTTCATGCATTCTAGGTTATTTATTTGTAGATAAGGAGCAGAGAGCCTCCAGAGTTGGTGGGTTGGGCATTGGATGCCTGATTGTGTGGCTAGCATTTCCGCTGCTGGCTGCACTGCTCATGGTCACCTTTTGGGCAGCAGGTATATGGGTCAGAGACTAGCTAACCTCAGTCCATTCACATCTTCTCACAGAGAAGTCTCAGAGAAGGGTAGTTGTTTCCATTGCTAGATTTGTAGCCTGTTTTGTGTTTCCTCTCTGCCTCTCCAATTGTGTGAAATAGAGGGTGTTATAATTACATAGAGTCTTGGGTTTGTATATTTTCATCTCAATTCTCATTGCTAGAAACCACTTGGTACATATGAACACCTAACACATGCTTGCTTTCTCCCCTTGTAATGTGGATACAGGAAGTTATGGACTAGAGAATCTGCACAAGAGACAGAACAACACGCATGCACAAAAATCCCACATCATATTCATGTCTTTACAGAGCACTGCTTCCCACAGTACACTGTGAGGACATGCTGTTAATTGTTGGCTTACAACCTGAGGCAAGATAGTTGAAACAGTTGGTAACTGGATCCTGCCTAAGGGGGATGACTAATGCTGATATCCAGCCTAATGCCTCTATGTCAATGCATATGGTATTTTAATACAGTTATTTATTTATTTATTTATTTATTTATTTATTTATTTATTTATTGCTTATTAACTGCCCAATTTTCCCACAGGAACTCTGGGTGGTGTGCAAAAACAACAACTGTCCAAACCTACAAAACCCAGTCGAAATACAAATAATAACCCCAGCAAAATACAAATAATACAGAGAATAATAAAAATAAAAATAAAAATGATAATAATACCCTAAAAATACAAAAAAAGTCAAAATAAAATCAACCTAACACATCGAACAGCCTAACATAGACAGAATCTGGCAAGAGAAGGCGGGTGCTAGCTGTTGCACAGAACAAATCGCAATGTGCTCAGAGGTCCCCAAAGCATTCCCTAAAGAGCCAGGTCTTTAATGCTCTTCTAAAGGCCAGCAACGAATCCGCCACCCTAATCTCCAACAGTAGTTTATTCCAACATGCCGGGGCAGCCACCAAGAAGGCCCGGTTCCAGGTAAGGACCGTTCGGGCCTCTGGGAGTGGCCACTCACTGTCTGGGAGTGGTCACAAAGCTCTGGTTGGTCGGGATGAGGTTGATCTCTGGGAGATCCGCTCTGCCAGATAGACAGGTCCCAAGCCATGGAGGGTTTTGTAAACCAAAACCATTACCTTGAACCTTATATGGGATGCAATTGGCAGCATGTTTGTTTATTTGTTTATTAATTCAACTTTTATACCACCCATCTAGCTTTACGGCTGCTCTGGGAGGTTTATAACATAAAATCGTGATCTGTTCTCATCTGTCCAACTTATAGTTTTTCTAGTTCATTCACTAGTTAGCTGTCAGGGATGAAGGCACATAGAATAGGCTACATTAGATGGTACCTGTGTGTTGGAGCTTGAAAGAGTCACTTTTTTTTTCTAAAACCTCTTAGCCAACGTGTCTTCTGTATAGGTTCTGGGAGTTACCAGGGGAAGGGGGGACACTACATGTATACCCTCACATATGTGTGTACACAGTCATGTCTTAGCCAGAACCTTACCAATATTGTCCTGATATGCAGACTATACGGCTGCTCTGGGAGGTTTATAACATAAAATCGTGATCTGTTGTTCTCATCTGTCCAACTTATAGTTTTTCTAGTTCATTCACTAGTTAGCTGTCAGGGATGAAGGCACATAGAATAGGCTACATTAGATGGTACCTGTGTGTTGGAGCTTGAAAGAGTCACTTTCTTTTTTTTCTAAAACCTCTTAGCCAACGTGTCTTCTGTATAGGTTCTGGGAGTTACCGGGGGAAGGGGGGACACTACATGTATACCCTCACATATGTGTGTACACAGTCATGTCTTAGCCAGAACCTTACCAATATTGTCCTGATATGGCTAGCTGAGGCTAATTGATGAGATATGTGTGTGTCTTGGTTGCATAATATTCTTAGATCCTAAAACTGCAGGGCTGGAAGGGACCCTATGGATCACTGAGTCCAGCCCCTATCAAGCAGGGACAATGGGGAATTGAAGTCCCAACCTCTGGCTTCACAACCAGATACTTCATAAGGGCCCAGTTATGTAGCACAGATGCAGGTTAGAGATGGGCATGAATCGAAAAAATGATGTTTCAGTTTTTCATTTTTCGTTGTGGGTCCGTTTCGGTTCGTTTTCATTTTTCATGAATTTTTTTGAAAAAATTCCGTTTCATTTTTTCGTTTTTCATTTTTCGTTTTTACCCGCTTTTTGCATGACTTAAAGCATTTACGCACACGGACATCCCCCAACACCCCAGACCAGAGGGAAAACACTAAAAAAATGATGCTGGCAGAGACACAGTATAGACTAAAAGAAAAAATACATCGCAATGGGAGAAAGAAAAAAGCAAACGTTTTAAGGACCGCAACCCCCTGGTAGGTAATAATTTAAAATAATTATCACTGTGTTTTTACGGATGTCCAGGGCATTTTAATACCCAAGAAATCAATATTAGGCATCTGGGAGCCACTTTGGGTCGATGTACCCTAACTCCCCTTAAAGGAAAAAAAATACAGCGATCTGAGAAAAGACATAAATGCACGTTTTAAGGACCCCAACCCCCCTGGTAGGTATTATCAGGCAGAATAAATAATTATTACTGGGTTTTTACGGATATTCAGGACGTTTTTTAACATTTAAAAACAGCTCATTTCATTGCACGTTGCCATTAACGAAAACGAAACATAACAAACCTAATTTTCGTGGTTCTGTTCTGTTCGTTCCAATTTCATCACATTTTTTCGTTATTCATTTCGTTACGTAACAAAACGAATAACGAATAACGGAATGAAATTTTTTTCGTTTCGTGCCCATCTCTAATGCAGGTCAGCACCTCATCAAATAGCTGCGCCTAGCTGCAGCAGGTTACACAGACAGTACATGTACTGCACTTTGGTAGGATTCTGGCTAGAGATGGACACAAACCAGTTTGTCTCAGTTCGTGTTGGTTCAAAAGAGCAGCAGCCCAGGTGCTGCTGCTCCCAGCCCCTGACTCCTCAGCCAATGAGGCACTCACCAGGCCCAGCTTGCTTGCTTGGTTTTTCTTCCTCTTCGGCTCATCTCCCAGTCACAAACAAGTGCACAGACTTTCTGTGCCTTTCCCTTTTGTCTGAGTGGAAGATTAGCCAAGAGGCTGGAACAGCGAAGCCTGAGCTGTTGCTGGAACTGGAAGATCAGCTGGGGAGGAGGTGCAGGAAGCCAGCGCACTAGTCCTGGTGAGTGGTTGACTGAGTCAAAGAGGAGCAATAGCATCTGTGTTCCCCTGCCTGGATGAACTGGGATGAACCGGTTCATGCCCAACTCTAATTCTGGACCTTGTGTTCTAAGAGTACATAGACAAATGTTGTGGAGACCCTCTGTGGTTTCATGGATGACTGGATACTGAGATGGGAATGTCATATTGAGTAAACACAAGGATGGATTCTATGCCTAACCCTGTGCGAATATAATACATATTTAAAATGAAAATACCTGTGTTTTACATAGGATACGTCTGTAGTAAATACACTTTAAAGTGGAAGCCTCCTGTAAGCTAGACTTAACTGTTAACCAAATTCCTTAAAAAGAGTGTGGTGGTTTTTCTTTCAGAGAGAGGGGGAGGGAGAGAGAGGGAGCGAGAGAGGACAGGATGTTATTGTTCAGTTAGCTACTGTCTACATTGTGGGCTGGCTCAAGAACAGGGGACTTGCTAAAAATGTCCAGGGATCGCATCATCCACCACACAAACATTTCCCTCTTACTAAGAAGGTTGGAAAGTCTTCCCTCCCATCTTCCACAAAGTCATCCATCGATGGGTGGCCAGGGTGGGGTGATGGGCCTTGAATATGGCATTCCCGATCTGAATGTTCTGTGTTCCTAAGCAGCCTCTCCTTCAGGGCTGCTGGCCTAGAGAGGTTCATGTAAACTTCATCTAAGGTTTCCCCTTCTCTCTCCTCCAGCTTGGACACCAGCCGCTGTGACTGGAAGCTCTGACTTATGTTGACATAGGTCGATGCCTGCAGCCAAAACTTGGGGTGGAGAAACAGACACATTGGTATATTCTTCTCAGAGAGCATGTGAGGACTTTGGTGGATGATTTCTGTTACTATTCAGAAGCATAAATATGCACATAAATCCCTCATTTATCCAAAAGGAGAATAGAGTGTTTTGTTGTATAGGTTAGCTGCCTGTATTTCATCCTAGTCCCAAGGGGAAGAAAAGATATATTCTTGCTCCCTTGTGAAATTAATACTAGTTGCCTTTTACCAGCTTATTACTTGGGGAGATTTATGATTCTTAGAGTGGAGGTGGGAAACAGCGTCGTTTTTCATGGTAACTCTTAGGCATCTGATTGGGTGCTTGAGCTGGAAACAGGGCCAGGGTTTCCTGGAAATGTGCTGTGTGTTCAGCCCAGATGCATTCTGGGAAACTTGACTCTGTCCACCAGGAATATGACAATGGATTGATTTACATGAAGGAATTCCTCAAGACTGGTTCTTACCTCCCAAGAGCTGGCAGGGGAGTGGGAAAAAAATTAAGCTCACTGCTAGCTTTTAAGATGGCAAAAGAGACGCAAATGGCAGATTCTGAATTAGCCTGGAAGGAACAGGCTCCCCATTCAGTGGCTGATCAGAGGCCTTCGTGTAGGGGGAGGGTGGAAGAAGATTGACAAGAAGGGAAGAAGAATATGGTGCCTCCTCTCCAGTTTCCCATAACAACCAGGGAGCCATCTGCGGGGTCGCATTTTACAGTACAGAAGTATTTTATAAAAATAATCTTTAGCAAAAACTGCACAGTATTTGAAAGGAAAATATCTGGTCTGTTAAAACAGTTTTATCGAGACACAGCTGTAGGGCTGTGGTTGAGAACAAGCCCGTAAGGCCTAGCAGGAAAGAGTGCAAACACAGCAGCCAACTTTGTATTTTGCTATGGAGCGGCGGGGGGTGGGTGGGGGGGTGGGGGTTGTTTGAACAGCAGCCAGAAGCATCCATGTTGTCTTTAACGATAGAGCATTTTTAAGGCATAAGACTATTGTTCAGAGGCTAGCTCTGGCCCAGGCATAGATTTTTCTGCTATTCCTGGCGGTCTGGAAAAAAAAATGACTTGTAGATATCATAGAGTAAAAAAGAATTTATCGATATCATTTGTGTCACGTATCACTACCTATAGGTCTGTGTCTGACATATAATCTTTGAATCATAATCATAGTGCATATGAGGAGCCCCTGAGGATTTACATTAAGAACATAAAGAACATAAGAAGAGCCATGCTGGATCAGGCCAAAGGCCTATCTAGTCCAGCTTCCTGTATTTCACAGTGGCCCCACCAGATGCATCTGGGAGTACACGAGACTAGATATCTCTCTCCTGATACCACTCCGGTGCATCTGGTCCTTGAAGTACCCTGGTTTTAAGCCTGGAGATTACACATCTCCATCATGGTTTGTAACCTGTGATTGACTTTTCCTCCTGGAATCTGTCCAATCCCCTTTTGAAGGCATCCAGGCCAGATGCCATCACCACTTCCCGTGGCAGGCAGTTCCACAGACTAACAACATACTGGGTAAAGAAGTATTTTCTTTTGTTTGTTCTCACTTTCCCAGCCCTCACTTTGAGTGGATGTCCCCTAGTTCTGGTATTTTGTGAGAGGGAGAAGAGTGTCCCTCTATTCGCTTTACTTATGCCCTGCATAATTTTGTATGTCTCAATCATAGCCCCCCTCAAGTACCTTTTTTCCAGAATAAAGAGCCCCAAATGCCATAGTTTTTCCTCATAAGGGAGGTCCCCCAGCCCAGTAATCATTTTAGTCGCTCTCTTCTGCACCTTTTCCAATTCCACTATGTCTTTTTTGAGATGCGGTGACCAGAATTGTACACAATACTCCAGGTGCAACCTTTCTATCGTTTTGTACAATGGCATAATTTAGCAAAAAAGCACAGTGTTGTTGTTGCTGCTGCTTGTTGTTATTGTATGTTGTTGGACAGGTAACTCTACTCACAGAATGATCTTTGGAGCAATAGGTTTTGTCTAATGCCAGGATGAGCTGAGCTCTGCAACCTCGTTGACACTGCAACAATTACAAAGGCAATAGCCCTCTGGCATGCACTTCAATCAGGTGCTCGTCAGGCTCTTTCTTAGAACTTCAAAAAGTTGCTTTTTCAAACTCCCTTTTCTCAGAAATCCTCCAGCAAGCATAGGCAGTAGTTGCTGGAGTATTTAGGGCAGTACAGAAAGGTTTGGGCCACTCCATGCTTACAGATATCATGCAAATAATAATAAATAATAATAATAATAATAATAATAATAATAATAATAATAATAATAATAATAATAATAATAATACAGTGGTACCTTGTATAAAGGAATTAATTCGTTCCAAATAAAATTATGTTAAGCATATTTTCCTTTATACAAATCCCCATAGGAATGCATTGAAAACGAAGTGATCCCATTTTTATGTTATACGGATTTTCCCCATAGACGATTATGTTAATCAAATTTCCCCTATCTCCAGAATTTTTATGTTGTACAAATTTTATGTTATACAAGCTGTTTGTTATACAAGGGTCCACTGTAATAATAATAATAATAATAATAATAATAATAATAATAATAATAATAATAATAATAATAATAATAATAATAATAATAATAATAATAATAAAATTGTTCTAATGGAGCTATCATACAGAGAGGTTGCTATGTGGTGATGTAGTGCTCTTTTCTGAGGTTTATGAGAGTCAAAAGTGATCTCCTATGCACTGTGATCCCCCTTAAATTTTTACCCCCTCCCTGCATTTAAATGGGTTTTTTTCCTCTCCGCTTTCTTCTCTATTGGACTCAAATTGAAGATGAAGTAGATTGACCTTGTCTTTGGCCTCCCTAAAGCACATGCAATGTATAACAGAACTAGAAGATACATTTCAAGCAAACAGTTCTGGCTTTCACTTCCTAGTGTGTAAAATGTGTTAAGATTTAAGGGAACCCTCAGCTCAGAGACAGAGTGGACTGTAGATGGGGTAAGCCTGTCATACTGCCTTCATTTGTGCTTGGTTTTGCTCAGGATTGCTGCCTGCTGTTGCAAAGATTGTTATGGTTGGAGAATGTCTGTTTTCTTCTTGTTTTAATTAAGGCTGTATTTGTTGGCCTGTTGTTGGTGGTGAACCTTTAGCATTCCAGATGTTTTGGACCACAACTCCCAGAATTCCAAGCCTGTATTGCCAATGACAAAGGACTGTGGGAGTTGTGGTCCAAGACATATGGAGTGCCACTGCCTAGGTGTTACTTCCATAACTAATACATTTTCCAGATTAAGAGTCATAGTTAGTTTATGACTAAAGCACAAACCAGGGGTGTGTGTGTGTGTGTGTGTGTGTGTGTGTGTGTGAGTATCCTCAAACTGCCCGAAATAGAACTCAGGTAGGATATTTTTAAAGTAATGAGGAAGCTGAAATTTGTTTAAAATTCCTATTTTCCCAAAAGGTGCCATGTGGTCCAATCAGGGGAGAAGAATCTAGCTTGAATTTCAAAGCAAGGCACTTCCCTCACTTCGGGAGTGTGCGTTGGTCACAATATTTCCCCAGTCTTCCAAGGATCTGAAAAATGAGAACATTTGTTCAAATTTTAGCCCATGTGACCTTTCAGAGTCGGTTGCCAGGGTGGATCCCGGTTAGAGAAAAGCCGTGAAGCAAAGACACACAGAATTTCAGGAGAAAGACTGAGGGGAAAACAAACACTCCTGACTCTGTCTGACCTTCCTTGAACTCAAGAGAGCCAGTGGGAGTGGGTGGAGGGGGAGCCGGAACCTCTCTTTGGATTTTGTGTCTTCTGCATTAGACAACATAAACTCCTTTGGCCTTTTTCACTTGATTTTATCTGTCCCGTCTTCGGACAAAGATTAGTTCTCATGTATCACTTGTTCACCCGTTCCTCTCTGTGGGAAAGCAGCAACACAGAAGCAAAATCTGAGGTCATTGCTTTCCCAAGGGAAGGATGTTGCATACCCTGGCTCTGTTGTGCTTGTCTGTCTATGGCTGAGTGCGGCTGTCTGCATCCCAGCTGATGGGGGGGGGGTTATGCTGTTGGCTCCAGGCAGCCCTTGTACAATCTACGACTCAGTGCAGATCATTCCCATCTCTTCTCCTGTTCTCCATATTGTTATTACCATATCCCAGAACTCACTTGAGTCACCAGGGTACAGACCCTTCAGTAGATTTGTACAGTAGATTTGGCTTGGGCAAGGCACAAACAAGCCACTTCTTCTTTCTCTTTTTCCAGACTTGTGGGTGAAGGTAGATTGGAAAAGGAGCCACGGAAAATTTGTGTTGTCTGTGCATGTGGTTTTCTGCTCTTTTTTTTTTTGACAAGCGTTTTGGGGCACATAGTAGTTAGCATTTTAAGAAGCTTTGGCAGTAACCCTCTTCGTTATTCTCCTTTCAGGGCTATGATGACTTTTCCTTCAGGCAGCTATTGGAGGAAAGAAGGGCTTAATCTAGGCAGGGAAACGTTAATCTTGCCTTGATATTTAATTATATTTTCTTGCTAAGCTTCTGTGTGGTCCAGTCAGTCTTTTAACGTCACCAAGAAGGGATTTCCTTTTAGAGTTCTCTGTTGAAATAAACGTCCTACTTCTGGGGATGGGGAAAGCTGAATTCCAACACTTCTGGAGGGAACCAGCTTGGATAAGCCTAGGAGGTTCCTATTGTGGAGCTGTGGGCGGAAGGGAGCCCTCTTCCGCCGGAGTGCTGTCTGCCCCTCGAGTGGGCAATTACAGTGGACCCTCGTATAACAAACGATTTGTATAACATAGAATCTGTACAACATAAAAAATTCCGGAGATAGGGGAAATTTGGTTAACAGAATCGCCTATGGGGCGAATCCGTACAACATAAAAATGGTCGTAATTAGGGATTACTCCATTTTCTATGCATTCCTTTGGGAAATTTGTATAAAGGAAAATTTGTTTAACATAATTTCATTTGGAACGAATTACTGTAATTCCTTTATACAAGGTACCACTGTATAGCGCTTGGGGACAAATGACAATTACATCAAGCCGAGGAAGGACTCAGAAAAGACAAGCTGGGCTTTAAAAAAGGAAAGGGAAGGGGGGGGGGCTAAAAGAGCAGGAAGGAAAGGAATGGATTGGTGGAGAAGAAAATGCAGGAGAGGAGGAGGAGGATAGGGGAGTGACTGAAGTGGGGGAAGCAAATATAAAAGGGCAAACAAGAATCCTGCTGCCAGGCTGGGAGTGGGTATGGATGGAGAACCCAGGTACAAACAAATGGGAGAAGTTGATGACGCCAAAAGAGGAGGCAGAGAGTAGAAGGAAGAAAGCCATAAGGGAGGGCTGTTCATATTGGGCTGAGCATGATGCCCGAGAGTGGAAGAAGTAGTTAAAGGAGGAGAAAGCTAAGGTAGAACAGGAGAGGCTTATACATGAAAAGGTAGGGAAAGAGAAGAGAAGCTAGTGGAGTGTCATTGGACGAGGCATCCAAAGAGAACCAGGTTGGACAATCGGGAGAGGCTTCGTGAAAGAATGTGGACCCCAAACCCCTTCCAAGATCCCTGGTTGTTTGGAGTAGAAAGATCGGAGCTGCTTTGGGAAGAAGCCCTGAGGACACCCGACCCCATGAGAACTTTGATGACAGGGTCCAATATGGACTTAAGTTTTGGTTTGAGACAATTAAAGGTTAATGACCCTGTTGAATGAGTTAAAACCCCATACTCCTTTTGAATTACTACCTGATTTAGAGGCAACAGTGTATTTTGTGCTCTTGAGACAATAAAAAAAAACAAAACAAAATGGTTGATAAAAAGAAGGTTCCTTTATTGCAAGAAACAGATCACTGTCATCAGACAAATGGAAGAACCTTCAAACCTATCAGCCACTTTTTTCAGTTTTGTGTGGTCTTCCATTTGGCTTCTGGGATGATTGCAGATTTATAGAAGAAAAACAATTAAACTGCATTGGGCGTTTGAAGCTTGATTAATAATACCTTCCTAGGGATACACAGTATTGGGGTGGGTTATGTCAGAGGCTCTCGATCTTTGGCTCCCCTTGACCCCACTTAATTATGTTATGTTTAATCCAAAGTTCCTTAACTTTACTCATGGTAATACCTTGTATAAAGGAATTAATTTGTTTCAAATGAAATTCTTTTAAGCAAATTTTCCTTTATACAAATTTCCCATAGGAATGCATTGAAAACTGGGGTAATTTCTAATCGTGTCCATTTTTATGCTGTACGGATTCTCTCCACAGGTGATTCTGTTAAACAAATTTCCCCTATTTCTGGAATTTCTTATGTTGTACATATTTTATGTTATACAAACCGTTTGTTATACGAGGGTCCACTGTACTTCTGTACTGTTATTTTCTTCAGCACTACCAAACACATCTTTCATCACAAGGCTCTAAGGTAAAAACTGTCTATATCCCCCAAATTCCCTTCTGTCACCTCTACATTCATAATGCTCCTATTCTCTCACTCTCAAGTGATCCCTCACTCTTCACCTCCCCCTCCTCTCTATCTTCTCCCTCCCCTGCTCATCCTTACTCAGATCTGCTTTCTGTCTCTTGTCTGCTTTGTGTCTCCTGAGGAATTGTTACAACAGAGCCCTGAAACAACACAAGCCAAATCACTGCATGTAAATTGTACCATAGATCCAACAGCCAATGAATATTTGATAGGAAACTTATATTCCTTTGTATATTATATTGAACATCTCATTCTGGGGCTATATGATCGACGAAGTGGACTTGTTCCATGAAAGCTTACATTAAAATATAATAGTCTTTAAGTTGCCACATGTTTTTGTCTTTTGTTTTGTTTTGCTTCTTTGATTTTTGCCTGGATTTTTTGCATATAGCACTGTTGCCTCTTCCAATACTTAGATCTTAGGCTACAACTACATGGTCAAATACTGCGGGATTTTCTGTGGGTGTAAAATTAATTCACTTTTTTTAAAAAAATGGCCGTATGAAACAAAGGGTGTTTATACACGACCCCTAAACTCCGGGGCAAATGGCTCCCAGCTCCGGAGCTTAAAATGTTTCCCCACCAGCTCCGGAGTTTACAGGAAATTAAGTGCAGCCACGCCCACTTTAGCACGTCCCAGCGCACCTTTCAAGTACCTGCTCTTCCGGGGTGAAAATTGCTTGATGCGGTGTAACGATAGTGAGTGTGGGGCTCTCCTCGCTTCTGTTTGTTGTTTTGGCTCCCGTCCCTTTAAGAGCTACTTTACAGAGACAGGAATGTTGGCGCGGCAAGAACGGAGGCAGAACGGAGATGAGCCACGATCTTTTCTTCCTTTTTTTTCTCCCTCCCCTCACGCAGCCAGCAGCCAGGGTGGGGACACAGGAAGAGCGACAAGCCCCTAAGATCTCTGCTCCGAATTTAAGTGGCCAGCGGATCTTAGGGGTCGTGTAAAAGCGCCCAAAGACAAATTTGAATCAGTCTGGTTGATGCAGATGTGGAGTTTTCCCCTTTGCCTCTGGGGGCTTCTGCTTTTTTAAACTGGAACTATTTGAATATACTTCTCCATATGAAAAGTTGTTTTGTTTTCCAAAAGGATGGGGAGTGTATGACTGTGGGTGGTATTCTGGTGAGATACTAAACTGAGTGTGCTGATTTGGACAGTAGAAGCAGCCATTCCCACAATCTTCTCCCTAATTGTCCTGAAGTAGTTTTTTTTTTAAGTAAATGACGGAGTTGAGCATTAGATCACCTCATTTCTATGTTGATATATTGTACTAGTTTAGTGCTAGATCACCTCTCCGTAGACCAGAGAGAGAGAGAGAGAGAGAGAGAGAGAGAGAGAGAGAGAGAGAGAGAGAGAGAGAGAAATCTATGAGCAGGTTATGGAGAATTTTGGAAATCTGTCCTGTTTCCCTAATTGACATGCAACACTTGAAACAGCTTGCTGGCTTTACAATGAAAAGGAGAGCAGGAAATCAGCAGAGGGTGAGATCAAAGAAAGGGAGGCTGCAGGCTATGGTGTGGATCAAACTGGATCAGACTGAGGGCCTGGTGCAGATAGTGATATCGTAACCCCAGTCTCTGTGCGATCACCGAATCCAAACAAGTGTAAAATCAAGCGGCGGCTGTGTTTTTGCAGCTTTAGATATTCTGTTTCAGTCTCATAAGTATTATGTTCTTGTACCCTTGCAAAAGGCATCCCTGATGTACTTGCGCTTCAGATAATTAACCGCAGCCAGTAGTAATATAAACTAGTTCCATCCGTCATTCCGTTAGCTGCTTTTTATTTCTGGATTTTGGGAAGGAGGGCGTTGCCAGAGTTCCTGTAATAAACTATGCATGAGAAGTTTGAATGGAACACTTTTCAGGGTTACCAAGAGCCCCGTGGCGCAGTGCTTAAATGCCTGCACTGCAGCTAGAACTGTGCTCCTGACCTGGGGTTCAATCCCAGATAGCCAGCTCATGGTTGACTCAGCCTTCCATCCTTCCGAGGTCGGTAAAATGAGCACCCAGGGGGGCATGTGTAGCCTGCACACTGTAATTAAAAACTGTAAACCGCCCAGAGACTACTTGAAGTGGTATGACGCGGTATATAAGCAGAACACTTTGCTTTTGCTTTGCTTTTCTTTTAGAGAACAAGAAAAGGGTTCCTCTGTGAGCATTGTTGCCTCTGAGGGACATTGCTGTATGTGGGAATGATGGAGTCAAACCCCAGTTCTTCTTGCAAAGAGGGAGAGATGGAGAGAGACTTCATCAGGGGATGCCATTGCCTCCTGGTTGTTCTGAGTTGTATCCTGTTCCACTCTTTTCAGAGACTGGGTCGGAACTGCTGCGCAGCCAGACACTGCTACTCTTCCATTGCTCGTGGTGTGGCCACCTCTTGTTTCTGGTTGGGTTAACCCTGGCAGCATTCATGCAGCAGCACAATTTCAGGCAGTATATAGAGGAGCCTTCCCCAGCCAGTTGCTCTGGTTGTGTTAGACGGCAGCTCCCATAACTCAGCCATGGCCATGACATTAGAAGAGTTATAGTATACCTGCTCTTTTTAAGGGAACCAGTTTGAGGAAAGCTGGCATAGAATAATCTGGTTGGCTAATTACCACCTGCTAAATTGTAATTGCCTTCTGTGTTCATTCACAACACCCATTAAAGCCAGGGTTTCAAGTCGCAGTCAAGAGATATCCATTATTACAGTAATTCTTCTCTGTCATGCATGTTTTTTTTAGAAATTCTAGAACCTGCACTGATAAATGGGCTGGAGTGGGAATGGGGCACTGATGCCTTAGCATGCGGTTTGACATTTGCTATACACTTTTTGTGGTTTGGACACATCCTGTTGCCATTCATTTTAGTAACCCATCTCTGCCGAAAACATCTCAAAGGTTAAGAGGAATGAAGAATTGAAGATAAACTCAAAACGTGAAGCTTACTCTCATAGTTCAATGAACAGAAGGTTGTTTGGAACGGAATAGGTCTCTGCTCAAGGAGCAAAGTTTGAGGAGGGAGAGGCAAGCAGTAAAATGAAAGTGAAACCTTTTGAGCACAGTACTCCACATCTTGAGATCTTTATGTGTATAACCGGTTATCATATTCTCACTCTCTCCTTTGAGGAGAAAAACCTGTAATGTTATTGCTTTGGTTAAATAAAACTATTTACATTATTATTATTATTAAGGTAATGATTATTTTTCTTCTTCCAATGAAATACAATAGAACAGTTGTCCAAATATGAGTGATTAACCTGGAGATAGTTCACATTGCAGTAATTTCATAATTATCTATGTATATCTAATGCTATATAACCAAATAACATTATATAACCATATAATGGTATATAACCACCAAATCAATTTTCTGATACAACTGTAAAACTATGGTAATCTGAAAAGTTATTATTCTAAAAATGAAACCATCTGGTTGTAAATATTAAGATTAAAACAACTCCAGCATAAATGAGTCTTTATGTAGAAAATCATGATTTAAGTCGAGCTTTACTGACTAGCGATTTAAATCGTGATTTAAATCATGATTTAGCAAAGTGATTTAAATCAAATCCACCCTGGGGCATACATCAGACATTTTAATAGGCATCCTGGAATTTCTCTGGTCCTGATGAAAAAATATTGTTACAATAAAAATGACACTGCTTGAATTGGTGAAATTAAGTGTTATTTCTAGCTGGGGCATGAAAGTACAGTAACAAACATGTAGTGGTGGAATGGAAAAGTCACCTGTGGCAGCCTCTGGTTTTGGTAGGACTGAGCCAGACAGAATTTACTGATAGTATCTTTTCACAAAAGTTCATGGCATCTAAAAGGAGTTGAATTAACAAGCTCTGACAGGTTGGCTTTGACTGGCAGAAGAGCAGGCCCTTTCCTTTAAGAGGCTAAGCCAGTTCTCATTTCAACCTGGGCTACGTTCAGTGGGGAGTTCCCTCATCCGGCGAGACAGTAGGTCTGATCCTGTTACTGTTAGCTAATTAATACTCCGGCGGCATGCAGCTTATTATTGTGAGCAAATAAAAGATGTCAGAACTGTGCATTCTAGTGGAGCAATCATAGCAACACATAAATGTCCATTGAGGGGTCATCTTTCTCTTTTTTCCCCACATTAAAAATGAGGAGGGAGGGAGGGAGGGAGGGAGGGAGGGAGGGAGGAATAAATAAATAAATAAATAAATAAATAAATAAATAAATAAATAAATAAATAAATAATAGTTATGCTAAATTATTCTCTTCCCCCCTTCTCTTCACTTCAGAAATTACTTTGCTGAATCGTGAGTCACTTTGCGAAAATGTGGCTTTGTTTGTTCAGGCCTTTCACCAGAACATTGTAGTCATCTGCCCTGGGAGAGATACTTTCTTTACTGTAGGATGGCCCCTAGTGTGTAGACCAGTGATTCTCAATCTGTGGGTCCCCAGATGTTCTTGAACTGTAACTCTCGGAAGTCTTCATCACTAGCTGAGCTGACCAGGATTTCTGGGAGTCACAGTCCAGGAACATCTGGGGACCCACAGGTTGAGAACCACTGGTATAGACGCTCTCTCTCTTGACATCCATTTGTCTGACCAAGCCATTCTCTTGCTTCACTCTCTGACTTACTTTCACATTTACTCGACACATTTCATTCCCTTGCCCTTTCTGAAGCCAGCGTTAGCCCATTACATGTATTTCCCACAGGAAAAACAGGATGTTTTAATATATAATTACTGTACCCGGATTAGGGAGGATTGTGAGAGCACACAGCTGCAAGAAAGAGGAAATTAGTTGCCCTAGGTCAGTGACAGTGGAACTTTTAGAGACTGAGTACCCAAACTGTGATTCAAAATCCACTATTTTTTCACAAAGAGCCAGTATAGCCATTTAACCTGAATACAGGTGGCTGTGAAGGAGCGATGTTGGGTGCCCACAGAAAGGGCTCCAAGTGCTACCTTTGGAACCCATGCCATAGGTTCGCCAACACTGCCCTAGGCGGTAATTCTCTTGAAGAAGAAATAATTTCAAGTGCTAGCAGGGAGAGAATTCGCCAAGTAGAATCTTCTGTTTGGGAAAGACAAAATGAGCAATTTGGAAAGCAGACTTTTTTGGACTGCATACCCCAGAACCCTTCACCAATATGGCCAATGCCATGCTAGCTGAGAAATTCCAGTCCAAAAACTCTCCACTTACTGAGGCTTTGCATTGATCCAAGCCATATATTTAGAGATATTTAGAGTATTATTATAATATTTCTGATGCATCATTGTAATAATTTGTCTCGCCCGTGTATGGTAGGGGCAGAAACACAGCTCTGACCCTGAACAGATAATATTTGCATTCAGAGTTCTCCTTCATCCCTTTTTGAAGAAGTACAGTATACCTCACATCCTGAAGTTACAAGGATGCACATTTTTCTGCCTTTACTTCCAGGGAGTTGTGAGTTGTGAATTGTGAAAGGCTTCACCCTGATTTAGAACATTTACCAACTCTGTTCCGTTTTGGAAGAAATGCTATACAGTATGTCACTTGCTCTCTAACCAAACATCAGAAATCACTGCTGATGTGAGCTGTGATAGAAAGCTGAGCTGAGCGTTAGCTGGGAGCAGCTTATCCAAAGAGGAAAGTGTTAAGAGGTACACAGAGACATTCTCTGTTTCAGCTAACAATGGGCCGTTTGTGACTTTTAATTCTGCCTCCTCACGCAGGCAGAAAGCATGTAAGTGAAGAGCTTAGATCTAGCAGTTAAGAGAGTTGCAAAGGTAGAAAGAAGAGGGGGGAAAATTAAACTAGGCCTTATATTATTTCATAACGATTATGACTAGGGAAATACTGTAGGTACATGGAAGACTAATAGTATTTTAAAATCAATATAAATTTTATACTATTTGACTCCCTGAGATAACTGATTACAATATTGTATATATAGTTTAAAAATTAGCCCTGTTTACTGGCAGTGAGCAGCTGCTTCCTTGAAGTGACTGATTCTTTCTAATGACATAACATAAAATTCCTCATGTGATTTGTTCTTATAATAGTCATTTACATTTTTTGAGTACTGTACTGTAGATTTGTACAAGGATACATGCAGCATATTCATTTCCCCCCATCTCTTCACTTTTCATTTATGGCTGAACTAAAATCCTATAATACCGAACACTTGGGGGGGCATGGAGTTGTTTTGTTGCTACTGTGTATAATAATAATAATAATAATAATAATAATAATAATAATAATAATAATAATAATAATAATAATAATAATAATAATAATAATAATAATAAACACAACAGCAGCAGCAGCAGCAGCAGCAACAACAACAACAACTGGTGGGATCATAATCCTGAAAAAGTGAGTGAAAATGAGCATGCAAAATTACTTTGGGACTTCCAAATACAGATAGACAGGGTTTTGGAATATAATACTCAGGATATTGTGATTGCGGAGAAGAAAAAAAGTGTGGATCATTGATGTTGCTATACCAGGTGATAGTAGAGTCACTGAGAAACAACTTGAAAAATTACCTGATACCAGGATCTGAAAATTGAACTTCAGAGACTCTGACATAAACCGGTGCAGGTGGTCCCAGTGGTAATTGGCACGCTGCGTGCAGTGCCTAAAGAGCTAAGCAATTTAGAAGAAATTGGAGTTGATAAAGTCACCATCAGTCAGCTGCAGAAGGCCACCTTACTGGGATCTGCTCGCATAATTCGCCAATACATCACATAGTCCTAAACACTTGGGAAGCGTTTGACTAGTGATTTGTAATACAAAATCCATCGTAGTTAGCTGTGTGATGATTAATAATAATAATAATAATAATAATAATAATAATAATAATAATAATAATAATAATAATAATAATAATAATAATAATAATAATAATAATAATAATAAAATGAGGGTCCCTGTTTTGTGCCTGCCATTGTTCTGAGGCTGTGAACTTAAACACCTGGAAGCTATCATGGATACTGAAAGGAGTTGTTTAGTGGTCTCTCTCTCTCTCTCTCTCTCTCTCTCTCTCTCTCTCTCTCTGTGTGTGTGTGTGTGTGTGTGTGTGTGTGTGTGTGTGAGTGTGTGTTAAAGGAGATGGATTAATTGACTGCTGCGTAGTCTTGAGTTACTGGTTTACAATCTTTACTTCTCCTAGCCACCAGAGAGGAACCACCGGGCCTCTAGGTAGCTCCTTGTGTATTTCCCTCTGCAGGTCTCTGAACTCTTCAAGTGTTCAAGAGAGAGAGCTCTACTATGTGGTAGTGGTCAGGGAGTCTGAGCAGAGAAATGGAGAAGAAGCAAAGACCAGAAGGAAAGAAGGGGGGGAATGGGGATGAGTGGGGGGTAGGAAGTAATGTCCTCTTTCTAGACCACACAAAAGTGGTAACTTCTGCTGGTTGTTGAATAACTGGGAGTCCAAAATTCATATTGATTTATCTCAAATGCTCATGAGATCTACAACCACCACCACCACCACCATCTTTGAACTGCAGAGGAGGAAGGGAGCCTATGGACCATCAAGGCCAGCCTCTCTCAAGGAGGCAGAGTGGAGAATTGAACTCCCAGCCTCTGGCTCCACAGACAGAGACCGAAGCCACTGAGCTCTTCAGCGGATCAACTAAATCTACTTTCTCTTCATCATTGGATCAGAACTGTATAACACAGAACTACATATTTCCTGAGGTATGGGAGTTCTAACGGATACTGAAAGATGTAGAAATGTTTGAATCATGGATTGTCCTCTGCCTTCTTTCTGGTAGTGTGTTGCTTTATCCGTGGCGTTTTGAGGACACAATGCTGTCTTCCACGCTATCCTTTGGGAATCACTTAAGTCATGTTTTTCTCATTGAACATCATCACATTGGTACATCTATCCACTTGTACACTGTGTAGTAACTGCTGGGAGAGTACAGCTCACTCTCACTTAATGTTTTGTGTAATGTTCCTTCTGTAGCATTTTAGTGGTTCTGATAAAATTTATTGCCCAGTTCTGACTTACGTTTTACAAAAATTTACTACCATTGAAATACTGCCATTCTTATTTTACCAGACAGGATTTTTGATGTGAGGAAGATGATGTTCAGCATCCCAGAGGCAGTGTACCGCAATAAGTTCAACTACTTCAGAGCAATAGGTCACACAATTTGATTTCAGTGACTTGGAAAAACAAAACCTAGTGCATCTTCTAGCTGCCTAGATGCCCTAAGCACATCTGATCTCGCTTGATTTTGGAAGCTAAGCAGGGTCGGCCCTGGTTAGTACTTGAATGGGCGACCACCAGGGAATACCAGGTGCTATAGGCGCCTGGAGTAGGAACTGGCAAACCACTCCTGTAATTAAAACTCCTGTAATTAAAACTGTAAACCCGCCCAGAGACTACTTGTAGTAGTATGGGGCGGTATATAAGCAGAACACTTTGCTTTGTATTCCTGCCAAGAAAACTCCATGGACATGGGGTCACGAAGAGTCGGTCACGACTGTAACGACACAACACACACACACACACAACACAGTGCATCTTCTAAGTTTAATTTCCAGCTCACTGATACCAAGAGGGTTATGTTTCCCTGTCCCATTGCTCTATCTAAACCAAGTCATGAGCTTGTGTATTGCCAAAAATGAGCTTTTGGAAAGAAACCTCTAGCAAAGCATTCTAGCTGCAAAGTGATGTTTTGAAACATTTGTGTTCTTTACCAAGTTTGTATTCTCCATCTTGCAGTTATAGAAAAATCCAAAATGGCCAATGCATTTGGCTAGGTTGTTTTTAAATGCTGTCTGTCTTCCCAATCACCCAAAGTTAAGAGTTCTACAGAACTTGAATGTGAATGCCACTTTTTTGCCACTTTCCTGACATTTTAGTTGCCCTGATAAAAGATATTTCTCAAGTCTGAATTTTCTGTTCTGCTTAAAAACCACATACTATACTGTAGTTATTTTGGGATTTTTTTAAAAATATAGTATATACTATAGGACTGGGTTTTGTGGATCACTTAGTTCTGTTCAGTTGTTAAGGAAACACGTGGAGCCCGCATCTCTCTAAAGGTGAATCAACTAAATCTACTTCTGCTCCTTCTGTTGTCCTGTTGAACACAGAAACACAAGTGTTTGTTTGATCAGTGAATGATTAATCTTTGAGGGTAGCTGTTCCACATAAGCCAGCATCTCCATAATTGATATCCTTGTTTTCCTGAATTACAGGGTCAAATCCATGACATGGGACAAAAAAATCACCGATAGATTCTGTGATGTACCATCATCAACAAGGATATAATCAAAGTGAAAGGGTGGCTTTGTAATAGAAGCAAAGCAAGGCTTAACTGGTGCTTTGAAATACTGTATATTACTTCTAAAATTCCCAGCTAGGAGTGTAGGAATTGTAGCCCCAACAAGTCATGTTTTCAGCAGTGTTGTCAGCTATATATACCGGTATACAATATTGCATTCCTTACTCCACTTGTGGGAAGTGGTCTGGGAGATACTTTCACCATTACTCATGTTGGAATCTGTCCAAGACACGGAGCACCTCTTGGCCTGTGAGGTAGAGATTTGGAATGACATGAGATGTCAAGTCCACCTGTGTGGTGGTGACCTCAGTTTGACATCTACTAGAGCAGGGGTCCTCAAAGTTTTCAAACAGCGGGCCGGTCCACCACGCCCCAGGCACCACTGGGGGCCGGACCACAATGGGTGGGGGGAGCGGGCGACCTTGCCGTAGCCCTCCCACTCTGAATGCCCCACTAGCCAGCATGCTGATCATCTGGGCAGTAGTTGGGGGGAGTGGGAGAAGTGACATAGCCCACTGCTTTGATCTGCCTCAGCAACAGAAGCAGCTGCGGAGGCTGGCTTGCTCGCAAAGCAGGGGTAGGTGGGGGGGGTTGCAATTGGTCCCGGGGGCCAGATTCAGGAACTTGGGGGGCCGCATCCGGCCCCGGGGCCTTAGGTTGAGGACCCCTGTACTAGAGTGTGGGTGGGGAACCATGGGTTAGCCTGATACATGATACTTTGTGAAATATAGTCACATCTGTAAACACTGTAAGGAGATACTATACATCAGAACTGTGAATTATCATGGTATGGACAGGCGGGTGGAGGTATCCTAATCCATATTATTGTAGAAAGGGTAAGGGAGCAAGGTTTGGAAAGATTAAAAATAAAAGGAACTAAAACATACCCTTTATACAGTGGTACCTTGTATAAAGGAATTAATTTGTTCCAAATAAAATTCTGTTAAGCAAATTTTCCTTTATACAAATTTCCCATAGGAATGCGTTGAAAACAGTAATCCCTAATCGCGACCATTTTTATGTTGTACGGATTTGCCCCATAGGTGATTCTGTTAAGCAAATTTCTCCTATCTCTGGATTTTTTTATGTTGTACAAATTTTATGTTGTACAAACCATTTGTTGTGTGAGGGTCCACTGTATTCTATATGGTATCATGGATGTTGATAATTAACCCTCTCCACAATCCAAATCACTATTCAGATCAGAAGTGAAGCTACTACTGTACTTATATTTTAGTTACTGCACGGTATTTACAACAAAGGCTCTGATCCTACATACCAAGCTACGTAACTTGTTTAACTGAAAGAGTGCCATTCCTTTGTACATGGAATGCTAATCTTTTGAGGGAGCACACCTGGTTAAGTGGGATTTCTCCCTATGGCCTCCCAGCCCCCAGCCCCACATCCTGCCATTTGTACTTAGGCAGGAAGAGGGAGATTTCCACCTCTGCTGGGAGAGGCGGGGAAGAGGGTATTTCAAGTTTTTTGTCCATTATCATAGCCCATATTTTCTTGGATGTCAGTGAGGAAAAAGATAACAACAGGAGTCTTTTGTTGCTCTAGCCACTGTGCTTTGTGGTTTCACAAAGTTTTTTTTTTTGAGGCAAAAACATGGAGTATTGGGGCTAAAACAGCAACAAGATGCCCAGTGGCAAGGTCTCCCTTACATGCTGAGGGAGATATGTGGAGGCCATGTTGATTCATACAGAGGAGAGGGGTTATTGGGGGGGGCATTTTTTTGACTATTGAAGGTTCACTCCCTTTTGTCTTCCACAGGGCAAAACGGAGTGTTAGGGAGACTCAGAACATGAAATGATGAGATAGGAAGTTTTCAATTCATTTAAACTGAATAATACTGGCACCGGATGATTACCTCACCTGGCTCCAGAGCATATGGTAACTTTATGCCAACAGGATTTTGGCCAATATGTACCTCCAGTCTCCGTCAGGCTTGTTTGTGAATAGACGTATAGTGAGTATAGGACAATGTATCGGTTTCCCACTAATATCTGTCCTATTACAAAGGCAGCCATGCAATATTTTATCTTTGGATCACCCCTATATGGCTGCTTGACAGAAGGAGCCCATTTAGGGTTTTTTTTTTTGCCTTGGGAATCTGACTACTGTCTTTTTTCTTCTGTTATTCAAGGAATTGCTCTTAAGTAATGATTTTTTCTAGAAAAGACCTTTCTTTCTTTCTTTCTTTCTTTCTTTCTTTCTTTCTTTCTTTCTTTCTTTCTTTCTTTCTTTCTTTCTTTCTTTCTTTCTTTCTTTTTCTTTTTGAGTTTCTACACAGACTCTCCCCCTCTAGGGCCTAACTGCTGTAGAAACTCACATAGCATTCCACATTCATCCACTTACTCACTTCTCCCTGTGAAAGGTGGTCTCAGTACATTTTGGATTACATCTCACAGCATAGTGTCCTTGAAATTTTTAATCTGCGGTAGGCAACAGGAAGAAAAGTCTGTATAATGACAGCTGTGTGCTGATTCCCTTGGGCATGTTGAAGCAAGGCAGAAAACCAAGAAAAAGTTATTTGGAGTCATAAAATTGCCAGTGGTCCTTTTCCTTCCTTCCTAAAGGAAACAGAAGAAATTAGAAGGTAATCACATAGGGAAATAGATTGTAAATTGGACTGCTTCTGGAGTGATGTAGTGCAATCTACGGTATTTTCTGGTGATTACACAATGTACAAAGAAATGCACTCCAGCCAAACCTGATCAATGTCCATGCTGGACCATTTTGGTAGGGCTTATACTGTTGTGGATTTCCTCACAGACAGAAGAGATGCTTTAAGATAGATTGCCTTTGTTAAAGCAACTTTTTCCAGCGTGGTTAGGTCTGTATCTCTGAAGCCGTCTAATCACAATAATCACGTCTAATCACCACTTGTTGTTGTGTCATTATAGTCATGACTGACTCTTCGTGACCCCATGTCCCTGGAGTTTTCTTGGCAGGAATACTGGAGTGGCTTGCCAGTTCCTACTCCAGGCACCTACAGCACCCGGTATTCCCATGTATTAGCCAGGCCTGACCCTGGAAACCACTTAGGGCATAGTATAGTATACTATCTATAGTATAAGATAGATAAAAACCAGATCATCCACAAAGTGATGGGAAGGAATGATGAGTGAGGAAGAGAGATACTGACTCATTTTATTTGCAAAAGGGTTATACAGATGGAAGAGGATTTCCCCCCCCCCTCCCCCTTGCATATAACTACAATTTACCTTCCTGTTCTCTCTCCACTCTCTTCTTTATTCTGCAAAGTGAATCATGGTTTGGCAGGGGTGAGGGGAGTAGCCGAGGGGGTGTCCATAGAGTTAAAGGACAGGCATGGGAAGGTGTTTAGATTCCTGAATTGCAGATTCCTCTTTCTTTTTTTTGCTGTGAGCATGAGAGCCTTCCCTTCCTCCATTGTCTTATGTGATTGTGACGGATCCAGGATTAAACACACACAATTCCGCTACTGTCATTTTATATCTAGATCAACTCCAGCGTCTTCCATGCTCAGAGGCTTTGGGAAAGTTTATGCATTAGGAAGCGGAGACTCAAACAGAAGTGGAGTTGAAAGGCATGTGGGAATCGATGTAGAGAGATTTGCATATTTTAATTCCTACCCCGGTTCTTCAAATGCAGTATCTTGATGTATTCTCTTGGCACGTAACACGGCATAGAAAGCTTTGCTGTCTAGGTAGAAACTGATTAATGGGATCTGTAGAACCTGGGAAACAAAAATAAAATAACAGCCATTGCAAACCTACCTTCTGTCCAAGCAGTAACCTGAAGAGAAGCAGCTAATGGAAGATTGTAAAATGCCTAGAACTGGAGCAGGGCTCTTTCCATTCCTAGCAGTGCAAAAGTAAGGAGGGCAGCTGTTTCAGAAATCAGGTATCAGTGTTGTTCAGTGTCCTCAATCATTCCTTCTTTCCAGTCCTCCTTTTTTGCACTGAAAGAGCCAGAAGACTGAACTAGAGCTTTCTGCAGGTCAAGGAAAGCAATTTTGTCAAGAATTGGGAATAAATAATCATTGCAAATATTTAGTAAATGTGCATAGGGGTGGTCTCATGGCAGGAGTCTCCATCCCCACCTACATTATTTGTCTGAAAGGTTTATGGTTAATGTAATGTAATGTTGTCTTTTGATGCTGTAGGATGCTGTAGTTTTCAATACTTGAATATATTTTAATTTTACCGGACTGTATATTATCCCTCCTTAGTGTAAAGCAAAGTGTTCTGCTTATATAAAGCAAAAAAGCAAAGTGTTCTGCTTATATACCGCCTCATACCACTACAAGTTGTCTCTGGGCAGTTTACAGTTTTAATTACAGTATGCAGGCTACACATTCCCCCCCCCCCCCCCCAGCAAGCTGGGTACTCGTTTTACCGACCTCGGAAGGATGGAAGGCTGAGTCAACTATGAGCCGGATACCTGGGACTGAACCCCAGGTAGTGAGCACAGTTTTACCTGCAATACAGGTATTTAACCACTGCACCACGAGGCTCCTTCTTGTAGCCGCCTTGGGTCCTTTTTAAAGAGAAAGGCAGAGTAAAAATACCCTAAAATAAATAAATAAATAAATAAATAACTCCCTTTCTCTAACAGCTTCATTGGCTACTGATCCATTTCCAGGTACATTTAAGTGAGCTGGTAATGATGTATGAAGTCCTGGATGATGTGAGTCCAGTCTGGAGAGGCCCTTTCATAGTCCCACCACCTTCAGACCCCTGCTTTATGGGAATCAGAGAGAGGACTTTCTCTGTGGCTGTTCCCAGGCTCTGGTACACTTTGTCTAGAACAGCGTTTTTCAACCACTGTTCCGCGGCACACTAGTGTGCCGTGAGATGTTGCCTGGTGTGCCGTGGGAAAAATAGAAAAATTCTAAAGAAATTCAACCCAGGGCCGGCGGGCGGCCCACAGCTGGGAGGCGCTATAAATAGCATCCAAGGGCCAGCTTGGCTTCTCCCCCCTGAGGCCCGCGGCGCTGGCGTCACTTCCTCCCCGGCCAGACCTGGCCCCGCTCATTCTCTTAGTGTTTGCCCTGTGCCTGCCGCCGCCACCACGACTCGCTCACTTCCCTCTCCCCCACTCCTTTTTTTACCCTGGACCACCACCACCACCACCCCTTTCCTGGGAGCTACCAATGGACTGAGCCGCCCGACAGCCCCCCCTGCCAACAGGAGCTGGCCCGGGAGCCCCAGCCCAGAACAAACCACCAGGTGAGGGGAAGGGGAGGAGGGGCGCCCGGCTGCCCCACGAGCACTGCGGCAGGGCTGCGAGGAGGAGGGGATGGAGGAGGCCTCCGCCGGGCCTGGGCTGAGGAGGCGGGCGGGCGGGGGGGGGGCTACTGGCACGGCTGGACTTCCCCAGGAGGGGAAGAGCCGTCTCTGAGGGCCCCCGCAATTGGTTCCTTGAAGTCTTGCCCCTTTCTTTCTGTCTTGGGTCGCCCTCTTCTCTCTCTCTGACTTTTCTTTTGTTTTTCCCCCACCTCTCTCTTTCTATTCATACCCTTTCCCCTCTTCATAGAAATGTGCTCATTTCTAGCCTGCATATGTGTATGTCTAGCAGCCTGCCTACTGTAATTAAAACTGTAAATCGCCCAGAGACTCCTTGAAGTGGTATGGGGCGGTATACAAGCAGAACACTTTCTGCCTTCTTTCCTTCCTGCCTTCCTTCATCCTCCTCCCCTCCTGTCACTGGACTTGCTGAAGGCATCTGCCTTGGCCACAGTGTGGAGAGCAAGATGGGCTTTTGGGTCCTATTTGTGTTCCTGGAGAGTCAGTGCCCCTTCTCAGGTCTCCACTGGACACAGAAGTCCATGCAGGGCAAAATGCCTTTAAAAAAAAAACACAGGTAAGTGGGAACTGGGTGCTAGAGAGCGGGCTGCCTCAATCTGTGGCCCCTCTGTCCTGCTTCTCCCTACACCAGCAATGGCGAACCTTTTAGAGACTGATATAGGCACAGAGTCAAATTTTTTAACATTTTCTAATGGTGGTGTGCCTCGTGATTTTTTTCATGAAACAAGTGTGCCTTTGCCCAAAAAACGTTGAAAAACACTGGTCTAGAAAGCCTACATCTGCCCCTCCTCTGATGTCCTTCCACCAGCAGGCAAAGACCTTCATATTCAGGCAGGTGTTAGGCAATTCAGAGCCTCAAATCATAAGGCTTTAGCCAGGTGCTCACCTTCTCTTTTGTAAGAGCAAACTAACACTAGTATTTTAATAACGTGATCAATTTAATTCTGTTTTAGCTATTATTTTATTGTGTTTTGATTGTGTGCTTTTTCAACTGTATAATAAACTGCCTTGGGCCCCTTTTCAAGAAGAAACACAGCTGGTAAATTGAAATAAATAAATAATAAAAATGTAAATGACTGTGTTTTGCATGATGGTGTCAGAACAAAACTTGGAAATGGTGAGTTACAAGTAATACAGTTAGCTGAAAGATTTTTTTTTTAGGTGACAAAAAAGACCGCTACCGCACTTCTGATTTAAAACGCCTTTTCCTTTAAAACAAGGTGCCTTAAAAATCACTGTTCGGTTTTCAAAACGATTTATTTGAAAAAACCCCTCGGCCACGCTGTGGCGCTTTTTCTTGCCATGGCCACTGGGGTGGTGTTTTTTTACATCGCTTCCTGCGTCTCCCTTTTAATTTATTATTTATTTATTTATTATTGCACTTATATACCGCCCGTCTTCCCGAAGGAACTCCAGGCGGTTTACAATAGCAACAAATATAAGATTAAAAAATATAACAAGAATTATGTTAAGGGAACAACATTAGTATAGACAATCAATAAGGGGGAGGGAAATAGTAGCAAAAAAAAGCAGTAAAAGAAGAACAATAATAAAAGTACAATGGCGGGGGAGAAAAAAAAATAACTGTCACCAAATGCCTCACGGAACAGCCAGGTTTTTAAAGCTTTCCTAAAGGCGGGCAGGGACTGTGCGAGCCGCAGCTCACTCGGGAGGTGATTCCAAAGTACTGGGCCAGCCACAGAGGAGGCTCGGTTACGTGTGATGGTTATTCGAGCCTCCCTGGGCGTGGCCACCCGAAGTGAGAGGGCCCGCGACATTCTAGTTGGTCTGGCCTCTGTTGATCTCTGAGAGATTCGCTCTGCCAGGTATTCCAGTCCCAAGCCGTGGAGGGTTTTATAAATTAAAACCAGGACCTTGAATCTGATTCGGAATGCAACGGGTAGCCAATGCAAGCAAGCCAAGACTGGGGTGATGTGGTCATACTGACACGCACCCACCACCAGTCTGCCCGCCGCATTTTGTACCCGCTGAAGTCGCCAAACAAGATTACAGTCTACAAGCTACACATTGGGTTGAATTTGCGGACATACTAAGTTGCTCCCCCCCCCTTGCCCCCTATTCTTAACCTTTTTGCTTTCAGAAAACACAGAAAACAGAACCATACCGCCATGCCAGGACGTTTACCAACTTCGTTAGGCAAAAGTTTCAGCTCATTGTCACTAGAAAGCTGATTGCTATCTACCCACTTAAGTGCGAACAGAGGAATCACTATAACAACCATGTGACCATGGGAGGAGGTGATCCAAAATAAGCAGCAGCTGCTTGTGGAAGTGCGGTAGTGATCAAAGGTATAAGAAAGATATATTCCAATAAGGATGCAGCAGGTGGGAGTGAAATTACTTTACTAGTCCCATGATTAATGTTTTCATCATGTTTTCTAGTTATTTTAAAGAGTTACTTGCTAATGGCATTAGAGGTGTTCTTAGAGGCATTTGAACCGTGACAGAAATTAATGAATAAGGGATAAGTAACGTGTTACCTTTTTAAGTACTGTAGGAACTAACAGCTGCAAATAACATTTTAAATGCTACTACTGTACAATGGGAATACATTAATTCTAAAAATATATAAGTTTCCAAGCGCTGTCAGAAAGTGAATCACTATTTTTATGTTGAGGCCATTGGCTTGTTGATGGTTTTCATCCACAGTTTACAATGATATCTGTTGGTAATATTTATAGAAGATACTCAGAAGCAGCAGGATCCAAGTCATGTATGGATTTTGAGGGTGAAAGGGATTGATTGGTTTTGGCCTGCCTTTCTTACTCAGGAAGGAACTGTGAGAGGCCTTGTAACATCAGCAACATGAAGAATGAGTCAAACGAACTCCTCAGTCGCCGATTCCGTATTCATTCCAGTGACTTCCGTGGAGGTACTCTTGATTAACATAGGCTTCCTGGCATCTTCTAGTTCTCCAGAAGCAGATTCTCAGGCTCTCTGCCAGAACCCCATGGTAATGCCCTGGCACGCTTAGAAAGAGTCATCTTTTCTTCCCAGATGGGCAGAAGATGTTGGAACCTGCCTGCGTGGTTGGTTGGCTTTCCCTTCCTTTCCTTTCACTTCCTTCCCCTCTTTCTTTTCTTTCTTTCTTTCTTTTTCTTTCTTTCTTTCTTTCTTTCTTTTTTGCCATAAAACAAAAGCAATAAGGAAAAGGGGTTGGCTTTCCCATGGGTATATACAAAATTTAAAGAGTGACACTTAATGGCTGCTAGATTCAGAACCAGAGTGCGGTTTTGTTATCCATATCTTGTGGGTCAGATGATAATAAGACCACTTCAGCTTCTTCTGATGAAATTTAGCAACCTTCATATGCTGCCTTTCAAAGGTTTTGACTGGGAGGGAGCATTCTTGACTGGGCTGGATGTCAGTCAATCCAGCAGCGACCAATGGTTCCCTCTCTGTCTCAGATTTTGAATTTTCTAGTACAGAATTCTTTCTCTGCTCTTTTTTCCCCCAGTCAGGTGTCAGAATTCATTTTGTTATTTAGTCAGAGTCAGTATTCTGTCAGTCATGTAGGTATGAAGCTATGATGCAGTAAAGCTCATTCTTCTAACCAGTCATTTTTTCTACAATATGATGTTTTTGATCTATCTAGAACTTTGAGTAAATGGAAAAAATTATTCTGTGCCAGTTGAGGTGAACAAACAAAAAGGGACCATCTACTATGGAGAGACTCGAAGTTAATTGTGCTCTGTAGGTCCCTGAACTTTTCCTACTGGTAGTTAGAGGTTTTTGAGCCACAAAATTACAATCTGGCAGTATCTTCTATCTTTTCTCCTAATAAGCTTGTTTCCCAAAGTGAAGGACAGAATAGTAGTTCTTATCATACTTGCTACATATACCCCCTTGCTTCCTGTGCAATGCTTGAAATAATGTTGTGAAGTGTAAGCTTTGAGTAGAAGACTTTTACATTTCCAATGCAAGGAGAGTAATGGAGGGAAAGTCACGTAATTGGCAGGGCCATCAAGCATGGTTCCATGGTCATCTCTCACACAGCTGTACCCTAAGAGAATAAGCAACCAAACAGGGCTTTTATGAAGTGAAGACTTGGCCATCTTCCTTTTAATGGTCCCCTTTCCCCTGTAACATCATGCTCTTCATCTTTTGTTTGTGTCAGACGGCAATTTCCCCTTCATAGCAGGAAGAATGTGTATGAAGTGACAGCTGATGTATATATAATACTTGTTTCCCTTTTTTAAAAGCCTATTATTTGGCTTGCAGAGTGAGTCCAAGAGTTTTCTTGCCTGATGCAATGTTTGGCAGGGTTCCTGTGGTTCACATTCATATGTGTTCATGGCTCCTAATCAGGCAATAAAGATGTAATTTATATATGACTGTATAGCTCCAAAGCAGGCATTCATTGCCTGCAGAATGCAGATCATTAGATGCCACATATAATCTGTTTAATTCAGATTTATGTGCATGGGGGATATTTCTGAAGCAGGAATGAAACATGAAACTTAGTAATTAAATTTTGCTAAGATAGTATCACTAAAAACCTACTTCTCTTGCACTAATGCCCTGTAAGAGCCAGGTGGCCCACATTAGAACCTCCATATGATGAGCAAACTGTGGCATTTTTTTTAAAATGCACCTTATTTAAGTTCTTCAGCAGACTTGCTTCTTAGGCTTATTTGGAAGTACCAGCATCTCATGATGCAGGATGATTACTCTAAATTCAATATGAGCATCTCTTGTGGATGGTAAGGAGAGTGCACATCTCTTTGAGGAAAATGTAGACATGTTGTAATGGGATGGAAATTGGAAACATGATGACAATATGCCTGAGTCACTGGTTCTTCCACCTGACACTTCATATGAAGGTACCCATGTTCTAGTTTGTGTCTAACATTATGATTTTACTGTTGAAATTAAGGAAACAGGTTATAAATAAATAAATGTAGTCTGAATAGGGAGGGGAGGTTGATTGTGTCTGTGCTCTCTCTCTCTCTCTCTCTCTCTCTCTCTCTCTCTCTCTCTCTCTCTCTCTCTCTCTCTCTCTCTCTCTCTCTCTCTCTCTCTCTCTCGCAACTAAAACACCCAATTTATTGATTGGTTGACCCCAACATTTAGGCAAGGTTAAAAAATAGCAAGTTGTCAGTTACAAAGGTGATATTCAGATTCTTGTGGACCCAAGTGCCCTTGGCTTGCACCCATAGGTTTTGTCTCTTGCAGAACCCAATTTAAATCTTTTAACTGCATCGTTATTTCTCTTTTCATTTAGATATCCTGTCAAATAGCATGTAGCCCAGGGGAAGGTTCCTCTTGGTTGCTTGCCCATGTTTTCCATCCTGCTGAGATAAAAGCCATTTTGAAGAGCATCTTGCAGTAAACTCTCAAATGAAAACTGCAGAGCATCATACTTTGTGAGCCACTGCAGACTTTTAACAGTCCTTGGAAAAGCTCATAAACAGAAATATGACTTTTAAGAGGTGGCCTGTGGTGAGACAGAGGTTAATGGCTCTGCTCAGCTATAAAACTGACTCTGGAGTATACTGAGGACGGGACAGAGGGCAGAGGCATTTCACGCTATTTGCATCGCTCAACAGCTAGTGATAAGTGTACAGTTCACCCCCAGTGCTAGCACCAAGCCCACGTTTTCTTGAATAACGCCCACAAGAAAATGCTTGTTTTTGCCTATAACAATCTGAGGCTGGAACCAATCGTGCCTTAGAAGTGTTCTGGCAACCAAGTGTGTGAATGGAAAGAAAGCAACAGTCGTTTGTTCTTCTTTCACCTTGAATCTCCACAAAAGCCTTTATAGGCCACTGATAAAACAAGAACTTGAAGAATAAACTCCTGCCAAAGCACATCTTTTGCCATGTTTGAACTTTTGGGACCTTGGGACTTTGAAGAAGAATGTGTCGCACTCAAAAGCTTGAAATGTTTTTTATTTTTATTAGTGGGGGGTGGGGCAGGGGGCGGGGCGGTGACGGGCGGGGGGTGGGCGGCAATGGGCGTGGTGGCAGCGGGAGGCCAGCAGCGGGCAGCGATGGGCGGCGGTGGCCAGCGGCGGGGGGGCGGCGGCGGCAGGCTGGCCAGCGCCCTCTCTCCATTTTGGCGCCCTAGGCAACTGCCTAGTTCGTCTTAATGGAAGTGCCGGCCCTGATAATGTGGTAAAGTGAACCTTGTACAGACCAGAAAATTCAGTTTGAAGTTAGGAAAGAAAGCCCATGCAAAGGCAATTATTAGTTTCCTGAGAAAGCCAAGCTTGTCTCCCTTTCTTCTCTGACTAAGTGCATGTCAACCAGAAATCTAACATAGTACACTCCAACAATTCTTCAATAAGCTGCCACTTGGAGCGGCTGCCTGGGCAAATATAAGGCAATTACAAGAGGTCAGCTTCTTGTTCTTTGTGGACCAATCAACGTAGCAGGGAACTTTGCTGTCAACTATTTAAATTTATCTGCTGCTGCTGCTTTCATGGTTTTTCATGAAATTTTGGAAGAAACTTGACTTTCCACATCCTGTTTTCAATAAGCATTGCAACCTTTCAGGGGAGGACCCAACTCTTCTTTAAAGCAGTAGGACTTAGCATAGTGGGTTTGGGCCAGCTTTGTTCATTCTGTCTTGATTTTTATCAACTTACCCTGTTTGCTGACTCGGATCTTTTGCATGGGAGGAAACCAGAATATATGCCTTTTCATTGAAATAAGTACATACATGAATTGCCGTTATCCTACTTGAGATGTCTTGGCAATAAACATGCAGTCACCAGTTCTTGCCCGGAAGTCCGAAGTAACAGTGCTTTTGTTGATGTCTCTGGATACTTAGATGGGGAATTTGCAAAGATTTTAGAAGTACTGTAGGGCATGTGACAGAGAGAGAGAGAGAGAGCAGGCAAGAGAAAGAAAGAGAGACTTGAAATTAGAAGATTTGTTCCACCTTCTTCTGGAGTAGGAAGCAGGCAGCTGAGAGTTAATGCAACACAGAACTTGGAGTGTGCAATGCCGAGTTTTAAATAAGAAACTTAACCCTTCAGTTGCTATTATTTGGCTTTCTCTTCATGGCATATGTGTCAGAGCCCGTGATGCAGGCAGCGGACTGGGAGTTTAACACTTGGGCCTGTTTTGCAAGAGAAACTAATAATGCTCTTTGTTTGCTTGCTTATTTGTTTGTTTTTGGCCTTTGAACAAGTTCTTTTCCTTTGCAAGATTGTGGAAATTTATGGCCTGACCCAAGTAGAAGTTTTCCAGGGCTGCTGTCTGCGAGTAGACCTGGAAGATGACAGCCAAACTACACAGTGCATAAGGGGCGTCATTTTAAAATGTGTTGGGAGCCTCTGCCTTCTCTTTCTTAATGGAACAGGGCCGACAAGTGATTAGGGGATAAATCTAGAACAAGAGTGCAGCATGGGGGTTAAGCTTTTCTCTTTTGAGTTTTTTTTCCTGATATAAAATACCCTTGAAATTGAGAACAGTAGCAAATGGCCTGTTCTAATAGCAAGTCCAAATTATATCTTTATTCTCTCTACTTAATAGTACATAACACTTTGGCTCTGAATTGACTGACTAAGGATGGGTCCTAAGATGCAGCACCAGACAATCTTGTTTTGCCTCCCTATCATGAATAAAATGGAAGTTATTGGTATTGATAACAAGCCTGGTTATAGGGAGATATCACTGGTAGCCATGTGCATGGCAAAAACCTTCTTATTCCTTTTGTTTTGTCTTTAGGGAGTACTGGTGTTCCTCTTTCATATTTGTTGCCCACTGATCTTTTTGTTTTACGTGAAAGGGGGGGGGACTTGTTCTTGTTTCTTCATTCCAAGTTTCTCATTTGTGTTTCCTGGACCTATTCCCCTAGAATCCTTAAAACTACATTGGGAAAGTAGAGACAAGGCAGTAGAGAACCAATTCAACAACAATATATGAGAAAGAAAGAAAAATCATTTTAAAAAATCACTGCCAAAAGATGCACTTTCAACAGAATCGATACACAGTGAGTAAATCAAATAACAATTTTTAAAAAAATCAATCAAAGAGAGGGGATATCCCACATACAGGGGGGAGACTAATAAAGTAAACAAGCTCACAGTCTTGTCTCCTTTCTCCCTAAAACCAACATAAATAAGCAAGCAACTAAAGGGAAGAATCTAACCAGTCCCCCAGCCAAAATGACTTGAATATGATGGATGTCTCCCCAACTCCCCCCTACCTCAGTGCCACATCATGTTTCTCTTGTCTTCTCTGAGGGCCTTTTCACACGACCCCTAAGATCCGCTGGCCACTTAAATTCGGACCAGAGATCTTGGGGGTTTGTTGCTGTTCCTGTGTTCCCACTCCCTCCACACTCCTGGCTGCTGTCTGCGTGAGGGGAGGGAGGGAAAAAAAAAGGAAGAAAAGAATGCCCGCTCACCTTGTTCTGCCCTCTGGTTCTGCTCCCGGCAGCAAGTATCTCTTAAAGGGGGGGGGGGACAACAAGCAGAAGCGAGGAGAGCCGGCACTCACTACCTTACATCCGCATCAGGAATTTTTCACCCCCAGAGAGCAGGTACTTGAAAAGTGCGCTGGGGCGCACTTAGGTGGGCATGGTTGCACTTAATTTTTTGTAAACTCCAGAGCTGGTGGGGAAACAATTTTAAGCTCCGGATCTGGGAGCCATTTGCCGCGGATTTTAGGGGTCGTGTGAAAAGGCCCTGAGTCAGCAGACAGGTGAGCCAGGTGGCAAGAATTATCCAACAAAGGCCTAAAAGAGGAAGAATATCAGGAGAAATTGGAGCAAAGATTCAAACAATCATCTCAAGGAGCTGCACTGACAGAGATAGGCTGCCTGGCGGCAGCAAAATACACCAAACAAATGCAGAAAACTCCCCTTAAAAATCAAGAGGGGGAAAGGCAAAATGGAAAGGACCCAAGATGGAGGCAGGCAAGCAGGAACTTAGCACATAGTCGTCCCTTCTATAAGGGCAAAGACTGAAGCAAAAGAAACATTCTTCATTGGGCTCCAGGCCTTTCTATAAATTCAAGAAAGACTTCTGCTTGGATGTTAGCAGGCCTTGTTGGTCACGTTGCCATGTCTTTACAGCAGCTGTCACAATGCTATTGGATCAAAATATATTAAGCAATTTGGGATCCAAAAGCATTGGAAATTTTGGTTATTGTTAATAGTTGATGGAATATGAAATGCAAAAACAACTGTAAAGTGTGAGAGAATAGCTTTGAATCACAGTAGTGTTGAGTATTTTTTCCAGCTTGGCTAGCCCAAGCTGAAGGCTGCTAGATTCCCCGTACCCAATGAAAGAAATCTAGCACGAGAGAGGTCCAGAGAATTACCGGTTTATTGGGCCCAATAATGAAACGTTAAGGCCAACAAACCCACTGCAAGGCAGTGCGAGATCGTCGGCCCCGAGGAGAAGATGAACACAAATTCTTATACCCCTCTCTTTCCCTCCCACAAGGCGCGTGCATCCCCTGGGCTGGGCAAGAGGTGGTCCTCGGGGGGGGGGCATCCAATGGGGACAGTCCAAGGGTCTCCTGGGGGAGGTCTCAAGGCGTTCGTTCCTGTTGTTCTGAAACTGGATACCCGCTTAACCTGTTTGCCAGGTTTGGCCAGGCCTTCTATGTCCTTTAATGGGTCATTTGAGGTGGGAGAATAGAGGAAGGGAGAAAAACATTGTTCAAGGGTCCATGCAGTTATCAAATCAATGGGTGGCTTGGAGAGTCAACAAGGAATCTTGAGCTGTGAGACGGAACTTCTTGGTGAATGTTGAAATGGGACAATAGGTGGCCTCTTGGCTGAAGACATGTCGACCGTTGGAAGTTGTTTTAGAAGACTCAGTCCTTGACCTGGGGTCGCCATATTGTCCTTTTTCTTATGCCATGGTCCCTTTTGCCCGAGGCGGTGGCCCAAGAGAAGTAGGAAACAGTGTAGGAATGTGTCTTTAGGTGGATCCAGATGAGAGTGGGTTTTCAGGAGGAGAAGGGAGAAGGGAGGGAGAGTTTCCAAGGATAAGCAGAACAGAGAGGGAGATAAGGGAACCAGAGGGGCTGGGCCCGGGGGCCTGCCCAGGTATGAAAGCCAGAGCTATGTCCTAGATGTGGAGGGCATCCCGAGTACAGGGATGGTTGTTCATGACCATCACCCCATGAACTTATGATCATAGTAAATGTGAACTGTCGACCCAAGGAGAGTTCTACCTGGGGTATGTGTCTGCCTGTTTAAATGTCCAGAAAATGAATCTTTATCTGGCCAGTTAAGGGTTAACCCGATCTGAATTGTCAGAGGCCTGGTCATACTGTGGTGGGAGTGAACAGTGAGCTTCCAGAGGCTTCCGAGAGGGAATGGTCCCTTTTTGCAAACTTTTTGGAGCGCAGTATCTCAGGAACAGAATGGTCTTTTTGGACCAGGTCCTTTTGTGTTCTGCTTATGACAGTGTGGGGTGCTGGCCGGTAGCTTCGGGGAGCCCCGAAACCTCTCTGACTGTTTTATAATTTTATGGTTTTTTTTTATTTCCATTGTGACTCTTCAGTAGTTCACCCCTTCCACAGTGACAAACAGTTTATATGTTAAAAACCATTCTGGAAAGAAACCTTATGCAAAAGAAGAAAGCATAAAAAGGGGGGGGGAGAGAGAGCCACTTTTGCTTCTCCAACCCTTTGTAGCTAAAATACAACAACCCCATCCCTAATATTGTTATTCATACCAAGCCTGGGAAAACCAAATTCTTCATTTTGTTTGCTAGTTTTGTTCACTTATGTAGCCAAAGAGATTGTTAATTTCAGGGAAGTTTTCCTCAGATGCAAAAACTACTTTATTCCCTTTCCTGCTGTACATATATTCAGATTGATACTGTTTTATAAATTACTGCAAAAATCCCTTTATAAGTCTAGTAATGCAATCACCAGATCACCCCCCCCCGGCAAATCAGTGTTCAAATCTATGGAGTGTATGGTATTCAAAACTGTAACACATCTGGCTTAGGAATGTTTTTCATTTTTTT
Organism: Phrynocephalus guinanensis; assembly: GCA_037367245.1. Lineage (NCBI taxonomy): Eukaryota > Metazoa > Chordata > Lepidosauria > Squamata > Agamidae > Phrynocephalus > Phrynocephalus guinanensis. The sequence goes on along the minus strand of CM074735.1, from coordinate 38,722,200 downwards.
CTTGGACAAAATATATTGCTCCCCCAGACTTTATGTACAAGTATAGATTTAATTTTTTTTAAAGAAAGAGCAGAGAATCTGTTTATTGCATCAAGTTCTGGTTAGAAGTTTCAGTGACAGTCATGTGATTTTTCACTCAAATCCAAATGCGAGCTGAATGTATTTTGGAAGTGTTTTTCAGTAACACTGCACCCCTGCTAAAGTCTGGTGAATAAGTATGTTGTCGTTTCTGAAACACTAGAGGAGACTTGAGTACAGGGAAGTTAACCAGAGCTTGGGATGTTATTGGTGTTTTTTACTAAAACATGAAGCATTGCTTTTTTCAGAGTAACTTGTCAATTACACAGCATTGTTGCATTTTAAAGTTAGTTTGATTTTTTTTAAAAGAATGACTGTTATACAAATTCCAAAAGTTTGGCCCAGCCCCACCACAAATTTCCCCACCAGTGTTTAGTAGCAAACATTCCTTTTTTTTTTCTTTTACAAAAAATTGTGCTATCAGTTATTTTTATGAAATAAATATGTTACTATGTTGTTGCTGTTAAAGTAATGCATTATAGGTTACACAATATTACTTGAAGAAGATTACAGTACTGTACTTTCAAGCTCTGATGGTAACTAAAACATTGCAATAACAGGTGTTCTTTCATTCAATGGCAGAACTGTGTTTAAAAGCTTCTGTAGTAATTGAAACCTGGGTGACTGATCCCATTCACTGTGTTATTAAAATCTGTTTACAATTTCTTAATGGCTTTGTGTTTGTGATTCCTCTGAGGTTGCAGGCATTCATAACTTTACATGGAACTTTACTCCCCTTTAACTGCTCACGTTCTCTTGTAGCTTTGATGTAATGTCTATTAATGCTGTAAGATGTCCCTCAGTTTCTTGTTCTCAATACTTGAACATGTCTTAATTGTACTGGACTATATATTATCCCTCATTCTGTAAGCCACCTTGGGTCTTTTTTCCAAGGAGAAAGGTGGGGTAAAAAATACTCTAAAATAAATAAATAATAATAATTCGGTGTTAAATTCATTTCAAATGCATCATTTGCATGCAGACACAGAGGCTGAAGACAAGTGATTATTTAAAAAAAAACGAAGTAGTTTAAAAGCCCCCCACCCCACCTCCCCCCAAAAGCAAAAAAAGCAAAGCATCCTGCTTAAATACTGCCCCATAAGCGCTTAAAGCGCTCTCTGGTCTGTGTACAAGTTAATTATTCAGGCTATGCATTGCCCTGCCCACGTGAGCTAGGTATGCATTTTACTGACCTCGGAAGGATGGAAGGATGAGTCAACCAGGAGCAGGGTGCCTGGGATTGAACCCCAGGTTGTGAGTTCAGTTTTGGCTGCAGCACAGCAATTTAACCATTGCGCCACAAGGATCCATTTAAGTGTGAGAGAGGTATCATTTCTCTTTATTTATTTATATTATTTATTTTATTTTGAATATTTTTACCCCACCATCCCCTTGGAAAAGGACCCAGGGCTGCTTACAAATAATGAAAGACAATATACAGCCCAGAACAATAATGCATGGTAATCCATCTAAAAGTCACATCGTAGGTAGTTCCTCATTCAGGGAAAGCTTGCCTGAAGAGGAAGGTCTTTGCCTGTTTCCGGAAAGACATCAGAGATGGGTCAGTCGTGGCTTCTAGTGGGAGGGAGTTGCAAAGTCTGGGAGCAGCAACAGAGAAGGCCCTTTCATGTGTTCTTATGAGACGCACCTGGGAAGGTGGCAGGATGGAGAGAAAGGCCTCTCCTGCTGACCTTAGCACCCGAGCCGGTTCATACAGCGAGATTTGATCTTTGCCGTAGATTGGACCCTTAATGTCCACTTGTATTTTGTTATTGTTCCTCTGTCACCCTCACTTTCTCATATAAAAACCCAGTACACTTGCTTATTGAAAGCAGAAATGGGAAAGGCATATGCACCCTCCCCCCTTAAAAATTCCTTCTTTCTTAACTCCCTTGAGGAAAAAAGTATTTTTCTCCAAGCTGAGACACCTGTTGCAGACTCCAAATATTTACAACTGAGCTCTCATCATTGCACAAAATAGCTTAAATCTCAAATGGCGCACACAGTGGATAGTTTTGTTACAGGAGAGATAAAGAGAAAGTAAGAGGGGGTAGATTATGTTTCCTCTTTTGTCATTAGTCATTAATTGCATTGTCAGCAAGTCAATTCTGTCTGAAGGCAACCCTTTCCAGGGTTTTCTAGAGTAGACACATAATACTCAGAAGAAGTTTACTGTTCCATTCTTACAAAGGGTACCCTGGGGCTTTGAAGGTTGCACAGGCTGGTTTAGAAAGTTGCATATTATTATTGTTAAAAGAATGTCATTCTGATGTTTAAAAACGACTGCCATTTGTAGAATATCAAGATACAGTGATGCCTCAACTTACGAATTTAATCCGTTCTGAATGCATGCTCTTAAGTCAAACTACTCTTAAGTCGGGGTACCTATCTAAAAAAATGAAAAAATAAGTTTAAAAATCTAAAAAATGAAATATAATATTTGTAAGTCGAGCAGACCATATCTAAAATTTGTAGAGCGGCAGTTAAAATGCCAATAGTTTTCCACTCTTAAGTTGAGCTGCTCTTAAGTCAGGGTACCACTGTATGTGTAAAACCATCATAAGAACCCTCAAATACTAAATATACAATATATAGTATAAAAAATCCCAGTAACAGCAACAGGAAAGGAGATGCAAGCTATCCCAGCCCTCACCAAGCAGTAGTCAAGCCTATATAAACAGATAAAAGAGTCCAGCTGGCAGCAGAGAGCAAACCCTGCTGGGTGTGAACAGATTTTGCTTTGCAGGGAAATCAGTAGGCTGGAGGCTAGTATTGAGAAGGCGTCCCATTCTTTCCCCTCCCAGTGCAGTGTGTCAGCCTGCCAGGAAGTGCAAAGAGATTTTACTTGGAAAAGAATACAGTCTTGTACTGTAGAATCGAATGGATCGGGGGCTGTTCTAAATGAAATGTTCTCAAACAGCCCCCTCCATGCAAACTAGCCATGATCAGTTCCTAAAACCCACCTCCCTTCGGGTTTCCCTTTTCAGGGCATGCTTTAGCCACAGTCCCCGACCCTCTCACTTGCAGGTGAGGGCCTTGTGCTTGGATTTCTGCAAATGAATCTTGATTTGGAGGGGTACTCGGTGCTTGTGGAATGTAGACAATTGTGGCCTTTCTGAGCTAGGAGCACAAGAATCTGAACAGAGGGAGGGCTTCTGCCAGAAGGGAAATGGCAGCCAGGGGGTCTTTGGGGAAGATTTATTTTCAGAACAGAAAGACGCAAGGGGCAGAGGCTGATGGATGCTCTCAGCAGCTGCTTCTCCTGGGCAGGCTGGGGGAAGCAAAGAGGAGGAGGCCCCCCACCTGTTCCCCACATTGCGTTCCTAGTCGGATGGAGCCTTATTCATACAGCGACGCAGAATAGCCTTCAACCCCTTGATGTAAACACCAGATCTCCATATGCCAAGAGTCCCAGATGTTTCCTCCGTTTAGAGGGGGGAGCCCACTCAAAAGACTACCCGAACGATGCAGTATTTTCCCAGGGTGCAATCTCGTGTAAAAGTATCCCGTTCACCATAATAAATGGTGTTCCCGCTGTGTACAAGTTTGCACACAACTTGACAGTGAAACTACATACAATAGGATAAATGCGGTTCCCAATTCATTTCTCCTTAATAACACTGTGGTGGTGGTGGTGGTGGTGGTGAGGTGACATAGAACCAGAGGGTAGGAAGGAATGCTTGATTCTTCCCTCACCAATTGATCCTACTTCCTGCAAAGCTTTGCCAGATGGCTGTTTTCAATGGCCGTTTTCCAAAACTGGGAAAGAAAGTCAGCTGAGAGAGCAAGGGGTGTCTGACAGTCATGGAAATGATTAAGCCTCATCTCCACCCCTCCCATTAATTTTATATCAACCCCCATGAGCATGCCTCACCTCTGCACATCAGGTATTTCTGGGATGAAAATGGATCTGGTCTTCAGCATAAAGATCAGATCCATTGGAGGCTCCTTATCAGCTATAAACTAGGAATTGTCTATAAAGTACTGTAATCAGCAGCACTTGGGATTCTGTCTAATTTGGTTTGTGATTGTACAATATTTTCAGGCTTCTATTAAAATGGTGGCTTTTGCAGAAGCTTCGCTCCTTCTGATAATCTAGTGCAGTGATGGCAAACCTATGGCACGGGTGCCAAAGGTGGCACTCAGAGCCCTTTCTGTGGGCACCCGACATCGCCCCTTCATAGCCACCTGTATACAGGTTAAATTGCTGTATTGGCACTTTGCAAAAAAATTAGTGGGTTTTGAATTGCAGTTTGGGCACTCGGTCTCTAAAAGGTTCACCATCACTGATCTAGTGGTTCATTTCATCACAAGTGGGATATAAACATAGTCTAGAGATAGTACAAATGAGTTTCATAAAAATCACTACAGATTTAGCCCCATGCGGCCTTCTCATGTCACATGTACCATTTCCTCCTTACCCTATTTACTACATATTCGTCCCCCTTTGATCTCTTAACATGTTTATGTTTTCTACCAACCCCCTATTTCCTCTGACCATCAACTAACCTGAATGATAATTACAACAACAAAGTGCCTCTACGCATACTAACATCGTCCTTTGCAAAATCAGACTTCTCATTGCTTTCCATAGTGGTTTTTTTTTTTTTTTTTTTGGCATACAGTATAGGATTTTAAAGGTAGAATCAAGACTCAGGCATTTTGGACTTCACCTCCCAGAATCCCCAGGCAGTATGGCCAGGAATCAGGGATCCTGGAAGTTGAAGTCCAAAAAATCTAAGAAGCTCACAACTGAGAACCATTATTTGTAAAGCGGTTTGCAGATTGTTAAAGACTGTTTCTTTCCTTCTCCAAAAATCTGGGGGATGGGGAGGGATACATTTAAAGTGGGAAGCTTAAAGACTCAAACTCAGGGAAGTGATTCTGGAAGAAAGGTATTTACCAGGTTTAGTGCATTGCACCAGCAACTAAATACTTATTTTTAAAGCTTTTCTGGAGATTGACGTTAGCTTTTTTAGCTTTGTATATCAGATTGGCTTTTGTTTTTGCAGCTTTATTCTCACTACTGTTGCTTACACTTGAATTTGCTTTTAAACTACGACAAAAAACGCACTACCATTTGGATTTTTTCTTTGTTTCTTTTGTGTGTGTGTGTGTGTGTGTGTGTGTGTGTGTGTGTGTGTGTGTGTGTGTGTGTTATTTTGAATGCAGTACATTGCATTCCAGTTTTATACTTGGATATTAAGATGTGATCTTATGTTTGCTGTGTAGGAGACTATATTGTTTGGAGGACTTCAGTTTCTAACTTTTCAATTATGGGGAGTCAAGTGGGTGCACAGGTGCAACTTACACTGCATCTTCTGAAAGGCTCATCCCTTTGTTAACTCATGACTCCTGCATCACACCTTGGAACACCAAGCAGATTAGAAGGACCCAGGCTTGGTCCTCCCTGCCTCCATCCTTCCCCTTCCTTCCCCACACTGCTCGTTATTAACATCTCCCATGATGAAGGCAAAGCATTTCTGAAAGCTTGTGCAGTTTATGTCTCATTGTGCACCTTTTTGTACATTTTTGTTGGCTTATAAAACTACCACCTCTGTAGGAAGTTTCAAATTTATACCAAGAGCATATCACTTCAAGTCCTCGCAGAAAAATACCACGAGAAACAAGTATGATGAAGTGTAAGTCCATCGTTTCCTGTTGACCAACAGGAGTGACTTTCCCTTTTACTGCAGTTGTTGTATTAGATGTCTGTGAAGATTCTCAGTCATCCAGGTGAGGTTACTTTCTACTTTGTGAGAAAGTAACATCTAGCCCAGAGTAACCTTTGCGCTAGATGGCTGTGGTATATATAAATCTAATAAATAAATAAATAAAGGTGAGGTTGTCCATAAATTGAGTCATGGCAACTGGACTTCTTTTCTTGTGAGTTCTCTAAACGTTTCATGCTCATCCAAGCAGCTTGTCAGTTGTATTAGATGTTTTCCAGGTTTAAAGGCTGGGCCAGTTTTACTCCCAGAGAACAATGTAGTACAGTATTAGTTTCCTGGAAAGCTGGTACACAGATCTTTTGTTCATTCCAAATTGCTGCCTGTAAAACGGTCTCAAATAAACAAGCAGGCTAACTAACTGTAGACTGCTGTTTAGCACCCAAACAAAAAATACTTCAGGTGTAATGAGAAGGCAGAGGATGTATACAGGGAAAGTTAAAGAGATAAGCGTTCTGACAGCCAATAAAGGAAGAACTCTAGCCACAGACCAAGAACACACAATCTGCAGAATCTTTTCATTTCATTATATGTTGCATACCTCTTATTCAGGGCTGTTTGTGATCCTGACAGATACCTGCCCCCCCAAGCCCTTCCTGTGCCAGAAATAACAAAGGAAAGATAAGTACGGTATGTCGATGGGCTAGCAGTGAGCTTCTTAATATACTGGTTTTCTGCACTCAAAATGTTTTGTTTTGTTAAAATGAGAGGATTTTTCAAATATACATTTATCCTACTTGCTGTTAGAAATATCACTTTCCTAGCATTCTGGTAGTTAGAATAACCCTGTGTGATCTTCTGGTGATCATATTGTTTGGTCCTGAGGGGAAAGGGGTCAAACAACTTCTGGCCTGGTGCCCTGCCAGCGTTTTGTATCACCATCCTTGAGCCCTGATGGCTGACACTACACGGAGTAGTTGTGCAAAGCCTGCAGAGGGCACTACTTAGCAAATACTACTCTGGGATCAGAGAAAACCCTCTACTACCATTCCACAATGATCCGTCTACGAACACAATTCAAAATATTGGCTTGATGTAAACTCCTAAAGAATTTGTGTCTGAGCTATCTTAGTGATTATATTAATATTTATTTAATATTGTAAACTGTCTTGGGTCCTCTTGAAGCGACAAGAGGGTTAAACATATTTTGTATGAATGAATGAATGAATCAGTCAGTCAAACAATCGATGAAAATTTTCTGTATGAGTCTACCTGAGTCCCAGGGCATTTCACATTGTGAGACTTACAAACAATCCAGTGACCGGGAAGAAGTGTAAAAACTGTTAGTCTAAAGATTGACATGTAAAAAAATTATTCATAGAATGTATTATAGTCATGTTATCACTGGCTGAGCTGAAACTCCCTGTCAGATGTCTGTGAAGATCCTTAGTCATTCAGGTGAGGTTATCCGGAAGTAGAGTCATGGCAAGTGGACTTCTTTTCTTGTGAGATTGATTATTGTGATCAATCTCACAAGAGAAGAAGTCCAGTTGTCATGACTCCACTTCCCTGTGAGATGAAGCCTGGGTCAAATGGTCCTGCTGCCCATCCCTGAAGGACCTGCAGGTACTCTTGACGTGGTGTCAAGGGAGGACTAGGGTTCCCATTTACTACAGGCACAGATTTCTTTTTAGACAGCTTTTAACAAGTAGGTTGCTCCTAAGGAAACCCTGAAAAGGGAGCTCTAAGTCAAAATTGACTTGACAGCACATAATTATTATTACAAAGAAAGTGTTTTGATGAGGGAGTTGTGGTTTTAAAAATATTTTAAGCATGCTTTTAAATGGTGTTAAAGGGGTTTTATCCAGTACTGTACCTCTTAATGAGCGATATTATAACTGCTCATAATATTGGTTTTGTTTTGCTTTGTTTAATTTTTAGTTCTTACATTTTACAGTTCTTTGTAAACCCACTTGTGTCTTCCTGCCAAAATAAAGGTGGAGCATCTATTAAGCAATTAAATAAGTAACATAATGAAACAACCCCTTATTATGACCTCTGCAGTATTTTGCTGGAGCCGGGGTACTGTAGTTCTTAGGTTGAAATGGGCTCCCTATCCTCAGAATCTCTATTCCAAAGGCCAAATAAGACAAATGCTTGATACAGAACTCAAAGTGTAGGAAAACAAACGAATCTTATGTGCAAGTGAACGCAGGAGGCAAACACAAGCAAACTTAAATATTTCTTTAATCTAAACATGGATATAAAAAGCTCACTAATATGCCATTTCTCTCTCCCCTCCCACTTCTCTCTGTAGGGCAGTTGGAGAGCACCCTTGGTAGCATTGCACAAAACTTCCTAGATAGTAGAAGAACGGCAGGGGGATTTAAAAAAAATACTTTTTGCTCCCTCCATGAACAGAAGAGCCTTTTCTTTGGCAAGCTCTTGAACACGACATCTTCTCTCCATGGATAAAGGGCACATGTTACCTCAAGACTTCTGGGAGATGCTTCACTGCCTCAGGATGAGGACCAAGTACGCCATCTTCCTGGTGTTTGTGGTAGCCCTTGTCATAATTGAAAAGGAGAACAATATCATATCAAGGTAGGAGGAAAGGAGAAGTTCAGTGGAAGAAAAGCTTTCTCTACATCTTGGGGTAAATTAATAATAATAATAAATGTGTGACATCTACTTCTTTTTCAAAGTAGGGCAACCCTTTCCATGGTTTGTTAAGTTTACTCTGAGGTAATTTACCATTTCTTTTTTCTGGGGGGTGTTGTGGGTCTGTGTAGCTTGCCCAAGGCCACACAGGCTGGCTTTCCCTCCTGTTGGAGGCAAAAGGTGGAATCACAGACAGGTACCCATCTCACCGTCCTTCCACTATATATCATACCAGCCTTTCAGGGTTCAACATCACTATTAGCCTTTTGGAACAAGGCAGATTATCAACTGTTCCCGGTCAAAATTAAGTTTGTTTTTTTATATCTAGGAGTGCAGCCAGATTCCTTTGTTTTTTTAAAAAAAAAAACAACGCCTTCAACTCAGTACACACAGAGCTGCAAGTCACAGTTAGTGCGCTAAATCAGCCAAACACAGATTTATTTCATTTTTTAAAAAGAATATTTAAGAAACCCGAGAAGTTTCAGTAAATCCCACCTTTTCCCCTCCTATCACAACAAGGTGCATTTTTCCCACAGCTTTATTGGTTTTTCAGTGATATTATGGCAGCAAGCATAACGGAGATTGAAAAGTTCTGTGTAGTGTTGTACACCAAAATGCATTTCTATTCTGAAAAAGACTCTTCTTTCCTGCCATAACGAGTAGCCTTGTATAGGCAGCAGGTGGGTACAAATAATTATGTGGAAGAGGCAGCAAGAGGTTCTCCTGGGCAGGATGGGGGATGCAGAGGAAGAGGCCCCCTGCCATTTCCCCACATTGTGCTCATAGCCCGATGGAGCCTTATTCATAAAGCAACACATAATAGCCTTCAACCCCTTGATGTAAACACCAGGTCTCCATATGCTCAGGGTCACAGATGTGTCCTCAGTTTAGAGGGAGGCGCCCTCTCAAACGACTACCCGAACGATGCAGTATTTTCTGAGTGTGCAATCAGGTGTAAAAATATCAGACCAGGGATATTACAAAAAGCTGCGCCCGAATGATCACCCAGACTACCAGTAACTAATGACCAAAATTGCTTAGCATTATTATTCAGAGATGAATCTATTAACATCTCCCAGTGCTTCCTTATCATCAATTTCTTTTTTTGTACCAAAAGTTCACAATAAAGAAGTGTGTTCTTGCCGTGCACAGATTTGCACAAAACTTCCCTGATAGTGAAACTACATACAGTATGGGCGTTTATACACGACCCCTAAGCTGCGCTGCAAATGGCTCCCAGCTCCGGAGCTTAGAAATGTTTTCCCACCAGCTCCGGAGTTTGGAGACAATTAAGTGCGACCCCGCCCACTTTAGCGCGACCCAGCGCACTTTCCTTGTACCTTCTCTTTGGAGGTGAAATTTTTTTGATGCGGATAAGAGTGCCGGGCTCTCCTGGCTTGTCTGTTGTTTATTTGCCTCCCGCCCCTTTAAGAGCTCCTTGAGACGGAACCAGGAAGTAACTGGGCTCGTGGCAAGTTCGACGGGCACGGGCAGGTTAGTAAAGGCTTCTTTTGTCCTTTTTTTCCCTCCCCCCCCTCATGCCGACAGGAGCAGGAAGTGCTGAGGGGTGGGGACGCAGGAACAGAAACGAACCCCCAAGATCTCTGGTCCGAATTTAAGGGACCAGCGGATCTTAGGGGTTGTGTGAAAAGGCCCTATAATAGGGGAAATGCAATTCCTAAATCATTTCTCGCCAATAACTCTGGTCGTGACAGAGGGGGTGAGGGTGGGGGTAGAAACCTGACATAGAACCAGAGGGTAGGAAGGAATGCTTGATTCTTCCCTCACCAATTGATCCTACTTCCTGCAAGGCTTTGCCTGATTGCTGTTTTCAATGGCTAGTTTCCAAAACTGGGAAAGAAACTCCGCTGGGAGAGCATTTGCAAGGGGGTGGTTGACGGTCATGGTCTTGCCTGCCATAAGGAGCACCCTTTCATAGGCAGCAGTATAAAGTAGCAAATAGCAGGTGGATACAAATAATTATATGGAAGTGACAGATTATTATTCAGTTTGTGTTTTAGCAAAACAGGTAAAGGAGAGAATGCAGGGGAAAAGGTAAAAGTAGTAGACGCCAACTCTCTTGTTCTTGAAAGGTGGCAATAAGTAAAAGCATCATCTTCTTGTTACAGTTTACAGCTTGTTGTGATTCTTGTGTTGTCCCCCTGTTCTCTTTGCAGATCTCCATAGGGCAGTGATGGCGAACCTATTGCACGGGTGCCAAAGGTGGCACTCAGAGCCCTTTCTGTGGGCACCCAACATCGCCCATTGATAGCCACCTGTATACAGGTTAAATTACTGTATTGGCACTTTGCAAAAAAATTAGTGGGTTTTGAATTGCAGTTTGGGCACTTGGTCTCTAAAAGGTTTGCCATCACTGCCATAGGACAACATTCCCCAAAACTGATGACAGGATTCGTAGGCTAAAATCCTATTGCTTAGGGTAGCAAGTCACACTAGAGTAGGCCCACTGAATTACTTGGGATTTGGTGAGTCAAATCCTCCATAGGTTCAAACGGTTCTCCTCTAGTTGTGACGTGCTTTTGAATCAAAGGAACTTACAGAGGAGTTGACTCGCCAATTCCCCACTTAATTCAGTTTCATTTGTTATGGTAAGCCAGATATTAAAAACATAGGAGCAGCCTTAAATTGTATCACATCACTGGTCCGTGTAGCCCATTCTTGTTAACTGACTAGCAGTGTCTCTCTAGCTATTCTGGCAGGATTCTTTTCTAGCTAGAGATCCCTCATATTCTATGATGGTCTGTCATCCAAGTCCTAATCAGTTGGATTCATGTTTTGGGTGATACAGAGATATAGATTTGGGGCCATTGGATTTTAGACTGTATACTGGAAAAACACTGGGGTTATTTTGAAAATTGTGGGTTCCATTTTAAATACCAGAATTTGCAAGCACATATTCTTTGTTTAAAAAATCTGAGTGTTCTTGCCTTCCCTTGAAATATGTAAACATAAGTTTATGCTCCTGGACAATGTCATATTTTGAAGTTACAGCTGCTAGAACCCCTCGGCCAGAAGTGAGGGATTCTGTGAGTTGGGATTTCAGAAGCTATTATTCTGGGCCATGTTTTTGATTCTTTAACATGATCAGCCAACATGGAAGACCAGCATGGTTAGTGGTTGTGTCATCCACAGCTTGTTCCTTACAATATGCAATGTGTTCTTTTGTTACCTATACGTTTCTATAGGCGTTTTTACACGACCCCTAAGATCCGCTGGCCACTTAAATTCGGACCAGAGATCTTAGGGGCTTGTCACTCTTCCTGCTTCCCCACCCCTCCGCACTTCCTGGCAGCTGGCTGCCTGAGGGGAGGGAGAGAAAGAGAAAGAAAAGCATGCCGCTCACCTCTGTTCTGGCTCTCACTCTTGCCGGCAGCTGTAAAGTAGCTCTTAAAGGGGCGGGAGCCAAAACAACAACAAACAGAAGCGAGGAGAGCCCCTCGTTTACACCTCATCAAGGAATTTTCATGAGGGAAGAGCAGGTACTTGAACGGTGCGCTGGGATGCGCTAAAGTGGGCGTGGCCGCACTTAATTTCCTGTAAACTCCGGAGCTGGTGGGGAAACATTTGTAAGCTCCGGAGCTGGGAGCCATTTGCTCTGGAGTTTAGGGGTCGTGTATAAACGCCCTATGTCAGTGGATTGACAGGCAACTCGGAGTGGCCTGTCAATCTCATTTTCACCTATTCCCCACTGAGGTGTTATTTCTCTGTGAGGAATAGCAGCTGCTTTCTAAAACCAGGCACAATCTCAGAACCACAGCTATGATCTCTCTTTTACTCGCCTTGACGATTTTCCTCTTTTCCTTTCCAGGGTATCAGACAAACTCAAGCAGTCTCCCCAGTCCTCGATGGACGCTAATAGCACAGACTCTAGCTTAGAGCTCACAGAAAATGGTTCTCTGTTATCCCTCAGTGAGCTGGACTTGGCTTTTTCCCAGCTCAAAAGCCGCCTTCAGAATGTCACTTTGCAGCTTGGAGGGATGAGAGAGCCTTTGCCGAGACCTGTTCAAGGGGCACGGAAACATGTCCTCCTGATGGCCACCACTCGCACGGGTTCTTCCTTCGTTGGGGAATTCTTCAACCAACACGGCAGCATCTTCTACCTCTTTGAGCCTCTGTGGCACATTGAAAGGACGGTCTCTTTTGAGCCGGGTGGTGCTAATGCTGTGGGGTCCGCCCTTGTCTACAGAGACGTTCTGAAGCAACTTTTCCTCTGTGACCTGTACATTTTGGAGAACTTTATCATCCCCTTCCCCGAGGATCACCTGACTCCATTTATGTTCCGCCGGGGTTCAAGCCGCTCTCTCTGTGAGGAGCCTGTCTGCACCCCTTTTGTCAAGAAAGTCTTTGAGAAGTACCACTGCAAGAACCGCCGCTGTGGCCCTCTCAATGTGACCCTGGCGGCAGAGGCCTGCCTGCACAAGGAACACATGGCACTTAAGGCAGTCCGGATCCGCCAGCTGGAGTTCTTGCGCCCCTTGGTTGAAGATCCTCGCCTGGACTTGAGGATCATTCAGCTGGTACGGGACCCTCGGGCAGTGTTGGCTTCTCGCATGGTTGCCTTCTCCGGTAAGTATGAAACCTGGAAGAAATGGGCGACTGAAGGCGCAGCCACCCTCAATGAGGAAGAGGTACAGAGGCTGAGGGGGAACTGTGAGAACATCCGGCTCTCGGCCGAACTTGGTCTAAAGCAACCAGCGTGGCTGCGGGGGCGCTACATGCTGGTCCGGTATGAGGACATCGCCAGGTCGCCCCTCAAAAAGGCCAAGGAGATGTACAAATTCACTGGCATTGCCATCACCCCACAGGTCGAAGACTGGATTCGGATGAACACTCAGGCACCTCAGGACAGCAACGGCATCTACTCCACCCAGAAAAACTCTTCTGAACAGTTTGAGAAATGGCGCTTTAGCATCCCGTTCAAACTTGCCCAGGTGGTGCAATGTCTGCAGTCCGGCCATGAACCTGTTTGGCTACAAGTTAGCCAGCAATGCTGAGACTCTCACAAACAGATCCTTCAGCTTGCTAGAGGAGAGGAGAACCTTCTGGGTCACGTAAAGGTCGACTGTGCTAGTGTCGTTGTTGTTTTTTCTCCCCTATATCATAGCATTCTGTGGAACTGGAAAACAGACAGAACACAAGAAATGGCTGGGGAAGGGACATGTAGTAGAAGAACTTGAGGGAGAAGCTGTCTGTGGCTAGCTTGCCTTATGCTTCTGCTGGTTCTGTGCTCTTGGTTTACACGAGGCCCATTCTGCTTATCCTGGGAGTAGATATTGTTTACTGACCTATCTGAGGCTTCCTCATGGATTATGATCAGGCTCAACATTGACATGAAAGAAGACTTTGGAAGTTGACGCAGTGTGGAGCATGAATGCTGGGTTCTAATTTGTCTACCTCTTGTCAACATCTTCTTTAGGGGAAGGAGGCATGGTCCATTCATCGGGGAAAATGTCCAAAGAAAGAGAATAGTATATTTTTCAAGATACATTTTACCTTAAAACATTGCCGTTTCATCCTGCTGAGAAGATGTTAGAAAAGCAGAGTGTTGCACTGATATATTGCCTAAGGCAGCTTAAAAAAACAGTTACCATGCTGATATTTGGGAAAGAAAGGAAAAGTATGGAGAAGAAAGAAGAAGAGCAACTGTTTAACGGAACTGCCACAGAGGAATGTCTGCTTTGTCACTTAGAAATAGGACACTTTGTACGTGTTGGTACTTCAAATCCTCAGATAAATGTATGCCTTGTTTCAGTGAGAGAAGATGTGACTGGTTCACACAAATATCCAGGAAGGAAATACATGAACAGAAGCCAAAGGTGGTGACTCTACCCATAATAATTGGGGTAATTCAAGCTACACCACAGTTTCATACCATTAGTGTGTTTTGTTTTGCTTTGCACCTAAGCCCTTGAATGAGTGTCTTTTTTATTATTATTTTAAGCAAGCTATGAAAACAATTGTTCAAAGAGGGAGAGAATAGTACTGCATATAGTATTCATCCTCTATCCCTAGAGATCAACTTTCCTCAGTGCTATCAGTTAGTCTCCACCACCATGTCTCTCTCTTTCTTTTTTTAACTTTGCTTTCTGGCTTTCTCACTTGCCTCTGAATCAATTGTTACAGAATCTCATCTGGTGCCTGGAGGTAGTTAAGAGATAATAGCTGCTTTCTGATCCACTGATAGAAGGCTGTGATTTTTAATTATATTCACCTGCCCCCACCACTACCCAACAATTTGTTTCTGTGTTCTCCCAGGTGCTGGTTGGAAACTGCCAATAATTCTTCTCTGAAATTTGAGAGGGGTTTTGCTTTGTATTAGACCAAGCTGTTGGAGCATAAAGAGGATGAAATGAACGGCCAATACAGACAAGGCAATACAGCTGTTTTAGTGATACAGTACAGCAGGCATGTCCAAACTTTGTCCCTCCTGATGTTTTGGACCACAACTCCCAGAATTCTAAGCTTAGATTGCCAGTGGCAAAGAACTGGGGGAGTTGCGGGCCAAAAGATATGGGGGCAGAAGTTTGGACATGCCTGCAGTACAGTCAATGGAAATGATATCTGCACCAGGAAGAACTTACTAGGGTCTCTCTTTGCAGTTTAGGGATCCTTCTTATTCTTTTCTTGTCGAAGAGTTTAGGGTGGGGGGTTGCTTCAAGGGCATGCAACCCAGAAGCAAACACCTAATGAATCTTTAGCACACCTCTGTCACTGCTATTCCTCTGAAGCACTCATTAACGTACTTACACTGCCTGGAATATGTGGTGTAGACAGAGATTTGGAATTACATCCCTTAAGAATTAATGCTAGCGGAGGAGCTGCCTTGGTTTGTGATTCAAGAAACAAAGAAGAGTTTTGTGGCACCTTAAATATAGAAAATATATGGCATAGGTTTTTACAGGCAGGTCAACTCAGATGGGTACAGAAAAGAAAGTTTGCTAACATTGGTCCGTGGTATCTAAAAAGGTACTGTAGCACAAAGTCTCTCATTTCTGTGCAGAGTGATCTATTAATAGCATCAGTCACTGGTGACACTGACAGCCTTTCTTGCACAGTTAATTTCACATCTAAAAGGGGTCAATTTTTGCAGGCATTGGGAAGGATCACGCCCAATCTTAACGGGCTATGTTAAGTGTGTAGAATCCTGTATTATTTTAAAGGAGGACACTGGAAGCTTCATCTGGCTTTGCTTGTCTTTAAAAAGTCGTTCAGACAGAAGCTGTGAGCAGCTAGGGCTTATAAAGCCATTTTCACGGGGTAGGGAGGTGGCAGAAGTGGTTAAACAAGAGACCACATTTATTTAAAGCCACTCAAAACAATGAAGAATAGCACACATCATGTTCCTGTTTCCTGCCATAGAGTGAGCAGTAGGGAACTGAAAATAATACATTGCACACTCGTGGCCGGAAGGAATGTGTCATCCACCACATCTCCAAAAGCACTTGGTTCATCTTCGAAAGAAAAATTTATGCGGTGTTGTAAATAAAGAGTCTGTTCCTGAAAAACAATAAAAAAAGATTATGCTGCTGCTGGGATACAGTGAACTTTTTCCAAAATGCCATTCAAAGTTAAGACATTAAGGCTCGAGCAGTATGATCTGTGCTTACCAGGGGGTAGGTGCCATGAAACCAGGCAAGGCATACTGCTGACTAATGCATACATACATGTGTGTCCCTGTCTATGTTGGTATTATTAGCTAGCTTTTCTGCAGAAAGCATTAGGGTGGGTCAAGACCAGTGGTGGCAAACCTTCAGCACTCCAGATGTTTTGGACCGCAACTCCCAGAATTCCGAGCCTAGATTGCCATTGACAAAAGACTGTGGGAGTTTCGGTCCAGAGCATCTGGAGTGCAGAAGGTTTGCCACCACTGGTCTACATCAAAGGTGATCAGGTGTGGGCAAAGTGTAGCCCTCTGAATGATGGACTGTAACTGCTATTATCCCCTTCCATACTCCACACCAACTAAAGCTGGTGGGCATTGCAATCACAACATCTCTTGGACTGCATTTTGTCCATCCTGGTTTGCGTGATTTAAAACTAATTTTAACCCATTTGTTACTAGCTGGTATAGAAATGATTTAACGGTTTAACACATTATTTCTTGTATGTACCGTAGAGCAACACAAATAAGTCTCTTTTATTACCTTCTATTATGGATTCAGAATGGTTGTTTGTTTGAATGATGAGTGATGACTGATCCTCACAGGTTCACATGTCCAAGTTATCAAGTATTTATGACAGCTACTAAGTGATTCATACAATGTGTGAAGCATTTAAATCTGTTTAGACATTCCTTTCCCCGATAGATGAGACTCCCATGAAGATTGCTTGCCTAGTTCACAGGGAATTTGAGCATTAGTTCTCTGTATCTCTGAATGTTAAGACAACATCCTAAAACAATAATAGAAGTGACTGGGGAAGGAAGTTAAGTCAATGGTGATTTAACACTAATAAAAATCTTGTGAGCCTTCACCGTAAGAACATGTTCATACTGCGTTGTCTTGCTATGCAATGGTGCACATTGATGTGCACCTGAAAATATTCCAGATCACTTGAAGTTCTCTTTCATTGTCTAGAGCAGTGGTTCTCAACCTGTGGGTCCCCAGATGTTCCTGGACTGCAACTCCCAGAAATCCTGGCCAGCTTAGCTAGTGATGAAGACTTCTGGGAGTTGCAGTCCAGGGACATCTGGGGACCCACAGTTTGAGAACCACTGGTCTAGAGAAACGTGGCAGCCAAGCTCTGGTTCTGCCTGCACCGGTCCCTATTTGCAACTTCTGTTCACATCACAAAGATTAATTTTGTTATCCTGTTCAGTGCTAGTGACATAACATTACTCCTTGACCAAAGAGTCTTCATCTGATTTAACTATGCAATCATTTTCCTCTGCTCTGATGGGCTCATGCCTTCCGGGGCAAAATGATGAAGATGGGGTCCTGTTTCCTTTTCTAATGGTGGGGTTGGAGCAGTTCCCCTCTGCTCCCTGGAGACATAAAGGGGTACAAAGGAAAAGTTTGGCTTCTCCTTGCTTTCCGAATTGTCAGAGGAGGCTTAGAATGCTTGGTTGCTCACTCAGTTACACAGGTAGGGGAGTCTGAAAAATCCCACAGCTTCGCCATGTTACTGCAACATGTCACTGTTTAAAAGATACTGAATCTTGGTGGAAAACCAGGTGCATTGTCTGTGATGTTACCTGCGGAAAACCGAGGGGTATATAATGTCAAAACAAGCACAGGTTACTGACCCTACACTCGGTGTGTTACACTCTTCTGCCTTCCTTGAGCGTGGAGGACTTGAAGTCTACCAGAATGTTGTTGGATTGGAGCTCACATCAGTCCTGTCAGCCAGTAGTGAGAGACGCTGAGTAACTTCTGGAGAGCCGCAAACCTCTCTCCCCTCTCCCCCTCCACATGGCAAGCTGTATTCATAATATTAGTCATGAATAATAAAAAGTTTCATATACAAAGACACCTCATCCACCTCTGGTATGTCACTCCAGAGAGAGATCAGACAAATGTTGCCCATTCCAAAGGACACTGCATTAGTATTATGTGATTACATGGGAGACTGTGCCCCAAAAAGAACTAAGGATGAGTTTTGCTTCTGAAACAAGATGTTTGGAACAGATTAGCACTCCAAATTTGCAGATAACTTGCTTTACTCCAAACAAATTATTCTTTTTGGCTTGTGAAAATTTTGGATCAGCACTGTGCTTACTACGTGACAACTTATTGTTTCTGCTGTTTAGGTTTGTTTGTGCTTTTCTGTTCTGTTATATGTTTTCAAATTCTCTCTTCATTTTTAAAGTTATGCACAACAGCTGTGGCCTTTTATAAGTGGGCCCACTATGTCTTGACATCACACTCTTTTTGTTTTGAAGGTTTCTGTCTTATTTGTTAAAAAAGAGTTGTAAACTGTGCAGAGAGTTTATTTATTGTATGGAAACAGATGAAAATACTTTATTAGAACAGTAAGAACTGCACAAGAAGTAATGAAAACAGAATGTTTCCCAAGAAACAGAGATATAGAGATGCAATTAAATTAAGACTGGTTAAAATAAAACATGCTGTTTCTTTTCTTGTCTCTGTAAGAATTTTTCAAAGGGGCGGGGGATGCTGTTTAAAGGAAGATACTGGGTAGGAAACAATTTTATTTCTGCCTTCATAATCTTGGGAGTTGTGAATAGGACTAATATCCTAGTACAGTAGGACCCCAGTATCCACTGGGGATTGTTTCCAAGCCTTCCCGTGGATAATGAAAAACGTGGATAAGAGAGAACGCCAGAATGTCCCCAAAACTGCTGTTTTGTGATAGTAACTTGCTTTACAGTTGCTGTTTTGCAAGGGTAGCTTGCTTTACAGCTGCTCTTTGTGACAATAGCTTGCTTTACGGCAGCTGTTTTATGACAGTAGCTTGCTTTACAGCTGCTCTTTGTGACAGCAGCTTGCTTTGCGGCTGCTGAATTCTTTATTTATTTTTCCTTTGCCAACCATGGATAACTGAATCAGTGGATAATGAATCAGGGGATACGGGGGTCTTACTGTACCTGATAATGGGAGCCTCTCTTCTCCTTACAGTATACTGTATACTGTTTCCACAGATCAACACTATATTTTCTTTTGCAGTTGATGAACACACTAGCTTATTTCCTTTTCCCACTGGAAAACAGAAAAACGTGGTTGCAATCGCCTTAAATGTTAGGAAGAGGATACAGGAGTGATACATTTTACTAAATCGGAAAGCACATCAGACATACCGTAATTTATTTCCTACTTATATAGGGCTAAGACTTTTGAAACCAAATCATGCCTGCATCTACGCTAGTTGGGGACTATATTTACTCTTCCCACATGAATGGCTGGATGTTCTCCAATCAAATTAATATCTCTTCTAAATATTTTGGTAGGTGGCAAAGAAGTCCTGTTGCCAATTTGCAATGTAGAGTTTCTCTATAAATCTTTTATGATGCATCATGGAAGGTTGTTTTTGGGCTTCCCTATTGCACCCCACTGTTAAATTCCCCCCCACTAATATGCTTCACTAAAAATAGAAGAGGCAGCACTCTCTTTCAGTTAAAATCAAGACTAGATTTCCAGATGACAAATTAAGCAATGGTGAAATGAAATGTGTGAGCTTAATTCCCTAAGAGAGTCTTTACTTTTATTTTTTGGCAGATGAGGAAGTTCCAGGTCTTCTGAAGATGCAGATATTTTTATAGATCTATTTATTTATTTAGTTTGTTTTATATTGACACTGTGCAGGCATATAGGATGTTTCAATCTACACTTTTGCTCAGCAGAGACCCTGGAAATCTCTTAATAGAGCAAATGGGAATGAAGTCTAGCCTTAACAGTGAACTCCCAGTCCTACTGAAGGAGCAGACCCATGGATTGGGAGGGGAAAATTCAGCAGCAGAAGTTATTGTGGCTAGGAACACATAGGCTCTCTCCCCCACCCACACCCATGGAGTTAGCCTGGAGATAGACAGAGCCCGCTCTCTCTACAGTCAATCATTTGACCTTCACGAGCACAAGGGTGTCATTCAGGAGTAGTATATTTATTTAAGGAAGGGTAAGAGGGTTTTTTTGCTTATTTTTTTAAACAAAATATAACACATCATCAGTCTGAAAGAGAGTCAGATGGCCACTGAGCTTTCTAAATTGAACGAGACATTCTAGATTACAAAAAAGAAGAAAAGGGAAGAAAGAAAGAAAGAAAGAAAGAAAGAAAGAAAGAAAGAAAGAAAAGGAAAGAAAGAAAGAAAGAAAGAAAGAAAGAAAGAAAGGAGAAGGAATCTAAAGGAAAGGAAGCCAACCACGCAGGCCGGTTCTGCCCACAGGATGAAAACCCATTTGTTCTGTCAGTCAGTGTGCCGGCTGTGTGGTAAGACAGCAGCTCTCAACAAGTAATACAGGGGTGGCTGATGGGATGCAAAAGTAGCCTAGGGTAAATTCAGGGTTTTCTTAATAGTTTCTAAGAATCCATTTCCCTTAAACCCTTGCTTTCTGTTGCAGGTTTCTTACCAACCCTGCCTGTCATGATTGTCCATCCATAACCTTCTGGCATACTAAGTAACATTTGACACTCGATGGCAAAAATCTTGTTTATCGACAGTACCTCAGATGACATTTTGGCTTGGGGAAGCATGTGGGGACTTCAGGATTAGAAGAAAGCCATAAATCTCTCTCTCTCTCTCTCTCTCTCTCTCTCTCTCTCTCTCTCTCTCTCTCTCTCTCTCTGCTGGATCGAGACTCTGAAACATTTCTCAAGGGCAAAAGGAAGCCCTTAGGAAGCCTCAGAATCCAAAATGGGTGCATAAGAAGCGTTCAATTTTGTTTAAATGTTACCAGTGGGCGCTGATCAGCTTTCATTGTGTAAAGTTACATTAAAGGGACTGGACCAGTGTTGCTCTTAATGCCTCTATTCCATCTGCCTACCAACTAAATCATAAAGGATAAATATGTTGACAGCTCTGCTAGCTTATCTGTCATTTTCACAAGAAACGTGTAAAGTGTAATTAGGCTGAGAACCACTGTTTAAAGGGATGGGCCATGGAGTTGGGCCAAAACAATACTGTAATGCATAAAATCAGTTTCTGTATCCTATGCAAGTTTCATTCGGAGAATGGTCACACTCAATCACCTGTTGGATGGTTAAGTCAATATTTAATGTCAGTCCCATCAGTCTAATCTATTTGGGACCAGTAATAGGATACTGGCCACTGGCATGTTTTCTGTGTAGCATCCTAAAGCCAGTTCTGAGATGGTACAAAAGCATCTTTCAAGACATCTTTAGAAGTATGTTTTTTGTTGATGCTGTTTACAGCGAATGAAGGCCCCACCTAGACTTTCCCTTAGTAGCATTAAAAAGGCACTGCAGTAAGACCATTTCTGAGTCCTAAATCCATCCCTTTTATACTGCACGGGGAGCAATAGGATACACATGCTTTGGATTACAAATCCCATGTGTATCAGAGAGGATGGAAAGTGGTAAGGTATTATGGCATGTGTAATCTAAAACATCTTGAGGGCATTGGATATATTATAGTAATGCAGATGTGTCTTGAAAGCAGGGATGTAATGGGGCATATGGTGCAGTGGACAGACACACGAGATCTGGGTTCAAAGCTCTCCTTGACCATGGATCATTTTGGGCTGGCACTGGTAAAACCATGCCTTAAAATATCCTATACACAACTGTTTTACAGCACACACTGTATTTTGAAGCTGTTGGGTTTCTCCACACTGGGATGAGGGTCTTCAAAACTAGAGACTTGGAAGACCAGTCGCATGGAATGGCAGGACAATGTGCCAGATCCCTTTCTTTGGGCAACAAGGAGAGAGCTGTGAGACGCTTCCCCTAAAACTTCCCTTTTTGTTTATTGACTTATATGTGGAGACAGTCTGTGTTGCAGGCTAGAAACTCTCCCAAAAATAACTGGACATCTAAACCAACGTGCAAATATTTTCTCACTGGTCCTGTGTGCTGTTATGGATATATATTTTTTAATTTAGCTGAAATGTCTGCCTAGTATGAAAGCAAAAAGTGTTATGTCGGTATTTCAAACTTGTTTTGGTCCTTGCCTTGCAAAGCAGTGAGTGGGTGCTGTCACAAAGACACCTTCTGTGCATGGAACTTTATTTGGGATTTCGTTTCACACTCCCTTTTCATCAAGGACTGGGAAACTCGGATCAGACTTTGCTTCCTTTCAAAGCTTTCTTTGGAAACGGAAGTGCGTGAGACTTGAAGTATTCTTGTGGCGATCTGTTTCTTTACAAAGATGAAGGAACAAGCATACCATTCATCAGTATTTCATCCCAAGAAGCATTGAGAAAGCAGAGACATCTCTCTCAGTTTTTGTGGAAACTAGAGTCACCTACCTACTGAAGCTGAATGGTAAGAAAACCCAGGCTGTTATCCCACGACTGTTATAATGCACTGCAAATTTTCATGCAGAGTTTCCCCCAGAGCGGTCACGTGGTACAAGTCGCGGTTCCTGTGTTCCCACATACTAAGACCTTTTTAATTAAAAAAAAATCAATGACAGACACCAAAATGGGAGCGGAGTAGGGCCAGATTCAGCGCGCAGAGTAATTCATGGAGGTTAGGACCATCAAAGTCTATTAGTCAGGATAAATATCTACTGTACCACTTGCAGTATTAAAGGCAGTGCATTTCCGACCGTTAGTTGCTGTGAAGGGTACTACTGCTAATTTTTGTTCCTATTGAGCTTCATGTAGACAACTGCTTGCCCCCACTGCTCACTGGTTGGGCCTTTGATCTGATCCATCAGAGCTCTTTTAATTTCTTAAGTATTGTTGGCCCTCTCAACATTCCAGTCTGCTGCTTTTCAGTTTTCCTTGTGTTCTCTCTGGATTTGCTCACAGGCTAGGAAGAGGATCCAGCTTGCTTTTGAGCCATGTGGAAGAGTCAAGTGGCTGCCCTTTAAAGATGAATTGTGTAAGTGGCTCAAGGATCACCCTCTAATCATCTCACATAAAAATGATTGTGTGGAAGTGCCAGAAGATGGTTTGTGGATTTAACTTAATTATGATGGTTTCACAAGAGGTCGAAATAACGCTACACCTAAAAACCTACCTAATATTATTCTCTACTATATTCACTCAGTTGTTCTTCTCATAACATGAGAAGTGTAGGAACAAAGGACTGAATATTCAACAATTGGCAAGACTGCTCTCTGAATGTGCCCATTTTCCTTGAACTCAGTCTCACAAAGCTCATTGGGACTTACTTCTGAGTGAATATGTCCAGCAGTGGTTCCACACATTGGGTAACCCAGGTGTTCTTGGACATTAGCACAGCTGGTGATGAAAGCTTCTAGGAATGTCAGTCCAAGAACACCTGGGATACCTGAGGATGGAACCACTGCTGTACTGGATTGTGCTCTTAAGTGTGAGACCAAGTTTCTGCATTCACACTTTTTAAGGTGCTCTGAAAAGTACATAAGTACAAAAGTGGAGCCTGGAAAATAGAGTGAAAAGAATTCAAACTTCTTCAGTTGAGAAGATTCCCAAAGTGAACAGGGAGAGGTTTCTACATTATTGATTGGCCCAATTTCCTGTTCTTCACTGATATTTCACCATTCCTGAGCTGCAGAGTTGAAAGAAGATTTAAAGACGACAAACACCCTGTGTTCAGTTTAGTGAAATGGAATCAATAGAATGCCAAGCAATCCAAGGGTTCCTGGCTCAGGGTGGACTACTGTGACTCTTCAAATGTTTTGGACTTTAACACCATGAATACCTTACCACTGATCATGGTGGCTGATGGTGGTGTGGCTCGTAGGCTACCAGACATTTGGAGGGCAACAGCTGCCCATTCCTGCTCTAATACATGGATCCTAAAGCAGTGATTCAGTGATAAAATGGAGTACTCTCTGCACATGACCAAACATGCGTTTACATTTACAGTATCTCCATCCACCTACAGATACCCAGTGATGGAAGTGTGTTATTTTTATTTATGTTAAGAACACAAAAACAGCCCTGCTGGACTAAACTGAAGGCCCATCTAGTCAAAAATCCATAAATTCACAAGTTATGACTAGAACAGTGGTTCTCAACCTGTGGGTTCCCAGATGTTCCTGGACTGCAACTCCCAGAAGTCTTCAACACTAGCTGAGCTGGCCAGGATTTCAGGGAGTTGCAGTCCAGGAACATCTGGGGACCCACAGGTTGAGAACCACTGGACTAGAACGTAAGATCTCTTGATGCAGCTGATCTTGCTACAAATATGTATCATGATTAGTAGGCAATATATATATATATGTATACTGTGCATATATACATTTATACAACTTGAAATGCAAACCTTTGCATGGCAATTCCAATGTAAGTTCTGTTAAGGACTCCCTCAGAAATACATGTGTATAGGGCTTCAGCCAGAGTAGCATTTCTGAGCTTATAACACAGCACTCACTTTTTCAGCTTCACGTTTGGAAGAAAAAGAATTGCCGTAGTTCTGCCACATGCAACAATAGCTGTGGGTTTCAATCAGTTCTATTAATATCCTTTCCAACAAGACAGGCTTTCAAAGCCAAGTTCAAAATTAGCTGGGCGCAGACTAGAAATAGCAACCAATTTGCTCTCCGTCTCGTCTGCCCCCTTTCCCATGCCACTTCACCTTATTAATTGGGTCTAAATGCAACCCTGGAGTTTGCTGAGAGAATAAACAAGGAGTAAAATGTCAGCACAATAGGAATACCCGAGTGGGAGTACAGGGAAGAGGCTAAAAACAAGCAGGCCTTTTCCAGTGACACTAAGGAGCAAAGGGTGATGGTGGAGTCTGTTTGCAGTTGATGTAGAATAGGTTGTGGGAGGACTGGCAAGCAAAAGGAAAGCATACTTGCGCTTCTGCCAGTGGCCACCACTGCTCTCTGCTTCTCAGGAAGAAGATCACAGAAATGGGAAGACAAATGAAGCTGCCCGGTTTCCTGGCCTGAGAAATGGGCATCCGAAAATGATCACAACCTTATCTTGTGGTTCAGCAAACTTTTTTGGCTATACAGTAACTGAATATAAACAACTGTTAGAGGAAAAGCCAGACTAGAGAGCAGAACCAGTAAACACAGACTGATACTTATTTGAGAAAGCAAAGCAAAGCAAAGTGGTCTGCTTATATACCGCCCCATACTACTTCAAGTAGTCTCTGGGCGGTTTACAATTTAATTATGCAGGCTAGACATTTTCCCCCCCCCCCCAGCAAGCTGGATACTCATTTTACCGACCTCGGAAGGATGGAAGGCTGAGTCAACCATGAGCCTGGTACCTGAGATTGAACCCGTGGTAGTGAGCACAGTTTTACCTGCAGTACAGGCATTTAACCACTGCGCCACAAGGCGCTTTTAATCTAGAATTTCAGTTCTAGTAGCAACATAAACGATAACATACAAAACTTTTTTTTTAACTCTGGACAGACTCCCAATCATTTTGGGAGTCTGCTGCCAGACTAGATGTTATTGAATACAGAAGCAGATCTTGTTAACTACCCACTCCTTCATTATATACATTTTCCCAGACTCTGTCTTGCCTTCTGCAAACTCCTGGCACAAAAGTAGAATTTCTACTTAAGGATAAATCAATTGGACCTAGACTCAGAGCAAATCCACTGAAATCAATGGAAGGTAAGATTTCATTGGATCTAGCTTAAGCATGAAAACTCCTGGATCTAAGGCAACATATGCACAACCACAAGCAAGCATCAAGCAAGGGCACTTGAATTTAGTGGAAGATTTGGTTTGCTTTATGGCTGCACCACCTGTACCTCTCCAAATACTGTTGGCCTGCAACCCCTGCAGGCTCTAATCAGAACAACAAATGCTGGGAGTTGCAATCCAATAACTTTTTGACAACCACAAGTTGCTGACCGCTGCTTTAGAAGGTTTTTCAGCAGCTGAGGACCGAAGGGTGGCCTATTGGACAGAGAACCAGAATTACAGCTGTGTTCGTGTGTCCCCCCCCCCCCCCCCCCCCGCCAACATCCAATATTACAGGCCGGGCCAGTAGTTTTTGTATTCTGCACCAAGCCTGGAAATGATAATGAATCCAATTGTACAGATGTTATGACCTGACCACAATCTAGACTGTGCTGCTTCAAGTCTAATTGTAATCCTCTATATAGGTCTTTTCAGAAGTTTACTTTCAGAACGGTCAGTTTCTTCAGATGACACAGTGGTTTCATTGCTGCCTTAAAGTTGTGAGGGAAACATACACGGCTACTCTCAAGTGCTGCTGGTACCAAAAAGGGCTTTCTGACTTCAGGGATTGAGGGGCTGCCTACTGTGATACAGCATGGCAAATAAACAAAATAAAAGAAGGAAACAGAGTCAGGCCATTTGAGGATTGATCAAAATATGTCGTTGTCGTCGTTGTCGTCATCATCATCATCATGGGGGAGTTTTGTGGCCATTACAAAATACAAATGCAAGACTAAACTCCAGGCGATACCTTTATAGGCCATTAATTAAAAAATAAAGAAATTATTGCAAGGTTCCATGGATAACATCCCCTACTTCAAAGGAAGCACCAACAGTTCAAACATGACAAGATGTGCTCTGCTAGGAGGTTAATTTTAGATGTAAAGATCTTGGCAACATATTTTTCTCCAGGAACGTTTTAGATGAGGCAGGAAGCAGCAGGGCTGTTGTCAAGTCCTATTTGAAGCAGAGGATTGGGTTTCACATCCCAGTCTCTTTGTTTTAGATTCTACAGCTAGATATTTATATTTTGCATTAGACTCTTCCCAATGATGTTATGAACCTCCCACACAGCTGCCCTCTACACAGAGCAAAGGACGACTGTGGTCATTTATTCAGCCTTAGGTGGGCTTGATGAATCTCTACCCATGTTCTTCCATTTGAGAGAAAGAAATGTTTCAGTATGAACTGCTTCCAATGGCCAGTCATGGAGCACCGTGGCCTGCTGTAAACTGTCTCTTTTGCTGCAGTATTGAGCCATTTCACAGGTACAAAATCAGTAGTGCACTTCTCTCAGTGTATGTGAGAGAAGTACATTTTAGTTTGATCAAATGCAGACTGTGCATATATACAAACAAGCCATGGTTAATCTGGAAGCTTTGTGGTCAAGAGGCATCAAAAAATTACAAACAGCCCTACTGAAAAACTTTTTGTAGTTTTATTTACTTCACTAGTATTTGCATTTCCCCCCTCTCCCCAAATGAAGAGATTAGTGATTTTGAAAGCTGGAAGGAGGGATGTCCACTTTTTCTTTGATCCAATAAAGACATGTCACCTGGATCAGTGAATTGGAATGATTTTATCTTCTGATGAGCCCCTTCTTCAAAAACATTTATCTACAAGATATTAAGGGACAGGCTGCCACCATTGTGGAGGATACACATTAGTCAATTGGCTCCCAACCTGGGAGTTGGGATCCCTTTGGGGGTCGAACAACTATTTCACAGGGGTTGCCATGAGCCAGTGAAGAAAAAGGCACAAACATCTTGGGTCTGGAGGAGGAAGGGGAGGGGGGGAAGAGTGAGTTACAGCTTGATAGGTTGGAGGGGATGTCAGTCAATGGCACTGGAGGTTGTGACTGGCTGAGGGTGCCTGTAGAGGGAAGTTCTCTATGGCACCTACGGCAGTGGCTTGCCAAAGGAGACTTGTGGCCTCTTCCAAGCAGGGCAAGGGGTCACCACAACATGATGAACTGTATTAAAGGGTCATGACATTGGGAAGTTTGGGAACCACTGCATTAGTCTGTACAGCAAGGGGATTCTAAGACTTTCTACCAAGGAACCCTTCATCATTGATGGGCAAGCAGTTTTTTCTTTGCCTGGTTTTTGTTTGTTTGTTTTGTTTTTGTTTTCCAACCTCTCTTTGAATTGTTTTTGGTCATTATAAGAACTATGTAACTTAGGCTGCTATCTCACCTGGGGAAGATCCTGATCTTCTGAAGGTCCGGCTTTTCCTCTTCCTCCTGTCACGTGACTAAATATGTGGGATAGCAGTTCCCATGTCCAAAGGTGTTTTTTTTAAGTGCAGTTCAGCCCCCATGGCCAGCAGGTGGCGCTAGGATTTTTTTTTAAAGCACCAGCTGGCTGACGGAAATTAAAACAAAGAGCACCTGATACTGCTTCCTGGTGCTGGGAGGATGGGGAAAAATTAAAAAATAAATAAACAGCACAGATTGGCCCCAGGAACAGCCGGTCGCGCTATGAGGGGAAAAAAAGAAAGAAAATCGGATCATCTGCGTGGTCCCACGACGTCTGCCTCTTTAAAAGGTGGATTTTTTAAGGGAGGCAAAAAATTCCCTACCTCTCTGGTAAGTCTTAGAAACCTTGCTTAAGGGGGTTTTCTTTTCTTTTCTTTTCAAAAAGCCCGGTGGCCGTGGGGACGATATTTTTGGACATGGTTTATCTACAAATTTAATATGCATTTAAAGGGACGTGGGGTAGGATTAGCAATTAAACTTGCATTTCACTCTCCTCTTGTATTCTGGCTTTTAGGTTACAACAGTGACTGCCTTGTTTTTTAAAAAAATATTTTATTGAATTTTCTAAACCTAACAGGTTAAAACAAATACATTGCTTGTGTGTTGCTGTGTTACATAGTTAGAAATATTTTCCCAATATTTTGGCCCAAATGTTTGATATATTTCAAATTTACATGTTTCTTTTCCATC
Organism: Phrynocephalus guinanensis; assembly: GCA_037367245.1. Taxonomy (NCBI): domain Eukaryota; kingdom Metazoa; phylum Chordata; class Lepidosauria; order Squamata; family Agamidae; genus Phrynocephalus; species Phrynocephalus guinanensis. The sequence continues at coordinate 38,693,609 of CM074735.1, read as the reverse complement.
ATTATATTCATAATTCATTATCTCTATCTTCATCTAGTACAAAGAATGAAAATAACAAATTACAATATTAAGCTAGCCTATTTAATCTTAACCATGTCGATAATTCTTAATTTTACTAAACAGCTTGAAATCTATTTGCCTAGCTCAATATATGATAGGCATACATTTATATCTGTTTTCAGCTAATACAAAGAGTGAAGATAGCAAATTTGACTTTTAAGATATCCTATCTAATCTTCAAGATTTAGTAAATAATAAACATCATCAACCAATTATATTTTATCTATTCACCTAAATTCTATCAAATTTCAAATGCTATACCAATATAGCCGAGATTAGTACTTAATGGGCTATTAAAGAAAAAGAGTTGTATCTTGGTCTCCCAGTTTCATAATGCATATGAACGTTTCGATAGGAATAAATGGGAAACCAAGTAATTTGTTCCAAAACCTAGAAAAAAGACAGAAACACCCTTTAAAAAAAACCCTCTTTATAAAGTGCACTTTAAAGACATTAACACAGTGCAAGGACATTATTAATCAAGAATAAACATCCCAAACATTACACATTATTTTTTAAAACATGCTACAGTACAGTACAGTAACCCCCCACCCTTTCGTGGTTCATATACTGCAGTCCCAACATATCACGGGACCGCAGTACTGTATATCAAGGCTGCCCAACAGGTAGACCGTGGGCTACAAGTAGCCCACAAAGGGTTCAAAAGTAGCCTGCTGGCCATCAATTAAAAAAGTGAGGGGATAAGTTCTCCACCCCTCCCTCCCCAATCCAAAGGACCACCACTGCTTCAGCAAAGTTCTGGGTCTGTCAGCCCACTGTCTCAGCGGAGCGAGGCAGCTCAAGGGCCATGGTGTAGTCCCCCGTCCCCCCCCCACACCGGCCAGATGATTGGTGTGCCAGTGTCTCGTGACCAGCTGAGTCGCTGGTGCGGAGTGGAGGGAGGAGAGGGGTGAGAGGTGGGGTTGCAAGTGTGCCCATCTCCTTTTTGCCGTGACATCTCCCTTCTTCTTCCCCCCTGGAGAATTCCCTCCATAATGGATTAATTGATTTTCAATGCATTCCTATGGGAAACCGCTGCTCTACTTACAAATTTTTACTTATGACCATGTGCTCAGAAGGAATGGATAAAATTCGTAAGTAGAGCTTTTAGTGTAGTAGCCCTCAGACACTTTGGGATGGAAAAAGTAGACCTCAGCCTGTTCAAAGTAGGGCAGCCCTGCTGTATTTGAAGAAAGCTCCCCTGGGGTAACTTATCCCAGGACTGGCGCTGCCCTGAACAGTCCTGCGAAGGCCTTCCCAGTCCTGTCAGAAAGGGCTTCCACACAAACAGGAAGTGACTTCCGGTAAACTGGAAGTGACCTCCAGATCACTGAAAAGCATTCCTCAGAGGGGGTTTTCTAGGCCTGTCAGAGACTGGAGACTGTGGTCCAAGGCATCTGCAAGAAGAAAGGGTTTGGTCACAAAACACAGTTCCTGGCTTGTTTTTTTCCTATAGGAAGTAGTGGGAAGCACCCTAAGACAGCCTCCAGAAAGCAAGAAAATGAGAGGCTTTAAAAGGGCAGTGCAGACAGTTGCCTTTCAGTACTAATCTGAAATTTTGTTTTAAACAGTTTTGAAAAATCTATTTGTTAAAAGGATGGTAACACTCTCATTACATTCCCAGTCTAAATCAGTCACCTTCCCACTACTTCCTATAGGAAAAAACAAGCCAGGAACTGTGTTTTGTAACCAAAGCCTATAATGGTTTATCTAGGTTATCCTTTCATCTTATTGTTGACAAGCTGAGGCTCTACCTGTTAGGGCAGTAGAACTAGGTAGTTTGACACAGGAAAAAAAACTAGACAGTACAGAAACTTATAAAACATGTTACATATCCATCTAATGTCTTCCATTACTGTGTTTAGCCTCTTCTGCACCCTGAAGGCTAAATGTGTAACTTTGCAATAGTTTATTGAAAGAAAACAAGCAGGGCTCTGAAGCAGTTTCCCTGTTACTCAGGGAACCTATTTGTAGATGATGGAAGGAAAAAACATCATAAGAGGGGTATGCAACAATATTTGTAGAGGATTTAAAAAAAATACTTGAAGGAAGCAAAGAAAATGGCTTGTTTGATCATTCTGGCTCCTTTTGCATCCCAAGTTACTTTCCACTTACTTATGGTAATTTGCTGTTCATTGCTTTCCCTTCCTTTCATAACAATTTATTTTACTTCAACTGTTTTATTTTGGCATATTTTGAAACAACACTACTAGCCAAGTATCTCTCTATTTGTCTGGGTCCAGACCTGAAATTAATTAGCTTTTTAAAATGTGCTATGAGTAAACAGAAGCTCGTCTTTTCCAGGTAGGGAAACTTTAGCAGGCCCCAAATGTGGCAGCCGGATTGATTTCTGGGACTAGTAAATTCAGTCATATATCCCTAGTCTTTGTGTGCCTTCATTAGCTCTTTGTTTCTGGGCTGAATTGCAGGTTATGACCTATAAAGCCCTTAAAGCAGGGGTCCTCAAAGTTTTCAAACAGTGGGCCGGTCCACCACCACCCAGACACCACCACCCAGACACCACAGTCCAAAAGCAGCTGCGGAGGCTGGCTTGCTCACAAAACAGGGGGTAGGTGAGGGGGTTGCAATTGGTCCCAGGGGCCGGATTCAGGACCTTGGGGGCCGCATCCGGCCCCGGGGCCTTAGGTTGAGGACCCCTGCCTTAAAGGTTTAGGACCTTGGTACTCATTGGAATGCCTCTTTCAGAAACCAGCTACCTGTATCACTTGCTCCTTTCAGTCCATGATGCTAAAAGTGGCCACATTGAGAGAGGCCAACAAGTTGATGACAAGGAATCAGGACTTTTTGGTGGTGGCTCCCATCCTCTGGCAGCTGCCTAGATGCCTGAAGCACATCCGATCTGGCTTGATTTTGGAACCTAAGCAGGGTCAGCCCTGGTTAGTACTTGGATGGGAGACCACCAGGGAATACCAGGTGCTGTAGGCGCCTGAAGTAGGAATTGGCAAGCCACTCCAGTATTCCTGCCAAGAAATCTCCATGGACATAGGGTCACGAAATGAGTGAAAACATAATTATTGAAAGCTACCTTCAACCACTGATTCTCCTGGATGGTATTAATTTTAATCAATTAATAAAATATTAATTTAATGCTGAACAGTCTACACTGTTAGATTGCCGTTTTGTTGAGTGACCTTTATTATATAGGGGTTTCGTGGATTTATGTTTTAATTTGCAAACCGCCCAGAATAGTGCTTGTACTTTCGGGTGGTATATAAATTAAGCTGGTCTTTGAATGGGACCTTAAGGCATGTTTTATACAGAAGCACAGGGAGAAATTAGCCTTGTATCCTTAAGGCACCTTAGCCTCAAAATAGCAACACCATAATCAAAACAATTTTATCCTATGATATTGGTAGGCAAATGCTGCAATGAGGTAAAACAATTCTGAAGTAACATAATGGATGTGCTAATGTAACACATTATCCTTATAAATAGGAATGGTGAAATCACCACCTCAATTTGCAGGGCTGGAGTATTCTGAAAAAGTAGCAATTTGCTAATTATTTACTTTATTGTTTTTGTCTCTGTACACAAATTTTTTATTGTGGCATCTTTATCACCAGGGAAAACAGTGTGACAAAATACCTTGGGTGTGTTTGGTACCGTGTGCTGTGACTGAAGTGGCAGGGAGGGTGTGCCATCTGCCATTTCACTTCAGGCAGCGAAATGTCTTGGGTCAAACCTGTAATGTATTCTTAACGTGGATGCATCTTAATTCACTGTATATGAAAAATAAATAGATCTATTCCTGAAGAGAAATGACACTTTGAAGCTAATACTGTAATTATGAATTACTCTATAAGTCTCTCTCTCTCTCTCTCTCTCTCTCTCTCTCTCTCTGTGTATGTGTGTGCGTGTGTATGTATGTGTGTATGTGTGTACTTGAGCACGCTTCAGTCACTTCCCTGCTCCAAACTCAAAGGTAGTACAAACACAAAGGCGGAATCACAGCTGGGAATTAAACTAAGGTAAATTACCTCAGAAATTCATACTCCCAGTCCCTTCTTTCCATTCAAGCCCCTCCTAGGTTCTCAGTCGAAAGCTTCTGTGAGGGATTAGAGAATTGAATTATGTATGAAATGGGAAGTGGGGGCTGCCTGGAGAGTGAGGAAATCATCCAACACCATGTTGGGATCCTATGCTAATGTAAGGAAAGCTTAAAAAGAAACATTTCCTGTGCCTTCCTAGAGAATTCTCACAGCCTGTATCCCATATGTGGAAGCTGAGAAAATGATACCAAAAAAATCTATTAAATGTTATTCCTGCTTACAATATGCTCATTAGCAGAGCTGCTGAAAAAGAACCACACACACACACAAGGTTTTCTACAGTAAATGGTAAAATATTGGATTTTAAATATAAGTATTTTCCAGTTTTATAATTTGCTGATATTAAAGAATACACATGGAAATCATAATCAAAATACACACATCTGAGGAATTAATCATCACAACTCTGAAACACGGGTTTGTTTGTGTTAGCTTTACCTTTTTTTAAAGAAAGTTTATTGATAAATTAAAAGTCAATGCAGTATTATACAGTATAAAATAACATAATAGTCCATTCTATTTCCTGTTTTCAAAGAAAACTTTGCTTCTGTTTAACTTCCTTTGTATTAATTTTCATTTGCTATTTTCTTCGCTCATATAATAATGCCTTTGTTTAATCTGTTTTTTAACCTGCCTAACATTTACAATTCTTTTTAATAAGAAGAATAAATCATTATAAATTATATCATATATATATAACTGAGAATAACTCTTGTGCTTAATAACATTCCATTGATTTCAAATTTTAATTTCTTTTCCCCATCTTACTTCTAACTTAGCCCAAAAATCATACAATCAAGCTCTCCTTATCTATCCACACATACACCCCTGGACTGCATTTTGTCTTCCCCCATTGTTCAGGAGGAGCTCTCATGATTCAGGGAGATTTCTCAGGTGGTCACAGTTTAAAATTTTATTTTTTTATTTTTTGCCATGCTACTGCTATATGGGAAGCCAAGTAGGTGAAGAAATTTTGAAATAGATGCCTGTCTACAACAAAACAAAGGACGGGAAAGTCATCTTCTTTGAACTGCATCTGGAGGCACTGCAGTGGGTTTTAAGTTTAGTTCTCATGATAAGTGAACGTCTATCAACACAGTGAGGCCAAAGGGGACTGAAATGCTGGAAATATAGACTGCCAGTAATGCCCTTTTGCATCCTACATGGGACAGACAGGTCAGTTTCTGTGCAAAATAAATAGACAGCATATTTTACGGGAAGTGCAAAATAGGGGCTCTGTTGTGTTTTGGCAGGCAATGAATCTAGTTCCTTACACCTCCTGGTAGCTGTAACACAACAGTTCTTTTCTGGCCACCCTGAAGCTGATCCAATGCATATCTATTTGTAAATTTCCCATAATTTCAGTGACGCTTAACAAGGGAAGAGTTTTTCTTTTGATTGTATTATTGTATGCCACATTTATATTTATATTTCCCCCCTCTTTCTTTGCAAAGTAGGATACACTTGCAGAGGGAAAGTCTCCTCCTGAATGCAGAGAACCAGCCATTCTATCCATTTATTGGGTTCTTGGACTGGCAGATTCCTGGCCCCCAGTTTTAGAAGGAGTACAAAATTGCTTCTACCCAAACAATAATAGGCCCCATCTACTGGCTCTAGGCTACAAGCAAGGCTACCATTAGGCAAACTAAGGCAACTGCCTGAGGCAGATGATTGGGGAGGAAGGCACCCACATCCCAACTGTCTCCCTGGACTGGACAACAAAACTGTATAGGCCATAGAACTGCTGGATAGCTCAGTGGTTTAGTCATCTGACCATGGAGCCAGAGGATGGGGGTTCAATTCCCCACTGGGTCTCCTTGACAGAGGCTGGACTCAATAATCCATAGGGTCCCTTCCAGCTCAGCAGTTCTATGGCGATTATACAATGACTTTTGGGGCCATTAAACAATCTCTGGTTCGTGATGAAAGGTCCCATCCCATCATGCATGCCACTTCTGCCATGTTCTGCATGAGTACTGAGGAGAAGGCGCCATCAGGTCCAGCAACAAGCTATGCTTCGCTTCTTTCTTCAGAGTATGAAAAGAAGTCATAAGAACATAAGAAGAGCCATGCTGGATCAGGCCAAAGGCCCATCTAGTCCAGCTTCCTGTATCTCATAGTGGCCCCACCAGATGCGACCGGGAGCGCAAAAGACTAGATATCTGTCTCCTGATACCAATCCCCTGCATCTGGCTCTTGAAGCACCCTGTTTTTGAACCTGGAGATTACACATCTCCATCATTGTTTGTAACCTGTGATGGACTTTTCCTCCAGGAATCTGTCCAATCACCTTTTGAAGGCATCCAGGCCAGATGCCATTACCACTTCCTGTGGCAGGGAGTTCCACAGACTAACATACTGGGTAAAAAAAATTCTTTTGTCTGTTCTCACTCTCCCAACCCTCAGTATGAGTGGATGTCCCCTAGTTCTGGTATTTTGTGTGTGAGAGAAGAGCATCTATCTATCCACTTTACTCATGCTCTGCATAATTTTGTATGTCTCAATCATATCTCTGCTCAGATGCCTTTTTTCAGACTAAAGAGCCCCAAATGTTTTAGGCTTTTCCTCATAAGGGAGGTCCCACAGCTTAGTAATCATTTTAGGGCTCTATCACACGTCCTTTAAAATGCTGATTAAATTTCAAGATAAAGCGTTTCCAAAAATATTGTCCCCACAGCCACTAGGCTTTAAAAAAAAAAAATGGTTATGCCCCCTTTAGTGAGTTTTCCATGACCTCCCAGAGAAGTTGGGAATTTTTTGCTCCAGTAAAAAATGTGACCCAGGAGTCTGTGGGAGCTCGCATATGATCTGGTTTTCTGCTCCCCCCCCCCAGCCCTGACCAGCTCTCCTGGGGCTGGTCAGTGCTTTTTAATTTTTTAAAAAATTTCTCCTCCTTCCAGCGCTGATCAGCTGGCCTTCGGGCTGTCAGCGCTGTTTTTGTTTGTTTGTTTGTTTTCATTTTTTTCCCTAGCTCCACCAGCTCCTGGGGCTGGTTGGTGCTTTTAAATTTAAAAACATCCCCTCCCCCCAGCACTGATCAGCTGGCCTTTGGACTGTCAGTGCTGGTTGTTTTTGTTTTTGTTGTTTTTGTTGTTGTTGCTGTTTGTTTGTTTGTTTGTTTGTTTTCATTTTTTCCTAGCCCTACCAGCTCCTGGGGTTGGAAAGTGCTTTTTTTTTTTAATTTTCCCTCCCCCCAGTGCTGATCAGCCGGCCTTCGGGTTATCAGGTTATCGGGGCTGTTTTTTTATTTATTTTTCATTTGTTTTCCTATCACCGCCTGCTGGCCATGGGGCTGAATGGTGCTTTTTTTTTAAAAAAAAATGATCTTTGTACATGGGAACAGAGATACTGCATCTTCAGTCATGTGACCAAGAAAGAAGAAAAGCTGGACTTTCACAATATCCGGATCTTGAGATATTGGTGAGATAGCGGCCTTAGTTGCTCTCTTCTGCACCTTTTCCAGTTCCACTATGTTTTTTTTTTTTTTTTGAGATGCGGTGACCAGAATTGTACACAATACTCCAGGTGCGACCTTCCCATACAGCAGTAGCATGCAAAAAAGTCACAAGATGTTATTTATCCTTCATTCTGCCCCTCCCTCACCTCAGCATGATAACATCTCGAAACTCCCTAGTAGGGCATGAGGGATGCCAAAGCCCTTGTATAACGTGTTTTAAAGTATTCCTATACTTTTCACTTATGCAAACTCACCTCATATTTTTAAAGGAGGGTGGAGATTTATTTAGAGCAGTCCCGCCTAATATTGGATGAGGAATCATTTCAATATGATGCTTTTAGTTTACTGCACTAAGTATATGATGTGTAAATTACAGCCCTCTGTAAGCTAATTATCAAGCAACAAGAGATACTTCATGAGTGCAGGTATGTCCATGCCCCCCCCAAAAAAAACTCCCTTTGTATGAAATGCTAGGTGGTCAGGGAGATGAGTGAAGGGCCAGAACTGGGCTCTCTGCTCCTGTAACTAGGAACTAGAAGTCAAGGACGTAGATGTGGGCAATGAAGGAAGGCTGCCAAGTGCAGGGGAAGACTGCATTTTTTTAGCTGGGAGATGACTTACTGGCTGCAACCCCAGACAATAATGTTATTTGATGTGTAGACAAGGGCCAGATTTAGCCCAGTCTTAATCAGGCCTCCGACAGTAACAAAAAACTCATTTTCCTCCAGGGTAAATTAATGGCTCCCATTGACCTCCACTTCATTTTAATGAAACATCACATGAGGTATTTCTTGAGCAGATGACATTTTTAAAAGATATAAAACAACACATGACCAAGCGACTCTCTCTCAAACAGCAAAATGTCTAATATCTGATCATTTCCATGTTGTGTGGGGTGGTGGGGGGTGGGGGGGGGGGGGGAGACCTTCATTCACTTGCATTTCTACCAGAAGCAAACATGCTGCCTGTGGGGTTATGGGAGTTGTGGGACCCCCAAAACCTACCCCTTCTCATCTCTGAAATTTCCTATGCAAAGAAATCCTGCAGTTACTGTCTTCACATGTTGCCATTTTGTTGCAGTCCTGTTTATTTAATAGCAGCATGACGTCCAAAATCTAATAGGATGAGCTTGTCAAATGCTTTTCATTGGAAAGTGCCACCTAACAGAGTTTTCACCTGCAGTTCCAGGCATACAAATAGAGTGCATAAAAAGGTGGCAGCCCCAGTGATAAACAAGGAAATTATTGCTCCCCACCCCATTCTATTTACATCCTGGGATTTCTTTTTTAACTAATGTAAAATAATCCAAAGTTCCCCTCCTCCCCAATTTACCTGCCTCTGCTCTTGAGTAGATTAGGCTGAGAGAGGAAAGAGAGAGAGAAAGACTAGTGCATGGTAAACTGAATGACCAAGGTGGTATTTGAACCCATATATGCCAAGTTCTGGTACCCAGTGTGACACAGCGGGTAGAGTTACAAATTAGGATTTAGGAGATTTAGGTTTGAATCTTGGTTTGGCTATGGAAACTCACCAGTGGTGTGTGGAAATGATAAACCCAGTCCTTTAAATGCCTCACTTAATTTGGAAGCCCTGTTAGGGTCACTATAAGGTAAAGCAATTCCAACTTGATTGCATATAACGTCTACAATACCAGTGTCCAGCCCAAAATGTAAGCCCCTGGTTTTCAACAGATGGCCTCATGGAACTGATTTTGGCCTTTATTAAGGAAACCTACCCACCCCCAAAGTCCTTATGTATGTGAAGAACAGCTTGGAAATGTGTGGGTAATACAATGCACATTGGCAAATGGTCAAGGACATACAACTAAGGCTGATTTTACACGACCCCTAAAATCCGAGGCAAAGGGCTCCCAAATGTGGAGCTTAAAATTGTTTTCCCACCAGCTGCGGACTTTAAACAAAATAAAGTATGACCACGCCCACCTAAGTGCGCCCAGTCTCCGAGGTAAAAAAAGGTAAAAAAAATCCGATGCAGATTGTAAGAATATGGATTGTTGTTGTTCAGTCGTTCAGTCATGTCCGACTCTTCATGACCCCATGGACCAGAGCTCACCAGGCCTTCCTATCTTCCACTGCCTCCCGGAGTTTGGTCAAATCCATATTGGTTGCATCAATGACACCATCCAACCATCTCATTCTCTGCCATCCTCTTTTCCTTTTGCCTTCAATCTTTCCCAGCATCAGGGACTTTTCCAAGGACTCCTCTCTCCTCATGAGGTGGCCAAAGTACTGGAGCCTCAGCTTCAAAATCTATCCTTCCAGTGAACATCCGGGGGTTGATTTCTTTCAGGATGGATATAGGTTTGATCTCCTTGCAGTCCAGGGGACTCTCAAGACTCTCCTCCAGCACCACAGCTCTAACCCTAACCCTAACCCACTCCCCAGCAAGTTTCCATGGGCGGTGGGGATATAAACCCAGGTCTCTTGAGTACACGCCCGCAGTACTCTTCCACGGGGGATATTTCTCAGTCAAGATTCATATAGCACCTAAGCGGGTCCTTTGCTCCGCGTTGGCTGAGCCTGCCATCTTGGCCAGACGTCGCTAGGTGGCAGAAGGAGGCATGATTTGCGCGTCCTCCAAGTGTCTTCCGGGTTTGCAACCCAGCAGGGCGTCCTGCTGAGTCAAGACGGGGGCAGATTCCCGTCATGTTTACTGCCCTATCCTTCTCTGGGTCGTTTGTAGGAGTGATCTTGCGCAGCGGCAGGGTCCCGGGGAGCGGACGGAGTCTCCAGGAACAAATTGGAGCCAGCTGTAGCGGGTTCGTGCGGGTGTAACTCCCTCCTGCTTTCATTCCTATTAAAATCCTTTCCTGTAGGATTTCGTAGACCGGCTTCCCGCTCCATAAAAGCTGGCTTTTGACAGAAGCGCCATTGCTTTGGGGGGGGGGGGCGTAGGTCTGTTTGAATAGCTCGGTTTCTCCTGCGTTGTTTTCTTCTATTCCAGTAAGTATTGCTTAAATTAAGGGGAAAACGCGAGGGCTTTCAGGATCTTGTTGGGCTGTATCTCCCAGCAGCCCGGCGACGTTGATGAGGGTGGGAAGGCAGGCTACGTGGGGAGCGAAATCATATGCTACCGTATAAGGAGTTCTCTTAAACGCTTCAATAATATGCTTAAAAAAAAACAAGAATGGTGGACCCCACCACCAAGTGGGACAAACGCTAAGAAAAAGAAGACGCTTCGATAATATGCCCACTAGTATTGCAGTGCGGGAAACCGCCTTGAGTCCCTCCCCAGGGATGACTGAATAATTCAGGTTTTCTTTCTGCAATTTCCCCCTTTCCCTTCTTAATCGCCTCTGCTAAAGTAATTCTGCTTTTCAGGTTTTTTGAACCATGGGCTCCAGGCTGTCGGTGGATGATTCCGTGCGTGTGGTCATAGTTGGAGGAGGCTTTGGTGGGATTGAGGCAGCCCTCCAGCTGCAGTATTGGCAGGTCCCCTTCGTTCTTGTGGACATGAGAGACGCTTTCCATCACAACGTGGCCAGCCTCCGTGCCTCTGTCCAGAGTGGTAAAGGCTCCTTGGCCATGAGCTTGCATTTGAGCTAAACTCCCCCCCCTTAATAACTCTTGTCTCCAATGCCTTTGGAAGGCAAGAGGTGTCAAGAAGGTGTTCTGGATCCCTTCTGGGTGCTGGTGCCCTTATTTTCATTCATTAGGCTTGGAATTTCTTAAACTTGGGGTGTTGATGAATGAACGGCGCATGAAAGCAGAGCCCCTAGTGAATTTTTCCTCTGCTGCAGGGGCCTGGTTTTGTAACTGAAAATATGGGCACGCTTTCTAGTGCCGGTGATCTGTGCAGTTTGGGCTGTTTGCCATTTTTTTCTGTACTCCTCCCTCTCCGGTCAAAGTAGAGCAAAGACCTGCTTTTGTGTGTGTGTGTGTGTGTGTGTGTGTGTGTGTGTGTGTGTGTGTGTGTGTGTGTGTGTGTGTGTGTGTGTGTGTGTAGCAACTTTTTCATCCAAATAAGAGATTTGAAGAAAATTCTCTCTTGCAAAGTTTATAGGTACTATTCTAAATTTTCAAACAATTACTGCAGTCTAAATAAAAAATACAGCCCATATTTCCATAGTTGGAAGGACTGTGAGCAGGTTTGCCTACTCATTTGAGTTGACATTTTAGGAGGTACAGTATTAATCATTGATAGGCAGCTTCTAGGCCCCTGGATTGCTTTATATTTACCTTTAAATCAGATGTGGAGTGAATGGCAAGGCTTTTAAAGGCCTCTCCTTTTAAAATTAGAATATATGGCCACCTTAGGACCTCACACTCCTCCTGTTATTTGACATCTCTCATATTTGGTTGAAAAAGAAAATTAAACATATTTGCTTAAAATGTGGTGAGACTTTGTGACTGTGAAGCCTAAAGCATGTGGGTTGCTCTTGGATCTGGCTCGGGCAATAAGACAGGTGAGACAAATGCCTCCTTCGATAATGGAACACTGGAGGTGGTGAATCTACCACCACTGCTGCTGTCCTCCATCTTACAGTACCTGGCTTCATAAGGAAACCTGCTATCCATTTGAATAAGGCCTGGCTCTGATGGAGTCTGTGGAGCCAAGGTACTGAGGGAAGGGGTAGCTAAAAATTGCCTCTGGCATGTTCTTTTTTAGAACACCCCCCACCAAATAATGCCTTTGTGCCAAGGAATCAATCAGAGACATATATTACTTCTATAGTTGGTTAGCCATTTGAAGCAACCATTTATTAGAGAATAGTCAAAATGCGACCTGCACTCCTGCATTCAGAATGGTATGGTCAAGATCCCCTCTAAGGTGCGCAGGGCCATGCATGCCTCTGGCGCCGACCACCCAGGGCTTTTCCACCCTGGTCACATCCATTTTTGTTCCAGTTGTGATGGAACCCAGGGGGGGTGGGGAGAGGTGTGTATGCATGGAATAGATTCCTGTGCAGTGGGGACAAAAAATCAGAGGGTATGTTGGGTATGATCCATTTTAGTGCCAGTGACATGGCTGTTTCTTGCTTCTCCTCCTCCAGCTCTCTACAGTATTATTTACGTCTCACATTTTCAACAATGTAACTTTGCAGGATTTGCCAAGAAAACCTTCATCTCCTTTTCCGTGACCTTTAAAGACAGCTTCCGGCAGGGCAAAGTAGTTGGAATTGACTTGGAGAAAAAATGTGTGTTGTTGAACGATGGTGAAGTGAGTGTCTCACCAATATCTAAAAATTAGTGGTGACAAGTGGGCACTAGCTGCTAGAGAAGCCAAGCTTCTGATCCCTTTATATTTTTTAATTGGTTCCAGGAAATTTGCTTTTCTCATCTGATCCTTGCCACAGGAAGTGATGGGCCTTTCCCTGGGAAATTTAACAGACTCATTGACATGGAGGCTGCTATTCAGACCTATGAGGACATGGTGAAGGAGGTGATGCTAAATATTTGTTTCATGGGGAAAGGGGGTTCATTTGTCACTAGCCAGTCCTCTTTTAAGAGGAGATGAGCATTTCCAGTAGAGAACATGGTTCCCTCTGAAACTGGAGGATGAATGTGAGTCTGCCAGTCCAATGCTGTGTTTTCAGAGACAATCCCAAGGAAGGCACTGTATAACGTAGGAAGGAAGGACGTTGAAGTGTTTAAATGATAACACGTGATGCCTTTCTGTTCTTCCTTTTGGCACTAAAAGGTTCAAAAAGCTCCTCGCATAGTAATTGTGGGTGGTGGTTCTGCTGGTGTTGAAATGGCTGCAGAAGTGAAGACCATGTATCCCAACAAAGAGGTATGCCGTAAAACTTAACCACTTATCACTTCCTTCTTCTGGTGGCTTTCAATTCTTTGTTGTTCAAAGGAGTCAGAATGGGTGAATAAACAGAAGTCACAGAAGCATTCAGCTGATGCAGAAGACGGCTTAGAGTGCCGTAAATAGAATATATATTTTTGGAATATATTTTTGGACTGTATCTGAACTTAAACCTATATTGCCCCAATCCATCTATCCCTTTAGGGTCCCTCAAACACACTTATAATTTTTGTGTTGGGGAAAGTGGTTTTGAAAGTTCTTTTAAAGACTTTGAATCTCCTTTATCTGAATTTGGCGTGTGCAGACTTGTAGGATCTACTTTTTCCCCCCAGGTCACATTAATTCACTCAAAAAATGCATTGGCAGATGTAGAACTCCTCCCCAGAGTCCGACAGGAAGTGAAGGAGACTCTTATACAGGAAGGAGTACATCTTGTGTTGGGTAGGTACAAAGCTGACTTTGTTGCAAGTCTGCCATATTTCAGCAAGAATGCTGGTTTTCTTCCAAAATGGCTGTTGCAGGACTGCATTTCTGTAGATGTTTCAGGACTAAAGGCTGCTTTGACTGAGAATTAGTTTACTCATACAAGTCCAGCCCCAAATACTCTGTACATCAAAGGAATTTAACCATTGTTTTCTGTACAAGTAGCAAAATGGCAACAGACTCAACACTTGTCTGTATGTTTTAAGGGGCCATGTAATTTAAAAGGCAGGCCCACTTCAAATTGAGGCATGTAGTGTATATATTGTGCACGTTCTTCCCTTGGAATGTTACATTTCGAATAAAACAAAGTCCCATTTAGAGGTTTAGATGCCATGCTAAACTTGGCTTATTCATCTCTTTTATCTTAGATTGTAGTAGGAGCACAGGATAGGGCAGGCTTCTCTCTCCAGTGGCATTGTGGTTAGTTGCTTCACAGGCAGAAGTCCTGACAAGCCTCCCTTTTTTCAGGTGCAGAAACATCTTCTGCCCTTGCAGTCTACTATTAGTAACAACATAAAGGGGCATGGCAGGGGTTAAATTTAATCAATTGATTCAATAACCTATTATCCCAATTTGCCTGACACATGGGAGGTAAAGATGGGCTATTCATTTCAGAAGCTACTGGTTCCGAAATGACACGCGTGAGCCCAGATGGTGTTTGGAAGCTTCTAAAATGCAATCAGCCAACCCCTTACTTTGCTCTGCGCCTGCATGGAGCTGAGCTCTGAGGAAGAAGCCTCTGACGTCATCTTTCCTTCTCTCTGGCACTGGCCAATCAGACAGGGAGGTGGGATTATGTATTTCCCTGCACAGCTCCTGATTGGCCAGTGCCAGGGAGAAGGACAGATGACTTTGGAGGCTTCCTCCTCCTTGGAGCTCAGCCCCTTGTGGGCTCAGAGCAAGGTAAGGGATTGGCTGATTGTGTTTTGGAGGCTTCCGAACAGCACCTGGGCTTGCACATGTCATTTCGGAACAGGTAGTTTCCGAAACGAATAACCCATCCCTAATGAGCAATCCATTGTTTTTATCCTTAGGTGTCCTGTCTCACAACACTGAAGGATGGTGTTTAAGGTTGAAGACAATGAGTAGACAAGGGTTATTAACAACATAAGAGACAATATTTAAAGCTAGGAACAATGAGGGTGAAGGGACAACATTTAAAAAGGCAATATTAAAGTGAAGAACAATAAGTAAATAAATATTGACAAAGATGCAAATATGAGAAATTGAAAACACAACATGAGGAAAACACAAGCAAGTACAACAAATACAGTCCAAGCAGTAATGCATAACAGTCCATCTAAAAATCATCTAATAGGTTGATAGTTACTGAGGGAAGGCTTGCCTGAAGAGAACAGTCTTTGCCTGCTTGCAGAAGGACAGAAAAGATGGGGCCAGTCTGGCCTCTGGTGACAGGGAGTTCCAAAGCCTGGAAGCAGCAAGAGAGAAGGCCATCTCTTGTGTCTCCACCAGACAGACCCGTGAAGGTGGCCTCTGTTGTTGATCTTGTTTGCTGAGCTGGCTCATAATGGGAGATACTATCTCTGAGAGTTCAGATCCAAGCCATTGATGACTTCATAGGTTAAAACCAGCAGTGTGAATTGTGAAACTGATTGGCAGCCAGTGGACCTGCTGTAACAAGGGTGTTATGTGATCCCTGTAACCTGCCCCAGTCAGCAACTTGGCTTCTGCATTTTGGACTCATTGAAGTTTCCTGACACTTTGCATTGGTAGCCCCACACAGAGCATGTAATAGTAATCAAGTGGGGAAGTAACTAGCTTGCGCATCTGAATGGCGCTTTCAAGAAACTGATGCAGCTGGCACACTAGTTTTAATTGTGCAAACACACTCCTAGCCACTGCAGAGATCTGGGCATCCAGGCTCAAGGATGAATCAAGCAGCACCCTTAAATTGTGTACCTTTTTTCAATGGGAAAGTAATCACATCCAGTACAGGCTGCATCCCTATTCCGTGATTTCATTTTTGATTGAACAAAAGCACCTGTCTTGTCTGGATTAAGTTTCAATTTGTTCACTCGCATCCGATCCATTACTAATACCAAATACTGACCTAAAGTTGAAGTAGCTTCCTTGGGTTTAAAACATTTCCAAGTCCTATTCCAGATAAACAGGTCAGGATATTGTGGTTAGTAGTACTAAGAGCTGCTGCGAGGTCCCGTAAAACTGACAGGGATACAGATCCCCTATCCACCTCATCTACCAAAGTGACCAAAGCCTTCTCTTTCCTATAGCTAGGCCTGAAGCCAGATTGAAATGGATCTAGATCAGTGGTTCTCAACCTGTGGGTCCTCAGATGTTCCTGGACTACAACTCCCAGAAATCCTGGCCAGCTCAGCCGGTGATGGAGACTTATGGGAGTTGCAGTCCAGGAACATCTGGGAACCCACAGGTTGAGAACCACTGATCTAGATAATCTGTTGCATCCAGAAACCTTGTGGAGTTGAGAGGCCATAACCTGCTATTGCCCCTTCCCCAAGAATATTAGATACTGGGATATTAGACACTGATAGGTAATTATTCTGTGTAATCTGGAAGACTAGATACGTCTTCTGAAAAACTACAATTGAAGATGTGAAAACAGATGCAATTCTAAATAATTAAATTTAAATGGCATTCTTTCAAGTGGTAGATTGAAGCATAGCAGGATTGGAATACCATGCTCTTGGAGGTTCAGTGAGGTGTGTTTGTTTTCTGTTTGCTGCCTATAACAGGAGAGAGAGTTGCTAACCTGGACATGCTGACTTTACACCAGTTCAAGGAGAACATGGTTGTGAGGACTGATAAAGGCACGGAGATTGCAACTGACATGGTGATTCTTTGCACTGGAATAAAAGTCAATTCAGCAGCATACAGCAGTGCGTTTAGTAAGTTATTTTTCAGTCTACTTTCTTTACTCTGACTTTTGAGGAAATGAACATAACATCCTACTATTTCTGGTATTTCAAACCTTATTTGGCATTGGATATCAGGTTTGTCAAAAGCTTGCAAATGTTTTTTGTATTCATGTTTTATATCGTATAACACAATGCTGTTTTATTTAAATCCTCTTGACCCACAGAGCCAACCTAGGCTTCTTAGTTGTTTCTGTACTCCTTGGGGTGGGTTTTCCTTTTATGCATGCACAAAGCCCCTGTTGCTCACTTCTGCGTGCTCCTCCATATCCACCTTTGGAAGACTGAGTTTGGCCCTTTGGACCCAAGACTTAGCCCGACTCAAAGAGGCCTAAATGAGGCACGCTGGGAATGCCAATGCCCAAGTTAACAGCAGGATTGAAATGTTGCTGCTGTGGCAACCGTGGCAATACCTTTCGTTCTGCCTTCGTCTCCCGTTCTTCTGGGTGCAATGCTGGCAGCATAGTGAAGGCAGAGGGGATCAGGACAGGGAGATGCCTCTACCAGTGGTGGCGAACCTTCGGCACTCTAGATGTTTTGGACCACAACTCCCAGAATTCAAAGCCTAGACTGCCAATGACAAAGGACTGTGGGACTTGTGGTCCAAAACATCCGGAGGTCCGAAGCTTGGCCACCACTGCTCTAGGCTCTCTGCCTGAGCCATGGAGGAGGAAGGCAAAAGAGGCAAAAAGGTGGGGGAGGAGAACCGGAGAGAGGATGGAGCACATGGTGGAGTCCTTGGAAGGTGTTTGTTTGTGCTCAAGGAGGCGCGGGGGGGGGGGGGGAGAGGCTCTTCACTTAAGGAGCTTTTTTTTGGTGGGAAGGCAGCCAAACAGGATCACGTTTACCTCCAAAAAAGTAAATTAGTCCCAGTAGATAGAGGTTTTTCCTTCTCATATTTTGTGGTAGAGGTGGATTTACAGCTTTCCCCCATAATTATGCATTATTATATTAATATTAATAAAGCAGGTTAGAATTATATTCTGAAAAATCTATTTTCAATGTGTGCACTCTATTAAAATGCCTTTTTATGCAAATAATTGTGATTGAGTTTGTAGGATAATTGGCTATTATAGAAAGGGGTCACAACTCAAAAAAGGTTACTGCTTTAGACAGAAGCAGGGCAGTTCTGACATATCACTTAAAAAAAAACCGTAAAAGATATTGGGAAACATATTTTCCCCCTGCCCATTACAAAATGTGGAGAAATGTGCTGTTATTTCACTCCTTCCTCTGCTCCATTTCAGGTAACAAGCTGGCAAGTAATGGTGCTTTGAAAGTGAATGAGCATCTTCAGGTAGAAGGCTATGATAACATCTATGCCATTGGTGACTGTGCTGATGTGAGGGAACCAAAGATGGCATATCATGCTGGGCTCCATGCAGGTGTTGCAGTGACTAACATTATCAACAGCTTAACACAGAAACCTCTGAAAATCTACCAGCCAGGTCAGTCCGTTTGTTTTAAGTCAAATCAAGTACATTCTGTCAACGCACATTTGAAAATTAACATGAGCCAGCATTTACAGAATCACATTTTACAGCCTCTTCTACAGTTACATTGGAATTTTGAAGCTATTGCACTGAAGAATAGTACTTCTGTGAACTAGCTCTCATCTGGGTATGTGTAAGAATAATGGGTGGCTGGAGACTCTCTGACTCCTTATATTGTGTAGTTACTTCTTTTTCCCATGGAATTTTGGGGAAAATTCAGAAAACACTGTGTGGCATTTGCAACCCTCCTCTGTTCACACACAAATTCTGCTTTTTGCTTCCCTCTGGTAATTGACTAAATAAGGAATGATGGGGGAATTATATTTTGTCTTTTGGTACTACCAAAACTTGTCTGCCAGGATGCATCCTTGGCTGCAGCGAACATTTGTTCTAATACTCCAGAAAGTTAAAAAATGTGTACCCAACCCAAGTAATGCTTCTAGATGATTTTGTAAATTTTTGTGTCTCCATTTTAGGATCACTTACTTTTTTGATCTCAATGGGAAGAAATGATGGAGTGGGTCAGATCAATGGATGGTATGTGGGTCATTCCTTAGTGACATTTGTCAAAAGCAAAAATCTTTTTGTCTCACAAAGCTGGAAGAAGATGCATCAGTGTATGCCACCTTAGGCTGAAGAGAGGGGAGCTGGTGATAAAAGATTCAGGTATGATACCACTAGTGCCAATAAAAAATACATCTCCAGTGAACTAACTTCTTTTCTTGAGAGATTGAAAAGTTTGAGGAAAGCAAGTTGTGAGTCCTCCATGTTATAATTCACTTTGACCTCATGTCACCCTGGTCTGAAACAGGCTCATTAGGTAGACACTAGTCTGGATAGGCTTATTGGGTGGACAATCGCCTAAAGCGCTGAAACCCATAAAGTATGGGTTGTTAGCCATGGCCTTGGTGGTGGAGCTGTGAAGTATTTTTGATTTGTCTTTGGACTGTTGAAATCACTGCCTGATAAGTAGCAGATAAGACTGTGCCTGAGCCTCCCACCTGAGACCCAGAGCCGACAGAAGAACTTGGTCATTCCCTACATGGCTGGAGTGTCTGAAAAGCTTAAAACAGATTTTTTGGCAAACACCACATACTGTACTTGTTTACTTCAAACCCACAAACACACTAAGGCAGAGACTTGTCCACCCAAAGGACCCAACACCAAAACACAAGGAGCAATATAGTATAGTGGTCCAACGCAGTGAGGAATGTGCAGACCTCTATATTGGAGAGAATAAACAGCCATTAAACAGAAGGATGGCCCAACATAGGAGGGGCAACAGCTCAGGACCAGAATCAATAGTACATCTCCACTTGAAGGACAAAGGGCACTCATTCAAAGATGAGGATGTACACATATTAGACAGAGAAGGCCCCAAGGCCTAAAATGGGGTCAGGGAAGCCATTCATGTATTAAAAACCCCTCTCAGCAGAGGTGGGGGGCTCAGGCACAGTCTATCTGCTACTTATCAGGCAGTGATTTCAACAGTCCAAAGATAAATAAAAAAAACTATAAAGTGAGGACTCACAACTAGCTTTCTTCAGACTGATGAAGCTGTTTGGATGAGCAGTGAAACTTTTCAGTCTCTCAAGAAAAGTCGAGTTGCCATGACTCAACTTCCAGATAAACTCACCTGAATGACTGAGAATCTTCAGACTCCAGTGAACTACTAGAGTTCTCTCGCAGATTAAAACTGACCATTATTTTTAGTAAAATAAATTCTATGCAATGTGTTTGATAGATTTTTGTAGATGTATTTTCATATAGCACAGTCTTTTTACTGTCTAATTTTCAAGCTAACTTCAATTTGGTAAAACTTGGGTGTTGTTGAATTAAAAAGAACAGCAAGCTGTGCGGCCCGTAAAAGTGATATTCATTCCTCACCATGTATATGACATACAGTATGTTCCTTGTTATGGTTGTGGTCACCCTTGTTTGTGTATTACTTTTCATTGTACGCTGGTGTTATGGTTTATGACTTCCATCCTGATGACCGTTTCTGTTATTTCCTCTGTACAAATGAATGGTGGTAATTGTAGTTTCTTTTTGTCAGCTTTTTAATTACACCTATTATTCACAGATACTACAGTTCTACCTCTCAATCCTATTTTCTCATTGTGCCTTTTATTGAAAGAAACAATGTGGTAATTTTAGGGGGAAATTGTCCCTCCCCAAGCAGGAACAATTGTTAGTGAAACATAATCGGAAGTATTTTTGGAGAAAATGTTGAAGTAGCATGCCAATATTCTGGAGGCAAATCTATAAATTACATGTAGTAAATAGGAGTTGGAGACCCACTGTAGAATCATAGAATCGTAGAGTTGGAAGAGACCTCGAGGGCCATCTAGTTCAACCCCCTGCCATGCAGGAACCCCCATCACAGGACACCCGAAAGATAGCCATCCAGCCTTTGCTTAAAAACCTCCAAGGTAGGAGATTCCACCACCCTCTGTGGCAGCATATTCCATCGCCGAACAGCTCTGTCATGAAATTCTTCCTAAGGTTTAAATTGAATCTCTTTTCCTGTGGTTCGAGACCATTGCCCCGCGTCCTAGTTTCTGAAGCCATGGAAAATAAACCAGTCCCTTCTTCAATGAGACATCTTTTCAAATATTTAAACATAGCTATCATATCCCCTCGGCCTTCTTTTTGTAAGGCTAAACATTTCCAGCTGTATAGTGGATTGAGTAACAGACTAGGGCTTGGGAAGATTAGGTTCAAATCCCCACTTGGCTATGGAAACTCACCAGGGATGTGGAACAGGGAAGGGCACTCCCTAAATTCCTCACTTGCTTTGAAAATCTAAGGTTACTGCAAGATGACAATAGATTTAAATAGCCACATCCTTTCATCTGTGAATGGATGCAGTCTCTTTGGAGATCCAGCTAGAATTACTAGAGAGAAGCTGGTCAATTTATAAGACAGTACAAAATAATATTTTTTGTCCAAAATATTATTTGTTATGCTTTGTTTATGTGGTAGCTTTTTGTTTACCTTGTTATTTAGCAACATTGTCTCTTCTCAACATATCAGTGTTTCAAAATAGAGGGAATGCCCTAAACTGCAAAAGGTTACAGTTGAAGCTATACCCTAAAAAGCAAGGAAATGCAAACCATAGGCTACTCCTATGATTATTCCTGGACACATTCTTGTACCTTAATCCTCAACTCATCCTCACCCTGATGTTGCAACATAATCCCACTAGCAACTTCATTCACTCAAGTGCCTTGCTAATGGCATGGAAGAGCTGAGTTCATTAGCTTCAGAAGCATCAACATCTATGAACTAATGTGCAATTCAGTTCTATCCATACTTATGTAGCTTTTACAATTCTCTTCAAAGTGATCTATTGTTGGAGAAATTAACCCTTCTTTCTGTTTAATAGCTTTAAGGCCTAGAAGAAATAAGCTTTCCCTCCTAAAGCACCCAAGAATGGAGCTCATGCCTTGTGCTTTACATGGGGTAGTAGTAGTGGGGTTTTTTTTGGGGGGGGGGAATATAGCCTCAACATTTGCTTTAACAATACATCAAATGATTATCATAGGATGTGAGAGGGCAAAATGTGGTTCATTGGCTGCAAACAGGCCCCTGAACTCCCATAGGCCAGAAGTCAAATTACAAAAATGTAATTTTCTGTTTGTGGAAATTTCTGGAGGCTGTTATTTTTGTGTAAAACAAACTGGGGAGATTTCTCCAAATCCCTCCCAACAAAATCTGGAAGTGGTCACTGAAGTTACAGTACTGTAGTTCTGGTTTTGATTTAAATTTTCAAAACATCTTTTGACATTTTTTATTCTAGCGCAAGCCCACCACCATGGACAGTGGCCCTCAGGACTAAAAAACCCCACCAACTTCTGCTATAGAAAAAGTGGTACCCCAGCTTACAAATGCTTCGGTTTACATAATTTTCAGTTTCTGAAAGAAAAGCCACTGAAAATAATGCCTCTGTTTATGAATTTCTTGTGAAATTGAAAAACTTGTCTTACCTGTATTTTAAAAAAAAGAGCAATCCTCTGTGAACTTTGGTTAGCCCATTGATGAGATTTATTTTATAATATTCTGTGTAATTGTTTAGTCTTTATTTGTGTACTTCTTTTGTTTAAATGCCATTAAAGGGTTATGGAATGAAATGTACACCTTGGCTTATGATTTTTTTCAAAGGACTTCCTTTCACAGGATGCATTGCATGCACCCCCTCCATTTCCAGTTTACGAAAATTCTGCATTACAGAATAGAGATGGGCATGGAACAAACATTTTTTCGTTTCCGTTATTCATTCCGTTACGTAACGAAACGACTAACGAAAATTGTGATGAAAATGCAACGAAACGAACAGAACCATGAAAATTGTGGTCATTACGTTTCGTTTCCGTTAATGGCAACGCGCAATGAAATGAGCTGGACATCCGTAAAAACGCAGCGATAATTATTTATATTGTCTGATAATACCTACCAGGGGGGTTGGAGTCCTAAAAAGGTGCATTTATGTCTTTTCTCAGATCGCTGTATTTTCCCCCTTTAAGCGGAGTTAGGGGACATCGGCCCAGATGCCTAATATTGATTGATTTCTTGGGTATTAAAACACCCTGGACATCTGTAAAAACGCAGTGATAATGCGATAATTATTTGAAATTATTACCTACCAGGGGGTTGGGGTCCTTAAAACGTTTGTTTTTGTCTTCTCCCATCGCGATGTATTTTTCTTTCCCCTTTAAAATGGATGTCGCCACCAGCTACAAAATGGAGGCAAACATGTGATGGGATCATGTTCAACCAATAGCATGCCCAAGTTGCAGACTGGGCAGGTCTGGCAGCCACAGAGGGCATAAAAATGTCTGGCAGCCCCCGTCCTCCTTGCAGTCTCCAGTGGGAGTTAGGGTGGGATTGCTGTCTCTGCGACTCTAGCTTCAGTCCTGCAGCCTCCCTGTGTGTGTGCGTGCGTACCTCTCGGTGAGTACCCTCCCTTGCCCCGCAGTGCAGTCATTCTGCAGCTGCCTTGCACCCTGGGCAACACCCGCCACTGCCTTTGCAGCCTCCCTGCGTACCTAGTCTATACTGTGTCTCTGCCAGCATCCAGTTTTTAGTGTTTTTCCTCTGGTCTGGGGCGTTGGGGGACGCCTGCGCACAGAAATGTTTTAAAAATCGCACACAAAGCGGGTAGAAATGACAAACAAAAAAACGGAAACGAAATTTTTCCAAAAATTCGCGACAAACAGAAACGAAACGAAACAGACATCTCAACGACAAACGAAAAACCAAAACGCCATTTTTTTGATTCGTGCCCATCTCTATTACAGAACATCCTGGAGGACACATTAATTTCGTGAGGTACCTCTGTATACATGTATTTGTACTACAAATTGGTTTATTCTTATGTGTTAAGGCAACTGAAGACCATGCAATCCCAAACATTGCCCCCAGCTCACAACCCGTTCTTCAAACAGAGGAACATGGGTCATAAACCGCCCCCACTGAGGGCGGTGTATGACCCATGTTCCTCTGTTTGAAGAACTGAGGTGTGAAACCCAATACTTAAGAAGCAGCTTTTACAGCTGCCCTTCGTGCCTCTTTCAAGACCTCTGTCCTGGCTGCACCACCATCTACATTAGCCATGGATTTTAAGAACATCTAAAAGTTTACATCCTTTTACCATGTCTGAACTTCTGGGACCTGCTTTGAAGAAAAGCTATTTAAACTTGAAAAGCTTGCAAATTTCCTTGTTTTTTTATTTTTAATTGTGGCCTATAAAGTTATCACCTGTAACCTATTTTTACATTTTGTAGGTCACTTTAGGCTCTGGGTCACAACAGTAACAAATTTAAGATGGTATGAAGGCATAAATTAACTCTTTTCAACTATGTATTGTTCTGGCAATAAGTAGGACTTTGCAGAGGTGGTTGTATCTTATCTATTTTAAAACAACTCCTGTTACAATATTCCAAGAATAAAAGTTAAATTTCTCCCTTCAGTCATAATCTTATAATTCTCTTTTCTTATATGAGAATAGGATTAGGTGACGATTTCCCCCTAATTTTTGGAGAACACACACATTTATGAATTTACCAAAATTGCCATCCTCTCCCCTTGCAAGCTACTGGTTGTTGGGATTCTTGCACTGAATATTAGATTAGGCAAGTTTTAATTTTTAGCAAGGCTTTTCTTGTATTAAGCAAAAATATATAAGTAAGGTCATTGAAAGATATGCGAGAAGCAGTACTAAAACCCAATGTAAATTAAATGTGTCTACAGGCCACACATATTTTAGTTTAAAAATAAGTAAAGAAAAGACCGTCTGTAGTTCCCCACCCCCTCGAAAAACCACAGGACTGAAAAAGGCTAAATAAAATGTACATGTAGACTCTTACTGTATGTGCAGAGGTAGGGAACTGTGTTTTACTTCAAAATAAACTACAGCATATACTAGCTAGAACTATCCAAAGTAAGTGCTTAAAACTCTCCTCTTGAAACTAGCCTTTAAAAACCAAAACATATCCTTTGCATGAAAAAACAGAAAAGCTACTTTTAGGGATGTGCACCTTACGAAAAATGAAACAGTTTCGTTGTTTCGTAAGCTTATGAAACAAAATGGGAAACAGCATTTCATTACGAAACACTTTTTTCCCTTGGATAATGGAACGTTTCATTACTCTGTAAAATGAGTCCCTTACACACCAAATTTGGTGCCTCTAGGACCCAGGGGAGCCATTTTATAGAGTAACATTGTTTCATTACTGTTTCATTTCTTTATGAATTTTTTTTTAAAAAAAATCATTTTAAAGTGTAACAAAACGCAGGAGAAAACGAAATGAAACACTATTTTTCCATTTTGTGCTCATCCCTAGCTACTATCCATGGGGAATTTCAGTGCATTTTATTCCCTGTTGCAGCTATTTCAACTTGGTGACCAGAATAACTGGTGTCTAGCATCAGTGGTTTTAGTACTGCAAAACCGCAGTATAGTTTTGCAAATCCATAGGTGTCCTAGTAACAAGCAACAGTAGCCTGACACAACTTAAACAAAATCATCTTCTTGATCCAAGTGATTCATCTCTCCACCTTTAAATTTGAATGTGAG
Organism: Phrynocephalus guinanensis; assembly: GCA_037367245.1. NCBI lineage: Eukaryota > Metazoa > Chordata > Lepidosauria > Squamata > Agamidae > Phrynocephalus > Phrynocephalus guinanensis. The sequence continues at coordinate 38,668,281 of CM074735.1, read as the reverse complement.
GTGTCTTTTCTGATTTAGGAAACAAAGCATGACTAGAAAAGCTCAAGTTTAAAGTTTTAAAAAAGCATGATGCCATTTTTTTATAAAAACAAGTAAGATGAAATATTCTCAGCAATTACAGACCATTCTGGGATAAAACAGTAAAGCACCAAGTGAGTTTCCTTTGAAATTACTTTCTCCAACATGAAACGAAGACACAACGTAAGGTTTCCTAACCACTAGTGGGAAAAGAAAGGGAAGCAAACAATTCATTTTTCCCCAACCATTCCTTGTGTTGAATTGTTTGCTACTCTAAAATGAGATTAATATTAAGAAGGTCTAAACTAAAATAACTTGAGACATACTAAAATGTAGAGAGGTGGCAACATAACTTCTTAGGGGGTGATATAAAATGGTAGAGAGTTTATCTAAAGCATGGTATAATTGCAGATCAAACTCTCCCAAACAATTTCCCTCTTCTTTTCCATAACAAAAGCCCTCCACCCATGACAAAACTTCAAATCTACTCACATACTCCGTTCTCACAATATTTTAAAAATAAAACCCAATTCTAATTCTCATTCCTACTCATCATATTCATGTTGAAAAATAAAATTTCATTTTGGCTCCTGTTGCTACTTTGCATCTAGTTTTGCCATCTCCTGCACGTAGATGCCAATGCTCTCACTGTCAAAAAGGAGGAAGTATATGTTCTTCAAAGAAGAGGGGCTGGAGTCATCAAAATGGGAAGAAATAGCCTTAAGAGTCACCTGGGCGGCAGTCTGTTTTGGGAAGCAATTTCTAGACATAAGGGAGAGAGATCAGAGTTAAAGTACAAACATTAGCCTTAAACTCATGAGCTAAATGATATATCCAATACCCACTCTCTGCAGTGTGTCAGCGTTAGGCAGCCTTGTTATAAAAGTACTTCACTGGGTCCCTGCTTCCATATAACATTTTTAAGCTTAGCTGCATGTAAGATGTGACTGGCAGGAAGCAAGGAGAGGAAGCAGTGAATCCAAATAAAATATGAGGTATAGTATAATTAGAAATACTAGTCTCAAGGTGACAGGATATTAGCTTACTAAAGATACAGAAAGAATGTTGCAGGTCAGAAGTCAAGATGAGTGGCAGTTTGCTTATACTGTTTTGGAAACATAATGACAAAACAAAAATGTTGTGCTGAAGTTTAACAAATGGGGGTCATATAGCATATGCTATGAAGCTGCACAGGAGTAAAAAAAGAACTTCAAATTGACGGGGAGAAGTACTGTATCTTAATATTCTGCACAACGTACTTGTATTCCTAGACAGTCCTAAAGATTTCATCGCCAGTTAGCTAATTATCAGAAGAGCAGCTAATTGTTTTTCCCCCTTAAGCTCTTATTAATAATTTGGCTCTAGTACAAAATCTAGGAATGAAAGAATGGAATGACAGGAATTGTTTCCCCTGCTAAATTTTTAAGATCACACAGCTGAGATACTCAAATTCTGAAGGGATAAAGACATGCTGGTAATGCTTCAAGTGACTGTTATATGTATCGTAAAACAAATGCAAGTATTAGCTTTTTATGTACAAGATGTCAATAGATTCAATATGTTTCATTTTGTTTCCCTTTGTGTCTCCTCCCCACGCACATTTTTGTTTCGTTTAATATGAATTGTTTCCAAAAAATCCGTATGAAACAAAACATTAACGAAATGGTTTGTGTGTATGTGTGTGTGGGGGGGGGGCTGTAAAGTGGCAGAGGGGAAATTATTTATAAAAAAAAAACCCTGGGGATGTGGTCGGGAAAATATTCCCTTCCCTAGCGCTGATCAGATGATAGGCGAGGCTTGGAGGTGGAGACGTTTTTTAAAAAGCCCCAGGCTTTAAAAAAAAAACCTTCCCCCCCCGAAGCCCTGCCTGCCAGCTGATATGCGCTGGGGTGGGGAAAAGGTTTTTCCTTCCCAAGCCCCGCCTGCCATCTGATCGGCGCTAGGGTGGGGGTAAGAGCTTTTTCCCCCTCCACCCCAGCACCGATCAGCTGGCAGGCGGGGCTTGGGGACAGAAAAAAAGTTTTTTTTAAAAAGCCCTGGGCTTTTTAAAAAAAATTTCCCCTCCCCAAGAGAGATCAGAGTTAAAGTACAAACATTAGCCTTAAACTCATGAGCTAAATGATATATCCAATACCCACTCTGCAGTGTGTCAGCGTTAGGCAGCCTTGTTATAAAAGTACTTCACTGGGTCCCTGCTTCCATATAACATTTTTAAGCTTAGCTGCATGTAAGATGTGACTGGCAGGAAGCAAGGAGAGGAAGCAGTGAATCCAAATAAAATATGAGGTATAGTATAATTAGAAATACTAGTCTCAAGGTGACAGGATATTAGCTTACTAAAGATACAGAAAGAATGTTGCAGGTCAGAAGTCAAGATGAGTGGCAGTTTGCTTATACTGTTTTGGAAACATAATGACAAAACAAAAATGTTGTGCTGAAGTTTAACAAATGGGGGTCATATAGCATATGCTATGAAGCTGCACAGGAGTAAAAAAAGAACTTCAAATTGACGGGGAGAAGTACTGTATCTTAATATTCTGCACAACGTACTTGTATTCCTAGACAGTCCTAAAGATTTCATCGCCAGTTAGCTAATTATCAGAAGAGCAGCTAATTGTTTTTCCCCCTTAAGCTCTTATTAATAATTTGGCTCTAGTACAAAATCTAGGAATGAAAGAATGGAATGACAGGAATTGTTTCCCCTGCTAAATTTTTAAGATCACACAGCTGAGATACTCAAATTCTGAAGGGATAAAGACATGCTGGTAATGCTTCAAGTGACTGTTATATGTATCGTAAAACAAATGCAAGTATTAGCTTTTTATGTACAAGATGTCAATAGATTCATAGTTAAAGTCATGAATGTCTTGAATGGTAGGATTTAATATAAAAACACACACACATATATACCTGCCACTGGGGAAAGGCGGGAAAGCCACCGACTTCAGTTTCTTGTCTTCAGCAGCTGTTAAACAATTCTTTATGGTCTCCTCCAATTGTTCTTCACACTTGTCTGAACCCCACTGTGGGATGTGACAGTGAATGACAAACTTTGCTGCTAGGCCAGCGGACTGGCTGAGAGCAGCTGAAAGAAAAGGGGTGGGGGTAGGAAGGGCAAGAAAAAGAACATGAAAACATAGTTCCCAGTTAAGCACCTCACCTGTTGCTGGCCTTCCCAGTTTTAAAATAGAAAAGCCACTGAACAGAGGGGTTCTTGGTTTGGTCCACTACTTAAGAAATAACAACTTTGGAGAGGAGGACAAGGTAGGGATTACCACAGTAATGCCAGGAAATCTTTTTCTGCCTCTGCAGCCTCAAAGTGATAAGTGAAGCTCTTTGTCACACTTAGGGCCTTTTTACACGACCCCTAAGATCCGCTGGCCACTTAAATTCGGACCAGAGATCTTAGGGGTTCGTCGCTCTTCCTCTGTCCCCACCCCCCTCCGCACTACCTGGTTGCTGGCTGCGTGAGGGAGGGAGAAAAAGAGAAAGAAAAGCATGCCGCTCACCTCGTTCTGCCTCTCGTCTCTGTAAGGCCATCAAGTCCAACCCCCTCGTCTCTGTAAAAGTAGCTCTTAAAGGGGCGGGAGCCAAAAAGCAGCAAACAGAAGCGAGGAGAGCCCCGCACTCACTATCGTTGCACCGCATCAAAGATTTTTCACCTCCAAAGAGAAGGTACAAGAAAAGTGCGGTGGGTCGCGCTAAAGTGGGCGGGGTCGCACTTAATTGTCTGCAAACTCCGGAGCTGGTGGGGAAACATTTTTAAGCTCCGGAGCTTGCAGCCATTTGCAGCGGAGCTTAGGGGTCGTGTATAAACGCCCTTAGTGAAAGAGATCCCTGCATTTAACAAAATCATCATGGAGGAAGGGGCAATTTCAAGTTTCTCTACATTTTCCAAACCAAAAGAATTTCACTTATAATCCTTACAGTCTTCTGACATGCGGCAATTATCCTACAGTTCAGTCTCTTACATGTTTTCTCTGAAGTAAGTGACTGGAGGTCAATGAAACATACTCCCAAGAAAGTGTATATAGGATTACAGCCTTAGTGCCTTAGGTTTACATGAAATTGTTGGTATCTGATCATGTTCATTATTCCAAAAATCAGACAGTTTTGGTCATTTATATGTAAAGGCTTCATTTCTGGTGAGAAAAATAAAATTATTTTAAAAAATCCTGTCTTATCGGGAAACTGGAGGAATAGATATTTTCCACACCAATAGTGCAGGTAAGCTGTAATTTGTTACTCAAATAACTGAACACAAGTCCCATGGAATTCAGTAGAGTTTATTGTTAAGTAAACAGGTGTAGGATTGCACTTTTTATTTCCTAACAAAAATATATTCACTATAGTTATGATCAAACAATTCAGTATATCTTATTTGTGAGAAACAGTTTATCTTAAAGGCAGTAATCACAATGGAACACAGTGGAACTGACATCTGGAGAGATGTACAGTATATGATTGCTGACTAGGGAGGGGCACGAAACGAAAAAATTATGTTTCATTTTGTTTCCCTTTGTGTCTCCTCCCCACGCACATTTTTGTTTCGTTTAATATGAATTGTTTCCAAAAAATCCGTATGAAACAAAACATTAACGAAATGGTTTGTGTGTATGTGTGTGTGTGTGGGGGGGCTGTAAAGTGGCAGAGGGGAAATTATTTATAAAAAAAAACCCTGGGGATGTGGTCGGGAAAATATTCCCTTCCCTAGCGCTGATCAGATGATAGGCGAGGCTTGGAGGTGGAGACGTTTTTAAAAAGCCCCAGGCTTTAAAAAAAAAAAACCTTCCCCCCCCCCCCGAAGCCCTGCCTGCCAGCTGATATGCGCTGGGGTGGGGAAAAGGTTTTTCCTTCCCAAGCCCCGCCTGCCATCTGATCGGCGCTAGGGTGGGGGTAAGAGCTTTTCCCCCCTCCACCCCAGCACCGATCAGCTGGCAGGCGGGGCTTGGGGACAGAAAAAAAGTTTTTTTTAAAAAGCCCTGGGCTTTTTAAAAAAAATTTCCCCTCCCCAAGCCCTGATCAGCCCTGGGGTGGGGGAAAAACCTTTTTTCCACCCCTACCCTGATCAGCTGGTGCGGTAGGTTGGGGGAGGGGAAAAGATTTTTTTAAAAGCCCGGAGCTTTTTTAAAAAACAGTTTTCCCTCTCCCAAGTGCCTTACGATGGAACGGAATGGTTCATTTCAACAACAACAACATTTCATCTGTAACGAAGTGTCGTTTCGTTACACAACAACACGATGAAACAGCATTTCATTTTTCGTTTGTGCTTATCCCTATTGTTGACTGAGTTATTTCATGGGGAAAGCAAGATCTGGTGTGTAGCAAAAAACTACATCATCATCATATACATAGTCTTGCAACCGCTTACTGTATTTTTAATCTTTAAAATGTTTAGAGTATCAACAAAGGATGTAAAAAGCTGAATTTTTTTTTTTTGGGGGAAGAGGATTAAAGGATTGCTACAAGATATGGCGATAAAAAGAAGATAATACCTTCTGTCACTTCCAAAGGTCCTTGTGATTTTCGGAGTTCCTTTACTGTTTCTAAGAATTCTTTACCTCCAGCCTTTTCCAGTGCTTTACCTGAAAAATTATATAAAAGCAAAACATGTCTCTATTATAATGTTGGATGGAGCATTCACACAAGATTTTAAAGCCAAGGTCATGCAGCTATAGTTCTGAACCTAGTGCCCTAAGGTGAGGGATCCCTTTATAGCTGACAAAATGGAAATACCTCCTTCACAGAGGAAAGGTTTCCATTTAAAATATGAATACTGGTATACTACTGGATCTAAATAGAAAATGGAAAATGCTATCCGAAGACGGCCTTCTATATATGCTTACTAAAACCTAATATCAATTACTTTCAGTGGAATTACTCCCCAGTAAGGATGCATAGAGAGTCCAGCTTTCATCTGAATAGCAAACTGCAGTAATCAAATGTATATAATTCTTGGTCAGTTTGTATTCCTGTTTGGTTGACATTAGGTTCCCTTTTGGGAACCTTACTATTTAGACATGCTATTCAGATGTACTGTATAAATGTTACTGCCTTAAAAACAAAAGGAAGTCAAACAAAAACAAGTAGTAGACCTACCTACTTCTTCCTTGAGGTCTATTTCACCAGTAGTTGGGTGCACAATGCCTTCGACTTTCATAGAACCAATATGGCTAATGTCACTCTGTGTCAGAGACAGCTGAAAGGTGCAATACATCAAAATCTTTAAAAAGTCTTAACCCTTTTGGCTGAATCAGACTAAAGAACTATAACACCCGGAATATGGTTTCAAAAAGAAAACAGCCAGATGTCTTCAGGAATGGGATTCTAGAACTATGCTCATTTGCTCATGACAAATGCAATTGATTAACCTCCATGAACTTGTTTAACCCGGACATAAAATTCCTACTTGCAATTTTTAAAGCTATCTATTTTGATCTCTCTTAACATACAGTATGTTGTCTCATAACGCCTCTCTTGTTCCATTCTGAAGCTACTATGATTGCGTTTATAATAATACTACGTATTATTACAGCATAGTTTCTAAACCTTGGTCTGTTCCCTGTGAAGTTACAACCTGAAGAACCAGATAAAATAAAGGGACTAAAGGAAAGGAAAAGTATCCCTATACACCCTTTATAACTTCAAAAACATCCCAAATCATCCTAACCATCCTGACTTTTCTTTTCCTCTGCAAAACAAACAACTAGTTTGAAAAATAAGCCTCAATAATTTTCTATCCATTTTACACTAGGCAAATATGCACGCAAGTGGCCAGCCATGTACTGTACAATATACAAATAGAACTATATACAGTGGTACCACAACTTAAGAGCAGCTCGACTTAAGAGCAGAAAACTGTTGGCATTTTAACTGCCGCCTTACAAATTTTACATATGGTCTGCTCAACTTACAAATGTTTTTTTTTCATTTTTTTGATGTTTTTAAACTATGTTTTTCAATTTTTTAGATAGGTACCCCGACTTAAGAGTAGTTCAACTTAAGAGCATGCATTCGGAACAGATTAAATTCGTAAGTTGAGGTACCACTGTATACTAAAGGTGAACCATGACTACACCAGAGTTACACAAGAGTAATGAGTTACATTATGATACTGAAAGCTTTATTTTCAGTCTGTTTTCAAACAGTTCCCAAAACCAAGTTTGCCATTTTAGTTTATAATAGTATATTGTTGATAAATTCTGTAAGGTGTCAACAGTGCTTATGACTAATGTGTTAAAAAGTAAAAAAATTTTTTTTGGGTGGGAGAGGGTTACCAAGAGTACAACTATGATCTTTTTGGAAAACAGCAGGTAGTTTCTCTATTATATATATTCTTAATGCATTTTATTTATTACTTTCAGGGTAAACACGTTTTGAGCATGGAATATTTTCAGATTTTAGATTTTTTTCTTGATTTTCACAAGAAACTAAAAGTAGTGGGGAAGTAATGCTTACTATGGCTACTTACTAACTGCATGTGTAAGAGAGATCTGGGCTTTTTGTAATAATGTGCACAACAAACTGCTTTTTAAAAACAACTTTTCAAACTCTGGCTATCAATCATGAAACTAAAACCTCTTTGTAACTGAAGCACATACAAATTTAAAACTTTTTTTGCTCACTAACCATGGAAAATCATCTTCATATCAGACTACCAAAGCAGGAAGTGGACAAATCTTACTTCCTTTTTTAAGCTGCCAAGTTGCTATCAGATTGCTAGGAGTTTACTTTCAAACTAGGAGTACAAGAAGCTCACTTTCCAAAGAAAGCCTTTAAATATATGATGACCACATTCTCTCTCTCTTCCACTCAGGAACCCTGTCTGATTCATTCTACAAAGTGAATAAGATGATAGCAGAATTAACTCTTTATTGTATATCAGCCAACATAAAAGTGCTTTTGAACGTTACCAGTGTTGTGTCTAAAAACAGACACCCATGCCAAATTAACTGTTTTGATGACCAAGAAGACAGAAGTAGGTATTTAGCATTAATTAATTTTAAAGGTTATATGAGTACTGTATGTTACTTTCAAGCAAAATGTGATGTCCTAAAAGATATACTGCACATGAAAATGAAAGTAAGAAACTGTGCCACTAAATGATTAATGTATACAGTACTTTGGTCTTTGACAGGTGAAGTGGTATTAAGGCACATACAGAGAAAAAAAAGGATAGATAGCTCAATAGATATGGGTGTTGTTGTTTTTCTTATTTAGTAAAATGTAGCTTGACTCTTCATAAGGGTCAGTGACATGAGAAAAAATTCCCCATTTTAAGCCAATCAGAATTTAGAGAGACAAAACAGGTAGTGATATGCAGACAATGATCAAAAGAAACAACTGCTATGTAAGATAAAATTATTTCCTAACATCTGATGAAATCTTGACTTCCCTTGCAATTTTCTTTACAAGAAAGAGGCAGAGAGCATCTTCTCCTGGACAAAAGTGTACAGTTTGTGTTGTGTTGTTTTTGTTTTTAAACCTTTCTGATCTTGAGTTTAGTACCTTCTGTCCTGGAACAAGACTCTTGGAAGAAAGTATGGTAAACCCATCTCCTGGTCCATCATCAGTTGCTGAATTTGATGCTCCTTCTTTTTCATTCTCCTTCTGTTTGTTCTATTTCAGTATTAAAAGATTAAAATATTAATATTAATTTCCTTGATGATAAAATGCATACAGGACCCGCGTATCCACTGATTCATTATCCACTGATTCAGTTATCCACGGTTGGCAGAGGGAAAAAAATTAAATAATTCAGCGGCCACAAAGTAAGCTATTGTCACAAACAGCAGCTGTAAAGCAAGCTATTGTCACAAACAGCAGCCATAAAGCAAGCTACTGTCTCAAAACAACAGTCATAAAGCAAGCTACTGTCAGGAAACAGCAGTTTGGAGGTGGGTGGGCAGGCGTTCTCTCTTATCCACAGTTTTCATTATCCACAGGAAGGCCTGGAACCAATCCCCAGTGGATACCGGGGTCCTACTGTATCTTGTCAGTTCTGTAAAACAAATGGTGCTTTATACAACATAGCAACATGTAACCTTCCAGGGAGGCTACATTCAAAGGCAGTTCGTTGTTTTTTTAAAAAGATGATAGATTATCAGGTATAAGCTGTCATATCATTTTTACATCAGGAAGATTTTTTTGTGTTAAAGAGGCCTTTTTGAAATCCAATGAAGATCTATCTTGTCTCCCAACTTATTCAGTATCTATATGAGACATGTCTACTAGGGTGATTTCATCTGGGGATTTAGAGCACTGGTGCTATTAGTACGCAGTCCTCCACTTTCCATCTAAATCAGGAAAGGATGTGCAGGTATTAAACCAGTGTCTGAAGGTACTGGTGAACTGGTGAATCTGCTAAGACGAAGGTGTATACAAGATAGAATAGCACCCCTCTGACAGAAGGTATATAGCTTGGGAGAATTCATCCAGTCAAAGTTGTCACTAGAGGAACTGGCTTTACTTCCAAGGAAGGTTTATGGCTAATTATAGCCAATTAGCCACTTATACCTGCTCATGGACCAAGACAACCTGGTGATGATGGCCCCATGTGGTGATAACTTCCTAATCAAACCTTTGCTCTATATACACTTTTCCTTAAAGATGGTTCATACTGTTGCTGATACAGAATACTTCTGCACTGTGTGTTGACAGCAGTAGCAAGATATGACCAAGTCACACTAATTTTGAGGTTTCTGCTCTGGGAGCTGGGCCAAGTTCAAAGTATTACCATACAGTGCTCTAAACTACATAACACTTGAATAAGGACTATATCCCCAGTACTGACCAATGCAGTATTTAAGACAGGCCATGAAGGGGGTCTACTTATTGTGCTTTTGAGTAGAGTTCTTGGCAGAGTTCTTTTTTCACCTGACAGCCAAACTATGGAGAGTGCTTCCATAGAGAATCACTCGCTTCCCACGTTAGTATCATATAGGTATCAGAATGAGAGACCAAATCTCGGGATGTAGAAAAATTTAAATCTTTATTCTGATTTAAAAATGGTCAGTGTATTTTGGAACAAAGCTTTCTTCAGGGGGCAGATTTTAGAATTGAAACTTGGTAAGCTCATTTGATCGGTATCAGCTCCAAATACTACATAGTTACAGAAAGAGCAATATGTATTCATATGGATTTTAATAATAAGTTTTACAGATTGTTAGCCGGAGCTGTTTTCAAAGCATAGCAAGTCAAGTTCAATAAATAATACAGTAAATATGTTGATTTTCAAACAGAATCTTTTAAACTGAATTATAAGATGTGTTTTGTAGTACTAAATGCTTTTTTATATGTGGCAGCAGAACTGTGTGTGGCTTGGGGTCTGAATGGAGAGGGTCTCAGCCTCACCCCAAAATTCAAGGGTAAGCTCTTCCAACCAATCAGACTACAAATAACCAGGATCAGGAATGTGTGGTTTTTAACCTAATTTCATGTGGTGCAGCATTCAGGGAAAATGAAAAGGTGGCAGGGCGGAAACAACTCTACATGTCTGGAAAACTTGCCCAGTTCCAGCTTTAATTATAATTCATGTGGGCTATGGTTCATAGGAAATTTTCATGCTCCCATATTATATGTCATAATTTTGTAACTGCAATTTGTCTTTTAAATTAGTTCTTGGAGGGCTGACTTTTCTACTGAATTACCTTGCAAAGGAAGAGATTTATTTATTTATTTAGCTTATATACCGCCCGTCTTCCCGTAGGAACTCCGGGCGGTTTACAACAATACAAATGGAACATATAGGCAAATCAAACACAATACACAACAACAGTTAAACAAAGAAACTACTCAAACTGATAATATAAAAACAGCGGGCAGATGGCTTGGGGGGGGGGAGATCTCTCTTCCGCTAATATCCATGATGAACCTAATAAAAAATCTCATCAAGAATGACACCAGACACTCATCAAGGACAGTCTCTTTTCATAGGTAGAGTTGAGTGACCTGAGTTCTTACCTTTTTGGGGGTTCGGGCCTTGGCAGCCTTTGCTTTCTTTCCCGTCTTCTTGGTCCCCAAAGATTTCCTCCCTCTCTTCTCTGGAGAAGGTGAAAGGATAGTATCAGATTTGCTTTTGGTGCCTCGTTTTTTGGCAAGAAGTTCTGGGTGAATTCTGGGCAGGACACCTCCACTTGCAATGGTCACTCCTTTTAGCAACTGCAGAAAGAGGCATGCACAGATGTTTACTCATTCACTCTGATTAGATACAAGAGAGCTAACCTTTATGTATGCTGCCCAAAAGTTTTTAGAGAGTTAGATAATTAAAATAAAATACAGTATGACCCCCTTATCCACTGATTAACTAACCACGGATTCAGTTATCCACAGTTGGTGATCAGTAGGGGATGACAAGGTGGTGGTGGGGGTTGGGGAAATTAAAAATAAAACTTACTGCCGCCAATGCCTGCTGCTGCGACCGCCACGGACCAGCCAGGCACTCTCTGGAGGGGTGAGGTGGGGACTTTGAATTTCCCGGTCAGGTCCCAATTTGCCACCCGTCACCTGAGAGGGAAATTCAAAGTTTCCACCTCACCCCTCCGAAAAGTGCCAGGCCGGTGGTGTTTTTTCCTTCCTACCACCGGGCCAGGCACTCTCTGGAGGGGTGAGGTAAGCACTCTGAATTTCCCACTCAGGTCCCGGGTGGCAGATTTTTAATTTTCTCCCCTCCTTTTCTTTCTTTTTCTCCTAGCTGCAGCTGAGCGGCAAGAAGAAAGGGAAAAAAACTTTATTCCCTCCTTGCCATTTGGGGGGTGTCGGGGGCAAAAGCTTTCACCCTGGCAACCCAACATCCCTTCCACCACCATTATCTTTGGACAAGAGTGTTTGCTTTTATCCGCGGATTTCACTATCCACGTGGGATTCCGGAACCAATCCCACGCGGATATGGCAGTTGTACTGTATAAAGTTGTGTTCTTATTTATTCATCTATTGTGTGTTTATTCTTACACTATGTATGGATTTATATTTAGAGAAATAATTTTAATGGCGTTTAAAGTAAAATTTAAAAAAGATGTGAACTAGGGCTTTTGTCTTCCAAAAGAGAAACATGGATACCTTGACAAAAGAACAAACACTTGACAATCAGTTCCACTGAATTCAGTACAACTTATTCCCAGGTAGTATATCAGAACAGGATTGCAGCCTATGTGGTTGTAATTTGTGACCAATTAATGGTATAGCTAAGAGTACTTCCCATTTAGGGGTGTGGGTACGCATGAGAATTTTCATATATGTTTTGAATAGTTGTAGAAGGGGTAGTCATATTAGTCTGTGTCAGCATTATAGATGAAAACAAAATAAAAGTAAAAAAAGAAAAGCCCCAAGAAAATTATATGATGGCACCTTGAAGACTAGCATCAGCCGCCCAGAGTTCCCTTGGGAAGATGGGCGGGGTATAAATTTAATAATAAATAAATAAAATAAATAAATATATATTTTTATGTGAGCTTTCAGTGCACTTTTGCATAATTTGTCTAACTCATGCCCATTTGTATTTTCTGGCATTCCAGAAGCCATAAAGAACCCTTAAAACTGCTCAAAAAAGCATAGGCAAGGCAACAGAGAATCAATCTACAGCAGGACCACCATATCTGAGGAGGACTGGTTACGGGACCTCCATGGATAGCGAAATCCACAGATAAGAGAAACACTCTTATCCAAGGATAATAGTGGCAATAGGGGTGTTGGAGGAAAAGCTTTTGCCCCCAGCACCTCTCAAATGCTCATCAGCAGTGGCGGCGGCAAGGAGCTGGAAAAGAAAACTTACCAATAAGTGCTGCGATAGCGGTGCGGAGGGCTCGGCATCGGTAAGATTTATTTTTATTTTTTACCCCTTCTAGACACCAGGCTCGGGCCTCCCCTGCACCTGAACTGAATCAGCGGTTAGTGAATCAGCGGCTGCGGGGGTCATACTGTACTCCAAAAGTAAACAACAGTACATGAAAAAAGTGGTATCAACAGTATGGTGTCACAACCCCCCCCCCCCCAATAAAACGGGCTCTGTGAACCCAGGAAACACCACAGGGAAAAAAAATATAAGGAAGCAGCCAGTCAGTCACTGGCTACCTGGCACATAAGACACCTACTCACCAAAGGAATCAATAAAACAATACAAAAAACAAAAGAACTATGTTTCAATTGGTGCCCATCTAACAATAATCACTAACATGTATAAGTGGCATTCCGGAACAGGCACAAAGTTCCATCCTCCTGCCACCACCGCTGAAAGAAACAAAACACTGTAGCCCCTCCGAAATCAACCACGCTATACGTTGTCAACAGACTAAGTAAACATAAGTAAACCAAGTAATGATTTTAAAAAATCAAACAGGCAAAGTACTAATGATATGTCATTCGTTCCCCCCCCCTTTAAGCTTTCAGGATTCTTCATTCTGGCAGTTTGACCTGCCAGATTCACACCTAGATTGTGCTCAGCTGGAGAAAGGCAGGGCTGAGAAACTTCATGGTTTCGGACAGGCTGAGCTTCACGAGTGTCCTGTTAGAAAAAGAAACTGTGCCAGTGCATTTTTAGAGTTCTGGTAGGTGGAACTTCCAGTATGGAGAATTCTGGCATATGCCTAGAAAGTAACTGCCTCCATAAAAAGCAAAAGCAAAAGCAAAGTGTTCTGCTTATATACCGCCCCATACCACTTTAAGTAGTCTCTGGGCGGTTTACAATTTTAATTACAGTGTGCAGGCTACACATTGCCCCCCCAGCAAGCTGGGTACTCATTTTACCGACCTCGGAAGGATGGAAGGCTGAGTGAACCTTGAGCCTGCTACCTGGGATTGAACCCCAGGTCGTGAGCACAGTTTTACCTGCAGTACAGGCATTTAACCACTGCACCACGAGGATTTTTTTAAAAAAAAAAGTACATCCAGTTCCATGCCCTGAAAAGCAAGCAAATACAGGCAAAAGAATACAATCCACACTCTCTCTAAAGTACAACTATATGGGGAGATTTCTTTTCCCTCTACTATTTGATACCTTCTCTTTTATTTGAGTCCTGCAGACAGTAACAAAAAATCCAAGAAAGCAAATGGGAAATGGATAAAGGAGAAAATTGGCAGTGACACCAGGGAATGAAAAATAGAAAACAACCCAAAAAGTACTCACAATGGGGCATAATGGCATAGTATCTTTATTAATTACTTGAAGGAATAGAGAAGAGACTGACTAAATTTGCAGATGATATCAAATTCGGAATGGCTGCTAATTCTCTAGAGCAGTGGTTCTCAACCTGTGGGTCCCCAGATGTTCCTGGACTGCAACTCCCAGAAACTCCTTCCAGCACAGCGAGTGGTGGAGGCTTCTGGGAGTTGCAGTCCAGGAACATCTGGGGACCCACAGGTTGAGAACCACTGCTCTAGAGGACAGGATAATAATTCAAAATGGCCTTGACAGATTACAGTGCTGGGCCAAAGCTAACAGAATGAGTTTCAACAAAGAGAAATGTAGGGTCCTGCATCTGGGCAGGAAAAAAATGAATTACATAGAAATAGGATGGGAGACACCTGGCTGGAGAATAGTACATGTGAAAGGGATCTGGGAATCTGGGTGGATCACAAATTGAACAGGAATCAGCTGTGTGATGCAGTGGCCAAGAAAGCCAATGCGATTCTTGGTTGGGTCAACAGAACCATAGTGTCTAGAGTTCCGCTTCGGAAGATTGCGTGGTATATAAATGTAAATAAATAAATAAATAAATAAATAAATAAATAAATAAATAAATAAACCAGTGGTTCTCAACCTGTGGGTCCCCAGATGTTCTTGGACTGCAACTCCAAGAAGCCTCCACTACTTGCTGTGCTGGAAAGGGTTTCTGGGAGTTGCAGTCCAGGAACATCTGGGGACCCACAGGTTGAGAGCCACTGGTCTAGATCAAGGGAAGTGATAGTACCACTCTATTCTACTCTGGTCAGACCCCACCTAGAGCACTGTGTCCAGTTCTGCACTCCTCCATTTAAAAAGGATGTTGACAACCTCAAACGGGTCCAGACGAGGGGGACCAGGATAGTTAAAGGTCTGGAAGAAATGTCTTACGAGGAGTGGCTTAGGGAGGTGGGAATGTTTAGCCTTACAAAAAGAAGGTTGTGAGGGGATAAGATAGCTATGTTTAAATATTTGAAAGGATGTCATACTGAAGAGCGGACAGGTTTGTTTTCCATGGCTTCAGAGACTAGAAATTGGAGCAATGGTTTCAAACTACAGGAAAAGAGATTCCATTTGAACAATAGGAAGAATTTCCTGACGGTTAGAGCTGTCTGGCAGTGGAATATGTTGCCATGGAGGGTGGTGGAGTCTGCTGCTTTGCAGGGTTTTACACAGAGGCTGAATGGCCATCTGTCGGGAACACTGTGATGGGGGTTCCTGCATGGTAGGGGGTTGGACTGGATGGCCCTTGAGGTCTCTTCCAACTCTAGGCAGCAACAAAAATAATCTCCAGAGAAATGAAGGGGATAAAATCCCTACCACCACCTGAAATTGAGAAAAAAAGGCAAAAAAGTTCCTTTCTTTTTTAAAATTTTCGTTTGAAGGATCAAAGATGGAGGCACTATTAGGGAGGCATTCATACAAGATGGAGGGCATCAGGAACTAAGCACAGAGTACATCCACTCCTCTCACTTAACCTACCTGTTTAATGACTGCTCAGAACTAGCAGCAGCAGTGGCCAAAACCGCCACTGCCACCTAATGGCTGCTTTGGGAAGGGTCTGCTGTTCCAACTCACAGGGCCTGGACCAAAGAGTCCAGACTGCTTCTGCTTGCCTGTACCTGCCTTGTTGAGGAGCTCAGAGGGGAGGAAGAAGAGCCACAGAGCCCCCTGGTCACTTGCCTTCCTCCTCCTCCTCCTCTGCAGCTTACCGGTGGTCAGCCACCTCCATCTGTATTTTCCCCTCCTTTTTGTTCTGCTTCTCCCGTGGCCTCTGGGAGAGCCTCCTCACTCTGGCCTGCCTGCAAGGAGGGCAGCTTCAAGAAACTGCAAGACATCCGCCCTTAAGCCCCTCACTGAACAACCAAGTCCCTTAATGACCTAGTCATAAGAACAGAACTCTCTTGGAACTCCATTGTGGTGCCTGTAATCACACAAGGAAGGGCTGAAGCCAGGAGCACTCCTTTTCCAAATTCAAAATCCCCCCCTTGCTTACTACCCTCACAAGACTACTGGATGAGATAATTATCATGCAATTTGAGATACAAACAGCGCTGAAAAGTTGTATCAAGAAGGGAATGTGAAAGAAACAAAACTTTGATCTCTCTTTTGTAAACAAGATCATTTGTTTTAAAGGCTCTCTTTTGACCAAGGCAATGCTAAAACAGCCTCTTTCACATTTTTCCCTTTAAACATGAAAAGTCCATGCCTATTTCCCATCCTGAAAATGGGTGGAAAATTAATTAATGCTGAATGCTATTATATTAATTAATTTATTACAAAAATTCATTACATTAATGCTAATAAAAATATTTATATTCTGAATTAGAGATAGGCACGAAACACCAAAATGGCGTTTCATTTTGTTATCTGTTTTCTTCCCTCCTGGTTCATTTTGTTAAATATGAAACGATTTTTTTTAAAAAAATTCATTTCGTATTTTGTTTGCTTTTTAAAAATTATTTTTAAAAGTCCCCGTTGCGGGGCTTTTTTTATTTTTACAGCTGAGAAGCGCTAGTACCTTGGAGGTTTTTTTCCATCCCCCCCCGACCTGCGGGCCAGAGGGATGTTTTATTTTATTTTATTAATTCTGCTGGGCCGGCACCATTTATTTTAATTTTTAAAAAACTTTTATAGCACCGACCACGCAGCCCCATGGGCCAGGTTGGTGCTTTTTTATTTTATTTTTTAGTTTTTATTTTACAACACCGACCATGTGGCTCCCGGGCCAGGTCGGTGCTTTTTTTTTTTTTTTTTTTGAATTAAAGTCCGTGGATGCCGGCTCCCCCCCCCCCCCACACACACACACCTCAGCTGTAGGGTGGGCTTTTCCCCACCCTGGCTGCTGGAGTTCCAGGCGAGGAGGCCTGTGCTACAGGACAAGGTAAGTGACACCGGGGAACGAAAAACAAAACGGAACGAAACGGAAGTTATCGTTTCGCTTTGATGGGTTCCTTTGTTATTCTTTTTGTTCCCTAACAAAACGAATAACAAAGCAAATTAAAAATTCCTTTCGTGCCCATCTCTATTCTGAATATTTGCCTAGAAAAATATTGTAGGTTTGATTGATAAAGAGGTTACTTGATGCCTGATTTACTGTACGAACCACACTACTTAGTGATTATAGCTCAATTTCTTTCCCTTCCAGTTTCTGATTATGTTAAGTGCCAGCTAACTGCAAGTAACACTATCTGGCAAACTGAGACAAAATCAAAGAAAAAGAGAGATAAATAAATAAATAATGCATATTGGGGGGGAATCTTTACTTTTTAATGGTTAGTAATATTTGATCGTGGGGTTTTCAGCACTTTGTTTCTAAGGAAATTTACCGTATTTTTTTGCTCTATAAGACACACTTCCCCATTTAAAAAAGGGGAAATGTCTATGTGTCTTATAGAGCGAATACAGTAGTCCCCGCTACATATATATCACACATTTTCATTTAGGGAGAAGTTACCTGCAGAGAGCCTGTCCTGTCCCCTGCTGTAACCTGGATTCCACTGTTCTAATTACCTTGTTTGCAAAGAGGCTTCCACGGAGCCTCTCCCCTCCCCTGCTGCAGCTTGGATTCCCCAGTCCCAATCACCTCATTTGCAAAGAGGCTTCCGTGGAGCCTCTCCCGTCCCCTGCTGCAGCTGGGATTCCGCAGTTCCAATCACCTCATTTGCAAAGAGGTCTCCTCCACGGAGCCTCTGCCCTCCCTTTCTGCAGGCGAGATGTCAGTCCCAATCACCGTGTTTGAAACCCTCCTTTTGCAGCCTGGATTCCACAACCCCAATCACCTTGTTTACAACCTTCCGCTTTTGCAGCCTGGATTACACAGTCCCAATCACCTCATTTGCAACCCTTCCCGTTTGCAGCTTCGATTCCCCAGTCCCAATCACCTTCTTTGCAAAGTGGCTACCAGGGAGCATCGCACATCACCTACTGCAGCTGGGATTCCAGTCCCAATCACCTCCTTTGCAAAAAGGCTTCCTCCAGGAACTGTCTCCCCACCCCTTCCCTTCTGCAGCCAAGATTCACCAGTCAAAAGAAATCTCAAAAATAATCACGGAGCCTCTGCCCTCCCCTTTTGCAGCCAGGATTCCCCGCCATGAAACCTTAGGCTAATTTTTTTCTTGTTTTCCTCTTCTAAAAACTAGGTGCGTCTTATGGTCAGGTGCGTCTTATAGAGTGAAAAATACGATAATTAAATCACCCCTGTCCTGGGCTACAGATGGAAGGAAATAACAAAGACATAATCAGAAAATCACTTGAAAAAATGCTTACCTGATTCAGCTCCTCATCATTAGCAACTGCCAGAAGGATATGTCTTGGGGCAATTCTTCCCTTTTTGTTATCCCTTGCAGCATTCCCAGCTAATTCCAATATTTCTGCTACAAATACATTGAGATACATTCAGTTAGAAAAAATGCAATATAAGCAATTTTTAGTGCAGGAGCTTCCTTATGAATTCTCTTAGCTGACTTCCAGATTTGAACAGCAATGTTACCGTTATTTTTGCCACTAACAAAGATAATCTTGCAACACTGGGTGTGTGTGTGAGACTATCATTCTAATCTATGCAAATGTATAGACACAACTCATTTGATTTCATTTAACATGCACAAATTGCCAATTAGATTCTAGCCAAGGTTGTCTTAGTTAACTAAGATATCTTTAGTGTCTGTTTGGTGATGATAATTGCCATACTTGATTACAGGAGGAAATTCCTCCAAATAACCATGATTAACTTGTGGAATGGGGGATTGTTCACCTTCCAATGTTGACACAAGCATATGTTTTAAAGAATGTTGGTAACTAAAATCAGGCAAAGCGAATACGAATGTTTTCAAAATAAAGGACTGTTTTTAAAACTGCATAGTATGACCTTTTAATATAAGAAATCTCTGATTTTTGAAAAATATGTATTAAGATCAAAAGCAAGAAATAAAGCACTTTATGGAAGGAAAGGAAAGGAATTAAATTACAGTATTTTTCTGTGTACAAGACTGTTTTTGCCTAAAATTGTTAGACCAAAAATTGAGGATTATCTTATACATGGATGTCAGCTGAGGAGAGAACCGCACAGTTGTGAAACTGTATTTGGGCTTGGAAAAGTGAGGACAGTCTTATACATGACAGCATCTGATACATGCAAAAATACGGTACATCTTTCTTAGTAGTGATTTAAATCAAATTCACCATGCTGAATGTGTGTATAATTTACACATATGACCTTGCGTGTGCTGGAAAAGCCAGATATAGCCTTTATAAATCACACCGACTTTCCCTGTGTTGTTTTTTTTTTATAGATTATTTATATCCTGCCTTTCAAAGGGTCATATTTGTGACTGCTGCATGTGCAAATGAACCAGTTTGTTGGCTTGACCTTCAGGTCTTGGACTTGACAGCGGTGCTGGTGACTGGGTTTGGGGTCCAAATGTTCATTTAGTGAATGGAATGAAAAACTTAAGTGGTCCCTGAATTTAGTTATGTAGCATCCAAAGCAGCATATGCTGCCTCAAAACAGTCACAATTCCTACAACAAAGCATACCAGTAAGATCTCCACTAGGCATGAGCACTACTCCAATCCAGGCAGGAGTCCAGCTCACCCTTCCCTGCCTTCTCAGACAACCAAGTACTCAGACAAGAAGGTGGGACAGGAAGTCTCCCCGCAAAGCCGATGAGTGGTCGGCTATCTGGGGAAAAGGTGGAAAGGCTAGCACCACTGCTGAAGGACCCTGGCAGTGCACAAAGTCCAATGAGTGCCCCCCCCCCCGGTGTGTGTGACCAACAAATTTATTTGTAACCACTGCACAGTCTTGTTTCTGGAGCTGCTGTAAAATCACTTACCCTCACCATTTCAATTTAAAAAAACATTCTTACCTGCTAGGTATTCTATGACAGCTGCCATATAGACAGGAGCTCCCACTCCTATCCGGTATTTGTATGTTCCCTTCTTCAAGTACCGCATCATTCTCCCCACTGGAAAAATAACACCTGCTCTGCTGGAGCGTGACATTTTGGACATTTTCTTCTTTCCACCCCTGGCCGACATCTTGTGGCTCTGTGTTCTTCAGTCTGCTGGTAAATTCTTATTTGCTTGCTCCAATACAAAACTACAAAGGGTGAAGACAGGTATTGTTACATAAGAACATAAGAAGAGCCATGCTGGATCAGGCCAAAGGCCCATCTAGTCCAGCTTCCTGTATCTCACAGCGGCTCCACCAGATGCGTTTGGGAGCGCATGAGACTAGTTATCTGTCTCCTGATACCACTCCCCTGCATCTGGCCCTTGAAGTACCCTGGTTTTAAGCCTGGAGATTACACATCTCCATCATGGTTTGTAACCTGTGATGGACTTTTCCTCCAGGAATCTGTCATAAGAACATAAGAACATAAGAAGAGCCATGCTGGATCAGGCCAAAGGCCCATCTAGTCCAGCTTCCTGTATCTCACAGCGGCCCCACCAGATGCGTTTGGGAGCGCATGAGACTAGATATCTGTCTCCTGATACCACTCCCCTGCATCTGGCCCTTGAAGTACCCTGGTTTAAAGCCTAGAGATTACACATCTCCATCATGGTTTGTAACCCGTGATGGACTTTTCCTCTAGGAATCTGTCCAATCCCCTTTTGAAGGCATCCAGGCCAGATGCCATCACCACATCCTGTGGCAGGGAGTTCCATAGACTTACAACACGCTGGGTGAAAAAATATTTTCTTTTGTCAGTTCTTACTCTCCCAGCACTCAATTTGAGTGTATGTCCCCTAGTTCTGGTATTTTGAGAGAGGGAGAAGAGCTTCCCTCTATCCACTTTACTCATACCCTGCATTATTTTGTATGTCTCAATCATATCCCCCCTCAAGCGCCTTTTTTCCAGACTAAAGAGGCCCAATTGTTTTAGCCTTTCTTCATAAGGGAGGTGCCCCAGCCCAGTAATCATTTTAGTCGCTCTCTTCTGCACCTTTTCCAGTTCCACTATGTCTTTCTTGAGATGCGGTGACCAGAATTGTACACAATACTCCAGGTGGGGCCTTACTATTGTTTTATATAACGGCATTATAATGTTGGCTGTTTTATTTTCAATCCCCTTTTTGATAATCCCTAGCATGGAATTGGCCTTCTTCACTGCTGCCACACATTGGGGAGACACCTTCATGGAGCTGTCCACCAACACACCAAGATCTCTTTCCTGATCCGTCACGGATAACTCAGAGCCCATGAGTTGATAGATGAAGTTTGGATTTTTTGCCCCAATATGCATTACTTTACATTTGGTTACATTAAAACGCATTTGCCATTTCTCAGCCCACTCCCCCAGTTTGGAGAGATCCTTCTGGAGCTCTTCACAATCTTCTCTGGTTTTTACCACATGGAAAAGTTTTGTGTCATCTGCAAACTTGGCCACCTCACTGTTTATCCCTGTCTCCAGGTCATTTATGAACAGATTGAAAAGCACCGGTCCCAGGACCGAGCCCTGGGGCACACCGCTTTTCACTTCTCTCCATTGTGAAAATTTCCCATTGACACCTACTCTTTGTTTCCGGGATCTCAACCAGTTCTCAATCCATAAGAGGACCTGCCCTCTTATCCCCTGACTATGCAATTTTCTCAGCAGCCTTTGGTGAGGGACTGTGTCAAAAGCCTTTTGAAAATCCAGATAGACTATATCCACCGGTTCACCCAAATCCACGTGCCTGTTGACCTTTTCAAAAAATTCTAAAAGGTTTGTAAGACAAGATTTACCCTTACAGAAGCCATGCTGATTTTCTCTCAGCAAGGTTTGTTCTTTTATGTGTTTTAAGATTTTCTCTTGGATGAGGCCTTCCACCATCTTCCCTGGGACAGATGTAAGGCTAACCGGCCTGTAGTTTCCTGGGTCCCCCCTCCTTCCTTTTTTAAAAATTGGTGTGACATCTGCTATCCTCCAGTCCTCCGGCACTGTGGCCGTTTTAAGAGACAAGTTGCATATAACCGTTAAGAGATCTGCAATTTCATTTCTCAGTTCCCTAATAACCCTTGGGTGGATGCCATCTGGGCCCGGTGACTTGTTAATCCTCAATTTATCAATTAGTCCTAAAACATCCTCTCTTTTAACCTGTATTTGATTTAATTCTTTAGTCAAGAGGGGCGGCTCAGGCAGCGGAATCCGCTCAAGGTCCTCTGTTGTGAAGACAGACGCAAAGAACTCGTTCAATTTCTCTGCAATGTCCAAGTCCTCCTTAACCTCCCCTTTTCCTCCCTCACCATCCAGAGGCCCAATTGGTTCTCTGGCAGGTTTTCTACTTCTAACATATTTAAAGAAGCTTTTATTATTACCCTTTATATTGCTAGCCATGCGTTCCTCAAAGTCTTTCTTTGCCTCCCTTATCATCTTTTTACATTTCTTTTGCCAGAGTTTGTGTTCCTTTTTATTTTCCTCATTTGGGGAGGATTTCCATTTACAGAAGGACCTCTCCTTGTGCTTTAGAGCCTCTCTAACTCCACTCGTTAACCATGCCGGTGTCCTCTTGGACTTAAATGAGCTCTTCTTTCTTTGTGGTATGCACTTGTGCTGGGCCTCTATTATTGTTGTTTTAAACAGGCTCCATGCACACTGAAGAGATTGGATTCTTCTAACCCTCCCCTTCAGTTTCTCTCTAACTAGTTTCCTCATCTGAGGGAAGTTTGCCCTTCGAAAATCAAGGATTTTTATGTCTGATTTGGTTGACACTCTTCCTCCGACATGCATGGCAAAGGAAATTGCAGCATGGTCACTGTTCCCCAGAGGCTCAGTGACATTCACATCCCTGACCAGGTCCTGAGTATCGCACAGTATTAGATCCAGAGTTGCCTGTTCTCGGGTGGGCTCCATGACAAGTTGCTCTAAGGATGTATTCTGTTGTAACAGAATAGAAGTTATAGATGAAGAAGTCAAGTCAAAATGTAAATTGTCTAATAAACAATAAAGTGATACACGCTAGGCATGGGTGGATGACTGAAACATAAACAAGAGCACATAAATTCCCACTGCAACCCTTTGCTGTAGATCTCAGTTATATAAGTTCATTTTCCTTCTAACAGTCAAATAATCACTGAAAGGAATGTTATATTCTCTAAGACAGTTAAAAGGGACAACCTTCTTTTCTTTTTCAACATTTGATATGAAGGGGTGAGTAAATTGTGTCTATCTGCTGCCTACCTACTAAAAGTAGTCATTTTCTTCCGAATCACTGTTTCCAGTTGACGTTTCATCTAGTCATAAAATTAATCTAGTCATAAAAACCACTAGTTCCCCAAAACATTAGACTGTACTTATTTAATCAAGTCAATGGTTCAGGAGCTGTAGTCAAGACTGTCTGGACCCCACGTTTGGGAAACTGCATAAAAGCAGACCAGTTTTTTTTTATCCCTGCCATTCAAGTATAACCCCCAAACCCCAAACATCGTTCCTTGGTCTTTACCAATAATCTGACCACAATTTTTCTCTGAAAAGGAAGTGAATTTGACTAGGTGCCTAGCACACATATGTTGAAGACAAGGTCTTTTGGAAACTGTTTCTTCACAAGGTTGCCATAAGTTGGAGACAACTTACAGGCATGTAACAACTGTAGCAGACATCTACTGGAACAGCCCATTACTAAATGTGTCTGTATGATACCTGTTTTAGTAGAAGACTGGAGCTGGTGCCTGAAGTCTTCCAACTAAATGGTGTCTGTAGGTGCCCTATTTTTTGCTGAATTGCAGCAGCAGAGAATGAGACTGGCAAAAGCAATGACGTTGCACAGGTGGCTATTGGCCCACTCCCCCATTTTCTCTTATTTCCCGAACAGATAGAGAACATTTGGGGATTGCATTCCCATAATGGTACCTGGGCTGTGCCATTCCATATTGGAAGTCAAGATTCACATCATTCTGTCTTGTGCCCTTCAAACCCCCTGAACCTCTCAACAAAGATCAACAATATAGCCTAGTTTTATCTGTGTTCCAATGTAGGCTTGCATATTAGTACCCCATATGCAAGAAACTGTCCTCTTTGATCTCCAGTCCTCCGCCAACAATAACACAGCCAAATTTAAGTACAGTGGACCCTTGTATAACAAACAGCTTGTATAATATAAAATTCGTACAACATAAAATATTCTAGAGATAGGAAAAATTTGCTTAACAGAATCGCCTATGGGGCAAATCTGTACAACATAAAATGGGATTACTCCATTTTCAATGCATTCCTATGGGAAATTTGTATAAAGGAAAATTTGCTTAACATAATTTCATTTGGAACAAATTAATTCCTTTATACAAGGTACCACTGTACAATTTAGATCTAACTAACAAAAATTAAATCCGCAGAGAACAAAGATATGGTGGTCCAGATTATATGATCACTCTGATTCCTCCCTTGGCACTTGAAAAATAACATTTTCTTTCTTAGAATATTTATATCTGTCTTTCTGCTTAACAATAGGCAAGCCTCAGCACAGAGGAATAATTAGTACACTGACCTACAGAAGCGGAGATATTTGAAGTCACTAAATGTAGAAATGATGGATTTTATAAAAAGTGTATGGCAATTTAATTGAGTTTAGGTAACAACTGGAGATCCGGGACACCATGGCTGCCAGGAGAGAGAGAGAACTCAGGCCTCCAGCCAGGCATTTAACTACATCGCTGGGATTGCCCATGTTCCTCCCATGATTCTGCCTTGGAAGAAAAGAGTTGGTATTTCTCATATTTAAATAAAAGCTATCCCCGAACTTCTTCGTATATCTATTAATCTATATATTCTTCATATATATGAATTCCTGCTTTGCGGGGGGTGGGGAACAACTTCGGGGACAAGCTTCTTTATTGTTCACAAATATTTAAATCCGACCGCCAAGCTATTCAAGAGATTTGCTTAAAAGCGCCAGCGCACAGGACAAGGGACAGGGCGGCCACCAGGCACAGAGCAAGCAACGGCGACTCTTTTTCTGAGGGGAGGGGGAGGGGGCGGCGGCTCTCGCTTAGAGGTCGGACCGTTGAAAAGCGCGCGCCGGTCCCTTAAAACAAAAAAAGGTGGTGGTGGTGGTGGGGAAGCCTTGGAGTCACAGAGGGGCGTGGCTGTCGAGGCACGAAGCGAACGCAGCCGCTGGTGCGCGCGGGCGAGTGACACGCGCAGCGAACTGTGGGAAATGAGCATCGCTTCTTTCCCGCGCAATTCCCGTTCTTCTCCTTCACGCAGCTCTATCTATCTATCTATCTATCTATCTATCTATCTATCTATCTATCTATCTATCTATCTATCTATCTATCTATCTATCTATCTATCTACAGTGCAGATTGAATCAATGGGAGTGGGGGGGAGGAGGAGGGTGGTCGCCCTTTCCGCTCCTTATGGGCACACAGCTTCCCCCCCCCTCTATTCACGGGCCTCTCGTCACGGCAGAGGCAGGGCGCGCGGCGGCGGTTGTCAGCCGTTAAACGGCTCTCCTCCGCCCGCCCGCCCGCCCCCCTCCAAGAAAGAGCGCCCCGGAAAGGGAAGCGCGAGGGAAGTGACCTTTGTTCACCTCCACCACCCCCCTTGGGAGAGGAGGCCGGTGGGGAGGGAGAGCACCCCCGAGAGAGAAAGAGAGAAAAAAAGGCGCGCGGTGTTTAGCAGCATCCCTCGCGATCTCGCGCACGTACACACACACACACGTACGCCTTTCTATACAAAGCTGGCTCAGGCGGGCTGAGGCGCCGAACGCGCCCCACCCCCCCTCCCACGGCCGCCTCTTTCCCGCTTTTTGCCGGTCTGCTTTCGCACTCTCCCCCCCCCACCCCCCGCCGCCGCCGCCGCCTCCATCGGAACCCCAACGCCCACTTTCGGCGGAAGGACGGCGAGCGAGGCGCTCCCCGAAGCCACTGCCCCGTCAAGGGGAAACCCCCGGGGAGGGGGGGGGGAAGAGGGGGTTTAACGGTCAAGGCCGGTTGAGGGGGCCGCTCTCCCCCCCCGCCGCCGCTCTCCCTGCGGTCCGCCTCCGCCGCTTCGAGGAGACAGGGAGGCGGGAGGCGGCGGCGAAAGGCCGTATCCTCCTCCTCCTCCGCGGAAGGGGTAGCAGCCGCCGGTTGCCTGTTTGCTTTTGTGTGTGTGTGCGTGCGTGCGTACGTGCCGGAGGGGGTCGCTTTTAACCGAGCCGCCTCCCACCCGCGGCCCGCTCCCGGTCACCTGCCCGACTGCCGCCGCCTCCTCCTCCTCGTCGTCGTCGGCCGGAGTGCCGCAGTGCCCGTGTCGCGCTCCCTCTTTCCGTCCTTCCCTTCCTTCCTTTTTCGTCGCTTGAATTGTAGGGTTTCAATGGCGGCACCGCTCTGGAGGCCGGTGGTTAGGGAGCGGAGAGGAGGAGGAGGAGGAGGAGGAGGGGTGGCGGTGGTGGCTGTTCTTCTCCACATACCACCTCTAGGAGGAGTCACGGCAGCGCGGCCGGTCCTCCGAGCGCCCCCGCCGCCAGCCCTGGCATATTATATATATATATATATATATTATTAGACGAGATTGAGAGAGAGGCTCTCCTTGCGCCTCTCTGGGAAAGACCACTGGGAAGGAGAGAGGCCAGGTTGCAAGGAAAAAGGAAGCCCACGATGCTGGCCGCCAAGCAGCAGGAGCAGCAGGCTTTTGTCTACCGCCGCTCCCTTGGCCACCATCAGCCGCCGAGGTCTCCCCGGTTGTGCCCGACTGCTTGGCGCGTTCTTCTTCTTCTGTTGAACAGAGCTTGTTTGACAACGTATATAATATACAATATATATATATATATATATTGTGTATTATTTTGTAATTGTTCATTTTGCAAACCGCCCAGAGTGGCCTCCGTTGCTAGACCGCGCGGTATACAAATCTTACACATGAAGTGACAATAGTAACAAGGGCTTTTAAAGCTGTGTTTTATTCTGTAACTAAAAGATCTCATACACCCAGCACTTCTCTAAATAAAAAAGGGGTGTGTGTGGAATTTTGGAGGTGAAGGAGTTGTAGGATAGCTGTCCACTTCACAGGCCACTTGATGTTCCCATATGAGAGAGCATGCAAGATACAGTACATTAAATTCAAGGATGCATTTAGTTACATATTGTCCAAGGCCTTTTCCATTTTTATGTCATACAAAATAGCATAATGTATGGGTTATTGCAAATTTAACTACAACTATCCCTCAGTATCGCTGTTCCCGTTGCTGCTAATAGTTAAAACACAAGTACAGTATATATCATCACTCTTCAACCTCAGGGCGATTGTGTTGGCCTAACTGCAGAACCAGTGATGGCCTGGTTTTGTTTCGTTTTGTTTTGTTTTGCTTCCAACTGAATGCTGTGGTGGCATTGTCTCTTCTGAAACTATTTGAGCATACAATTTTTGTGTGCCAAGATTTAGTATGTACTAAGATAGTGTAGTTTTGGTGAAATATGCAAGTTGATGTCACAAATAATCAGGCAAAACTAAATCAGAATAAAAAACCAAATACAAGAATGTGATGGCATCTTAAATACTAACTTTTGTCTTCCAATGTAGGCTGCCATGAAACATATAAAGTAATAACAGTTCCACCATACAATGCACAGATTATTTGAAAGAGAACTATTAGACCATTCTTCCACAATTTAAAATTATGGATGTATATGAAATACAGGTAAAATATAAAATAAATTA
Source organism: Phrynocephalus guinanensis (assembly GCA_037367245.1). Lineage (NCBI taxonomy): Eukaryota > Metazoa > Chordata > Lepidosauria > Squamata > Agamidae > Phrynocephalus > Phrynocephalus guinanensis. The sequence goes on along the minus strand of CM074735.1, from coordinate 38,640,484 downwards.
CAAAGTTACGATAATTAGATTACAGATGGGCATGAACTCGTTTTTTTTGTTTTGTTTTGTTTCTTGGCTGAACAACTGATCTGTGGTTTGGTGCTGGGACAGAACCATCTCCAAATCTACCTGACAGTATCAGAAAAGAGCTTATTGGATGAAAGAAGGCAGGAAGAGAACTAATCAAGAAGGAGAAAAGGAAAAGGGTTAACTTTTTTTCCTAAAGCGGGAGGACGGGGTGAAAAGAAAAAGTTATTTTGTTGCTTAAAGGGTATTGAGTTGTTAACAGTGGGTTGTAAAAGAAAATGTGTATCTGAAGAAAGATCTGGTGCAGGAAGTTGACATGTATTATTAATGGAACCTCAAGCTAATGTCTTTGCAGTTCAAACCATTGTTATTTTTTCAATAAATGTCTCATTTTTACGTTTTGGCTTCAAAAAACCACTTGGGCTGTTATGTTTTGGGCTTAAAGTGAGTCTACAGAAAAGAAAGGGCATTTTTAAGGTGATTAGCCAGGTTCAGCTGGTCACAGGTGCCCTGCCCTTTCCATTGGGTGCCCATTCAGCAATAGCATCTGGAAGAGGCAGCATGGAGTGCCTGCTGGAGGGGGTGGGGTGCTGCTGAACCGTGATCAGCTGTTTGGGCAACAAATCATGCTGAATCAGCAGCATGCCAATCTCTAAATTAGACTATTATATTTTTTAACAGAAACAGGCAACTTCTATAGTGTTAGTCATTTGCTAGATGTTCTGTACACGTCCCTGGGGATAACTTGCATATACATAACTGCTGCATTGATTGATTTTCTTCAGCGTATAAGATAATTTGTCATCAGCAACATTTGGGGCTATGAACATGATGATGAAAATAGTGCAGCTGTTACAAAGGGGGCAGAATCCCATTCTGTGTGCTTTACAGATAATGCAAAATGACACTGTTCATTTAACAGTGGTAAGTGGCAGAGAGGCTAAAATCTGGAGTCTTGGAATCTCCATGTATAGCTCTAAATCTGAAATTTCTTCTAATACTCTGAATTATGGATGGTAGAACGGACTATGTTGAGTTAGGAGTGAGGGAATTTGATGTAGCCTGATGCTTGCTTGCTTGATGAAAGGTTACAGAATGTCTAATATTATAATAACAAGCATATGCTTGTGCTGAATGCCTTCATAGAAGTTTATTGGAACTTATTTTCCCATAGCCATATAGAGTACGGTATATACAATTGGACTAGGCTGTGCATCTTCAGGGGACACCTGTTCCTTCATAAATAACACCTCTTTCTCTGTTATTCTGGATATGTGCTAAGCTCTGATGCTGTTATTTAAGACCAAACAGAGATTTAAACAAGTTTAATTTTAAATGGCCTTTCTAACAGAAATGGGTGACATAGGCAGAGAGAACTTTGCTATGGTTAGATAGGATGTCTGAGTGGATTTCTGCAAGGACCTAGAGCCATGAATAGTCTCATGTGAGATATAAAAACTTTAATGAAATTGCATGTATTACATCTACAATTCAAGTATTTACTTTAAAAAAACATTGTTTATAAGTTGTTTCATAAAATGCTTTCACTGAAAACTAGGAAACAGGAAAACATTCAATTTTTTCCCCAAAAGAAACCGGATTTTTAAGGGGATCCACACTTTTTATTAAAACAGCAGTATTAAAATAACAGGTGAGATAAAAAGTAAGCATTTCTATAAAGTGAAATATTTACATAATATACAATAAATGCAAAAAGCATAGCAATGTATGTGACATAGCCTAGATGATAATCTCAGTACAGAAATAAGAAAGAATAAATGTTCACCACATTGGAGGTTAGTAATTTTCTTGGAATGGGGCCAAACTGTGGCCCCACAGATGTAGAGTGGAAAACATGTCAGTTATTTATGACTATACATTTCCTATCACCTTTGCCAAAGAAAGCCATTCTTACTCTTAAATTAGGGTATTTCCGTATTAAAAATCCAGTACTTTTACTTCTATTTCAAATAGATGGGCATTGTTTCTTCTTTATGTTTTGCTATACTGGAACAGAGGGACACATGCTCAGTCTTTCTACCACCAATATTTTTTTGTTCGGGGGGCGGGGGGGATTTTGGAATTAAAATGTAGCTTCACTTGAAAAGTTCAATCTTGTATTCAGGACAAGTATGGAATACCTCCTTTTATAGGAGGGTAGTAAACTTTGGTTGCAAGTCATATTAAAGAAACATATCTTATAGAATTGAAACTGTACAGTCAGCTTTATTTAGATTCTCGCTACATATAAGGACTGCCCTGCCTGTACATGGAGGAAACAATAGTAACAACAATAATGTTGCAACTATGTTTCCATGAAGAATCTGCCTGAAATTGATAAATAATTCTAACTAGCTTCTCTAAACAAAAAAGTTTGGAAAGTATTTTCTGAAAAAAATCTTTACTAAAATAATTGTTGCATGTCAGCAGACCAAGAAATCATTTAACATATCAAAAGCACGCACAGTATACAGTATGTACAAATACATAGATTTAAGTCTCAGATCAGATGACGTCTACATAAGAATGTAGCAACAATGCCCCATCAATAGTCATTTGTAAATCATTTTGATAAAATTGTTTTAAAATGTATACATCAAACGCCATGATGATATATAGAAGCAAACAGTGAACAAAATGAGAAATAGTACAACAAATTGCTTCTGTGAATCCTTCTCCTGAAGAAACTGGGACCTAACAAAATAGTTTTTAAAAATAGGATAAGTAATATTTCAAAGAATTAGTTATGGCTATAAATATTAGAGTAGAGCCAGCCTGTGTGGTCTTGAGCAAGCTGCACAGTCCCAGGGTAGCCCCAGAAGAAGGGAAGGGTCAGCCATTCTAGAAGAAAACACTGGAAGGGGTTGCCATAAGACACAACTGACTTAACAGCACATGGGTATTATTATAGCAATATTAGTTTGTTCAGTTAAATACCTAAAATGAAATTTGGAGCCTTATTTGCAAGACCTTATTGACTTCTGTGAGGTAGCAGAGAGTACAGAACAGATCCGTTCTAAGAATCAGTACAACATACCTCTTAAGATGTTTTGAAGAATTTTGTTATTGATATACCTCACAAGAAGTTTAAAACACTTTCTGTAGAGTTAGCTCTAGGTTGACTACTTGCCTTTCAACTCCTAGACTATTTTTTTGTTTGAGAGGTGTTGTGAGTTTTTTGGGCTGTTTGGCTGTGTTCTGGAAGCTTTTCTTCCTGACGTTTCGCCAGACTCTGTGGCTGGCATCTTCAGAGAGTGAGGAGCTCAGGGAACTAGGAGTTCTCTCTGTGCTCTGGTGTGTGTGTGTGTGTGTGTGTGTGTGTATGACTAGATAGATAGGTAGGTAGGTAGATAGATAGATACACAGATAGTTTGTGGGCTTTTTGTGGGCAAAGGTGCATGAAAGGCAAAAGAATTGGCTAGTTTAAGTCACCTTTCACAAGCTTGCATTAGCTACTTCAGTGAGGTAATATTTATGAGTCTGGCCTCTGCTGTTGATACGTAACAGAAGTTTTAAAAATGTTTTCATGTATTTTCATCCATAGAAATTATGCCAGATAGCCTCCTTTAACATGAAGAATGTTTTTTGAGAATATATCTTTCTGAGGCTAGATCCAAAGAACAGTAAGAGAAAAGAAGATTAATGGCTAATACTGTTCTGAGCATGTGCTTGCCCAGGAGTTTATAGTACTAAAATACGTAGCTTGTACATCAATTCTTGCACAGCCATGAGGACATATTTGGATTTATTTTTTCCAGTGTTCTACTATGAGGTATAAAACAGACTTTCTCTGAGTAGAAGATTGAGAATGGTATATTTTTTGTCTGGACATATAATTTTTTAATGTCTACCAGTACTGCTTTCAGATTCTATTTATAGTTTTGGAAAAAATGTTGAATGAAGATTTGAAAATTGTTCTTGATTGTATTGGAGAACATTTACTAGATATACTTGAGCAGTGGGTGGTGCAATGCACAGATCCTTGAGAAGATATGTTTGTTACATGAAATAACTGCAGCTTAGCTGCAATTGTCAGTTAGAAATAAAAGTATTTTCTTTATGAAGATAGCGAAGATGTTGAAGTGTAGTATTGAGGTGCATTTCTGGGGGAAATGAAATTATTTCTATAATGGAATTTCGTATTTCCCAGCACAACTTACACTAGGAACATGGTATTCGTAGATACAGCTGGGAATGCTAGGTTGAAAATTAGTCTGAAATATGATAAATTGAAAAAAAATTGCACGTAAAGCTTAAAAATGAATTAAAATGCTAATTCATTCAATGAGTCTTGTTAGATCTTTGCTTACAATTGTTAGCAAACAGTGGGATAATCTGCCATGTTCTAGTGTTTTTTAAAACAGATTACAAATGCCATAATGCAATCATAAACTGGGGTTCCAGAATGCAGTACAGTGTTTCTGAACAACAGAGGTCTGCGCTAAAGCATGAGATTTCAGCAAAAAGACAGGTCTGTGCAAGAACAATTACATTGGCCTTAATTAGTAAATCACTGACCACTTTTACATAGATTTCTTCCATATAGTGCTAGCAGAGCTACTGTAGAAAGTACGGTACTGTAAGTCTTGAAATAAATTTCAGCTCCTTCTCCTACACAATCACAGTGTCTACATTCCTACTGGAGTGGCAGCTGCAGTTTCTCTCAATATTTATCATTGTTTTTGTAATAACTTATCCATTGCTTTACACAGTTCACAGCATTTGCTACTCTGTCTAAACCAAAGGATCCTTCTGGATTTCACCATGTGTATAAGGACAGTTTTGCAAGCAATTTCCATTTATTGCAGGCTGTGCAATGTGAAGGTCAGCTGCGTAACCTAGGCAGACATAAATGCACAATGGAGATTTTGCAAAATAGCACACAGTACGTGCAGAATAACCCTTACAGATTTAGTGATTCCAGAATGATAATGGCCTTGGGGACCAAAAATAGTAGCTACTGCTAATAAAGTCCATCTTTCATTAGAGGTGTGCTAAAGTGGGGCTTCACCCCTCAGAGGGGAAAGGAGTGCAAGCATGTGCTTTGCTGAGGGGACAGCAATTGACAATAGACATGGGCACGACTTGGCGAAATTCTCGTTTCCGTTACGTAACGGAAATGGTAATGACAATTACTCCGCCAGAACTCGAACTCGAACCGACTAAAGAAAAATTGGGTCTGATTTGTCGTTGTCGTTCCTGGCATCGCAGCGATCGCGCGATGCCAAGCGGCACAGGAAAAAAGTTTTTAAAATAAAAAAAAATGATTCCTGGTCAAAAAAGCAGGCGAAAATATGCCTGCCTGAGTGAGGGCACCTACCAGAGGGGTGGTTTCTGGGGGGGGGGTCCCCGGCCTCCCCCCCTCTCCTGGGCTGTGCAAAGTGCGCATCCTCGTCGTCGAGTTGCACTCGCCCACGCCAACTCGCCAAGCGGCGTGGCACAGGAAAAAAGTTAAAAAAAAAACCGATTTCCGGCCAAAAAAGCAGGCGAAAATATGCCTGCCTGAGTGAGGGCACCTACCAGAGGGGTGGTTTCTGGGGGGGGGGTCCCTGGCCTCCCCCCTCCTCTCCTGGGCTGCGCAAAGTGCGCATCCTCGTCGTCGAGTCGCATTCGCCCACGCCAACTTGCCAAGCGGTGCGGCACAGGAAAAAAGTTTTAAAAATAAAAAACCCCTATCCCGGCCAAAAAAGCAGGCGAAAATATGCCTGCAGCCTGCCTCAGTGAGGGGGGCACCTACCAGAAGGGTGGTTTCTGGGGGGCGGGGGGTCCCCGGCCTCCCCCCCTCCTCTCCTGGGCTGCGCATCCTCGTCGTCTCGCCAACTCGCTCGCCATGCCATGTGGTGCGGGCGGGGGATCCAAAATGGGGCGACCGCAATATTTATTTTGAAATCGTGGTCCAAAAACACACCAAAACACCACAGAAACATGCGAAAATAGCTATTTTAAAACTGCCTGAATTTTTTCAGTAGCAGCAGTGGGTTTTTCTTGCAACAAAACGTCTCCATTTATTTTATTTTATTTTATTTTTTTACACCTGCGCAATGGGCTGTCCATGGGAGTGGACCATGCAAATTTTTGGAGCCATTCCACCAATTGCATGGCCACTTGGCCAGGTTTTGACCGAGACTTCTGGGATGTGCCAGTCGGGCATAAAAAGCCACTAACCCTAGCCCGAACCCGAACCCGAACCCGAACCCTAACCCATACGCCAGTACACTGTCCTTCTTAGTGGGTCAGAGAGGCACCCAGAGGTGCACCCCAGTAACTCACCCTAACCTTACCAGTAACCCTAAGCCTAGCCCTTGCGCTAACCCCTAACCCCAAGCCAGATCTGTGTACTCGCATTGCACTATACAGCAAGTACACTTCCCTTCTTAGTGAGTCACAGCGGGCGCCCGTAGGGGTCCTCTGTCACTTCGCTCTCCAGCCCAAGTGCACTGCAGGCAGTGAGTCACAGAGGCACCCGAAAGAGAGGTGCCTCTGCCTGCTGCAACTGCAACTTAATGGTATGCATATCCAATTGGCTATGCATGCCATTTTGTAGCGGGTGAGGAGAGGAGGCACCCACGAGGTGCCTCCAGGAGCCCGCTTTCCCTTCATGGTGGGCCAGAGGAGGCACCCACCCCAGAGAGGTGCCTCCAGGAGCCCCCCCCCCAAAACCAGTACTAACGACAGATGAAAAACCGACAAACGAAACGACAAATTTTTGGAAAATTTCGTGAAAAACAGAAACGAGCCGAAACGGGCCGGCTCCGACACACGACAACTCGAAACGTAATTTTTCCTGGTCGTGCCCATCTCTAATTGACAATGTTAGCATTACCTTTGCAGCATTATTTGAAAGGCATTGCATTTATTTGTGCCAATTTTGACTATTTGACTAAAAAAGGAAGAAATGTAACATTAAAGCATTCAAATTAGGAGTGCCACACTTAGCTCTGGTGAGGATAGATGATTACAGTCCCTTATACTTTCAATTGCTTCTAAAAGTTAAATATCTAATTCAGTAACTGTACATAAAAATAACAGAAATGGAAAAGGTAGATTAATCCATGTAGGAGCTATAACCTTGCCCAAATCAAAGTTATAAGTCACTTAGAAAATTAAGCCGGTCTTTAATTATATGATACAAAACATTCATAGTCAACTTAAGTGTGCAAGCAACTATAATGTCCCAAGGATTACACAGAAGTCCTGGAGTTACATTTTTTGTGAAAGTAGTTTCAAGGTTGCAGGATGGATTTTAGTGTGTGAAGTGCATAAGATTGCCTTGGAGGACCATACCAAGATCCAGTTCATTGTGTTTCTAATACAAAATCATACAAATGCAGAGTTGGAAAGTGGTGGCCCTGCCCTGCCTCTTATTAGTCTTCCAGTTAAGTGATGGTCAGGAGTATAATGTATCTGAACAGGGAGTTGTTTAATCTGAACAAACATAGATATTTCTAGGTCAGAACACTAACTCCATTTGGTAGTGATTTTTAAAATAGACCCACTGCATCACTGGAAGAAATATAAAGGTTGACCAGCTTAGTTTTCCTTGACTAATTAAATCTAGATTAGTGAGGCATCTAGACTAATTAAATCTTGATTAGTGAGGCAAACCAAAGGCTGCAATCCTATGTACACTTAAAGATGAGTCAAGCCTGTTGAATGTAGTGGAATGGTTGAGCAGACATGCTTGCCTAGGACTGTGCTGCTAAGTATTTAGTCCGATCAAGAAAAGATGATACTGTGGAAGTGCTTCGTTTTATCAGTCACTTCAGAAGTTTCAGCTGGCATTCTTCCAACCACAATATAACTAGGCCCAATCTCCTGTAGGAAGACTACCTGTCATCAAAGGACACCATTTGTTGTCTTTCTCTCGCCCCTAACATTTTTTTACTTATGTAACTTGCTATTATTAATTAGAGAAACCCTTTGGTCCCTCAATCCAGCTCTAGTTGAGCATAATTATAACTGGAAGTATCATCATGAAGATAAATTGGATATACATCCAGTTGAAAGTGATGCAGAGCAGAGAGATGATGCCAACATTTTAATGCCCATCTGTACATTTGTAAAGTGTGGCTTAGTTTTAATGGTGCATATCTTTATTTTACACCACAAGGATCAATCAGACCTTTTCTCTCTCACCTGTTGCCATCCATAGTACTAAATGTACTGTAGTCTTCCAGGATACTGAATAACCTGCTCCAGAGGGTTTGTCAATCCTCCGGAACATTTTTTCGGGTACACAAGGAACTGTAGGTGGAATGGCGGAAGCCTTCTGTCCATAGTGTGTTATTTTTAATATGCATCTTTATTTAGCCCTGTGATACAATTCAGAAATAATAATGCAGAGCTTAACTGGGGCCCTATATTTAAGGAGTTGTTTGGTCCACAGAGTAGTCTGTGAGAAAAAAGGAAGTGAGCTGAACATCAATTCATCAGAAGAAAAGAAATAAATAAAAAGCACCTGATAGGCATTGTACTTGAAAGGCAGGAAAACTATATTGCGAAGGACACAGAGGATAGGAGCAATTACAATTTTCTTGCTTTCTAAAAACCAAATTATACAGCTACAGAGAACCTTTTTTTTAAAAAAAGTGATAGTAAAATATTAATAATCAGATTCCAGTTGAAGTAACATAAGTGAACTAAGAAAGAAAGATAATATAGCCTTTAAATAACAATAGTAAAAAAAAGGCACCCCGTGCCACAGTTCTGGTCACATTCTTCTGCAACAGGAAAAGGAAAAAAATACCTTTGCCACAAACCCAAATACAGAAAAATAGCATTCCTTGTTAATACAGTATTTGTTTTAAAATAAAATGTTGCTTCTCGCTCTTCCTTGGTGAAAATGCTCATTTCTTTTATCCTAAAAGGACTGAGTCAAATACATGAAATGCTGGGTACAGTATATGATTGGCAAGCGGAAGGCCATACAACAGGGCACTTGTGAGGGAAAAGGCTTCCCCTTCATTGTCGTGACAGCAACAGTTCGGTGTCCATTGTCCATGCTGAGCTAACAGTGGCATTGCAATTAGGTCTTTTTTCCTCACTCGGTAAATTATATATGCATTGGAATCCTGCAGAGTCTGACATCAGCCTTCTTAAGTCAAAAAGCCTTGAAATCAAGTGGATTTCTCAATTATGGGTAAAGCCATCCACACAATCAATTTCAGTCATAAATGTTGCTTTCAGTGGTGCACTGAACCATACCCAGTTTCTTTAGGAATGAGATGTAATTTTATTATTAAGGATGCTGCATAATTATGTAAAGTTAGATAAGTGTCAAAAACATGAAAATGTAACTATTTTCTGGTTTTGCCACTTAATGTTGAAGTGATTTCCAGTGGCAGTTAGGTTTTTCCAATAGGCAATCTAAAATACTTGTTCTTTTACAGATTCACTAAATAGATCATGCTCTGCTGTCTATACAAATACAAATAGTAAGAAGAAATTAATGGGTTAGCTCCTCAGTTGCCCTTCACTTAAAGTTAGTAACTTCCAGCTTTAGGCCCCCATACCTCACTTGAATGACAGTAGTTTAATAATAATCTTTGAACCGCAGAGCTCGAAGGGACTCGATGCACTATTGAACTCAGAACCTCTGGTTCTACAACCAGATGCCTAAGCCTCTGAGCTATCCAGCACTTTGCACCATTCCAAAATTTTTCCAACAAGCAGAGGCTGTGGTGGCTGTTGAGGAAAGCAAGAAAAGAAAAATTCCTAAACTGCTTATGTTAAGAAAGTTAGAACCCAAGGAGTGAGCAAACATTATTTCTTTTCTATTAAAGTGATTTAAATGAATTTAATGATTCTTTATTTTATAATGTTTAAAATGCTCTTTATATGTTGTTTGAATTCTTGTTCTTTGTGAGCTGCCTTGAATCCCAGTATTGAGAGAAATAAATACATTTGGCAATCCATACCAAAAGCTTTGTGGCTGCTCCAGGTTGCACATGTAGAGACTCTGTATAAATCAGTTCCCAGCAACAAAGAGCAGCACCTATTAATGAACAGGCATAGAATTTGGTAAAGGAAGCTTTAAAAAAACACTACATCTCCCCAAGTCTCATAGTCATGCTGCTTGGGGTATTCTGGGAGATGTAGTCAAAAGCAGCTTTTCCAAGCTCTGTGGAGCTATTGTGTGTTCACTGAAATCTCTTTGACACAAAGAACTGCATAGTTCAGCATAATTCTGAATCTGATCTTTTATCCAATTAACTCTTGAATCCTGGATCTAATTAAGAACGGAACATGTCAGAAACGACAGGAAAATTACAAGGACTAAATGAATTATTGTCACATGTCTTCATAGGAAGCTCATCCTCCAAAATACACATGGACTATTTTTAAAGGAAATAATATGCAGTAAAGAAATCAATAAATGTTTTAGTCCTAGGTGACTGAAGCAGTATGTTACTGTGATTATATTACTTCAGGTTATTTTATAAAAATATCAAATGATGCTCCCAAGCTCTTAACAACAAAAAATAAAGAATTTTCGCATAAAAATAATCAGTAAAATTTAAGCAATTTCCCCCCTTTTCTTCTTTTTCTTTACCTGTAGAACCCATTACTGTAAAAGCAACACTCTGTAAATTTTAAGCATGTCGTAATCATGTCAGAAAGGTGCTTCTAAACACTTCTCATGACAGCAAAACTCTAGGACAAAAAAAAGTAAAGTATTCCTATTATGAAAAAATAAAAGTTCAAAAATGTGTAGGACAAAAATTATGTTGAAAAGTCTACCATTAAACATAAAATATTAATCACAGTCAAAATTATTATCTATTATACAAAAATTAGTAACCTTTTTTCTGGCAGAAAGTAATGGTATACTTTTGAAGATAAGCTGTGAAAGGTTTAAAATGGAATCATCAAATGTGAATAAGTGATTGTTCCTCATCTGACAACCAAGCAAGATGATACTTGTAGTAGCTATATCTTCACTGCACTGTTTTCAAAAAATCAAGGCTGAAGTCTATAGAGCTCCTTTTTTGTGTGAAAACAGCAGCAACCACAGCACTGTTGTCTACATCCTAATGCTGTTCAAACCAGCTGCTGAATAAAGCGCCAAGATGGTCACACAAAGGCTTCCGTGATTATAATGGACTGAATGACAAAGAAAAAGAAGGAAAAAGAAGCCAACTTCTTTCACGACCGGCACTGGTACTGACTCTTGGAGAAGAGAACAAAACCCACTGGTGTGTCCATCTTCTGTAGCTCCACCAGGCTCGCTCTTCAGGAACAAAACTCTGGCGTGCAATGGCTCAAGAATACTTCCGTGCTCCTTGGAGGTAAGTTGTTGAATATCTTCTGCAAACCTTCAGGCAGGATGTTCTTCTGTCACCACTGTAGACCTTCCACAAGTATCTCCTCCCTCTTACTTGTGTCACTATTTGGCGATCAACCAAGGAGTTTGACCCTTTAAGTGACAGATACATTATTTCACACAGAAATGTCCTTTCCGATTCTAGCAGAAGCCTGCCTGCTGATGTCCAAAAATTCTGCAAAATCTCAACTTGGACCACTTGGTTGATATACCATCTGTACCACAGTGGTATATCATGTGTGAGATTATTAGGTGAGATTATAATCTTTGGTTTACATCAGCAGCAAGTACGTCTGACCTATTACATACCTATTTCTGGTTATGCACTTGGGCTATTCTTATCACATCTCATTGTGTTAGTCGGAATGGACTGCAACAAATACGTGTGTAGCTATCTCACACACAATCAAAAAGGTGGCACTGCAAAAGTACAGTTCAGCTGCATTCTATGCCCAGGCAGTAATTAAATCTAACATGCACTTGGTATCTAGCTCAGTGGTTCCCAAACTGTGTCCTGGGGTACCACCAAACTCAGCCGGGGGGACTGTGAAATCCATGGAAGTATTACTTTGGCCAGGCTAATCCCCCTTCCCCCGCCTCACCCCAGATATCATATTGGGATGGTCATGGTCAGTGGAATATTAAGTCAAGGGAGACATGATCTGGAAGTTGAGTCATGGCAAATGGACTTCTTTTCTTGTGAGATTGAAACATTTCACTACTCATCCAAGTAGTTTTGTCAGTTGTCAGTGAAACATTTCAATCTCACAAGAAAACAAATCCAGTTGCCATGACTCTTCTGGTTAACCTCACCCAATGACTGAGTATCTTCATAGACAAGGGAGCCATGAGTTGAAAAGGTTTGGGAACCACCAAACTGCTATTTGAGAAGCATCCAAAGATGCAGAGGACAAACTGACTTCTTTAACATGTCAGGTACAGAGGTAGTAGATATATTGATGGCAGTTATAGGAAGGGATGGAAGTGGGGGATGACTTGAATTATATTCTTTTCACTCAATGCCTAGAACTGTGTTAATAACACATCAGTAGTACATAGAAATTTGGCTTTGCTTTTAGGAGTAGAGAAATGCATGCCACTGAATTACATGTCACTGTTAAAATCCACCTAAACTACTATGTTAATTGAAGTTCTTGAAGATGCTAATAAAACCAGACATATTTAGAGAGTGATTTGAAGAGTTGTAATCCTATGGGGAAATGTGGAAATACCTGGAAATGTCTGGCCTGGGTCTGTACTGCTTGCTAAAGCAAATCCCGCAGTGCCTTCTTGGTGTAACCAGTGAATGGGCTAAATAGCATTTCCTTTTATGCTACTTGAAGTGATTAGCAGCATATCCTAGTAATATGCTAATTCCTCAAGTCCAAATCCAGCACATGCAAACTACTGCAAGTGCAAAGAAGCAAAAGCAATTAACGTTTCACTCCAACCACTTAGGACACTACTAAATAGGAGATAAACATTTCAGCTGTTCCCCTGATTCATCAGAACCACCACTCTTGGGGAGTGGGGTTAATTCTCTTCCTTAAGAATGTGTTTTTTTCTAAATTAGCAATGCATAGGGGAATGCTGAGATAAAAACAAACAGTGACAGAGCCCCGTGGCACATTGGTTAAATGCCTGTACTGCAGGTAAAACTGTGTTCACGACCTGCTGGGTTCAATCCCACGTAGCAGGCTCATGGTTGACTCAGCCTTCCATCCTTCCAAGGTCGGTAAAATGAGTACCCAGCTTGCGGGGGGGGGCAATGTTTAATAACAGTATGCAGGCTACATACTGTTATTAAACTGTAAACTGCCCAGAGACTACTTGAAGTGGTATGGGGAGGTATATAAGCAGCACACTTTGCTTTTGCTTTGCTTTTGCTTTGCTTTTGAGATTGGCAATAACACTGTAAAACTAGCTTTTGGAAAGTGTGGGGGACCCAGGCATCAGGCCTCCTATCCCTGTCCCTGATGCTGCCTGTATGAAGTTATTTCTAAACAATCAAAAGGGCTTTTGTGTTTGTGGCTTTTTTCCCCCTGTTTACGCAGAACTCCCTTTTGGGTCTTTTCAGTTATGTATCACAAGCTTGCTGTTTTAAGCAGGGGAAGATGTTAAATTTTTTTGTTATCCAATTTTAGGAGAAGGGTGGAATTTTTTTCCTAAGTATGTTGCCTATCCATATAATCTTTCTTATAGATACTGTTTGTTATTGCACAAGTGTTATTGCACAAGAGAGGTATTCTCAGTTATGTCTCACCTTGTTGACAAGTTTGCTTATTAAAAGTACCAGCATATAATTTATTTACAAATGCTAAATTTCATTTAGTCTCATTTTAATAATGAAAATCTCCAGTATTTTAAGTTTTTTCTGCATTCATTGTTAAATGGGTTTGATTTTTTATGTACATTTGAGTCATTTTTTCTCATTCCTGAATGCAATAATTTAGCTAAACTGTAAGACTTAATATGACAGCACAAATATCATGCAAATATTGCAGCTGTGTTTCACAATGCAAGAAGCATAGTATCATGTACATATAATTACACAAATGATTGGCAATCAGATAAAAAGGAGAGAAATCTAGCATTTTCTGTACAAAAATATGCAGCTTTTTATAACTCGCTAGACATGTATCTTTTGGCATTTCCAAAATGTAACATTGTATAAAAATAAATATTCTATGCACAATCACACGCACACACACAGAGGCCAGTCCAAGGTTAGAATCTTCACTGCAAAAGAAAAATACAAAACTATGTTAGTTTCACACAGATTTTGAAAGGAGATTTTCTGATGGGGAGTGTTGCAAAACCTGCCATGTAAGCATGCACAGAGGTGAATGGGAGTTACTATGATTGAGAAAAATCCTGAAGCACTTTTTATCCCTGTTGATTTAACTAAGAGAACTGTGGATATATGCCTCAGGGCAGTGGATTTCAAAAAATTAGCTTCCAGATATCCAAATGCAGTTGAATTTTAGACTGTAGATCTGAAATGGACATTAAATCATAGATTTCAAATGGGTTTAGATTAAACTAAGGGATACTTTTGTTCATTTCTGCGATAAAAAGGTTGAAAATGCAACTATCTTTTTGTTTAGATTGTTCTGAGTGTAATAAAACATCTATCTAATGTCAAAAATTGCTCTTGGGTTGCCACCACCAGCTCCCTCTACCCACAGCAACAGTGGGTCAGAGGTAGAGGTTTGTAACCATGTGTCCAGACAGTGTAGGTTTGGAATGATCACTCCTTTGAGGAGAGCAGCCCAGGTTGCAACCACTCTGGTTGTGTGGCAATCTACAGAGTTAGCTAGAGAGTTCTTACCCATCTGGCAAATAAGTATTAAGATGCTAGAAGAAACTGCCACTGGGCTCCCTCCCTCCCTCCCTCCCTCCCTACATTTGTATACTGCCCATCTTCCAGAAGGAACTCCGGGCGGTTTACAGCAGTCACAAAATATAGAATATATAATAGTATAAAAATATGACATAACCAAATCAAAAACCAACTAAAAACTAAAGAAAACCAGCAAGGCAATCTTTATCAGGCAGCTTCTCCTGAACCCAATTTCAATCACAAATAATGATTTGGTACATTACTAATGAATTTAGGTTGTCTCTTTTTAGAAAAAAAAATGTTGACCCATAGAGAAATGTCCTTTTGCTATATATTGCCTAACTGTTCCAACCATATGCACATTTAGTAAGTAGGAATGGATGTTTGCCACTGCAAATGCC
Organism: Phrynocephalus guinanensis; assembly: GCA_037367245.1. Classification (NCBI taxonomy): domain Eukaryota; kingdom Metazoa; phylum Chordata; class Lepidosauria; order Squamata; family Agamidae; genus Phrynocephalus; species Phrynocephalus guinanensis. The sequence continues at coordinate 38,625,399 of CM074735.1, read as the reverse complement.
TCATGCTTTATCTACTTTTTGGCATTCAAAACATGCAGGATACATTTATCTCAACTTTTTAGATTGTTTTACCTTATTCCAACATCCTTGAATTGGCAAACCATCTTCCCCCTATCACATACACAAACAGAGAGAAATCAGGTGTTTGCATGTCAAAGTGGGGAGGGGTGGGGCTAAAATTATAAGGAAGGGGAGTCAATATTACAGCTGCAGAATAGGCTGAAAACCTAAAATTAGCTGATGAGCTATTCTAATTGAATACTGTATACTTTACCTACCCTTCCATAAATATGTTTGGTATTGGAGGGCATTAAAACCCACACAGTCCTGACTGCACTCACCAGAATCTAATACCAAATTCCACTTAGTGGTTTCCATTAGTTTATTGTGCAATTAAGTGTGAAAGCTAAACTCTTTAAAGTCTATGGAAGTTTTCCCAAGATTTTTTTTAATTGTGTGAATTACACTTTAAACGTGCAAATGTTTTTTGTTTGATTGTGCTAAGAATTTTCTCGTGGTAGCACTTCTTTTATGGGGATACGGCATTTTCTGGTGGAATGGAAATATTTTGCGGCTAGAAAGATGTGATTCTCTTCTGAGTGCAGGAGTACCCTCTTGTGGATATTGCATAGAGTTCCCGTTGGGAAGATGGAGCGGGATATAAGTATTTAAATAAATAAATAAATAAATAGTCAGGAGCATCATAGTCCCTCCATGTCATTTTGTGAACAATTCAGTATTTTTTTTAAACCATTCATAAGAAGAGCATGATCCTGATGTCATTTACACCCTGGGTGCCCCTTTTGCGTGCAGAAATTTTCTGACATTTTGTGACTATTTCAATTTTTTTTTTTTTAGATTCAGTCTTCTGCAAAATCTCCATGTGTATAGTCCTCTCCCAGGTGCTACACACTATGCACCTGTTGTTGAATACATCTGTGAACACACATAACACTGTGTCCTGCATCAAGGCTATGTTCGTCTGAGCGTAACACCTAAAAAAGCCCACCACATTGTGTTTTTCAGGAATCATTCAATCTGCATAAACTGTGTTACCATTTGTGTAAATGTCTAATCTGATTACCATTGAGCCATAAAAATAGCTGAATGCAGTTATGTACCTTAAACATGATACCTATTTTTGTTGTATAAAATATGTGTAGGCTGATCAGATACGGCCGAGCCTGTGAATCAGTATAATGCATAGTTTATGTAGGCAGCCTAATGTAATTTTTTTTATCTCCAAATAATAAACAATAAGGGTTCTCATGAGAGAAAGAACATATTTCCACAATGTCTGCTTTGAAGTACAGTGCTACAGAATATAGTAAATTAGCAATTATTTGGCACTGACATAATCATACACTTTCTACATGCATTTTATTTAATGTTGAGTCTTTCCTGATATTACATCTTCCCACTGGTATATAACTCTGCGGAATTCAATAACCGAATCCAGTAATTTACAGTAATTTACAATGAAAAAGTCCCCATTGGTACAATGGTCCCATTGGCAGAAGTGAACTATGTAATGGCTTCCATGTGAAATCCAAAGTTAGGGAATAGGGATACTGTGATAGGAGCAAATGTTATATCTGAGAAATCAACAGAGCTTTGCACAGATGCATCGATGTGGGTGTTTGCAGAGGATGAGAGGTGGAAGCATACTCATTAATGTGGAGGGCAAATAGAACACAGCACATTTGAAAGGCATGCATTGCTTACAATACAGAGCAGTTAGATTATAGCAGCAGAAAGATAAGCAAAATGAAAGCGTTTTGCGCACTTGAGCCAGAATACATGTGTACAAATATGCTTTGAAAAGGGCTTTTCATAAGTACTGTATGTGTTTTTGCCTCTACAAAGTTTCTATGGATGCGGTGAACAGTGACTTTTTAACAAAATTATTGTAACGTATGTGCAGTATTTTGCACAAATGTGTGCAAAATTTGTCAGAAAGCCACAGAAACGGAATCCTAAATATCTTTATCTATCTTAATTTGTATTGAAGCTCTATCTGTACCTAACTTTAGTTAGATTGTAGCCCATGTCTGTAATTTCTATTTATGTTTAGTACAGTAGAGGTATGTATACAAGTATATAAAATTCAAAAATTCAAAATATGTTTGAAATCAAATGTATCAGTTAAAATACATGCTGCAGTGATCAAATTGTATTTTGTATTTATTGTATTTTTGTATTTGTATTTGTCTGTTTGTCTTATTTATTGGCCACTTTTCTCCCATTATTGTGACTCATTGTTATGGATTGAATAATTTCTTTAGTATGATTTGGAATTTTCAATGTAGAAAGAGAGATTGTAACTTGAGTCCTTCAAGTGGTCATTCATACACATGGGTTATTGCACATTCACCTAAATGCCCATAGAAATATTGAGCTTCCTAGCCCAGAAGGATTTTAATCTTTCTATATGATAGAGGTATGCTTAGCCCTTTTCTCTCAGTCTGACTGTGGGCACCTCCAGAAGCAAAACAGAAGCAGGAAGTTCAAGTGAGTTCATGCATTTGTAGAATGACCACTCAAAGATCTACAGTTATAGGTAAGTAACCTATTCTTGTTTGTGATCTTACACAATTCACACAATTGAGTGTCTAGCAAACGCATTTACTGGATGGATGGGTATTACAACATTGCCTGACCAAACAAAATCTCTTGTTGGGCATGAAGGTCCAACCTGTAATGTTTTATGAAAATCAGTGCCTGAGACCAAGTAGCAGTTTCACAAATGTCTTTGAGCACAATGCCCTTTAGGAATAGTGCTGAAGCCGCTGTTACTACAATTGAATGGCTTCTAGGTGCACCAGCTAATTCCCCAATATTGTGAAGTGGCTAAGCTGTCTTCTTTAACCATTTAACAATATTGGGAAGTTGAGCATGGAAGGCAAATTTAAAGTCATTTCCAGCTATCACGCATGCCGGAAATAAACCAAAACAGAGCAATCTTACCCCCACCCCACCCCACCCCACACATCAATGAACATGGGCTCGTTAATTGTAGCAATTACGTTGTCTGATTACTAGAAGAAGTGAACCAGCCTGTCCTTGCAGTGGACAAATGCAGGACAAATGCCCATCCAAATGTACCCCGAACTGGAGGAAACCCATTTAGCCAGTCTTTGAGGTGATAATAGGCAATCCTATTTTTGACAGCAAATAAAGTGTCTACTCTATACTCCAGAGTACAGAGAGAACTCCCAGTTCCCTGAGCCCCTTGCCTTCTGAAGATGCCGGCCAAAGAGGCTGGCAAAACACCAGGAAGAAAAACTTCCAGAACACAGCCAAACAGCCCAAAAAACTTACAACAACAATCTATTCAATCTGAAATTATTTTATTCTGGAGACACGGAAAGCCAGATCTCCTCATATCCAAATTGTGCAATGAATTTTGTAATGCTGTTTGAGAAGGCTGGTAGAATGTTATGGTATAGTGTGACTGTCTCTATTAAGAATTGAAGATGGATTATGTCACTTCTGCTAGCGCATCTCCCTAGCTCTCCTCACAAAAGATGTTGTCACAAGAAACACAGTTTTCATAGTTAGTATTCAAATACCTACTGATCAAGTGAAGCAATTTTAAGCGTCCTTCTCCCAAGCAGTGAAGATAATTTAGAATGTCAGTCAACCTAGAATTCTAATCAGTTTGAGTAGGCAGAACCCCATCATATGGACTTTGAAAAAATCATGCTGGCCACCCATTGCCTTCCAAGTCTAATTTAATGTGCTCATGCTTACCACTAACGCCTGGTACCTTAGAAGCTTGCAACCTTAAGGAATAGTTTCTTTCCTATTAACCTGCCCATGCATTATGGTCATTTGATAATGCCATTTAGGTGCACCTAGTAAGAGAAATGCATTGGGCAATTCGGAGGGGATTTCTTTGTTACCATCTTCCAGATTTGAGAGTATGCTCTTAAATGGCATTTTATAATTGTTGTTAATTTTGTTTGACTATTTAGTTTGGTATATCTGCTTATCAATTTAGAAATCTCAGTTTTAAATAATGGCAAAAAGAACCAGAACTACACAGTTCTGAGAGGAGTGTTGGTGGATTCATGTGGCTACTTCAGTCCCTCATTGTGTACAAGATTTATAAGAGGTGGAGAAAGGAAAGCACAAGAAGAAAAGTAGCTATGAGCAAACAGTCGTGCATGTTTAGGATAAGAGTCATGTATCGCAGGAAAAAAAGTTAGTAGCAATTAGTTTTATTCTAAGAGATATTCTGGGCAGTGCTAGAAAGACATGGAGCACTAGAAAGAAGGAGATACGAAAGGGATTGTGCAGTAGCAAAGACAGAAAGCAATCTGAAACATGCAGGAAAAGGAAGGTAACACCATACCAATGGGCACGGGGCATCCAGCCCATCCAGCCCTGGTAACCCCGGCTCACCCTTCTCGCCTTTAAAACCTCGGAGTCCCTGTTCATGAAATCAACTGCTAGAATTACTTTAGTCGGTGGAGATTGTCTCCATTTCATCAGTACAACAATGATGTGCCTAAGGGTGCTCAGGTTATATACCCAGTGTATTTCCATAGAAACACTAGCAAACAATTATAGCCTCCCCTTTTTTGTTTTCTGACCTAAACATAAGGCATGCTGCTTGATTCGAAAGGATGATATGGTTCTGTAAAGATTGATGGGTTGGAAGAAGATCCTAATTTTTGGAAAAGGTATTTCAGGTGGTTTAAAATTTAAAGCAAAAAGTAAGCTGGCTGCAAGGATGCATCAGCAGGATGAATGGCTTGGTTACAGAACACCAGGGAGTTATGGAGCCAAGTAGAGCAGCCAGTCATACATTGGATTGCTAGAACTTTTTCATTCACTTGAGCAAGATTTTTTTAATGTCATTACAGTGGACTCTTGTATAATAAACAGCTTGTATAACATAAAATTTGTACAACATAAAAATTCCGGAGATAGGGGAAATTTGCTTAACGTAATCGCCTATGGGGAGAATCCGTACAACATAAAAATGGGATTACTCTGTTTTCAATGCATTCCTATGGGGATTTGTATAAAGGAAAATTTGCTTAACATAATTTCATTGGGAACAAATTAATTCCTTTATACACGGCACCACTGTATTCTACATAAATGTGTAGGCAGTGATTTGATGTGATTTCTAAAAATCCCCTCAAACCATGCCATTTTCTATGGCAAGATGTAGACACATGAGTTAACGCCACAAAGGTACTTCATACCAGATTAGTAAAGCCAATTTTAAAAGATAACACTAGTTTCTAATTCATTTGCACTTCTGGCAATTTATTTATTTATTTATTTATTTATTAGTCTTGTATCCTGCCCATCTTCCCCAAAGGGAACTCTGGGCGGCTAACAGCAATAAAAGCAAGTAATAAAACAAACAAAACAGATTTTAATTTTTAATTTTTAATTGGCATTAAGGAATTTCAAAGTCTTCTCCCAGTCACAGAGTTGCATATAATTCAGCCAGCCTTTTACAGCTATTCAACATGTGCTTTTAGGGAACTTGGAGAAAGATGGCAGAAATAATTTCAGGTCATCAGTTTAAACCAGCAGCATGTCAAGAACCTATTTTTCTTTGTTCAAATTGTTTCTCCACTGGGTATCATAAAGTGGGTACCCTGCAACACTCTCAGCAATAACAGTATTTTTGGATACATTGTTTAGTCACCACTGAAGGGGAGAAAAAGGAAGGCACCTTCATTTTCTCTGTTTCTTAGAAACATGTTCACTTGAGGACTGGACCATTAGGTGATGACTTAAACACTTAAAAAAATCACCACAGGTCAGAGCTTTCATGTTGCCTCAGAATGATTCAGGTTCAGACAAATACGTTTCACTCAAGATGGCTACCACTTTTAGCAAATAGCCGTCACATGAGCAATTGAGTAAAATATATGCATCTAAGAAATTGGTCTCCTCTCTAGGCGGCTGCTCTAATAGGGAGTCTAGAAGCATTAAAGCATTGCTTTTTTTCCACAGAGAAAGGCATTAACAGTTCTCTACATTTTCAGAGCCCAATAGCACCCAGGGGCTAATCTGGTATTGTTTTCCTGTTTCAACACTCAAATCAGAGGCTTTAAAAAAACAGAACAGCTATTTAATCAGTTAGTATAATGTGAGCTTTCGTCCTTCCTTCTTCCCCAGCGACTTGATTGAAAACAGTATAAAAACACAACATACCAATGGACAGGGTGCATCTAATCCAGGCGCTCCTTGGTCTCCCTTATCCCCCTTCGGCCCCCTAGAGCCTTTCTTGCCCCTTTCCCCCTGTGAATAATAGTTCATTAAAATACACGAAAGTTTTAGGACCATCTTTTTCAAGTCTGTATTGCCAACAAAAATAAAATATAACAAGGTAAAAACTAAAATTATTGTTGATTCAAGGTAACTTTAAAGGCTTGATTCGAGATTTTTCTTGATGTCATATTGAGGTGGTGGTTGGCTTTGTTGTTTGTTTTTACATTTAAATATATGTGCATTTTAGTCATTCTAGAAATATCAAATTAGAAGGACAAAAAGAAATGACCAAAGTGATGCTATTATGTTTTAAAATGGAAACAACAGATCTTCCATGCTTGTTCTGAAGGAACCCTAACCCTAACCCTAACCCTGACCTGATGCAACATAAAGAGAACAATAACTGAGTTTAGTCCATAACATGACTGGATGTGACCCATCGATCTTCCAATGGCTAACTTTCCCTGTCTATAGCCATGGATGAATCTAAGGATATAGTCACAGTGGGTTTTACAAAATGCCAGAACAATTTGTACCACATACTTCCAAGTTACTACCATAGTTCCCTCCCCATACCTGTGGGATAGGTATCTGTGGCTTCACTTATCCACAGTTTGAAAATATACATTTTTTTAAAATCCAGTAAAAATAATTTTCACATGTATTACGAGAAGTGGTAACTTTTGGCAAAAATTATATAGAATATAGTCTATCATGCCCTCTGGTGGCCTTTTATATAGCATTCACTATTCATTGTCAATATCTGTGAGGGGGCTTAGAAGCAATCCCCCCATGGATATGGGCTTCTTGTGTGTGTGTGTTGTGTCGTTACAGTTGTGACCGACTCTTTGTGACCCCATGTCCATGGAGTTGTTTTGGCAGGAATACTGGAGTGGTTTGCCAGTTCCTATTCCAGGCGCCTACAGCACCTGGTATTCCCTGGTGGTCTCCCATCTGAGTACTAACCAGGACTGACACTGCTTAGCTTCTGAAATCAGGCACAATCAAATGGGCTTAGGGCAGTAATGGTGAACCTTTTAGAGACCGAGTGCCCAAACTGCGATTCAAAACCCACTAATTTTTCACAAAGTGCCAATACAGCCATTTAACCTGCATACAGGTGGCTGTGAAGCGGCGATGTCGGGTGCCCACAGAAAGGGCTCTGATTGCCACCTTTGGCACCCATGCCATAGGTTTGCCAACACTGGCTTAGGGAATCTAGGGGTTCTTACCGTATTATTAGTAGGACACAGTGCTTTACACAATGACTGCAGTCACTGCATAGAACATTAGTAGGAACACTGTATCTCCTTATGACTGAGCATCAAGTGGCTGGTTGGACCTTTGTCCATAGGTGGACTTACTGTTGGTAGCATCAAAACTCTACTTGAAACTCTGAGTCATGCTAAATGGCAGATGGGATGTTTTTCTTTTGCTTACCTCATTTCTGATCCTACAGTGAGGTCTCCCCAGAGGTACAATCCTTAACAGTCAGACATCCAAATTAAGTCAATGTTTACCTTTTAATGATGAATTACAAATCAAGGATGCTAACATGCAAGAGGTGTAATTGAGAAAAAACCCTGCTGCAGGAGATGCCTTTCACTAGTTCAGGATTATTAGTGTTTGGTCTTGAGCCTCACAAGGTTTGCTACAGTTCTTAACCAAAAGCAGATATGCTGGCTAGCGTAGGCCCAGTTTGTTTCATGAGGCAGGTTGCAGCCATCCCCACTATGTGAAGACTGTTTCTTTGTATGTCAGTGGGGTGTGTGCATGTGTACATCTGACCATTCACAAGTAATTTTGCCACACATCGCAAGCATCAGCAGAAGGCTAAAAAGGCTGAGCATGTTTCTCCTCTGAGAAAACAGCCCGATTTCTCAAAAATGAACAATGGAGTCAGTGATGTCTTTTCAACACTAGCCTGCTTTGGGTGCTCATGATGGCCTGTCTATGATGCCTGTTTTTCTTCTGTAATATCTGCTACACCCGCTATTATTTTTTATTTAAAAGGAGAGGTAAAGCTGGTGAGGCCAGGTTTCAGGCTGCTCTGTTCTACTTAGGTTCTTAAAATAGAGTCTGCAAGTGATAGAAATGGAGACAGTGAGCCTGGTGATGCTTCTGTAAACAAACATTGAACCTCACCTTCAAAGCTTCACTAAGGTCACTTCATTTTGAATTAAGCCAGTATCAAGCCCAGGACCAATATTCAATGCAAGAGTGAAATGACCACATCTTTCAAAAGTCAGTGGCATACACAGAAGAAAATGTTTGGAGAACAATTATTTGTGGGTAGGAAAAATAAATGAGGTTGTAGGAGGAGGAATATCATTTAGTAATTGGTGTAAGGATTAGAGTTTTAAAAAATGCAAGCAGAGGGAGATTTTTTTTAAAAAAAGGGTTTTGCTTTAATTTGTTTTTATCATTTTCAAAACAACAACATGAAGCTGGCAGGAAAAATGGATGGGAAAGGAGAGGTCACCCAGGATCAAAGGCTGTCATAGAGGAAGGATAATCCAGGAGAAAATGCAGTGTGGGTTGCAGCAGGAAGAGGAGGAAGGATCCAGGAGAAAAGGCGGAAGAGCAGGAAGGGATAAGGGGGACAAAGGTAGACCTGCGGAGGCAAGGAACACACGCGCAAACACACACACACACAGACAGGAAAAGAGAAAACAGCACTTGAAATAAGGAGTTCCACTTGAATGCACACATTAAGCCCTGGCACTTTTTCAGTTGGATTGTTCAAAGGAACCCTGGACTCCCATATGGAGCACCTCATTTTGTATGACAAGAGCTACCTCTCAAGAGCGGCACTGCATCTTTGAATTGACACAAGAACCAGGAAATGAACTAGCTGGACAGATGAGTAGCAGGGTCCCATTTCAGAATCAGGCTTGGTGAATAACTGCATGGTAAGGCTAGAATTAAAATTAGGTTGCTGTCAGATAGAAGGCTTCAAGGATCACCAATCAAAAGATGCATCTAATATTTTTCATCTTACAATTGCAGAGTGGGAAGGCACCCCAGGGATCGTTGAGTCCAAACCCTGGCAAGGGGGAACGCTTGGGGGGTGAACCCCAAACCTCTGACTATGCAGACCAATGCCTATAAACCAGTGGTTCCTAACCTCCCTAATGCAGAGACCCTTTAATACAGTTCCTCATGTTGTGGTGACCCCTTGCGCTGCTTGGAAGAGGCCGCAAGCCCCCTTTGGCAGGCCACTGCCGCAGGTGCCATAGAGAACTTCCCTCTACAGGCACCCTCAGCCATTTGCAGCCTCCGGTGCCATTGACTGACATCCCCTCCAACCTATCAAGCAGTAACTCACTCTTCCCCCCTTCCTCCCCCTCATCCTCCAGACCCAAGCTATCATGGCGACCCTTGTGAACTGGTCATTCGACCCAGGGCCGTCTTAAGGATATGTGGAGCCGTGGTTCGAAGATCCCTCTGGCGCCCCCCCTGCGTTTCCTCCCTACCTGCGCACACCTGTGCGCGCACACCCGCAGCCAACTCATAACGGGGCATCTTTGGCGGGAAAAGGAGCCGCTCGCTCCCACCCGCAGCTGGCCGGCCGGCTGCAGCGCGCAGCGCTCGGAGCAAAAGCGGGTGAACGAGGGCCACCCTCCGCTGGTCCCGCGGCTGTTCCCGACTCGGAGGTGGCGCCCGTGCGGCGGCGCTTAAGAGCGCTCGGCGGCAGTGGCGCTGGCGTCATGGGGGCCGCCCCTTTGCTCCCGTCAGGCGTCGCTTCCCCTTCCTGCTCGCCCGCTCGCCTTGAACGAGCCCGGGCGGACTCCTTGGGCGCGTGGACAAAGGACGCCTGCCAAGAGGCTCTTGCGCCGGCCGGCGGACGACCTCCCACCCCCTGCGCGCGCTCCCGCCGGCCAGTCGCCCCCACGCGCTCACCGGCGTTATTGAGGAGGAGGCGCTGGAGGCGAGCGCTGTTGTGGTGGCGGCGCAGGGCGTCGGCGGCGTCCCGGGCCACGCGCTGCAGCCCCTCGACGGCGGGCAGGGCCTGGACGTGCAGCTCGCCCTCCAGCGCACCCGCCGAGCGCGCCGCCAGCAGCAGGAGCAAGCCCGGCACCAGGCGCGCCGCCAGCAGCCGTGCCACGCTTCGCCCGAAGCCCCGCGACGCCCCCGTCACCAGGCACGCGGCCCGGCCCAGGTTTCCTGAATGGCTGAATCTAAGAGGTTTGGGGTTTGGGGGTTCAGGCGCCCTTGGGGTTCAGGCGCCCTGGTTCATTGAACCACAAAGGCCTATGGGAAAGTCGCCCCTGATTCGACCCCCATAGGGGTCCCGACCCCCAGGTTGGGAACCGCTGTTATAAACCATTGAGCTATCTATCAGTTCATTCAATTGTGCACTTCTTCCACAATGAATCCCCCCCCCCGATAAAATGGCAAAAGAAGAGGTAGGGAAACTAGAGATTGGTTATATATTGAATACATTGTCTAGTGGGTGTTCTTAAAAATTTCATCAGTGAGGCAGGAGAATTGCATGATAAAGGCTTTAAAGCACAGGGGGCAAAAGTGCTGGAGCCATTTCTCTGATGCCCACCCCCATTCCTTATGGAGCCACATTTTCTAAGTGGGACTGTGAAATTGGAAGTAACCCCTGTCAAAGAACAGCTGCAAGGGATGGGACAGGTTAAGAGTTCAACACACTCCTCTTGTACTTGAGAATGGTTCTTCACTTCTAAGCATGGTCTCCTTACACCTGTGCTTAAAGGGGATACATCACTGCACAACCCATGGGTAGTTGTGTTGCCATTACATCTAATTTGGATAACACAATTTTGTACAGGCTGCAGAATGTTTTTTTTTAATTGGGAGATCATTCTGAAAAAGTAAACAGCAGACTGTTCAGCACATCTGGGGCTTTTTAAAAATATGTCTTTTTGTTACTGCAGTACAATGCAAGCATAATTCAGTAACAAAAATCTGTAATAATCAGTCATGCACTAAGTGCTAATCAATTGCTAGTGATATGTTTAAAAAACTGGAAAAATTTCTTCCTTTTTAGAAAGTGAAAGGATACACTGGTTGGATTTGGTCTGTGTGCAGTAACTGCTCACTTCGTTCTAACTCATTGCAGAAACTAGCACTTTTGGGCAGCTGGGGCTTCGCTGCCCTTTTGTTGTTGTTCAGTCATGTCCGGTTCTTCGTGACCACATGGACCAGAGCTTGCCAGGCCTTCCTATCTTCCACTGCCTCCCGGAGTTTGGTCAAATCCATTTTGGTTGCATTGATGACACCGTCAAACCATCTCATTCTCTGTCGTCCTCTTTTCCTTTTGCCTTCAATCTTTGCCAACAGGGACTTTTCCAAGGAGTCCTCTCTCCTCATGAGGTGGCCAAAGTACTGGAGCCTCAGCTTCAAAATCTGTCCTTCCAGTGAACTTTCGGGGTTGATTTCTTTCAGGATGGATAGGTTTGATCTCCTTGTAGTCCAGGGGACTCTCAAGACTCTCCTCCAGCACCATAGCTCAAAAGCATCGATTTTGCGGTGATCAGCCTTCTTTATAGTCCAGCTCTCACTTCCATACATCACTACTGGAAAAACCATAGCTTTGACTATCCTGACCTTAGTTGGCAAAGTGATGTCTCTGTTGCCATTGCTTTCCTCCCAAGAAGCAGGCGTCTTTTAATTTCGTTGCTGCAGTCGCCATCTGCAGTGATCAAGGAGCCCAAGAAAATAAACTCTGTCATTGCCTCCATTTCTTCCCCTTCTATTTGCCAGGAGGTGATGGGACCGGTGGCCATGATCTTAGATTTTTTGATGTTGAGCTTCAGCCCATTTTTTCACTCTCCCCTTTCACCCTCATTAAGAGGTTCTTTATTTCCTCCTCACTTTCGGCTATCAGAGTAGTATCACCTGCTGCCCTAATGGTTGGTTAAGCATAGGTGCTTGCCGTGAATCAGGAGAGGTCAGGGAATGGGGAAGAATGCCTGGTTCTGAGTGCCCGACTGCCACTGGGCCTGTCTGTTTTGTACAGTGGTATCTCTGCTTACGAGTTTCTTCCATTCTGAACACATGCTGTTGTCGAACAACTCTTAAGTAGAGCAGCCCTATCTAAAAATATATATAAAAAATAAAAACTAGAAAAAAATGTAAGTAGAGCAAACCGCATCTAAAATGTGTAAGGCAGCAGTTAAAATGCCACCTTTTTTTGCTCTTAAGTCATGCTGCTCATAAGTAGAGGTACCACTGTATTTCCTTTTGCCAGGGAAGAGCAGATGGAGGCAGCACACCTGCTTGAAATGGGCACTTTTGTACTATTCCAGCAGCAAATATTTGTGCCCTGAAGTTTGGCAGCCTGAGACAAAGATATAGTTATGACACAGATTCTTTATATTATGAGCACAGCAGAGACCGGTGTGATTCCTTCCCGTGCTTTCTTGCAACTATCTGACAAAGAAAACAGCCCTTTCCTGATGGTGTCATCCAACTGGACACCATTCTAGCCAAGTTGAATTCCGCTTGTGTTTTTTATTAAACTCTTCTATTGTGCAAATGGAAAACCAACTGAAAAAGTCTCAGGATCTTGTTCGATTACTCATTACAGACTAACTTGAACAGAGATGGGCACAAACTATCGGTTCAGTGGTTCGTGCTGGTTTGGCCAACAGCCAATCAGGTGTTTCATGGTTCAATGGCCTGCCCCTTCCAGCAGGCACACACTTGGAGGGATACAGCTTCCCTACCATTTCTCCTTTGGGCAGTGTCTCTGAGTGGGTGCCCACTGGAAGGCATGGGGTGGCACACTACAGAACACCTGTTGGGTCGTTGGCTAAACTGGCACAAACCACGGAACCAGCAGTTTGTGCCTCTCTCTAAATCTGAATAATACATTATTTTAATCAAGAAGTTATAGAGCAAAACCAGAGGTAGAATGATTAATTAAAAGACATCAACATGGAGCAGTCATAAACTGACACAACATTCACCTTGTCTCATTGCCTAGCAACGATTAAATCACAACTTTACTTCAATTTTTATCAATCTATTGGATGGAAATTAACCAGAGTTCTGGATTTACAGCTGCGACCAGCCATCACTGCTGGCTGTAATAGAACATGCAAGTGTGAAATAGCTCATGCAGGTTTTTTTTTGTTTTTGTATAAATACTGCTCCTAAATCTTTACGTTATATTTTCTCTGTTATCAAAAAGAATTAATCATTCCACCATTTCTTAAAGAGATCAGTAACTAAAAAGAGGTTCAATTCAAGACTTACCCGGTTTCCTTTTTCACCTGGTGAACCTTGTAAACCCTATAACATATTTATGTAAGAATTAAATATTTATCTATGTGTTCTAGTGAGCTAGGGGCTCTTATTTTTCCGCAATTGCAATCCCATTAGAAACTACACAGAATCTCGAGACACCGTATACATTGACATTTTATTATGCCACAAGGTAGTAATTTCCCCAAACAAGAACTAGATGTGGAGAGAATAAGATATTAAGTGTTACTCCTTGCCTTCTGTGCAGGGTTTGAAGTAGGATTTATTCTGCACAGTGCTTCTGTGTGAAAGGCTGGGCAGACTGTGATTTATCACTCAAGAAGGCTGGATTTTTTCCTCCATGGATGGGTGGGCCTGGATCATTGCACTAGAGCAGGGCTGTCCAACTTTGAACAGCCTGTGGGCTCCTTTTGCTCATGGCACATTCCCGCAGGCTCCTTTCCCAAGCACGGGCACACACATTGTCCTCACAACTGCTCTGCACCCCACCAACCTCCGTGGCGCTCACAGTGGCAGCAGCGGAGGAGCACCTGCTCGCCCCCCCCCCACCAAGCTCCATGGTGGCAGCACACCCACTCACCCCACCCACCCACCCAGCTCTGCGGCAATGGTGGTGGAGGTGGAGGAGGAGTGCCCGCTCACCCACCCACTCACCAAGCTCTACAGTGCTGGCGGCGGTGCGCCCACTTACCCCCCACACAACCCACCAAGCTCTGTGGCACTGCGGAGGAGGAGAACCTGCTTGCCCCCCCTCAAGCTCCGTGGTAGTGGTGGTGGCGGCAGAGGAGGAGGAGTACCTGCTTGCCCACCAATCTCTGTGGAGAAGGAGGAGGAGTGCCCACTTGCTCTTCCCCACTCACCCACCCACCCACCCACCAAGCTCCACAGCACTGTCCGCGGCAGAGGAGGAGCGCCCCCAGGTTGGGAGGTGAGCGGGGACCTGGCAGGTGACTTCTTAGCACCTCGCGGGCTACCAGTAGTTCACGGTCGGCGCATTGTGCAGACCTACACTAGAGCTTTTCACAGTTACACCCAAAACGACTGGAATCCTACCTGAGTGGTAATAAAGAATACACGAGCATCCTATGAGGAAACTACATGTGCAAGTGTACTTGCCATGTCCCTAGACTGGTGACAGGCAGTGGATACTACACATTCAGAGCCTCTCCTCACTTGCTTACTCCATACTTTTGAACCTGCTAATTCGACATCACAAAATATCTGAAGGCCTAGAGAAGGAGAGGTTGACAGTGGATCTCCCCTTCTGTCTCTACCCAACCTTGGAGAGGCACTTCAAAGCTGTCCCTAGAACAGCATCCTAGAGATGGCAAGGCCATTGCTTCTGAAATGGGTTATCCTTTTCATGCTGGTAGAGAATCTTTTTTTAAAATCCCTTATGTTAATGTAATTACAACAGGAGGTTTTCATTCTGTCACAGATACAAAATGGAGGCTTGGGTTGGGAGGAAGAGGATAAAAAAATCCTTTGCACTTACAGGAAGTCCTGCTGGCCCTATTGGTCCCACAGTTCCAGAATCTCCTTTATTGCCCTGTAATGGAATTAGGAAGAGATAATTATTTCCAATTTTTCTACAAGGTCCCTGGACATGTAGCAATACTGCTTAGATTAATAGTGGATGTTTGATACTGTACTAATAAGCTACTATGCATAAACCAACAAAATCACAGTTTCAACTTGTTCATTCATTTAAAGTGGTTATATTTATGCACCTGTCTTTTGTTATATACTGTATATAAAAGAAAAGCAAACTACAATAAAAGAGTTGGCAGTTTACTTGTGCAATAGAATTAACATTGCTGACAGTGGCAGATTGCCACTAATTCAAGAGCTCCCTTTTCAGCCCTGTATCATTGTGCACAGCTATTGTAGCATACATTCCACCATTGGAAAAAGAAATCTTTAAACTAGCAGCAATCTGCTTCACACTCTTGGCAGGCAGGCTGGGGTATACGACAGGATATTGGCCAATGTTAAGAGCACTTGCACCAAAAACATAAAAATAAACACAGTAAAAATCAGAATGGAAAAATACGAGTTTCAGGTTCTAATGCAAGGTATCTGTAATGAGGGCTCACATCCAGTAGTAAGTTAGACCTGGAATAGGCCCACAGAATCAGTGGGGATTTGGTGAGAAGATTCCTCAGTATGTTCTACTGATTCTATTGGCTGAAAGAGCTTTGTGGCACAGTGGTTAAGTGCCTGTACTGCAGGTAAAACTGTGTTCACGACGGGGTTCAATCCCAAGTAGCCAGCTCATGGCTGACTCAGCCTTCCATCCTTCTGAGGTAGGTAAATTGAGTACCCAGCTTGCTGGGGTGGGGGTGGGGGAATGTGCAGCCTGCATAATTAAACTGTAAACCACCCAGAGATACGGGGCAGTATATAAGCAGAACACTTTGCTTTTTAAAAAAATTCTAGTTGGGACTTACTTCTGGATTTCAGACACGTAATCTTACCCGTAAGCAGACAACCAGATCCACAAGAAAGCAAATGAAATGTCAGATGTGATAGTTCAATCTAGACAATGTAAGGCTTAGGGGTGTCACTACCATTGTGGTTCACTTTAGATGATCATCTTTTAACAGGAATTAGGTACAGTAATACCCCAAAATGAGCAACTTCAGCCTTGGAGAGGGAGTGGTCATGGTGTACAGTTTGATGTAAATTACTTATTTTTCGGATCTCACTCACCCTCTCGCCTTTTGGTCCTGCTGGTCCTGGAACTCCAATTGGTCCTGGAGTACCCTGCAATTTCAGAAGGAAAAGAAGCCCATGATGCCAGTTATGGTGATATATTTCTAACTGAATGAGAATAAGGTTTCTCAGGAGAGGCAGAGAAGACTTTGGTTACTCAGAACACTCGCTCATCATCTTTCAGTTTTCAGAACTTCTGAGGCCAATGATTACATGTAGAGGTGGGGCCCTGTCCAATCAAATGAGCTCGGAAGAATAATAAAAGGACTAGGGTGCATCAAGCATACTAGGGCTACTCACTTTCAGCCTCCATTGAAGTACAACAGTGCCCAATCACTTTTTAAAGACTTTTTTTAAAAAAGGGTAGAATTGCTTAGCGGTTGATTGACTTTGCACATCTTTTTATGTCGGCAGTGTATCATGCAAACTGATGGATAACCAAACCATAAGCAAAAATGCAAAAGTGCAATAACGTTACAGAGAACACGAGAATCGGTTGATTTCAAACCTTCTGCTCATGTATCTGCCATTTATATACTAGTTCACCGCACAGGCGAATGGAAACATCCAACATTTGCTTGAATCATTTCCCCTTCCATATTCAAGTCTTCCAAAATTAATCTAAAGCTTGTCGCGTGAATTAATTAAAGAAAGAAAGAAACAATCTAGCTTCCTGGTTAGGATATACTATATCAAACTTTCTTCTGACTAATTCATGTTTGGCTCCAGATGTGGATTTTCTGAATGTACCTTCATCAAGTCAAACCTTTCCTGCCTAGAAGAAAACACAATTCTGGGGAGGGACTGTTTCTCAAATATAGCTGATGTATTTTTAGAGACATGGAACATTTATTCATTTCAACAGTGCACATTGCCCTTCAAAAACCAACTCTCATTTCTACTTGAAGTCAATATGTACTTTTTGGTCTGCATCTGACAGAAAACATTGGGAGCAATAAATACGAGTGTTTGCACCCCACTTCATGTGAGTAAAACCTCAGAGATCATAGTGATCCTATCAAATATTCTTGAATTCCTTGTTTCCCAGGCTTGCTATTTATTGCCTATTCAGAAATCCAAGAGACAACATGATCACCATCTAACTCTGGAGTCTCAGGCGGAACCTGAACTCATTCAACATACAAGTTCCATAAAGCTCCTGGTTCGTCTCCTTCTTGTTATGTGAAGTCAAATTGCTTCCCCACCTTACCCTAGCAGGATTTTTGAGGTCTACACAATGATTGTATTATTGTTGCTAACCCACAGGAAGCATCCATGGCCAAATGGGGATTTGAACCCTTGTCTTCTGAGTCCAAATTCAACACGACCCACTGTACCTACCAGCTCTACCCCAATTTGCAAGCCCCATCTGAGATGGCAGATCATTTTTCTAAATACTGTATATGTTTAGATCAGAATTTTGAAGCATTAACATTTTGTTGGCCTGCACTTCCCAGAATTCCCATGGTCCGCAGGGAATTCTGGCTGCAGGATTCTGGGAGTTATAGCCCATAAAAGTGATGTTTTGAAGCTCTGATTCATACGGGTTAGAGTGCATTTCTTCTAACACTGGATGTGTCATTTTCATACTCTTTCAGTTCTCATGTGACATGCAAAACACAGATTGTTCAGCCTTTCTCTAGCACTTGAGGTCTTCTGTTTTTCATTGGAAGAGTCTGGGATATTCAGACTCTCTGCCAAGGGCCACTTTCAACTGTTTCCACGCTGGTCATGATTCCGTTTCCCAAGATTTCATACAGTCACTATGTAAGGTTGAGCCTGACTTGGGGTTCAGGGGGCTGTCATCTCTAACTGGAGCTAGCATCAGAGGCCATGGACTGAAGCAATTAATTAGAAAATCCTTAATTAACATGTGAGTCTCTCAGCAAGAGCTTCTCGCCCTTCAGGGAGAATGGAAATGAACTTCCTCTATTTGGTGACTGGTGGGAATCTTTTGAAGGAAACTCCCCGGGTCCTCTCTCTCTCCAACATTTGTGCAGCTTTCAGCTCTGATTATAGGCAGTCTATAACATGTGCTTGTGCTAATGGGCTAAATAAGCAGTTCATTGAGAAGCCCTTTAATCTATCGCGGGAACACAAGGAAGAAAATTCACTTCACCTTCAAGACTGCACACAGTGACAAGCTTTTAACATCCTCCAGAGACACAGGCCTCCCCGGTTTAAATGTAAATGAACAAATCTCCATTTTAAAAGAAGAAGAGGAGGAAAACCTTAAACACAATAGTCATTTCACCATGATTTCACGGGTATGAAAGTTACAAGGGCAATGTGAAACAATATGACCACATAAGAAAAATAACTTGTTTGTTTTTCATCCAATTATTTTGAAATGATTTCTAGACCGGGCTAATGCTGTCCTTTAAATGGAGAACCCGATGAAC
This sequence comes from Phrynocephalus guinanensis, assembly GCA_037367245.1. NCBI lineage: Eukaryota > Metazoa > Chordata > Lepidosauria > Squamata > Agamidae > Phrynocephalus > Phrynocephalus guinanensis. The sequence continues at coordinate 38,606,797 of CM074735.1, read as the reverse complement.
AAAATGCAGAAATTAACTCCCAATCCCTGCTTTGAGGGAGGGGGAATCCTGTCAGCGTTAGGTTCTGGAATTTTGGTTCAGTTCCACAATGCACTGTTTATGATTCCTCAAAAGTCATGGTTTTTTTTGCTAGTACTGCATAACCAAGCTGGCATCATCTGATGCTGCTTTCATTTTCACTAATTCCACAGCAGTGGAAGAAGAACGGGTTGTGGAGCCAAGAGACGCACATTTTTTGCCAAGTGGTGCTCACTGTCATTCAGTCTGCATCATTCTCATATTTATCACACAAATATGAGCAAATAAATCGAGCATCCAGGATAACTGGTAATTAACAATGTATCTGAGGATAATTTGTCTGTGTGAACATGCCAAAGGAAATAGGAATAGAACTTTAACTTGGAGCCTTTAGTTTTCAAGAGGCAGTGATGTAAAAATCTTCCAGTTTTGTTTGTATTGAGCTTCTCAGAATTCTATTCTTGTTCTGCCCTAGTTCCATATCAGACTTCCTCCCCCTCCCAACTAGAAATCTGTACAGATGTTGGTCTTCATTTTAATGCATTTCCCTACTGACTAAAATGAGTTTATGCACATGTTCCAAATATCTGCATTTTAGAAGTGCACATATTTCAAACACAGGCATCACTTAGACTACGTGTGTTCCTTGCCAAAATGCGTCCTCAGAAATGGATGGATTGCTAAGGGCAGACTTTTTTTTATCTCATCAACAGTCTCAGAGATTGCAGAATGACTATATTTGTAGGGAAACGTGAGCCCAATATGCCATTCCTGTACATGGGACTGGGAGACTTAACAAAGAACAATCACTACACATTTCAGAAAGGAAGGGGGCAAAAAGACACTTGTGGAGCTTTAGCATTGTCTTGTTAAAAGGTTCATAAAAGATCAGCAGTAGAGGTGGGAATGAATCAAAAAATAGAGATGGATCATGATTTGTGTTTAATCAGGCTAAGGAAATGACAAATTTCCAGTGACAAGTCTCCCTTTTAAAATGCTGTACAAAGCCCCCTTAGCATATAGACGCCTGAAATCTGCAGGGATGCTTTGGTGAAGATTGGGGTTCAGCGCTCCAAGGTATGCACCCCCAAAGAGCCATCCTAGGAAAGTGTCCTCCCAGGCACCTAGAGGGACCAAACTTGCAAAGAAGTTTCAGCCAACTCTCCTCTACAATCTCCCAAAATTTGATGAAGATTGGGTTTCAGACATCTGAGTTATACATCCACAAAGTGGTCCCTCCAGGAAAGTGTCCTTTAGCAACTGGGTTGGGGGAACCCAATCTTCACTAAACTGGGAGAGAATGTAAAGGAGAGTCCAAGGAAGCTGCTCTGCAAGTTTGCAGTCTCTAGGTGTCCGGGGAGAACCTTCCTGGAGAGGCCTATTTGGGAGTGCGTAACTCGGACATCAAAAATCCAATCTCCAACAAACCTTGAGGAATTGTCGAGGAGAGCCAGGGGGTGCTTCCCTCCACTTTTGGTGTCTCTAGGTGGCTCAGGGGCCATTTTATAGCCCAAGACATTGATGAATCAGAAATTGCTAAAAATTGTCAATTTGTATTCCTCAGGGGACTCTTTATGATGAATACGAATTGAGAGATTTCGACAAATCAGCCAAATTTGTCAGAAAATGTGATTTGTTTTTCAGTTTGTCCCCATCTCTACTCAGTAGGTTTATCTCCAGATCTCCTGGAGAATATCTCAGTCTGTAGGGAGATCAGGCCAATGAATGTGTGATGATGGCTGAAATCTAATAGTAAATTGCAACTAAAGCAAGTCCACTAAATCAGTGAGGATTTGGTGAATCGATTCCTCTGTAAGTCCTATTGAGTCCGTGGGCCTACTCTTTTTTTGTGACTTGCTACTGGACTGGAGCTGGCTAGGCTAGAAAAAAGTGTGATCGAGTCATTTTGCTGATACTGTATAATGATCACACTAAGACTAACAATGGCTAAGGCATGTTGGAAGAGATTCTTTGGACATGTTTATTCCAAGGGAAAATATTTCAAGATGGCTGACAATATGATAACAGAGTTACATAACATTAAAATGACTACATTCAGAGGTTCCCTTTATCATAGTTTACAAAATATTATAGATCAAAAAGGAAACAAGTTATCTTTGGAGCTTAATCACTAGCTTCACAGAATGTGTTAAGGATGTGAACCATAGCTTTAGAGTTGTTCAGCACCAAAATATAGAAGCTTCACTTGTCCTATCCTACCATTTTGAATAGACAATGAAACAGATACAGTTGTGGCAGGACAAAGAAGACAAATCACAGCATTAGGGGATGGGAGTGAAGGGTAACAGAGAACTGGAACTCACCGGTGGGCCAGGCCTGCCGTCTAAACCTGAAGCACCCTGGACAGACAGGGAAGGGTTAACAAAACAAAAGGCAAGGAGGAAGGGGAGGTGAGGAAGGGAAAGGATTGGTAAGTGAAGCAGTGACTCCAGACAATAAAACAATGAAACTCAGATCTCAAGGACAAGTGATGCCACTTAACAAAGAAACCAACAAAAACATACATAGAACGTTACATGGGATGTCTGCGACCATGAAGCACTCAATCCAACAGGTTAAGCCCAAACATAGAACAGTGCCTGCTAAATTTTGGAAATCACCATAGCTTACGTATCTTATGTGGATGAGCTTGTGATTGTAACAACAGAGTGAAACAAAAAACAAGAACAACAAATAACAAACATTATTGTGATGCCAGAGGTGAATTAGCCAGCAATGGGAAGGAGATCTCAAAGAGAGTGCAATTAGACACTAATTTTTATTTTGGAAGTGTTAAAATTCCAGTCTATTTAACATCCACTCCGAGGAACACTGAGATCTTTCTTAGACGTAAAGGCGAGGGGGAACAGTTGGACAATAACAGTTCATCTCTTTTTCAAATGTTAGCTTCATAGGAATTCTAATAATATTCTAAGGGGTTAATTGTTAAAACAGATGGTGCTCAACCTTAGAAACTGTTCAGCATCAGCATCATACAAACATGGTGCAACCCTATGCATACTATTCAGAAGAAATCCTCACTGACCTTAGTGGAGCTCTTTCACAAGTGATCAAGAACAAGATTTGATACAGAGCTTTATCTGCTTGTGAAAACATGGGATGATATTTTGAAAGGGTACGTTTTGGAAGTGTTATTTTAATGGGGTGGGGGAGGGTTCGTAGTTAATGCAGTAACTATTGATTATGAACAGTCTTAGAAGCATAGTATCAACTCAGATGTAAGTCATCTCCCATTATGTTAACTTGGGCTTACTTCCAAATAAGAATAGATGGGCTGGTAAGCCACAGCTGTAGGCCACAGATAGGCTTGTTGAATCAGTGGGGATTTAGTGAGTCAACACCCTCATAAATTCCATTGATTCATTGGACTTACTCTAGTTGTGACTTACTATACTAAGCAATAGGATGTGGGCCATTACCTGTCAAAGTGATGGTGCTTTCGAATACACAGAGCACATTTCCCGGGGGTGATTATTTGTAGCCATTCCACCTCCATGAATTGGTCCAATCATTCTAAAAAAGCTGCCTATGTTAGCAAACTCTTTGTGAAATATGTCCTCCTTTGTTCCTTAAACTAAACATTTATCAACTTTACCGGGGAATCCAAATGTGGAGGGATAAGAAAAAATTGCTAAAATATACCCATCTGTATTATGTTTTTTTTAAAATAATCAATTACTGTATATCTTTAGTGTGCATAGTATAGACACATTCTAAAAATGCAACTTGAAATAGCCTTGAAATAAAAATCCAGCAAAGGTCAAGAAAATCATTTTAACCAGAAACCGAGATAAGTGTCATCTTTTGGAAGGTTACTGCACAAGGCATCTACTGTTCTGTCTTTGCACCTGGCTATCTTTATACAGTACTTGTTGAATTAGTGGTGCAACCATCATTCCTTTTCCCCATTTAAGGGTCCTCCAAGAGGCTTTGGCACCACATCTGATGCATACCTAATATCTCTGCCTGGATAATGTGCAAATACTTCCGAAAGACACAGATGATGAAACTCTCCTTGAAAATCTGATGACGAAGCTACTTGATTAGCACACCGGTTCTTTATGAATCTAACGGGAGAGATTATGTTTGTGAAACAAGTTTTGACAAAAGGAGATGATAGAGATGTACATCTAATTAAATACATATTCAGTAGCCACAAAGCAAACTACTGTCGCAAAACAGCAGTCATAAAGCAAGCTACTGTCATGAACAGCATGTTTTTTTGGGGGGGGGCATTCTCTCTTATTCATAGTTTTTGCTATCCACAGGAAGGCCTGGAACTGATCCCCAGCAGATACTGGAGTTCTACTGTATGCTATGGAGGACAGCAAAGGACTGGGCGATCCTTCAAGCATGTGTCTTTTAGGCTTCCCTCAAACAAAAGAGATATTTCAAATGTCATTTATGGGGATTTTTGACCCAGAATCACTGAACTTTTTGAACAAAGGCTGCTGTGCCATAAAAGAGAAGGGAAATTATTCCTAATTAGAAACAAGGAGCAGAAAAACAGGATTGACTGGTATAGCAATAATACTCTCTCACACTCGCTCGCTCTCAGAAAGAAAAATTCAGGTTATAATCAACTTGGAAGGAGGATGGGGGGAAAGAAGAATTTGAAGGAAAGGGGGCTCTGTTTTGCTATGCAAGGAAGAGAGATTCCTGAACATTGCTGCCTCAGCAGCAGACAGAAAAGAACTGAGGTAAAACAGAGGGAAACTTCCTGATTGGTGCAGTACACTTGCACTCAGCTTGGATAGATTCTGGACTGTTCTGTGGAGCTGCAGAAAACCCCATAAGTGTGGGTGCACAAAGCCTCATAACAAAGGACGTTTAATCCCCTCAAAACAGCAGTAGTTGATGATGTCAGCAGTCATGTGGCATGATGTTGCATCATTGATTTTCAGCCAATGTTTAATGTTCTTCACACCTCAGAAATCTATTATGATACAGAGTTTTTAGGGTCCTTGTGTGAGAATGGATGCTAGAATTGGCCTTCCTAGTCTACTAATTGTACCTTCATCAATTGTCTAGCCTCAGCATGTCCAGACTTCAGCCCTCCTGATGTTTTGGACTACAACTCCCAGAATTCTAAGCTTAGATTGCTTAGACAAAGGATTGTGGGAGTTGTGGTCCAAAACATCTGGAGGGCTGAAGTTTGGACATGTCTTCTAGCTGATGCTTCCCTTCCTGGGCTGCCAACCCCTTTCATTCCAAATAGCTGGCTCTTAGCACAAGTGGCAGAAACCACAGAACCCTAAAAATCATGGGGTTCCACTCCACGAAGCCAAGCAGCATGACCGGGCTTCTTTTCTCCACCAGGTACCCCAATACCCCACTGACTTCCAAGGCCCCTCAAAATGGCCCAGCTTAGAATTATGCAGCCTGCTTAGTATTTGCTATGCACGACCTCTTATGGAGTCAGACAAAGCTCCAATTCCAATGGTACGATATAGCCATTCGCTCTAATAACCTCTGATCTTGTATCCATGGGTCATCTCCTCCTCATTCAAACTTTACCACATGAGATAAGCCACTGGATGAAAAAATCCCATTATGTAACTTATGTCCCTGGAGGAATGATGGCATCACCAGCAGGGTCAATGTGTTCAATAATTAAAATCTTCCTATTTCCGTCCCATGACTTTTTGGATTCTCAAGTAATCCCTGGTAAGCCATGTGAGCTGGTAGGCAGAAGGAAAAAGTATTTAATTAATAAAAGCCTCCTCTTGCCAATCATGCCATCTGGCAGTGGAGATTGGGGTAATTAAAGGCTTTCATCTTCCATCCTGTGGCTCCCATGGTTTCCACACAATAATAGGGTTTACAAAGAAAACATCCTGAACAGAGATACAAAGCATTCAATTACTGAAAATCACAAATGACTGGTAACAGTGCCATTTTCCTCCCCTAGGCATAATCATGCCAACAGGATTTCAGCCATCATTTCTCAAACCTCTTGCCTTATGCAAAATGTCAGTGCCTTGACTAATCTTAACCTGATTTATGATTGTGTTAGGAATACAGAGTAGGGCATCGACAGGTCACATATTGCCATGATTACAATTCAGTTGAACTACCATGTAGATGATGGCTGGGACGTGGCCCAATGGCAGCTTGTAGGAAGGTACAGGGAACTAAGACACAACTGTCATTGCATGGCAGACAATTGAGAAGATGTCCCATGCCCTTAGAATTTATATTTATTTATTTATTTATAAATTTATATACCTCCTGTCTTCCAGAGGAACTCTGGGCGGTTTATAATATTAAAAAGCAAATACTAAATAACAATGCAACAAAAATAATAATGATAATACGAAAACAAAAGGTAAAATATATGAAATGTATGAAATAAAATAGCTATACTAACATGAAGGCAAAGCAAAATAGAAAAGATATCTGGCAAGATGGCAGGAAAAACAAACAAAAAAAAAAAAAAAAAAAAACCCTTGCTATTCAAGGTCGCCAAATGCCTCATGAAAAAGCCAGGTCTTCAATGCTTTTTAAAAGGCTGGCAGAGACTGTGCAAGGCGCAACTCACTCAGGAGATGATTCCAAAGCGAGGGGCCAGCCACAGAGAAGGCTCGGTTACAGGTTACCACTTTCCTAGCCTCCCTGGGCATTGCCACCCGAAGTGAGAACACCTGCGACATTCTGGTAGGTCAGGCCTCAGTTGATCTCTGGAAGATCTGCTCTGCCAGGTATTCAGGTCCCAAGCCGTGGAGGGTTTTGTAACTCAAAACCAAGACCTTGAATTGATTGCCACTTGTGGGCATACGCAGTAGATAGTGGCTGAAAAAGGTGTTTAGTGCTGCAACCACCCCTTTGCTTTGCTTTGCAGCGCCTCCCATCAAACAACAGAAAGATGGACATCCCTTTATTCTCAGTGGCTTTGACATCTAACTACTTAAAGCAAAAAGCAAAGTCTTCTGCTTATATACTGCCTCACAGCACTTCAAGCACTTACTGGGCAGTTTACGATTTTTAATTATGCAGGCTGCGCATTGACACCCCACCCCACAGCAAACTGGGTCCTCATTTTACCAACCTCAGGAGGACAGAAGGCTGAGTCAAGCACGAGCCTGCTACCTGGGATTGAACACCAGGCCGAGAGCACAATTTTAGCGGCATTTAACCACTGTGCCACGAGGCTCCAATGTGGCAATATGGCTTCTTAAAAAGGTAAAGGTAAAGGTTCCCCACACACATGCGTGCTAGTTGTGTCTAACTCTAGGGGTGGTGCTTATCTCCGTATTCAAGCCAAAGAGCCAGTGTTGTGGAAGTCCATGGCCATGTGGCTGGCATGGCTGCAAGGAAACACTGTTTTACCTTCCTGCTTTTTCCAGCAGTACTTATTTATCTGCTTGCATTTACATGCTTTCGAACTGCTAGGTTGGCAGGAGCTGGGGTTAACAGAAGGAGCTCACTCCACTATGTGGCACCCAGGATTCGAACTGCTGAGCTGCCAACTTTGTAGTCGACAGTTTTCAGTGCTCTGTCCCACTGAGCCACCACGCTTCTTTGCTGTTCCCTAAATTGAAGAAAATGAGTATACCTGCTTAACCTATCTGTGATTATGTTCACTGGAGCACCACAAGGGAAAGCTCCACACAGGTCCTATGAGTGGATTAACCAATGATATATACTTAGCTGCAACCTGTGCTTTTTAATGGAAGCCGGGCGGGGGGGGGGGAGGCCTGTGCTATTGCCATGAGCAAACTGTAACACAAGTATCCATCCTTTAAGATTGATGGACCTGTTTGAGAAGAGAACGGTGCCAGGCTATCACTATACACTTTACCCAATTTCCTCTTCTGAGTGTTTTATAGATGAAGACAAAGTTCCATTACCTCTTTCTCTCCACACCTCCACGATCATATATTGGCATTTGAACTAGCCTCAGAACATTATGCTACAAGCCCATACAAGAAAAGCCCGGAAATGCATATTCAATAGTCTGTATCTCCAGAGCAACCAGAACCTAGAGGCATTTATTTGGAAGGCAATGACCAGAATTTTTAAATTCTTTCCGGTTATCATATTTCAAAGTTTTCTAATTCCTGTGAAATTGTTTTAACATTTTGCTTTTTTGTTTGGAGAGCTCATTAAAACTTAAATTAAGTGGCCTCCTTGAAGATCCCCTTGTTCTATAGATGTGCCTGTGTTCTGTGCTGTCAAATCAGAATTGACTTCTAGTGAGTCTAATGGGGCTTTCAAGGTCATGGACATAATTAAGGAGTTCCCCTCCTCCCAGAGAGTTTCTCTGGGTGAGTGGGGAATTGAACCCTGTTTTCCAGATCCCTAGTCCATGACTCTATCCACTACACCACAATGAGAATTGTTCTTTAGATACTTACGGGTAATCCCAGAGGACCTCGGTCTCCTTTATCTCCCATGGCACCCTTTTCACCTTTCATTCCATCAAAGCCTGCTTCTCCCTAAAAGAAAGATCCATCAAGAGAAAACCCAAGATTTCCTGGGTAGGAGCCCAAACAGATACAGTATTACCGTATTTTTCCATCTATAAGACTCCACCATGTACAAGACCCCCCATACTTTTTGAACCCCAAATTAAGAGAATAAACAAATCCTGGCAGAAAAGAAGGGAAATTGTGTGTGTGTGTGTGTGTGTGTGTGTGTGTGTGTGTGTAGAATCCAAACTGACGCCAGTTTGGTGAGAAGGGGACTTTTGCTGAGCAAAGTTCCTGCCCCGCTCTGATTTTCTTTCCAGTTTGGGTTGTCCTCCTCCCCCACAGCTATTTCCCTTTCCAAAACGCCTTTCCAAAACACCTCTCCGCTTTTTAAAAAAAATGTTTTTGCAGAAATCTGAGCCGTCTTTTACAGAAATCGCAGGGGGGAGCACTTCTTTATGGACTCCTCAAACCCCCTAAGGCTCCCCCCCCAACAAAAGACAAAGAAGGCTCAGATTTCTGCAAAAACAAAGAAACAATGCAGAGAGGCGTTTTGGAAAGGCAAAGCGGAAAGGGGAAAGAGCTGTCTGTGTGTGTGTGTAGGAGAAACCAAACTGACCGGAAAGAGCTTTTGGAGGGAAGGGAAACCGTAAGGTCAGTTCGGCTTCTCCCCGAATCCATTGTGATCCATTGCACAATCAAATTGTTTAGCATCAATTCCCTAAATGTAATGCCCAGACCAATCCCTATGCCTACTTGACCAGGGTTTGGACCATTTTGCCCTTATTGTACATTGTAGACAAACAAATCTAGTAGAACTTTGATTTCATATTGTTTTCATCCATTTTGATCTGAGAAAGAGAGGATACAAGGAGAACTAGATCCCTTTCCTGCATGTTGTTTCCCTGTTCAAAATTAGCTAAATGGCCCTCCTTTAAAAGCAAAACAAAACTGACAAACACCAGCCACATTGGGTTTCTATTCCATAAATTGGCATACAATGGATATAGGAAGCCTATTTTTCAAAATTTAGCCTAAGGCAAGCTCAGCTGCATCATATCCTTACTCAAATCATTTGAATGTCACGATCTGGGACATATGCTATTGTCATATCTGGAGATGCTATCAAATCTCCACTAGTCATAGTCAATCAACTAACTTCCAAATCAGCCTCCTATGAATCTCCTGAATAAATGCCTCATGGGCTTCAATCTGTTGGCCTCTCGTTCTTACCTTAGGTCCTGGAAGGCCTTGAAGACCCTGTAGTTGGAACAAACAACAAGAGGAAAATCGTAGATCATCCTTGTGGCTTAAATTTACAGATGCCAAAGCTATCCTGCTCCAAACATTTCCCATATTTCTCAGTTGCTCCTTTCCAACACTGGAACCCCCCCCCCCCCCCCCCCGATGGGAAGCCAGACTGGCTCCAACTTTGCTGTCCTTCTTCAAGCAGGCAAAGACCTTTCTCTTCAGGCAGGCTTTTCCATAGTGAAGGGAAGTCTGAGGGGGTGTTTCAAATTAGATTGTGTCAAATGCTTTTATATGTGATTTTGTCCCGATAGAATTTACTGTTTCAATATGATTCTTGTTTAATCCTTTTTAAATATTTATATACAGTACTGCACTTATTGTTTCTAGTAGGGACGGGCTGTTCGTTTCAGAAGCAATTGCTTCCGAAACGACCCACGCGACTCCAGATGCTGTTCGGAAGCCTTCAAAATGCAAACAGCCAATCACTTACCTACCTGCTGGGTCGCATCAGGCTAAACTCCAACCAGGAAGAAGTCTCTTGATGTCATCTGTCCTTCTCCCTGGCACTGGCCATTCAGGAGCTGTGCAGGGAATTGCATCATCCCACCTACCTCTCTGATTGGCCAGCACCAGGGAGGACAGATGATGTTAGGAGACTTCTTCCTGGTTGGAATTTAGCCTGATGTGACCCTGCAGGAAGGTAAGTGATTGGCTGCTTGTGTTTCGGAGGCTTCCGAACAGCACCTGGGCTCGCGTTTCAGAACCTACTGCATCTGAAATAAACAGCCCATCTCTGGTTTCTAGCTTTTAAATATTGTCCTTTTAATGTTGTAAGCTTCCTGGGTCCTTTTAAGAAGAAAGGTGGGGTAAAATATTTAAAAATCAATAAATAATAATTTAATCAGCCCAAATCGAAGTTAGAGTGCTAACAAAGTTACAAATACTACTACACTGTTTGCTATTATCTGCAACTTTTGTTGTCCATATGAAAGGTCCATAGTCTGCCAGTAATAATTTACTGTCTTTTGGTGATTCATTCACCATGTCATGTAATTTTTTTAAAAAAATCTGTATATATAAGAAATATTGATTTTCATAGGAAGGCTTTTAGAAAAAAGAGGAGTTTATTAATAACTAAACAATACATACAGAAAAAAATTAAGGACAGCTATAATGAGTACTGTTTAAGTACTATTCATATCAACAGTAGAAATGTCTATAATACTAGTGAATGTGTTCACTTGTATGTGTGTGATGCATAACCGGAAGACCATGGCATTCAAAAGTCATCATAGAGCCCTTTTACACGACCCCTAAAATCTGCTGCAAAACACTTGCAGATCCGGAGCATAAAACTGTTTTTCCACCAGCAGCGGACTTAAAAAAAAAAAAAGTACGCCCACGCCCACTTAAGCACGCCCCAGTGCACTTTACAAGTACCTGGTCTCTGATGGTAAAAAAAAAATTCTGATGTGGATGCCAGGCTCTCCTCACCTTCTGTTTGTTTTTGTTGTTCCTGCCGCCCCTTTAACAGACAGGAATCCCTATGGAGCTGCTCCAACAGCAGACGGAGGTGAGCCTGCATTTTTCTCTCCCTTTTTTTCTCCCTCCCCTCACCGCAGACAGAAGCAACAGAGTGTGGAATGGTGGGGACACAGGAAGAGGAACAAAACCCACATGATATCTGGCTGGGGGGATCAGAATTAAAACTACCAGTGGATCTTAGGGGTCGTGTAAAAGGGCTCATAGATGCTAAGAGGATCCTAGAGGTGTATATCTCAGAGTTATTTGCTCTTAAAATCTATTGATTAATTTCAGTTGATTAAAACTGGTCTGTATCCTGAAGCACCATCTTAAGCCACTAAGTGCCATATCTTCCCTAATTAGGAGACACAGCCTGAGGGATTCCTGTGTCTCAAGTCCTTTAGGAAGCTCTACATGGCATCTCCTCCAAAGTCTCCTCCCCCCAAAAGGAAAATGTCTTTAAAAAACCCTTTTTAAAAGCCGCCCCCCCAAAAGGATATAAACCCTTCTAGGGCAGTATCCTACTGGTAGGCCTAACGAGAGTAGACCCACTGGCTGAATGGAATTTCCAAACGGGTTGACTTACCATTCAACAATTGATTCACTGGGTGTACTCTCTAGCCAAGACTGGCAATAGGATACTGGCCCTAGCGTTTGGGAAGGAGTTGGTGAGGGAGAACTAGCAGAGGGTAAAGGCTGAGTGAACACGAGGCTGAAGTGACAGAAAGAAAAACGAGTGAAGGAAGATTGAAGAGAAAGAGCACTGAAGTGAAAGGGAGGCTATGGGCTTGTGCACACCACTCCTCCCTTGATGGGCACAAAGAGCCAACTCCGTTTTCGCTGAAGGTGATCTGTAAGATTTTTTTTAAAAATGCAGATGGAGATTCTTGCAGAATAAGGGAGATACTCAAGGAGATAACTTGGTTTTATGCATTATATTAAAGGACGTACTTGTGATCCTGGTGGGCCTTGAGGCCCTGGTGGCCCAGTTACCTGAAAACCCAAACAACAACAAAAAACCAAATGACATCACTAGAATAAATAACTTTAACAAAAGCATAATACTTCAACATCAGAAAAGTAGGTGCTTGGAATCTGCAAACAAATAGTGGAGAAATAAAAGCAGTAACTTGGCCTCAAAGAGGTCATCAAGAGGAAGTCTTCTTGAATTAAGATGTAGAAGACAATCCTATAAATGTTTAGTTGGAAAGTAATCCTCACGATGGGGGATTTCTGGTGAAAGCTTTTAGATAGATCAATGTTCAAGTGATCCCTCTGTTGTTTACATGGGATAAATAGTGAATGCTTTTTTAGGTTAACACTTTTTGCTTTTAAAACAATGAAGAAAGCCTGTGAATTTTAGATGGCAAATTGCGAGAACTTACAGAGTCCCCAATATCTCCTTTTTCTCCAGGTTCTCCCTTCTCTCCCTGTAAATAAAACAAGTATTATAATATCATTCCCACCATTAATAAAATATCTACTTCTTGATTGTGATGGTATTAACAAGTTTCAACTGGGTGAAAGCTCCATGTAGGTATGCATCACAGAACAGAAGTTATTATTTGCCAAAGAATACACCACCAGCTATATGGATTAACAAAGCCAAACAATCTTGCTTTTATGGAAATAGTTGGTTGTCATCTTCTCAAATTTTGCAAACACTTTAAATGCATAGCCATCCTTCCTATCAGGCAAGACAAAGCACGTGTCTCAAGTGTCAGAATATAAGAGACATATTGCTCCTACCTGCCTCATCTCCACTCCTGAAAACCGGCCTGCTTGTTGGCTGTAAATGTCACAGCCTGAGAAGAGATTGCCATGAAGACTCTGGAGAGCCAAACAGACTACTTTCGTACCTTGGCAAAATTAGAGCACAGAAACCTCTCATCCATGGCTTTCTATAGAGTCAACCAGACGTAAGCCTTTGGCTTAGTGGTCTGTGAGGGGAACTTCTCCGAGGGGAAGAGAGGGACCCCTGCACGCCCAACAGAGGTGCTGGAAGAACCAAAGATGCCTGAGAACCTGATGAACCTTTCACCCGTAGAGAGGTTTATGGCATTGAAGGGGTACTATGATGCCCTTAGGGCTAAGGAGAAGGAAGAGAACCGGAGGGCAGAGGAAGAGAAAAAGAAGGAATTGGCGGGAAAGGGGAACCAATCCGCTCCTGTGGAGGTGGGGTTTGCAGCATGTAAAAAGGGAGGGAAGAGAGAGCTCCCACAAGGTTGGGAATGGGTGTGGATGGAGAATCCATGGACGGGAGAGTGGGAACAGATGATGATGCCCCACAAAGAAGCTGAGAGTTACCGACGTAGGGCGCACCACCAGAAGTGCTCTTATTGGGGGGAGAAAGAGTATAGAGAGTATAACCGCAAGCTGAAAGAGATCCGGAAAGACCTGGAGTTGGAGAGATGGCTGATAAGGATTCGCCAGGAAATCGAGGCCGGGACTCTGGACCCTCGGGAGGAGCTGAGAAAGAGGCCAGACTACCCCTTCCGTACACCCAAACCGAGACCACGTGGGCCCAAATACACTTTGGAAGTTGGGATACAGGTGGGAACCCCCCAAGCCTTCATGAAGGAGATTGGGACTCAGGTGGAAGGGCTGAAGCTGGTGGAGAAGGGGGAAGAGGCCCGTGGTGGAGCAGAACACCCACAGGTGGTGGTGGGGAATTTGATCACTTTCTAGAGACCCCTACCTACGGAGGGAAAAACCCATTTATATCTGATGTTAACGAAGTTGACTCTGTTGTCAGAAGAAAAACCTCGTTTGCGGTGGATGAACAAAATAAAAGTTCTGTTTCGTTGTTACGTGAGATGCCTTCTTTGAAACTAGAAGGGCGGGATGCCTGGGCAAAGACTGAACCCTTACATGGTCTTCAGACCAAAGGCAGATGCAGTGGCCATGGAGACTTTTTTGTGCCATAGATATTCTACACGGTCACCCTGCCCAAAGTACCACACTGAGGAGGGATTTTTGATTGATGCATTTGAAATTAAGGAAATTGGGGGGGAGTACTGTTGAATAACAGTATCCTATGTCCTCCTGTATCAGGTAGTGGGACACATCTCACTGCTACCTACAATTGTACAGTATGTTTTAAGACACAACACATTACCACTTAACAGAGATAACATCTTTATGAAAGATAAGTATCCACCCTACTGTACATAACTGGTTGGAATTTAATTTTACCCTGGCCTAAGCTTGCATAAACTTAAATAACACAACACCTAATTTCCCTCTCACCACTCAAAGAATATCTTAAACTTTCAATAGATTAAATAGCAACCAACTTTGTTTCTTGACAAGTGGCGCAAAACTGGAGAAGTTATGAACCTACTGGTGCAGTGATTAAACTGCAATACTGCTGTCATTTATTTATTTATTTATTTAATTAATTTTTATACCACCCATCTAGTCAATGGGCTGCTCTAGGTGGTTTACAATATAGCAAAATAGAACAATAAATAAAGTGCAAATTAATCAATTTTAAATTAAACCGCTCAATCATTAAAATACCTATAGTCAATTTCTGTTTTAACAATGTAAGATTATACTGTAAAAATAAATTAAAACCAAATTATACATAACAAGAGACAGAAAAAAGATTTTTGGGCTTTAGAAGGATAAAGATTAAGGTTCCTGGATAGCCATCTTAAAGAGCCAAGGTTTTAACTGGCCTTTGAAGATTTTAAGTGTGGGGGCCAAGCATATATTTGTGGGAAGTTTATTCCATAGATGAGGAGCAATTACCGAGAAGGCCCAGTTTTTTGTTGATATTTTTCAGGCTTCTCTGGGTGTTGGTGTCTGCCCATAACCTGAGTTCAATCCCAACAGACTCAGGGAACTGGCTCAAGATGATTCAACCTTCTATCCCTCCAAGGTAAGTAGAATGAGTACCAAGCCATTATGGGCAGGGGTAGGGCAATGTGTAACCTGCATAATTAAAATGGAACCCACCCAGAGAGTGCTTTAAGCATCATAGGCAGGCAGTATATAAGCAGCACAACTTTGCTCATTTTCAGCTTCAGTAGAAATGGCCTTCTCTTCAGCTTTGAAAGAAAGAACTCCCACCAAGACAAGATAGTTTTAACAATACACTATGCAAGGTTCTTGCATGCATCTTGAACACATCTTTATCTCTGGTGAAGTTTGGACAACGTATCCTTTGGATTGCTTACTGTAAAACCTGGTAGTCCAATTGGACCTGTTAGACCTGGCGGTCCTGGCATCCCTCGATCACCTTTTTCTCCAGTTAGACCATCAAGACCCTATAGGGAATAAACATTTGTTTTAAAAATACTAAACTATGTCATGGATAAAGATGTGTTCATCCTTTATTATTTATTTGTATTGGGTTAGTTACAGAACCCCGCTAGCCCTGGCTAATGGGGCCAGTGTTGGTTGACTTCAGTGTGGACCAGAAGTGAAAGGCAACACCTTCTGCACCTTTTCCTTTGTCTGGCAGAAGGCTCTCCCTACCAGGCTTCTTGATATACCTTTGTTAAAAGACACCTTCAGTACAAGGCAAGGACACGTTTCTTGCTTCTTCCATTGGACACTGGAAGGTGACATGGAGCCATTGGTTTACCTCTATTAGCAACTCTGGGAGTTGCAACAGCAAAATCCGATGCAAAGATAAAACCATTCAAGAGAGCAGTAGAGCACTAGTGGAAGTTCTGAATGTAGGCATCCAGGTGGTAAAGGGGTGCAACTTCAAATGGCCTAATAATTCAAGCTCTTGCCTAAGATCGAAATCAATCAGGTGGTAATGGTTGATTAGGTGCTCATTCTCTTTTGTAGATTCACAATTTCCTTCCCTTTAGATCCCATCTGGGATCTTAAAACAGCTCTCCCACGCCTCATGGCTAAGACTGAAACCAGTGTTTTTTTCTTTCAGACTCTGAACAATACGGAGATGATCTACAAATAGAGTAAATACCCATCACTCTTCTTCAGAAGAGAATGCTACTTATCATGAAGAACATTAGAACCCTAAAACTGCAAACTATGGGAGGACTGGGATTTTTAGATGTGGGGTCACACCTAAGATCCTTGTTCCTAAAATACAATTGTTAATTGGACATTTCTTTGCTGAGGAACAACATGCCTTGTCTGATGTTGTTTGGACAATGATTGCCTGTGTGTGTGTGTGGGGGGGGTTCCTAACACTCATGGTGATTATAGAATTGGCTTGTAGGCTTTTCTGCTTGGAATATCTGCAAACAAATAGTTCACAGTCACTATGTAGGCCAAGTTTTACTCACTGGTGAGCCAGTCTCCCCCTTTTCTCCTTTTGTTCCTGTAGTTCCCATGGAACCAATCTCTCCCTTCATTCCCGGAGGTCCATCATTTCCAGGAGGTCCTTTAGGACCGGGAGGCCCCATCTCTCCTGGTTTGCCTCGTGGCCCCTACAAAAGTTATTTTGAACATAGTATTTCTAGACCAGTTTAACACATCTCTTGAGAGCCAGCATTCTTCTTTATAAAGAAGGCTGAAGGCTCCACATCTTCTACTATTGAGTAGCCTGATACATGTACAGCAATTCTAAAACAATACAGAGGAAAGAGTTATCTTTAAATCACCCTATAGTTACTTGCACTCCAATCATAATCCCATTTACTTTGAAGCTATGCTATACTTTCTATGTAATGGTTTCGGCTTAAGTGTGATTCAGGGTATGATCTGACAGGGAAAGTGCTTGGATTCTGAACTACTTATGGAAATCTGGTGTGAGCTACTGTTGGGCA
Organism: Phrynocephalus guinanensis; assembly: GCA_037367245.1. NCBI lineage: Eukaryota > Metazoa > Chordata > Lepidosauria > Squamata > Agamidae > Phrynocephalus > Phrynocephalus guinanensis. The sequence goes on along the minus strand of CM074735.1, from coordinate 38,589,819 downwards.
ATCACATGAGATACTGTACAGTTATCCCCCACCATTTCACATTTCATATACCACGGGACCGCAGTATATGAAAGAAAGGGCTCCTGGGGCAAGCTGCATGGGCCCGTTTGAGGCCTCCTGCACTTACCCCAGGCCTTCCAGGTCACTGGAAACCACTTCTGGGGCCTCTGACAGGCCTGGGAAGCCCTGCCAGAGGCCTGTTAGGGGCAGCGCCAGGCCTCAGGTAAGTGTAGGAGGCCCCAGATAGATCCCCCAGTCCTGACCCGACCCGACCCAGTATCTGCCTATTGCAGATTTTCCATTTGCACGGTTCAGGTTGGGTCCCTAACCCCTGCAACAGGCATATGCAAACCATCCCAACCCTGTCTGTGATCAAAGGTCTTCTCTTTTGAGGGGGCAGAATGCAGCAATTCTTTTGTGTGCGGAAGTGGCACTTTATGGGAAATCACTACTGGCAACCCTTTCCGGTGCAATCAGATGCGATCCTCTCATGGCACCTGATTGTACCCACATTGCCTTTGCACTGCATCCAGGGCAACCGCTTTGCCACCCACCTACATTTTTCACGTTCCCTCAGTAGTTAACTGAATAGTGATTGTTCTTTTACCTAATATTCTGAAAAGAAAACCGCATAAAACACTCAAAACACACTCTTTAAATTCTTAGGCTGACTGCTTTGGAAACTTTAAAACCTAACTGGTCAAATTCAACTGGCACTGTCATGAATGATGGCTGTAAATTTCCTCCACTCTCTGTGGCAATCAGTTTCCCTCTGAAGACTAGTTGCCAAGTAGCATAAGTAGGAGAGTATTTCTAAGCTCATGTTCTGCTTACGTAATTCCCATGGGCACAAAAGAAACAGCAAAATAACTCTGGGTGGCCAGAGTTCACAGGCAAGACAAGTACAGTGGATCCTTGTATAACAAACAGCTTGTATAACATAACATTTGTACAACATAAAAAATTCTGGAGATAGGGTAGGGGAAATTTGCTTAACATAATCGCCTATGGGGAAAATCCGTACAACATAAAAATGGGATTACTCTGTTTTCAATGCATTCCTATGGGAATTTGTATAAAGGAAAATTTGCTTAACATAATTTCATTTGGAACGAATTAATTCCTTTATACAAGGTACCACTGTATTTCATTTTGTTCAAAGTGGCTCTTCTCATGTCTTATAGTAGGCCTATTTTTGGATGAAGCCAAGGGTAGCGGGGTAAGAGGTGCATGCCAGATTATTCAGATCAGATTGAAGACAGAAAGATAGGCAAAGTTTTATCATTTTTGTTTTACATTCTAAAATGTATAACTCCTTTCAAAGGAGTTCTGAGCAATACAACAAATTATCAATAATAAATGAATAGCAATGTTATATAGTATATCATACTTATGTGGTTGCAGAGGTGTGATATACTACCTAGAGCACATGCTGCAGTATCTCTTCCCATACATTTTGGATGACACAATAGTCACTGTCCATTTTCCACAAGTGGTAAGGAGGGTAGGTCATATGAGTGGTCCAAAGACCACCCAAACAACATAAATAAATAAATAAATAAATAAATAAATAAATAAATAAATAAATAAATAAATAAATAAATAAAGCCAACTTTTTTCTTTGTCATGGTCTCTATGCATCAACACTGATGGGCAAAGACTAGCAAGCTTACCATTGACATGAAATGTACCAAGCAGCAAGTAAGCACCTACAATTATTACAGTCTAGTAGACAGGGTTGTACTGCCACCATTATACTTCTAGGCTCTAGTGTCCAAACAGTAGTGCTGGATAAAGGTGGATGGTTGTGACTGCATGGCAATTCAGCACAATTCTGGTTTTGATTGCTGAGAAAGTAAGGACATGCCTCAAAGCATTTATTGGTCCATCAACTTAACAGACAGCAGGACCCCTATATAAATTGCATTCATTTTGATTGAAGATCAAAGGTTAGATTACAATGCTTCAGGACTGGGGAGGCCTCATATGAAATCTAGTAAGGCAAGGCATCAATGATGATGATGTAGTGAAATCAGGTAATTTCGGAACATGGAACACCTTGCACCTAGAATGGTCTATTATAATGTCTTTGGACAGAGGTACTATTTTGTGAACTTGGTCAGATTGCACCTTTGTCTCTATGAATGTAATGCTACTTTTCCTGATTGATGCTGAGGTCTAGATTGTTCAGATGTTTGACCATGCTATCATTGCCATGTTGTAGGCAAGACTGGATATGGACCACAGCCAGCCAAGATGAGTATTCCTTGTTTTCTGCTGTGGCTACCACTGTGAAGACCTTCAGGACTGTTGAGAGGTTGAATGGGAGCATCCAGGATTGAAAACAATCCTTTCCCAGAGCAAGTATTTCTGATTCAAGAGATACTTGCAGTTGAATGTAGGTTTATATTTCACATCTATTGTTGCAAACCAATTCTCCTCCCTCAAGAAGGAAAGATTAGTCTCAGTCACCATCTGAAAATGTTTTGAAGTGGTACAGGCACTGATACCACAATAGTCCAAAATGGGGGTAGTTCTTCCAGCTTTCTTCGGTACTGTGAATTATCAAGTATAACACTGATGGGACTGGCACATCTTAATACTGGTTCTATAGCAACTTTACCTTCCCTGGGTGGCAAACTCTGATGGTGGACTGTAGAATTCTATGCAATAGCCATTCTAGAATAGCAGCTATTAGCACTGGGAGAATTGACATAGTAGGTACTACCACTGGGACAATAATGGGATGTGGCAGTTTGTCTACTAGAATTAAAAGCTGTGTATTGATAGGAACGGGTTAACATGCCTCAAAATCAAAAGTAGACCCAAATGAGCTCACAGGGCATAAGGTCAAATTGAACCAGCAAACTTGGCATCATAGCTGGGAACTTGGCACCCGTGGGCGCCAATCTCCTTACAAGAGACAAGACAGCACATCGCCTAGGATTGTTGACATTATCTCATGGCACCAGAGAGTCGGCTAGCTAACAATAATATATGGCAGTTAGCCAGTTATAAGGAACCAACCTGAAATCAAACGAAATAGGATGAAGTCATTCTGGTAAGCACCCAGATGGGCATAAGACAACATAAACAAACACTTGTAAAATACGTCACCACATCATGCAAAAGAGTATAAAAGACCACGGAAAACCATCACTCGGGGTCCAGGACAGCAAGGCCTCTGGCCATGCTGCTCCTAGGATCCCTTAAACTAACCTACTTTCTGTACTGTAAGAGAGACCAGGACAGCAAGGCCTCTGGCCTGTATGCTGTGCCTAGGATCCTTAGACTAACCTATTTTCTGTACTGTAGGGAGTCCAGAGAGCAGCAAGGCCGTCAGGCCATGCTGTGCTCAGATCCTAAGATAACCTATTCTCTGTACTGTCTATGTTCTGTACTGTCTATGATACATTTCTATTTGTCTTTAATAAACCTTTTGCTATATAACTAACTCAGCGTGGCAATTTTGATGAACCACCAATGATGCATTTACAATTTATAATGGTGCATTGGCAACTAACAAAGAAAACCACAAATAACAATTTTTTTAGATTAATCTTATTCTTATCAGATGGTGCATTGGCCGGGATTTTGGTGGTTCTTTGGTGGTTCTTTGGTGTGGGTGTGTGGGTGGGTGGGGGAGAACAAAGAAGCAGCCACTATACAGGTGCTTCTACGCAAATGACCAAAGCCTCTGAGCAAAGATGGGAGAACTTTAACATTTGATAACTAGGGATAACATTGATATAGTAGCCATAACAGAAACTTTGTGGAATGCTGAGAACCAGTGGAATACCGCAACCCCAGGCTATAAACCCTATAGAAGGGATAGAGAGGGGCAGCTTGGAGGTGGAGTGGCCATCTATGTCAAAGAAGGGGTAAAATCTAGCAGAATGGAGATTGACAGTGTGTCTAACTCCACCATAGAATCACTGTGTTTTAAACTACCAGGTCCAAGGAGTGATGTGATACTGGGGGGGGGGGGATGCTATCCTCCACCAGATCAAAAACTTGAGGAGGACCTTGACATGAGGAGACAAATCATGGAGGTGTCTAAGAGGGACAGGACAGTAATCATGGGGGGCTTCAATTATCCCCACATTGACTGGGCCAATGTGAGCTCGGGGCAAGAAAGAGGAACCAGGTTTTGGAACATGCTGAATGACTGTGCCTTAGAGCAACTTGTCATGGAGCCCACCCGAGAACAAGCAACTTTGGATCTAATATTGTGTGATACTCAGACCTGGTCATGTGGGAATGGGCTGCGAAATGGCAAATGTGTTTTAATGTAGCCAAATGTAAAGTAATGCATATTGGGGCAAAAAATCAAAACATTATCTATCAATTATTTGCCTCAGTGTATTATGTGAATGTGCATGTGTGTGCGTGCCATGCATCCATCCATGTGCATGAACATTTCCCCGAAAGAAGCCCTTCTTGTACCCCTTCAATGCCAATGAAAATTATTGCAACTCTCTACTTGGAGCATATATTTAAAGCTCTTTGTTTTCTCCTACTTTAAAGTGAAGAAAGTCATCTTAAACAGAGGTTTTCCAGCACAAGTAAATATGCACAGAATTTGTGCATCTAAAAAGTGCCCAGCATGCAGAACAATATTTGGGTGAGTCAACTTTAAAAGGTAGTGGCAGGAGAATGAAAAGCTAATATTAGCAGGGTTTAGACAGGCCCAGCTTGCCAAACACTCCACTGAAAGTTCCGACAGTCATATGGTTAATAACAGGCATGCAATTAACAGCTGTCAGGAATCAGGCTAACAGCACTAAGCGCTTGGTCAAGTACAGTCATTGAAGCACTCCTATTTCAGGGTAACATTGTATGTCAAGTATGCCATTAGGGCCTTTGTACATTAACTCCTGTTTAGAGAGCAGAGAATCAGACCTTCCGAAATTCGAAACCTGTGATTGCTTTTATTTTCGAGGGCCACCCAAATTCTCTCTCTCTCTCTCTCTCTCTCTCTCTCTCTCTCTCTCTCTCTCTCTCTCACCCACCCACCTACACACACACACACACACACACCTTACCTTTGCTCCATCACGTCCGGGAGGACCAGGCAGGCCAATGTCACCCTAGAATTCAAAAACCAAAAAAGAAGTTGGGGAGATATGAAGAGTTGTCGGTGATGGAACCTTTGTCTGTTCTAGCTGGAAACAACTGGAAGAAAGAAATGGGCTGGAAGAAGTCAAAAAAGAGAACCAATCCAGAGGAGGGAGGAGGTGCTAGAAGATGGAGAGCCGAAGAGGCTATTTAAATAAAGAACTTGTTTTTATGTTTCAGATTAGAAACTGTTTGACTCTAATTTGATCTTAATCCCATTTTAGAGAAAGCACAAAGGGCAGTTTAAGGGGGATTAGTCAGGTGGGGCTGGTCACACTGTTCCACCCTTTTGTCTATATATCAAACTCGAAAGTGGGCACAAATTCTGGACACAAAAAGGAATGTTCTTTGGATAGTGGTTTGATTGGCAAAGGATGACACTTGAAGCTTTGCACGATAAAGTTGAGGGAACAGGAATGTTTACAAGGTTGGAGTTACAGAAAGCAGAAGAGAGGATGGATGGCAGAATTGGGTAGGATCATGTCACTAAAATGTTTCCTGCAGTATTGGGGAATCATCAGGCCCAAACTTGGAAAATGTATTTGCTTCACAATGGTGATGCTGTAGATCTACCATTTCATGATGCATTTGAAAATGGGGAAATCAAATCCCCTGATCAATATTATCAATAATATTGATTTGAATTCCTTTTTTCAAATGCACCATGAAATGGTAGATTTACTTCGAGTTTTGGATTACTCTTTCTCATCCTTCCAAATGTTAATGGCATGTAACTAAAAGAGACAATTTAAACATATCCCTTTGTGTTTTGTTTCCTTTATGACTCCTGGGGGTGGAAGTAATTGTTTATCTCTGTTGGCTGTCCAATAAACCATGATATAAAAAAAACATGATTTGAAACTAGTATTAGAGATGGGCTTATGCAAATGTGATGGGGGTTCTTTTAGTTATTTTCCCTGAGATGAATTAATTGGATAATGAAATGCTGCTGTACTCTCTCTGTGTACCCAGCAAGCATTTGGGGTTAAAAACTGTGGCTTGCACAAAAGCCTTTAGAATTGAGCCAATTGAAAACAGCTACTTATTTCAACTACTACCTAGGGACATTTTCCATCCGTTGCTCATGGATCATTTTTCACCACTGATAGGTCGGCAAAGGAAGCTTCAAGCTTGGTGGGATAAATGAAGGTAACATCTAATTTAGGAAAGGGCTAGAAAACCGAAAATGGCATCTGAAAATAGCAAATGGGAAGCTAATATACTTCCAATAGGTTGGCCGCTGGGACAGAGAAAAAAAGAGTTTATGGGAAGACAGTGGAGCAGAAATGCAAGAATGGAGGGAGGGAAGAAAGTGATAATTATTTAGGACCACCAGGGTTTGGGATTATGAAACGATAGAATGTGATAGAACTAGTAAAATCAACTTGCAGTAGCATAATATGTATCTGGAATATGTATAGGCTAGCTTAAGTACTATGAGTAATGGAGTAAGGAAAATATGCAGAATACCAAAAATTCACAGAGCCCTTGGGTCCTAACTATTAATTAGCCAGGGCACAAATTATTATTAACAATTTTTTAAAATCTTAGTTATTTGACCAGAACAGATGTGCATGCCTAGAGACTGAAAGTGCTTTATTCTTGCTTGATTATGCTCATGCTGATTTTTTTATGAATCATGATGGCTGACAGTTACCTTTTGTCCTGGTGGTCCTGGCACTCCAGGTCGTCCGGGAGGTCCCTCATGAAGGGAAAAAAAACATAAGGACAGGAATATAAAGCAACCTGCTTTCCTTTCAAAATCAATTATCTTTATTTCGAATACTATAGTTAATAAATACAGTATATCACAGCAGTGAGTACAGTGTTCCCCCGACCTTTTGCAGTTCATATACTGCGGTCCCAGTATATCGTGGGACCACAGTATATGAAAGGCAAGGCCGCCTGGCTTAAGCTGGATGGGCCTGTTTCAGGCTTCCTGTACTTACCCGAGGCCTGGTGGTGCCAGAAAGGGGCCTCCAACAGCCTTCCCAGGACTGTCAGAGCCCCCAAAAGTGCTTTCTGGTGAACCGGAAGTGACTTCTGGATCACTGGAAAGCACTTCTGAGGCATCCAACAAGCCGGGGAAGGCCATCGGAGGCCCATTCAGGGCAGCACCAGGCCTCAGGTAAGTGTAGGGGGACCCAGACAGCCCCCCCTCCTGACCCAACCCAGCATATTCATATCATGGATTTTCAGGTTAGATCCCTAACCTCCGCAATAGGTGGGGGGTTACTGTACACCCCCTTACATTTTGTAAATAGTTTAGTATATCTGTTCATGTGATAACAATGAAGAAATGACACTAGGCTGCAATATAAAGTGGTGAGTATACAGCTTGTATAACAGTGTAAATGTGCTGTCCCCTCAAAATAACACAACACACAGCCATTAATGTCTAAACTGCTGGCAACAAAAGTGAGTACCCCTCTAAGTGACAAGGTCCAAATTGGGCACAAAGTATCAATATTTTGTATGGCCACCATTATTTTCCAGCACTGCCTTAACCTTCTAGGGCACAGAGTTCACCAGAGCTTCACAGGTTGCCACTGGAATCCTCTTCCATCTTTATGTAGAGCAACAATTCATTTTTTTCAGATCCTCAGATAGTTCATTACATGAGGTGCCATGTGGAACTTCAAGAGACTAGTATGAGAGAGTGACAGTGATAACACCAAATGTGAGAGTGAGAGCGATAACACCTGCTCCCCCTTCACACATGAAACCTTGGAACACTAATTGTGACCAGGGAGGGAAAATGGCTACTTGGGCCCAGTTTGGACCTTGTCACTTAGTGGTGTAGTCACTTTTGTTGCCAGAGGTTTAGACATTAATGGCTATGTGTTCTATTATTTTGAGGGGACAGCACATTTACACTGTTATACAAGCTGTATACTCACTGCTTTACATTGTAGCCAAGAGTCATTTCTTCATTGTTATCACATGAAAAGATATACTAAAATATTTACAAAATGTGAAGGGGTGCACTCACTTCTGTGATATACTGCATGTCATCTATTCTGAAGCTTCTTTACAACCTGGAAAGAAAAAAATAACAGACAGTATCTTGATCAATATCTACATATGTCTCTGTGTGTATGGAAGCTGATCTGGTGATTAACTTGAGATGCTAGTTGTGCACAACTAGCAGTTTGTCAGATTGCCATGACAGCCTCTGGCATTGGAGCTCTTCATACACATGATTACTGAATAAGATATTGGTCTCTGTTTAAGAAGGAGAATAACGGCATCATACAGTATATCAGTAGGTATGTAGATGTCTATTAAAAGATTTCTACCATTTTTTTCAGAACAGTGCCAAATCCATTCCTCTACCTTCCAGATAATTAATTGATACAGCAGCCTAGGTTGTACCCCTATTTATTTATTTATTTATTTATTTATTTATTTATTTACCACCCACCCATCTAGATACTGGGCTACTCTATGATATGATATGACTCTATGATTTCAGCTTATGATGATTCTTGCCCAGCTTTCCAAAGTATTAAGTAGAGATGGGCACGACTCAAAAAAATGGTGTTTCGTTTGTCGTTTGTCATTTAGGGGGTCCGTTTCGGTTCGTTTTTGTTTTTCATGAATTTTTTGCAAAAAAATTTCATTTTCATTTCGTTACGTAACGAAATGAAAAAACGAAAATGAAAACAAAAATTGCTGTTTTGTTAGCATTCATTACAGTTCAATGTATTTGCTGCAACGAAAACGAAACGCATGACAAAATTTCTGTTGTTTCATTTCGTTTCGTTTCATTTTGGAGACAAAATTCGTTTTTCGTTTCATTATGTAACAAAACGAAAAAACGAAAATGAAAACGAAAAATTGCTCGTTTCATGCCCATCTCTAGTATTAAGTACTCAGACATGTGGCTATGACCATGTTGGCTCAGCATTCTTGAGCTATGCAGCTTGCCCAAAGCTAGAAATTTCCTCCTGGCAGGTACAGCGGGGAAAATGTGAATGGATCCACAGTGTGACTGCACCAGGAATTCAGGTTTCCCTTGATTAATTCACATCAGCCAACTACACTGGAATCAGCAGAGGAAGAGAGGGTGGGTGGAGGAAATCAGTTTTGTTTGCAGCTTGTTAAGTGTTTGAATCCACTCCTCCTCACCTGGTGCCTTCTTCTGCCTGTTCATCTCTTCCATTCCCTCCCTATCCTGTTCCCTCCTTTCTACCCCTTTTCTTTTAAAACTTTGCTCTTAGCACTAGGCAAACTAGCTCACCAAAAGGGGAGGGTGAAGTGAGAAAACAGCACAGAATCAGAAGAAAATTTTCATTCTACAGTCACCCTTGTTTCCAGCTTGTTGACATAGCTCTGTTCTGGTTGTCCATCGCAGAAGGCATGTCAGTTAGAGCTACCTTTCTCTTCCCCACCCTTCCCCCCTTCTTTTTCCTTTGAACCAGTAGCCACCTTAGGCTAGGTGATCAGACCAAGCTACAGGTATGAGGGGGAGAGGATTCAAAAGCAGATAGTTTCCCCACTTTACTCTCTCTCACACTGCTGCTATAGTCACCTAGAATGGATTTAAATAAAATAGCTGCAAATCCTCCCACATTGGCTCAAGTGATCACACCAAGTGAACTAATGTGATTTCATTTGTTTCCAGAAAAGGAGAAGCCCCAGTGGTAGAGAAAAAAAATATAGATGAAGGAGGGGGAGAAAACCTCTGGAGTGATTTGGATTGACTTTTATATCATGTTGTCAGTGGAAAATAATGCAAATCAGACCATCCAATTTCTGGTGCATTTCCTGAATTATTTGTCAATGTAGCTGCAGCCTCACTTAGATACCCAACCAGTTTGAATACCAAGTACATGACTAGCTAGCATAATGCTGTGGCTACAAATATCTTGGCTGGGCATGATGGGTATTGTAGACCAACATATCTGGAGGGCACCTGATTTTTGAATCAGAATGCTGGAGAGAGACCCATACGCAAACACTCACTGAAGACTCCTTAAAACTCCTTGGCTTACTACCATGTATGGCACAACCCTCAAATCTTTAGTCTAACAATTTTAGACAAAAATATAGTCTTATATGTGGGAAAATGCTGTATATTCACCAAAATAGACTAACTCTTTCCTAGGCCTGGTGCTACAACTAAAGCATTTTACTAACAATGTATGCTTATGCATCACGTGTGCCGTTGGGTTCAGAAAACAAGTGTTGAGGGGGTCACTCAAGCATGCGGCTGGTAGGAGATTTCCTGTGCCAGATAGGCTGGTACTGCCCATGGAAGTGTAGTGTGTTTAGCTATGTTTATGCCATGGCTAAGAGCTCAAGATATTTCACACTGCTTGACCAACTGCTCTTGTTTTCCTCCCTCTCTTTAAAGAAACTTTGAGTAATATTTATTTACAACGCAAGACTAAGGAAGCAGCAAGGATTTCCCATGTTGTTTTGTTTTGTAAAGGAGACCCAATAAATGTGTAGGCATGGGCTCTCCCTTCAAAAATAAGTGGTTCATATAAAATTAAATTGCATTTCACACATCTGTGTCTAGCCCATCATAATGGAAACAGGCAAAAACTTTCTGCGGATGTCTTTTATCTTCTTTAATTTGGTGTAACGTGACATCTCTAATACACTTGTCAGCCTTGCTATTTCTACTCCCTTTTAAAAAAACTAATATTTGATTATAAATCATAATACATACGGAGGAGGGGGCAGTGACTCACCATAAGGGCCAAGGTTCGTATTTCCTGGAAAGAAATGTGCATATATAGGTATGTGAATACATATAAATCAGTTAACAGCTTCCTCTTGAAGAAATATATGGTATCTTTTTTTCCTTTCAAAATAAAGCAATCTTCATAAGATTGATCAAAGTTAGCATGAAATACTTGAACATAAGAAGAAGAGCCCTGCTGGAGCAGGCCAAGGGCTCATCTAGTCCAGCTTCCTGTGTCTCACAGTGGCCCCACCAGATGCCTCTGGGAGCCCACGAGACAACTAGATACCTGTCTCCTGATACCACTCCCCTGTGTCTGGCATTTTGAGGTACCGCCCTTTTAAGCCTTGAGATAACAAAGGGAGGTCAAAGGGCGCTCCCCCTTTGACCTCCCTGCCAGAACATTAAAATAAGCATTTAACATGAACTTTCTTTGAAGAAGACAACCTTGGAGTCTTGCAGTATCTTCATAAAAATCAGAGCATTTGCAAACAGATAGGCCGAGCAGTTGTTACAGGTTTTCACAAAAGCACGTTTTCAGGCAGGGAGTGCTAACCTGAAAGCAGCATCCCTTTATCATTTTGAAATCCAGACTTTTCCTTCCACCTAAATGAAGAAGCCACTTCTGTGTAACTTTCTTGTGCACAATTCAAAGACTTGAGTACTATAAGATGATATGAGTCAGCAAAATATTTTTCTCCATAGCTGTAGCTAAAGACAGCCAAATTGCCAATGAATGTGCCTGTGTCCTTAATTTCAAGTTTACACCAAGACACATCAGCTCTTTTCCACAACATGACAGAAACAGCTTCCTCAGAATGTAACGGTCAGAAATAGAGATGGGCACAAACGGAGGTTCGGCGATTTGGCCCAGTTCGTCATAGCACCCACCCAGGTGTTCCCTGGGCAATGTGTTCTTCCCTCCCCCACCTCCTCTACACAATCACCTCCTCACCAGCTGCAACATTCTTCCCTCCTCTGCCTTCTTCTCACGATTATCCACTCAACAGTGCCGTGGGCTTCCCTGCTCTTTCTCCTTCTTGTCAGAGTGCACAATAGTGTTGGGAAGGCAGAGGAGGGAAGAGCAGTGGTGAGTGGGCAATTGTGTGGCGGAGGTGTGGGCAGGAGGTGTGTGGCACCTTTGTAACCACCTGTTAAGCCTCTGATCCAAAACAGGCCAAACTGCTGAAATGCGGTTCATGCCCATCTCTCGTCAGAAAGAAATCAATGTTATGGACACACTGGAATATATTGCTGTATTTTTCACACTATAAGACGCACTTCTCCCCTTAAATGTAAGGGGAAATATCTGTGTATCTTACAGAGCAAATACAGTAGTCCTCGCCACATATATATCACACATTTTCATTTAGAGAGAGGTTACCTAGACAGAGCCTCTCCAGTCCCCTGCTGTAGCCGTGATTCCCCAATTCCAATCACCTTGTTTGCAAAGAGGTCTCCTCCACGGAGCCTCTGCCCTCCCCTTCTGCAGCCTGGATTCCACAGTTCCAGTCACCTCATTTGCAACCCTTCTCTTTTGCAGCTTGGATTCCCCAGTCCCAAACACCTCGATTGCTTCCACGGAGCCTCTCCCATCCCCTGCTGCAGCCAGGATTCCACAGTTCCAGCACCTCCTTTTGCAAAGAGGCTTCCTCCAGGAAACTTGTCCCCACCCCTTCCCTTCTGCAGCCAGGATTCACCATTAAAAAAATCACCTTGTTTGCAATGAGGTCTCCTCCACAGAGCCTCTGCCCTCCCCTCTTACAGCCAGGATTCCCCCGCCATGAAAATGTAGGCTAAACATTGTTTCTTGTTTTCCTCTTTTAAAAACTAGGTGCATCTCATGGTCAGGTGCATCTTATTGAGTGAAAAATACGGTAATTCTCTTATGAGATAAGGTAACTTTTTATGAAGGAGGAAAAACGTACTGTAATGAAAAGAGTGAAAGTCTCATTAAAAAGTCTAAGAGCTTTAAGCTGTTATTTTCACCGATTCCTACCAGCTAATAACTTTCTTAACTTCCGTTGTAGCTAGGCAACTCCCATAAACTAATCTGAGATATTTTCAGTATTAACTTGGGGGTGGGAAAAAATCTTATTTCTATAAGTATCCATAATACTCACATTATAAATAAAGCCTAATTCACTGTAAACCCTCATTAAAGCTGTCTCACTTGGCTAATTGTTTCAGTCCAGGGTCCACATTCATGGTTTCATGCATCACCTGCTAAAACTCTAATGTATTTGAGTTCCTAGCAAGGCCTTCATCTTTATCCAGCAAGCTGGAATAAGCTGACATCTTTCACATTTTTTCCTACATAACCTAGATGCTTTTGCTTCTCTTCTTTAAGGAATAGATGTTCTTTCATCTATTTTTCTGCAGTGAAACAGGGCAATGTCTCTGTTATCATCTATCAGTTATGTTGCCACCACCACTGTCTTCTGCACAGCTGAAAATGTGACCAGTAGAGATGGTCATGAAATGGAAATATGACATTTTGTTTTGTTTGTTTTGTTTCTTTAGTAGTTTTGTTTTGTTTTGTTAGTAACAAAATTTTAAAGTAGGTTTGTTATGAAATGGAATGAAACAAAACAAATGCTATGTTACCCTGGGTCCTAGAGGCACCAAAATGGCAGGGGAGCTTCCTCAAGTTCTTCCCTGTAAGCCCCAAAGATTTGGAGAGGTTTGGGGGTCAGCGGGCTGAGTTATTAAGCTCTAAAGGGGGTGCCCATAGGGGAAAAATCATTCTAATTGAATCAGGAAATTGCAATAGCCCCCCCCCCCCAAGCAGCCAAGCGATTGTGGTTTGGTTTCTGAATCCTGATTCAATTATAATTATTTTTTTCCTAGAGGCACCCCCTTTGGAGCTTAATAACTCAGCTTCTGACCCCCAAACTTCTCCAAATTTTAGGGGGTTACAGGGAGGAGCTTGAGGAAGCTCCCTTGCCATTTCATTTAGGACAAATAGTTTCATACCTAGAGGAAAAATGGCATTTTATTTTGTTTTGTTACAAAACACGTTCTACTGAAATGAGAAAATAGCATTTCATGTTTTGTTTTGTGCCCATCTGTGAGTAGCCATGTACAGGAGACTGGTGCTAATTCTTCAAATATCATGCTTATAGTGATAGATGTTAGCTGTACATAGTTGTGTGGTATAGTCTCAGGAGCACAAAATAGCCAGTATCTCTTATTTGTATGAACCACACACACACACACACACACACACACACACACACACAAATAAATAAATAACATAATAATGTCATTATTACTTGCTTTCTTACCTGCAAAGCTTCATTGATATTTCCATTGTAATCAGTCATTTCATTCTTTCCTGGATCACCCTTTGGACCCTGAAATTTTTCAACCAGTTACATTATTAAGATTAACATGTTAGGAGGTATTATTAAGTTCCCATCTAGATTAGGGAAGGTTAAAGCATTGTTGATCTCTAATGAAACCCTATAAAATTATGCAGACTTCTAAAATAGTAAATGTTGGGGACATTTAAATTATTTGATGTTGACTACTAGCAAATCAAGGCCTGCACAAACATGTAAACAAAAAGGCAGAAGCATCTGATCACCTTTGGTCCTGGGGGCCCAGGCAATCCTGGGGGCCCTGGTTCTCCTTTGCCTCCTCCAAGAGCATTGCCAGAATCTCCCTTCTCCCCCTAGACATAAAAAGGAAAAAACAATGAATAACTGATGATTATACTTCATAGTTTTCCTTAATAGAGCATTTTTGAAGTAAGACAAGTGAGGGAGAGAGGAAGAATCCTTGAGGAACTCTTCAGTCAGTTGCATGGCAACATCTTAGCTACCACCAGTAGACTACCAGTCTTGTCTGAGCCTAAACAGGATTGTCTGGACTTGGGAGAAATATCATCAAACTCGGGGTGAGGGAGGGTGGGTGGTGGTGGTGGTGGTGGAATCCAAACAAGAACAGAAGTGCAAAATATTTGGGGGAAGGAGGAATAAGAAAGAATGAAATTAATCCCTAACATAATGCAATGATAACTTGGCACACTCAGTTGACCCAGATGGAATGTTGACTGCTGTTGGGTAACAATGGTCCAAAAAACCCCAAAACCCTGATGTGAGCTGTTGCAGTCCGGACGGGGTTTTTAGATGACCCTGCCAGCAGGCGTCATCCGGAGAGAGAGAGAGTCGGGAACGATCGTTGTAGTGCAGTACTGGGAGAGCTCTGATGAAGCCAGATGGCTGACTTACTCTCGGCCCCCACCAGCGCTTTATTTATGCATAGTAACAATACATCCCATCACCTACACAAAACTCCTACATAACTGTTTCTCTACGCATGTGTCGAGCTAAACCAATCATCTGTGGATACTTGTCAGTATCTGATTACTGCTATGAAGTGCGCATGTCTACTGTTAAGCGGAAGAATCATTGTTGCGGCTGTGCCATCCTTATCTTTTCCCTATCTTCTGACGCTACATTGTATCCTGGCCAGGTAGGCAGGTGCAGTGTGGGTATTGAGGCTTGATGTAAAGGTCTAGCTAGACATTAACTAGCTGTAGGCTTTTACAAAACATAGCTGCATCTCAACTAGATTCCTTCGCCTACGGAGCATAATTACATATTAACTAAATGTAGGCTTCCTGCAGAACACAGCTGCATATTAAGTATGTGTCTTGCTATATTTGTCCTATGATAGTAGGCTGGCTAGATATTTGCCAAGGCCTTTGAAAGCACCCCCACATGTCCCCTTTCTAAATTATTCATTTTTGATTTGATTTAGATTAGGTTCAGCATGAGGCAAAACATAAGCAACAGGTCGATAGACAACATGAAGATTAGAGTTATTTGGATTCAAGTCCAGAGAAGCTTCATCAGGATCCGTTCTACTGACGGGAAGATATCGTGTTGACACGGAGACCGCAAGGGCGCTGCGGTTTGACTCTACTCTTGACACGCAGGATCTCAAAGTGACAATGAGGGAGAGGATGCATTGAACAAAACAACACAAGCTAACACAAAACAGATCCTTAATGACCCACTTATTACAAATAGACCCAGTTAAGGATGTATAATCAGGACTAAACATGGGTAGTTCATGATATATGTCCTTAATGAGTAGAATTTACAAAAGCATTACTAAAAGAGTAGGTAGAATTCCTATTACCATAAAGGAAGCAATAATCATTTTCCGAAAAGGGATAGCTTCGGGGCTAGTTGTGTTAATTCCCTCAAAAAGGGTAGATTGGTGTATGTTTTGTAGCTGAGCTACTACCAAATCAGGAACACTAAGAGGCATGGGCAAAAATGACATAGAGGCTACTGATATGGGAGGCTCATGGGTGAGAGAAACTTGCTTCCCATGAAATTCAAACATATATTGTGCATGTTTAAGCCATGTGTTAGGCAGTGAAAATTCCTGCATAGTCTCTATTGTGCCTGCATTTGTGATATTATGATCTGCTGATGCTATCACTATGCCCAAGGAAAAAAACGGAGGAAACCCAGCATGCTGAATTTGAATCGTCAGCAGGTGCAGGTTCAGGTTCAGGTGGCGTTAGTGTCTTACGCCAAGGTCTGACACAACGGGTCGGAATCCAACTGCTCTTGAGATCTGAAATGAAACTCAACAAGAGTGTGTGAGGAATCTTTGAGAAAACTCAAATGATTAATAGTAAATAAAACCTTAGAAATAACAACAGGTATATCTGTTGGAGGGACCCCCTTCCCTTCCATTTGTTTAGCAAGCAGCTGTCAACAAAGTAAGGTACCGTTCGGGTCTGAAGAGCTTCCTGCAACTGAAGGAAAAGAGACATTAGATCTTGTACATCAGGAAACTGAAACAAAAGGCGATACACATACTGTGTATCAACAATGAGATTAAAGGGAGTGTCAGAAAAAATGTTGAAAGGCCAAAATCACTGCAGCAAGTTCCACACGTCGAGCAGAGCATTGGTCGGTCGTACAAACCGGATGCCAATCCCCATTCTGGTCCTGATACGTGAAAACTCTTTTTGTTTTAGTGCCATCTGTAAAAATAGTGGGAACATCTGAAGGAGGGTGAAGACGTCTTGTTAAAGCAATAGTCGCCGAAGGAATTGTAGCAAGAAGAGTGAGGCGTGGATCCTTTGGAGGGTTGAAAATGTATTTGCCAGAGAAGCCATCCAATGCCACTTGAAAGTCCTATGAGGTGGCATGTACATGCTCTAGTTGGTCCCGTGTAAGAGAAATGTAGAGAGCCTGTGTTGGAAATGATCAGGAGAGTCGCAGCGGAAGCATCGAGAGGGGTTTGCCCCTGTTCGAGCCCATGCACCTTTTGGTGGTCCGGCAAAGCCGCAGGAACGGATTGAATTGATTACATTAGGCTCTAACTCCGCCGCTGCTGACATCACCTGAAGCTTATGCTCAAGGGTGCCAACATTTTGACAAATGCGGAGCATTTCTGAAAGGGGTGTCTTGTCCCTTTTGTAAATGGGTGTCAAAGCCCTTTTACAATCTGCATTAGCATTCTCAAAAGCCAACTGCCCTATTACAAGAGAGCGCGCATCCAGATTCTCAATTTGCCGTTCAGCTGCAGTAAGAAGACGGCTAACAAAGGTTGCATAATCTTCCTTAGCTCCCTGCCTAATGGCAGAGAATGCTCCATCCTGATCTTGTCTGCTAGGCACCTGAATCAAAGCCTTGAAAGCCAGATTTCCAACATCTCTTAAAACTGCATCACTCAGGGTCAGCTGTTTGTCCAGAGTCTGATAGTCACCTGTGCCAGCATACTGCTCCGCAGAAATGGGATCTGGGGGTCTCTCTGCCCCTTCAGCAAGGTTGATGAGAGCAGTCGCATGAGCTTGCTTATTGCGAGCGCTCAACTGTGCAGCCAAATCCTTAAAATTTTGAGCCCATATTTGATAATCTGCTGGAGTAAGCACAGCCTGACACATCAAACGCCAATCATAAGGGAGTAAGCCAGCTTCCACAATAGTATGTAAAAGAGTTCTTGTATAGGGAGCATGCAACCCATTCATCTTCACACTTTCCATTAACTGCTTCACTATTTTCATATCAACTGGCTGATATTTTGGCCGAGCTCCCTCCAGACGTAACACAGGAAAAGCCAAAACAGGGTAGGTAACACACAGTTCAGGATTTGAAGCTATTACTTCTGAAACAGGAGAACAATATTGACGTGTTGCACCCTCAGCAGAAGGCAAAACCGTGGGGGGTGGATTGGCAACTGCAGAGGCTGCTACTGTACAACACAGCGGTGCTGGAGATGAGACTTGGGGGGTCTCAGCTTCAAGCTCCTTTTCCTTGTTTAACAGCAACCCTTTCTCCTGCTCATATGCCGGTGGTGCCGTGGCGGGCAGCGGTGGATAAATCACTGGGGCAGGCGGAGGCAAAATTTGTGGCAAAGGATATGAAAGAGTTTGCTGGGCAAATAGAATGTTAGCCGGTGTGAGTCCCTTTAAAGCAGCACGAACCTTACACCATGCATAAAGAGTAGACAGAGGGACTCTCGGGTGACCCTGAAAGCAAGTCCCAATCTTCACCCAGTCTTGCAAAGAAAAGGTACCCTGTTCTGGAACCCAGGGGCAGACGTCCTGGATTGCTAATACCAATTCAGCGACATCATCTTTTGAAATGGAATGCCCCTCCTTTGTTACAAGTTCATAGAGTTCGTCAGCATAACGCTGCTGAGGTGCCGAGAGCTTAGAGCCCATAATTAGTTGGTTCAACCGGGCTTAAGGCAAGGGAGAACGCTCACCTGGTGAGGCTGCAGCTAGGGGACCAAACGGTCGGGTGAGGTTCTGTTGTGCTCCACAAGAATCACGTCGAGGTCACCACATGTTGCAGTCCGGACGGGGTTTTTAGATGACCCTGCCAGCAGGCGTCATCCGGAGAGAGAGAGAGTCGGGAACGATCGTTGTAGTGCAGTACTGGGAGAGCTCTGATGAAGCCAGATGGCTGACTTACTCTCGGCCCCCACCAGCGCTTTATTTATGCATAGTAACAATACATCCCATCACCTACACAAAACTCCTACATAACTGTTTCTCTACGCATGTGTCGAGCTAAACCAATCATCTGTGGATACTTGTCAGTATCTGATTACTGCTATGAAGTGCGCATGTCTACTGTTAAGCGGAAGAATCATTGTTGCGGCTGTGCCATCCTTATCTTTTCCCTATCTTCTGACGCTACATTGTATCCTGGCCAGGTAGGCAGGTGCAGTGTGGGTATTGAGGCTTGATGTAAAGGTCTAGCTAGACATTAACTAGCTGTAGGCTTTTACAAAACATAGCTGCATCTCAACTAGATTCCTTCGCCTACGGAGCATAATTACATATTAACTAAATGTAGGCTTCCTGCAGAACACAGCTGCATATTAAGTATGTGTCTTGCTATATTTGTCCTATGATAGTAGGCTGGCTAGATATTTGCCAAGGCCTTTGAAAGCACCCCCACAGTGAGCAAGGAAGAATGGAATGCAGCAGCCTGTAGAAATCCCTAGCCACAATCCCACACATGAACACTTCACACAGTGCCAGGACCCTGCCTGTCACAGAACCTGACTCTGAGGGGTTAAATGGTGAAGACCTGCTGGAGGAGCCTTGCAGCTCAAGTCAGCAGGCAGCTGGGTCTGATGACTCAGCTGAAAACATATCTTCTCCCCCTAGAAGGGCTATGAGTAGGATTCTGCAAAGACATGCTACCAGGAGAGCTAGGGAAAGGGTCTTTGATGCTAGATGGGGAATCAGGTTGGGAAGCCCTGAGTACTAGCAGAAGCCTTTCCAGAAGTAAGGGTGTGTTCCCTGTTTTGGGATAAAGATGGTAAGCTCACCTTGAGCTCTCTGTGGGAGCAATGTGTCATTTGAACTTGCAACCATGTTCCCGTCTGTGACCTTGGCTTTGTTTCCTGATTTCGGACTGGCTTCCTGGACCATGGCTTGATCTGTTCCCTTGAGTTTGGCGTCTGGTTTCCGTGAGATATTCTGGTTTTGACTTGGACTGTTAATTGCTGGGAGTTGGATTCTGTTATTTATCTGGCACCTGATTGTTAGCAATGGACTTGAACTTGCCTAGCTTTCCACTAAAGATCTTGGCAAAGAGCTGAACCCTGTTTGTGTGTGTGCTCTGTGTGCGGGGCTTGATACACACTGCAATGCAATGTTGATACTATATAGTTTCCCATAATGGTACCTTTTCATGTCCTGCCTATTTCCTCATAATTCAGGTATTGGTCATTAGCTAAACCAAAAATGATTTTGCTCCCATTTTAAAGACTAACTGATTTGCTGTGATGTCTGTCTTTCATTAATTGAGCTCTAGTAAATGACAGGTTGTGTCAAATTAAGTGTGATAGTTGCTGCATCCCCAACTCAGACCATGGGCCACCAGTACCTAAAATGTCAGTTCAGCCTGATCCATAGCCATTAGAGATGGGTGTTTCATTTTGGAAGTGGTCTAGTTCTGAAACAAAACACAGGAGCCCAGCTGGCGTTCAAAACTGGACCAACCCTCCCGAATGAAATCAGCCAATCCCTTACTTTGCTCTGTGGTTGCATGGAGCTAAACTCCAATAAGGAAGATGCCTCCAACGTCATCTTTCCTTCTCCCTGGTGCTAGCCAATCAGATAGGGAGGCAGGAAGATGCATTTCCCTGCACAGCTTCTGATTGGCCAGTGCCAGGAAGAAGGATTTTGTTCTGGAAGGTTGGTCCACTTCCAAATGCCAGCTGGGTTCCCATGTTTCATTTCTGAACTAGACCACTTCCAAAATGAAATGCCTATCTCTAATAGCCATATTTATGAAAGTATAAAGCTACATTGCAATGCATATCATTGGCTTGTGCTCTGAATGCCCAGTTGATTGGGAAAAGTGGTGTTTTAGGATCCAAAGAGAGGATCCCACACTGCGAGAAACTGCTAGGAAGAAGAAGAAAAAGATGCATTGCATTAGGAATTGGGTAAGAGTACATGCCTCTGGCTGTTTCAGATTTCAACTCCCCATACTTCCACTCAGCACGGCCAAGGGTAAGGGTTCATGAAATTTGAAGCCCAAAGTATCAGAAGAAGAGAAAGCTGTTGCTTCAGGAGGAGCCCAGTGTGAAAGGAAGACATAATACAATTTTATCCGTTGTTGACATTCCCTCTTTCCTGGGTAACAAAACAAACCTTTTGTCCTAAAGGTCCAGGAGGCCCTAGATCACCAGGTTTCCCTTTCTCACCCTGTGGATGAAACACAGACATAATGAGATATTGGCTGCATGTCTTTACTTACCTTTCATCTGCCTGGCTGAAGGGCACAGAGCCTTTCTATACAAACAGTATAATAAGCTTTCTAAAGGGGGGGGGGTGAAAACTTTCAAAAGAGGATCAACCTGTATCTCCCAGTAGAACCATGAGTTTTGGCCTCTTACTTGCCATTTTTGCCACAAATTTGCATGAAACGGATAGTTTGGACAGGGATGGATGAAAACCCATAACATTTTTGAAACAGATTTTTTTAAAAAGCAATTCAAACTATTTAAAAACTCCCTCTAAAAAGTTCCACTTAAAGCGAATTTCTCTTCCTAAAATAATCTTAAGTTTAAACACTGCACTTAGCTAAAATGTAAGTTTACCACCATTTTTCAAAATTGGAAGTTATGAAAATTCACCTTTCTTGTTAACCAAATAATTTTGGGAGAATGGCTTCCCAGTACAATCATTTATTTAATTACCATGGATCAATACTGGGAAAGGGAATGGGGCAAGGAATAAGAAGTAAATGCAGCCACTGGAATGCAGCCAATGCCATCCTACATATAATTTGGACTATTCTAGGAAGACATGTGGATGACTTGTACTCCTGTTTTATTCCCTAGAAGCCAAATGCAGATTGTTGTATAGTTTTGAAAATCTACTCCTGTTATTAAACCGAGCAAGAAAAGGCAAAATACATTGGGCTAATTCTGAACGGTAGGTATTAATTACCCTATTAATCAAACTGCATAAATATTGGTTGTGGCATTACTTTGCCCACCACTTGTTTAGGAAAACTGCTGGGTGCCCAGCAATAATTTTGCTAAGTATATTTGCAAGTGTGTACTGTACATGCCTTGTGTATAAGAAGACCTTGTACCTTTAAATACTGTATGCACTAAAATTTGCATAGCCAAAAGTTTTGAATCATGCTTCTGGGTTAGCCAAATATTTTATTTTATTTGCAAGTGGGAATTCAGCATTTGCATTTAGTTTGTAAACGTTACAAGCCGTCTTATTTAAAAAAAGGCTCTAGGGTGAAAGAACAAGACATTCTTGGAAAAAAAGACAGCAACGCCTAAACAATATAAATCACGAGAAATGCAGCATCCAGCAAGCAAACCAGGCTGAAAATCACATATACTGAAATGCTTGAGAAATGTTTTCAAAAACTTACTTGCTGGAATTAAACAATGATTAGTGTGATGACAAAGCTCTGGGGATGACAGTCTGAAGATGTGGCATCACACCAAAAGTTTTAACCTTCCTAGGAAAGGTGTGGGTGAAGCTATGCCAAGTTGTGTAGGACCTGTTGTCAGAAAGTAGGCAAGCCATTTTCATATATGGTGGGAATGTGAGGATATACTGAAATTTTGGCGGTTTGTTTTTAAAGAAATGAATGAAATAGCTAGGTTAAGCCAGAGATGTGCCCTAAAATACCCCTTCTATCAATACTGGATAGGTTGCGATGTAATATAAGACAAGAATCAACTTCCAGTTTATTAACAGCAGCAAGATTAATTGTAGCTAGGAATGGGAAAATAATGTATGACATGGACTTTTGGCTAGCTCAGTCATTTAGGTATCTGACTACGGAGGCAGAAGTAATGAGTTTGATTCCCCACGGTGCCTCCATGACAGAGGCTGGCCTCAGTGACTCATAGGGTCCCTTCAAGATCTGCAGTTCTAAGATGGTGATATTTAAGGCGAAAAAATGGGGAAGAAGATGATTTTCTATGAACCTATTAGTTTGAAAGCATGTAAATGTGCAATTAGATGAATAAGGTACTACTTTGGTGGGAAGGTAACAGTGTTCTGTGCGCTGACGTGTTTAGCCATGCTGGCCACATGACCATGGAGATATGTCTACTCTACAGACCACCACTGGGTCTACAGCTTACAAATGGAGATGAGCACTTGCCTCTACAGTTGGAAACGACTGGACTTAACTGCTAGGAGGAACCTTATCTTAGGCCAGGCATGTCCAAGCTTTGGCCCTCCAGATGTTTTGGACCACAACTCCCACAGTCCTTTGCCATTGGCAATCTAAGCTTATTTATTTATTTAATATATTTTTACAGCTTATATGCCGCCCACTACCCAAAGGTTTCTTAGAATTATGGGGGTTGTGGTCCAAAACATCAGGAGGGCTGAAGTTTGGACAGGCCCGTCTTAGGCCGTTACCTCACGTCCACTTTGTTGCTCTAAAAAGTGCTCTGAGATGCAGATCTTAACATTGTTCCTCTATGTCCGCTATGCTTTAATCAAAATAAAGTATGGCCATGCCCCCTGAAGCACATCTTCCTTGTACCTGGCCTCAGGGTGGTAGAATCATTGTTGCTGTTCCGTTGTGGTTTTTATACCGGTACACGCACCATGGGGTACCGTTTAATCCGCAGCCTAACTGTTCTGTCGTCATACCACCACTTAGTGGCACTACTTGGAGCAGCCACATGACAGTAAATTCAAGTACGAGAAGCCACTATGTACGGAAATACCAAAGAAGAGGTATTCGAAGTTTGGCAAATGACAAATGAAAATCGATATACTGATATACCTACCTATCAAGTTTTAATTTAAAAAATAGTGCATGAAAAAACAAAACAGTGCATGGTGCATGGAAAAACAAAACAAAATGCACTTTGATGCGGACCCCATCTGTGGGGTCACAGAAGTTACATAACAATAGAGCGTGTCCTTGGGGATGCAGGAACAGCAACAAAACCACACGACCGCAACAAGATTTATTACACATTTTAGTTTGTTGTGGTACGAAGTGGACGTGGGGTAATGGCCTTAAAAATGTTCGGGATAATATATTAAAGTGAAGAGGTGCTTGACAAGAAAGGATATTTATAGGTACATGGGGAGAATTTGTTGATATTTCTGTTAAGAAAGGGGAACGGACATCCACTTTCTCAAGAATCAACACAATTTTGGAAGGGAAAGGAAGGTCCACAGAACAGAAAGGAGAAATAGCTGTAACTCCCAAACGATCCCAGGGGTGTGGGGAGCACCATATGGATTAGGGTTTTTTAAAAATGCTTTATTAGATGTTTGTGTCTTGCATGATTCTGTTTACAAATATTTCATAAAATTAAGCAACAGCCATGGAAATCAGAAACACTTAGATAATGTATAACACAGAAGTTTCTCTCTGTGATAAATTGGCAGCCATGCACTGAGCTGACCATGATAATGGGGACACTAAAAAGAGGGGCAAATACAAAGGAGGACACCGAAATGGTCAAGAATGAGAATAAACTAGTAGAGCAGAGGAGTCATGGATGAGGACCAAATTGTTTGGAGCATTTAGTCGCCTATCATCACTGAAAGATCTCCACAACTACCACTTCTACCAAATTTCTCCAACCAAGACAGCTTTTGAACTTCAACTAATAAAACTGAGATGCTCCAAGATTCGCCAGCCTCTACCCTACATAATTCAATTCTGTGTTTGCCTGATAGCACACATGGATTCTGTCATCGTCTAGGGAACCAGTGACTACATCCTCTCAAGAACAAAAATGTCCACAATCATTTTGCACCCCCACTTCTCTCATCATGCCTTTCCCATTTAGATTTGGGAAGGTAAATACTGTACAGATAAAAAGTTATTCCTTTTAGGAAGATGCTATTTTCTACATGAGGAATAGAGATAGGTGTTTTTTGTTTTTTTTTGTTTTTTGTTTTTGTTTTTTTGGAAACATGGGTCTGGCCCAGTCTTCTCATTAAGTTTGACTGACACACAGCACACATGTAAGTAGAGGAATGCAAACACTTTCCCCCAAGCATTGAAATGCAGCTCAACACAACATAGTTAGAGTTGGGACTGTTGGAAAGGGCAACGACTGTTAGTAAACCAAGCCCAAGCTTTGTTCATTGTCCTACCCTCTGCCCCCTTTTCCCTGGCAAACCTGGGGGCCCCATCTTTCCTGCCACTCCACGTTCTCCCTTTTTTGGTTTTGAAAAAAGAAAAGAGAAAAAGAAGATAATGTCTGTTACCCACAACTTGCATTTCCCAAGCATTGCTTCAATAAATCACAAAACAGGTTTGGGGGTGGGAAACCACTCCCCCAACAAAAGACTGCTAAATTTCATTCAGGAACATATAAAGGGAGAGAACTTGTAGCAAGATGGAAGCAAGGGGGCAGCAGTTGCCTCAGCAATGTCAATTGACACTAATATGGAAACAACTAAAATCTAAATTGTGGGTGAGAAAGTGTAATAAGAAATTTATTATTTGTTTATTACATTTCAACCTTGCCTTTGTACAGAATCTCTCTCTCTCTCTCTCTCTCTCTCTCTCTCTCTGTGTGTGTGTGTATATATCTATATATATCTATATATCTTTATCTATATCTATATCTATATCTATCTATCTATCTATCTATCTATCTAAAGATACACACACACACACACGTGTGTGTGTGTGTGTGTGTGTGTGTGTGTGTATCTTTATATATATATAAAGATAAAACTTTATTGTAATTGTCCTATACAGAACAACGAAATTGAGAAAATAACGAAATTGAAAGATCTGCGTCAGCTCAAAAACATCCATACAGAAGGATAGATAGATATATAGATAGATAGACAGATAGATCTGGCACAAGTGATGACAAAGAGAGAAAATATGGAAAGGAAAATACGGATAATAAAATATATGTTCAACAACATATGTACTGACAAGTCATTCACATGCAGTTCATAACACCAGATCTGCTCAAGAGACTGCAAGGAAAACAGATAAAGGAGAATTTGGACAGGTATTTCCTTAAGTGCATTACCTTTGGTCCTGAAATCCCTGGCTCACCCTGCATTAAGAAAAGATGGAAAAAACAAATTGAGAGAAAGGAATAAGGAAAGAGTAATCTTTTCCTCTATTGCTAACAGCCGGAGTGGCTGGCCAGTTTTTGCAGAAAATTAGACATCAAAGCACTGCTTTCAATTTTTGTTTAGATTTGTATTTGGTATCTTTTAAAGGAAGGATGGGCTATGTATGTTTCTCCACATGTACTTGTACTGCAATTCCTGTTACTCCCTATCTATGCTGAATAAGTCCAACTGGGGAGGGCAGCATATATTCCGCAATCATAGTTTAAAGTCTAACCTCTAGGTTGCATACAACACAGTGCTAATGTATAAGACAGTGACACAAAGCTCTCTCCAGCCTCAAATAAACCAAGAGCCTCTCATCTAGGAAAGTAAAATGGGACCTCCAGATAAAGAAATGCAGACTGACAAGATTAGTTCCTACTCAGGTGGGAAGGCAGAACAAGGTGGACTGATCACACTTATTTCGAAGCATCAATAGAAGGAAAGAGGCTCAAACACTCCCTCTACCTGCAAATTTTAGTTTTCAAATGTTATTGAAAGTTACAGTTAATGGAAGAGAACCACGACAAAGCATATGATAGCACTGTTGATTCTTGGGAGTTGGAGTGGCCCAAAGCAATGATATTCTAGTGTACTTTCCCCCCATATAAGTAAAGATAACTTTAAAACAACTAAGCATTGAAACACTTTCGCAAGGACATTGGATGGCCCACCCCACCCCAAAGGAACTCTCGTCGGGCAGCCAGGCAAATGGATCCAAGCAGCTTCTGCGCACCTGCATAAGAGATCTTATTCTCCCCGATATATCCTATCATATGGACAGCAATTCTGCTTACTCGGACAAAGTAGACGTTACAGATGGCATGCAACTTGAAACTGAAATTGGATTTGTGTGTCAGAGATGTTCTGTCCAACGTATCCGAGCAATCATGGTTGCAAACGGAGCTCAAGTTCATAGGAATGAATAATCACAAAACAAATTTTGGACTGCATTGCATGTAAATACCACACAGATTTAGCACTTAAGAAATCCCCTCTTTCAGTGGCACACTAACAGTGACTATAAGGTATAATTTGATTTTTTAATACATAAAAGAATATTTATGTACAACAGTGTTGTAGGCAGACACATAGAGGGAACTTTTTTTTTAGTGTTTCCTCTGTGATTACAACGCCGTTAAAATACATCTGTAATACTACTGTACCATCTCAATGCTGGTACTCTGTTGTTCTACCCTAGTTTGAGGACATATTTGCTACCTCATCAAGATTGCCCTGGGTTGTTTTGTTTTGTTTTTTAAATCATACGCACAATGAGCAATACAAGAATGAGCCAAACTGTAGCTGCTTCATTGATCTAATGTAGATGCATTATTTTCTTCCAAGGCAGACATAAGCTTCACATTTGCTTTATTGGCTATTTATCTTAACTTCTACTCTGAAGGAATGAAGCATCCAGGCTCTCTTTGGGGGATTATAACTTCTCTTAACAGATCTCTGGATGCGGTATATTTAAGTCTGGAAACATTTAGTGTTTGAAGTTGCATAACAAGACGTCATTGAACATGCTGGCTGTGGAATATGGGAGTTGTAATTCATCACTTTAAGAGGATGCTAGATGGGGAAAGTGCAGTCTCAATCGCAGGACTCTGCAGTAGAAATCTTTACTGCGCAATAAAAGAAAAAGTACTTTGAAGAGAAACCAGTATACATGGGGGATTTGGATTTCAGGGAAGAAAAGGAATGTAACATATCTCCTTCCTGTGTGTGTGTGTGTGTGTGTGTGTGTGTGTGTGTTGTGTCATTACAGTCATGACCAACTCTTCGTGACTCCATGCCCTAAGTACATCCGATCTCGCCTGATTTCGGAAGCTAAGCAGGGTCGGCCCGGGTTAGTACTTGGATGGGAGACCACCAGGGAATACCAGGTGCTGTAGGTGCCTGGAGTAGGAACTGGCAAGCCACTCCAGTATTCCTGCCAAGAAAACTCCATGGATCTCCTTCCTACTGCCCGCTAAAGCACACACAAAATAGCGCAAAACAGAAGGACACCCACCCCTTAACCTGGCGGGTCTGGAGCTGCCTGGGCTTGTTTGGCTTTTCACCGTTGCCCAAAGAGAGAAAAATCTGGGGTCATGCACAAGCGTCCTTGAAATGCAGCCTCGCTTGCTGCAGAGGCATAGCCAGGATTTGGAGCGCCTGGGGACAAAGTTTGTTTTTGTGCCCTTCCTGCCGCCCCCGTTCCACACTGCACCCACCCAGCAATGGGGGACCGAACCCTGCAGCCGTGGGACGGGCATACGGGCATGTGTGTGCGCACCTTACACCTTTCCCACCAAGGTGAGGAAGAGGAGGAGGAGGGTGCCGCGGCCACCATGCTCCTGCCTGCCTGCTTCACCGCTCGCCTGGCGCGGGGCAGCGGAGGCGGCAGAGGGGGTGCTGTTGCCAAGCTTTAGGGGAAAGGAGGACTGCTGGGTGGCAGGAGGGTACACGGCTTCCTCCTCCTGCTTCCCCTCCAGATTGCTGTGCCCAGGGCAGATGTACACTTCTGCCCCCCCCCCCCCCCAATGCCCCTGGCTTGCTGTGGAGCACAGAATGCACTGTGAGGCAATCTTAGTCTGCGCAGAGTAATTGCACAGCTAAATACTGACTGACACATTTTGTGAATGGAGAAGGCATTTTAAGTTGCTTTGTGCCACACAGAGATTTCTTCCCAGACAAATCATTGTGGAAAGAAATCTCTGATGGTAGGAAATCTATTGCATCTCAGAATATTTTACTCCCACTTTCTCTGGCAATCTCCTTTTCCTTACCTTTTTAAGGTATTTGAGAAAATTATACTTGGACATATATTTCCTTGCTAACTTTATCATTGTCTATTTTTTTAAGCAGAAGCCAAAATCTGGATTCTTGTCTCCTTCATAATAACAGGAAGGTTTGCACCATCACTTTCTCCTTGAAAGGTATACAATAGTCTCATGGTTACACAGGGACTTCACCAGTGCAAACGTGACACAATTTTATGTCCACAAAAGTGTGTAGATTAGGAATAGGAATTTAAATGACAACAAAGAATGAAGCAAAATTGAAAGGAAACATAGCAAGAATGCTGGACAGTCAATTGGATCTGTTATGAGATTGAGGTCTTTTCACTGCAAGAAAAATGTGTAAACTCTCATATACAGGTAGGTCCTTTCCCTTATCTGCAGACTATAATAACATTTAGCAAGTTAGGGAAATTTATATCCGTAGAGAGTCTTTATTCTTCATTTTCATGATACTTTTTCCTGACCCATTTTTTCTTTCCACCTCTATCTGGGTCTATCTATATCCACAAATGTGAGAGAACGCTGCTTATAGTGACTCTAATGTGAATGCTTTTAGCTATTATATCTGAAAAAATGATTCAGAAGTTTCTTCTGAGGTTTTTGCCCTTCTTTTTCTACCCAATACTTATCACTCCATATTAAGAATTTAAATTATAGTAAGGTACAGTTGGGAACTTAAAACATATATAAGCAAACTGCTGAGGCAATGAAGATTATTATTTATTTATTTTATTTATATACTGCCCATCTGGCAGAAAGCCACAGAAGATGTCACACGCAGAGTAGTTTTGGTGAGTCACCATCTTTTTTCGGTGGGCCGGGGTTGGGGGGGGATATCAACATTTCTAGGAGTCACTGATACACAATATCTATAACCTGTCAGTGCATTCAAAACTATTGTCCACACATGAAAAATATTGTCTCTGGTAACTGTCCACCAAAATCAATCTTTAGTCATTCTTTGTGTCGGTGGAAGGACATTGTACCGTTGCCATAGAGACCCAAAAGAAACTGGCCTTTCAGTGATAAGTGATCCTTGCTCCGTGTATGATCTGTCAATCGGCACGTAATTCTAACCATACTTTACAAGGATGAGCACAGCAAACCTCCACTCTCTTTCTACAATGTAGCCGCAAGGAAATTGGAACCTTCTCCCTCTCTTTTTAATTAACCACAGTTTAGCCATACACCCATACTGTATAGTTTATTAAAAGGAGCCAGCTTTATATACTACTGTTTGGAATTTTGTAAACAATAGTTAACGGGAACGTGTCTGAGCCTGGATGTGGTGAAAAGTAATGGTTAGATCAGCTACAGCTTTATGACTGTGCCAGAAATTTGGCACCTGACACTCACTGGGGGGTCGTTTTCATAAAGCTAAATCCACAGATGAATGTCCTGCTGCCTCACTAGAATCCTAAATGTGGAGTGGAAGGGAAATCACATTGGTGTCCTTCCGAATTACTTCACAATTAGGCAAGAGGATATTACCCACAAATGTGCCAAAGCAGTTGATATTTGGAGCAGGTATTGTACGTTTCAGAGCCATAGTACATAGCACTGGAAAAGGTGCAGAAGAGAGCAACTAAAATGATTACTGGGCTGGGGCACCTCCCTTATGAGGAAAGGGTAAAACATTTGGGGCTCTTTAGTCTGGAAAAAAGGCACCTGAGGGGGATATGATTGACATATACAAAATAATGCAGGGCATGAGTAAAGTGGATAGAGGGATGCTCTTTTCCTTCTCACAAACTACGAGAGCTAGGGGGACATACACTCAAATTGAGGGCTGGGAGAGTAAGAACAGACAAAAGAAAATATTTTTTCACCCAGCATGTTGTTAGTGTGTGGGACTCCCTGCCACAGGTGTGGTGATGGCATCTAGCCTGGATGCCTTCAAAAGGGGATTGGACTGATTCATCGTGGAAAAGTCTATCACAGATTACAAACCATGATGGAGATGTGTAATCTCCAGGCTTAAAACCAGGGTACTTCAAGGGCCAGATGCAGGGGAGTGGTACCAGGAGTCTATCTAGTCCCGTGCGCTCCCAAACGCATCTGGTGGGGCCACTGTGAGATACAGGAAGTTGGACTAGATGGGCCTTTGGCCTGATCCAGCATGGCTCTTCTTATGCTCTTATGTTCTTATGACACATGTTCCCCTCCCAACTGGGCATGGAGAATTACAATATTCTGGTGCTTACTGAAAAGTGCTTATGAAAGTAGTCATCATAAATAGGCCCTTTGCTGCATCTCCCTGACAAATATCAGGTCCACTTTGATGAGTCACAGTTGGCTGCCCCCTACTGGTGACTGTTGGCAAGGCTGGTGAGAAACAAGCTCAATGCAAAAACATCTCCCCAGTGAAGTGAAGGTAGACGTCCTCTGGAGTGGATACTTAGTAGTAAGCTTTCTCTAGATTTGGAAGGAAACTTGTAATGGCCAAAGGATTCTTACGAAGAGTGCTTATGGGCTGCATCAGTGAAGTAGCACCATGGCAAAACTATGAGGTCAACATATTAGTAATTTATTTAGTGCTGGTTAGGCTCTTCTGTGAGACAATCTATTTATAAGAGCAACTGCTACTGGGGAAGGAAGCACGGGAAGACAGAAAGATGAATTGTTAGAACCAAAAAGGATGTGTGTTTCAAGAATTTAGCATGATGGGTGAGAGAGAGAGAGAGAGAAAAAGAGAGAGAGAGAGAGAAGCTGCTGTGAGGAACAAACCATATCGTAAACGAGAAAGTTACACATTGTCACACTGAAGCCAGAGGAGGTGTGAAGCAGACCAGGAAGAAGATGGGGAAGGATCATACCTCTCAACTTTCTGAAACAGAAATCAGGGACAAAGCTAAAAAAACACAAGGACAGAAGATGGAAATCAGGGATCTCATGTAATAACAGGCAAAAGAAACATTCAGAAACACGTCCAATGTGAGTACTGTTTAGTAACTATGGCCTACAACATGATGCAGATAAATATATATATATATTGAAGGGCAGATTTCATTGAAAAGATGGCATGTCAGTCCATGGTTGTGAAAATTGATTTCTTCATTGAGTGAGTAGAAAAGGTTTATTCTGTCTTGAAATATCTGTGTGTGACAGGTGTGCATGGGTTGAAAGGTAATCACACTTGTGTCACCCCTCTCGATCCCTGAGAAAGTAACACATGTTTGAATCATGATCTAATGCGTATCGTCAAATGTATTGTTTTTCTAGTCAAGTATTTCCTACTCAATAGAGCACTCAGGGCTTGAATAATCGCAGGTCAGTTTCACTGAGTACCTGCCAAGTGCAAATTTTCTTTTCCTTCTTCCCACAATGAGAACAAAATTCAGGAGCAGGCATGCCATTTGTTCAGTGAATATAGTGCTTCCTGTTTTTTTCTGCTCTTGCTAATTTGGGCTTTGTGATGTTATGTTTCTGAAAGCAGGGTCTGTAAGTAAGAACATGAAAGGAGATATTAAGTGACATCAAACTGGTGCCATCTCTGAAGGTCAGAGAGGAGCAGTTGAGAGGTATGGTTAAGGGTGGATGGGAATGTCAGACTCCATTCCTTGCAGAATACCTGTACTCCTTGTTTTCCTGGTAGCCCTGGCATGCCCCTCTCCCCCTGGAAGAGGAAAATAAAATAAAGATGATGATGATGATGATGAAAGAGGACAAAGATGAAAGTCTATTTTTAACCTTGGCTGGTATCAAAACAAGCCCCATCTGGAGTATTGTGTACAATTCTGGTCACCATACCTCCAGAAGGATATTATGGAAATGGAAAAAGTGCAGAGGAAGGTAATCAGAATTATTAGGGGACTGGAACACCTTCCTTAACATCTGAGGCTACAATGGCTGGGCCTCTTCATTCTTGAATGACGGCGCCTAAGAGGTGACCTGAAGGAAGTTCATAAAATCATACATGGTATGGACAAAGTAGATAAGGAAAAACTGTTTACCCTATCGCACAACAGGGGACACTCCATGAAACTTTTGGGTGCTAGATCTCAAACAAATAAGAGAAAGTACTTTTTCACCCAGAAGATTACTGGTCTGTGGAACTCCCTGCCAGAAGTGGTGACAGCTGTCAGCCATCACAGCTTTAAGAAATGATTAGACAAGTTCATGGAGAACAAGGGTATCAATGGTTATCATTATGGATGCCTAAGGACAACCTCTGGGTTGGAGAGATAGGCAGGATATCTTTCAATGCCATTTGCAGGGAATCGCAAGCAGGTGAAGACATCTGCTTGGGAATACCCTGAAGGAAATGGTGAGCCGCTGTGTGAGACAGAATGCTAGACTGGATGGACTGTGGCTTGTTCCAGCAAGGCTGTTCTTATGTTCTTACATCCAACAGATCCCATGGAGCATTGGTGATGGCTAGTTTTAAAGAGAAACAAGGTTTGTGAAATCAGATTGTATCATCAAACACGGGACATTATAAAGGCACCATGATGGCAGCACGGTTTTCCTTGTGTTTTGAACTAAGAAACTTTCTACCAAATATCTAAAGTTAATGCCATAAATACATGACCGAGGGGCTCCACTGGCAACAAAGTACTCAGTACAGCAGTAAAAAAATGATGCTGCCAAAATATTGGGATTCTGTTATATCTTCTTCTGATTTAACTAATACTACACAAAGGAGTGGAATTATGTCCTTCCAGATATCACTAAACTGCCTGATGTTGGTCACCTCTTCAGTAACCCCAGAGTTGCACTGGATTTAATTTATAATATCTGAAAACATCTGCAGTGTACAGCAAAGAAAACAAAGACCAGCTGTTTTGCTATCGATTAGTAGTGCTCTA
This sequence comes from Phrynocephalus guinanensis, assembly GCA_037367245.1. Lineage (NCBI taxonomy): Eukaryota > Metazoa > Chordata > Lepidosauria > Squamata > Agamidae > Phrynocephalus > Phrynocephalus guinanensis. The sequence continues at coordinate 38,556,309 of CM074735.1, read as the reverse complement.
ACATTTACTGGAATAGTTTTGCGGGAACAATTTCTCCTTCCCTCAAATTATCAGTGAGCAGGAGTGAAGAGTTCTGGTTAGTATTGGGGCAATTGAATGAACATTTTCCTGAAGATTCAAGATATGGTCCTGCAAGGCCCTTAGCACTATCAATCAAAAGACATGGTGTAGCCAATAACCCTTCTTAAATGTCCCCACCCCCCTACCCCCCATAAGGAGACAGACGGAAGAAGCAATGGAAAACCCAGAAGGTTTACAATGCTGGTTCGATCCCCATAAAATTTTGTGAATGAAGCAAGGCAACAGCAGAATAAAAACATCATCTGGAAGTACTATGGATACCCAAGGGAATGATCACACTGTGTTCCAAATAAAAAGATATGCTGAGAGATGACTCTCAAAGGGCAATATATGCAATCTGTCTTTGTAAGAAATGAACATTCAGCGGAACTCTGTAATACTTTAACCATGCAGTTGCTGGGCCACCAAAACAATATTTTAATGTTGCTAACATTTACTGCACCCCAGCATGCCTATAATTCTTTAAAAAAAAATAGAAGGATAGTTTTGTATCATATCATGCTTTTATAGCAGCATGCATTTTCTGACTCCACACGGCTGGCTATAGCTAGTGAAGGTGTGGACAAAACCCCAATATTTAGGGATGCGGTTTTTGATAGCATACTCAGATTGTTTATCATATACATGTCAACCTCTACTCAGAACAGAATAGATAAAGCAATTTATCAGGACATCTGTCGATATGATCAAGCTGACTTAAAATACTGTGTGCTCCTCTTGAATTAGATTCATCTCTGTGAATTTTTCTCTTGTGGACAGTTTTTTATAAGACATTTTTACCAAAGGATCTCGGTCTAGCTACTAAATATTGTGCAAGAGGGCGGCCTAAGGGGATAACCCTAATACAGTACTGCTATTATTATGTGTGTGTCATGTGCTGTCCAGTTGGAAGAGACTTAGAACAGCCCTAAACTGGCCTAGTAGCTCAGTGTGTTAGGTTTCTGGCTATTTGGGAGCTTGATTCCCCCGTGGTGCTTCACAAGAGATGAATCTGCTGTATAGCCTTGGGCAGTGGTGGCCAAACTTCGGCCCTCCAGATGTTTTGGACCACAACTCCCAGAATTCTAAGCCTGTACTGCCAATGACAAAGGGCTGTGGGTGTTGTGGTCAAAAACCTCTGGAGGGCCGAAGTTTGGCCACCACTGGCCTTGGGCAAGTGGCACAGCCCTAGAACGTCACCAGAAGAAGGGAATGGAATAACCACCTCTGAGTGTCCCCTACCTAGAAAACCCTGAAAAGTCAGACCTGACCTGACAGCACGTTAAAAAACAAACAAAAACCAGGAGCTTTTAAAAACAGTGATCTTGTCAATAGGGCACCCTAAACACCAATGAATTTCAAATGCTGAATGGGGATTCAGTTCCAGGTCTCTTGACATCACTTTTGAAAGCAATAGTGTTAATGCTAATGCATTACTTTTAAAACACATCCAGGACTAGTTGCATTCCTCTAATTTAATGCAAGTAGTCCTGAATGCGTTTGAAAGAGCGATGAACTGTCCAAAAACACAGCAAATACATTAACAGGAGTCAGCATCAAATCACATTACCTCAGGTGAACATGAAATTTGATGATGCAATATAGGAACAATAGTTCCAACATACCACCAGAGGGCGCTCTAGGACTGCTGTTCAGAGCTGGGGGGGGGGTTAAAAAAGAATTTGCAGCTAGCATCTTCTTGAGCTTACAAGAGCTTTGGTATATGACATTTCCTTCTGATCACTAGCCAGTTTGACACCCTGAACACATATAATGGTATATATATACCATTAAAGATTAAGAGCTGGCTGCTCACAGACTGGGAGTAAAACTCTTGGATGAACTATCTATCTATCTATCTATCTATCTATCTATCTATCTATCTATCTATCTATCTATCTATCTATCTATCTATCTATCTATCTATCCATCCACCCACCCTTTTCTGTCTAACTTAAATGTATTTTGTTCTGCTGGACAGAACATAGGCTGAAAATAGCAGGGAATATGTGGGTGAATGTGGGGAAGATTAGCGTACATTGTTCAATGCTGACATTGCTTGCAATAATCACCCAATCTGCCTTTGGGTAAAAACAGATGTGACGTGCTCACAGCCCTGCAGTCTTTAGGCTTATTAGCCCATCTGCCTCCTACTAGTCATACAACAGCTGTACTTCACAGCTGCAATAATTCCTTGCCATTTTTAAGCTAGCAAGGTATGTCTCTAGGAAGAGAGTGAGGTTTTGTACTTCTCAGTTGCCAGTCCATAGAAGCTATAATGATGGGTGTTCTGCTCAATTCTACTTTTTGCTCTGCCACTCTTAGTATTCCCCACCCCTATCATTTTTCACCACAAGACAGAAAACACATTTAGCATTTCATGGGGTTGGGGGTAGGAAGCAGTACAGGAAAGAAATTGGAGGGAGAAAGACCTTGGAGAAGCAATGAGTAATAAGCAATGATCAAGGAATTACTTTTCAAGCAATAATATTCAAAAGGCATGCTTGGTTTTCCATTAACATTTGCAAGCTCAGGACAAAAAGAGCAAGAAAAACTGAGGGCCAGGAAACAATTAAACACCCTCTTCCTGATTCCCACTTTTCCACAGCAAATCACACCTCCTCCCACCCCCTTGGCTGCAACTCATGACTGGCCGCTGATTAAGCACCTAAAATTAACTAAGATTAGAATCTGGCATGGGCTAGTGTGCATGAGTGTGATTTTGGCCTGTAAAAGGTGTGAACTGAAGAAACCTATACAATTCAAGGAAACAGGAAGTCTCTAAAGACAGTGGAATAATCTTCTTGCCATCCATGATGTATTTCCTCACCGATCACCTGCAATGCTGGTTTCCACTTCATTTAATTCAACCAAGAATGCATGTGTGTAAATCGCCCCAAGTAATGTAAAATCAGTAAAATACTCCACATGCACCAATTTAGTAGAAGAACGCTAAACAAAATTGAAGTGACTTGTGCACAAAATCAGCAAATAATACTTTGCTCAACAATTAAAGGAAAGCCTTCTGAAGCCCTCCCATTATACATAAAGAAGCTGTCTTAGGGCTCGGTCCCACGTCCCTTTAAAAGCAGTTTAAATTATTAGATAAACCGTGTCTAAAAATGCCGTCCCCATGGCCACCGGGCTTTTTGAAAAAGAAAAAGAAAAAAAGAAAACCCGGTAATGCTCCTTTAAGCAAGGTTTCTGTGACTCACCTAAGAGGTAAGGAATTTTTTGCCTCGCTTTGATAATCCACTTTTTAAGGAAGCAGACGCTGTGGGACCATGCAGATGATCTGGGTTTCTTCTTCTTTTTTAACTCATAGCACCGACCGGCTGTTCCTGGGGCCGATCGGCACTGTTTTTTTAAATTTCTTTTCACCTTCGGAGAAACAGGAAGCTCCATGCGGTGCCCTAAGTTTTAATTTCCCCCAGCCAAGTGGTCTATTTTTTTCAAATGCTAGCGCCACCTGCTGGCCAAGGGGGCTGAACTGCACTTTAAAATAAAAAAAACCAGCTTTGGACGTCGGAACTCCTGTCCCACTTATTCAATCACATGATGGGACAAAGAGGAAAAGCCGGACCTTCAGAAGATCAGGATCAAAACCCAGGTGAGATAGCAGCCTTAGTGGTTATCATAGGCCAGTAAAGAGAGCCACTTATCTCACACAGTTACAAAGTGAAATCTAAACATCTCCTTCCTCAAAATAGACCCAAACAGGCTGCTTGAAATGGGTGGCCCATAGAGCTGAAAGGCGCTGGAGGAAAACCCAGAATGAAACAGACAAAGAAACAGTGAAAGGCCTTTGGAAGGTTTACTCCAAGGCAGTGGAGACAGCAAAGAAAATCATTTTTCTCTACCACCATTGATTTGGCACAAAATCGCCCAGGGCAGCTTTTCTGGATAGTCAAAAGTCTGTTACATGCTCACACATGGGTGGATAACACAGATCACTCTGTATCTCACTGCGATGAATTTGCACAACACTTTGCAGGCAAAATTGAACAGATCTGGGCTACCTTGGATGCTGCTATTAAGAGCCTGTAATCTATAACGTCCCTCCTGCTTGTCCTGTATTAATGGATGACTTTCATCTCCTACAGCCCAATGATGTGGTCAGGAGTCAGGACCCTTGGGGAGGTGAGGGCCACCACATGTGTGTTAGATCCTTGCTCCTCGTAAAAGCTGCCAGAGAAGGTATGGCAGTCTAGTTAGGAAGAGCAGTGAATGCCTCCTTACAACAGGGCAGGATTCTGGCATGCTTAAAGGAAGCAATTGTAAAACCACTGTTAAAGAAGCCCTCCTTAGATCTAACAATACTGAACCAACCAGTATCGAATATCACATTCTTGGGGAACATTTTAGAGTGGGTTGTGGCCTTGCAGTTCCAGAAGTTTCTGGATGAGATAAACTACCTGGATCCACTTCAATCTCGCTTCAGGCCTTGCTACAAGACTGAGACAGCACTGGTTGCATTGGTAGATGACTTATGCAGGGAGAGGGGATCAGTGTCCCTTTTGGTATTACTAGACCTCTCAGCTGCTTTTGAAACTATAGACCAGGGGTCCTCAACGTTTTCAAACAGCGGGCCGGTTCACCACGCCCCAGACACCACTGGGGGCTGGACCACAGTGGGTGGGGGGAGCAGGGGACTTGCTGTAGCCCTCCCACTTTGAAGTGCCCCACTAGCCAGCATGCTGATCATCTAGGCGGTAGTTTTGGGGGGAGTGGGAGAAGTGACATAGCCCACTACTTTGAACTGCCTCAGCAATAGAAGCAGCTGTGGCTGGCTTGCTCGCAAAGTAGGGGGTTTGGGAGGGGGTTGCAATTGGTCCTGGGGGCTGGATTCAGGACCTTGGGGGGCCGCATCCGGCCCTGGGGCCTTAGGTCTGTTTGACCCTATGCTATAGACCATGACATCCTCCTGATCCGTCTCTCTGAAATGAGAATTGGGAGCACTGCATTAAAGTGGCTCCAGTCCTTCCTGAAGAAAAGAACGCAGAAAGTGATGTGGGGTGATCCATGTTTGACACGACAGCCACTGCTGTGGACTCCCAGGGTTCTGTTTGCCTATGCTATTTAACATATATCTGAAACCACTGGGGGAGATTATCGGTCTTTTGGGGTCAGGTGCCACCAGTATGCTGATGACACCCAGCTCTACCTCTTGTCACCTCCGGACTCTAATGGAGATACTATCTCAACTTTACAGGAGTGTTTACTGCTGCAGTAATGAACTGGATGAGGATGAACAAAATGAAACTAAACCCAGACAAGACAGAGGTGCCCCTGGTCAGTCGAAAGGGAGAAGAAGGGATAGGGATGCAACCCGTACTGGATGGGGTCACTCTCCAATTGAAAAAAGAGGTGTGCAGTTTGGGGGGGGGGCTCTTGGACCCATCCTTGAGCTTGGATGCCTGGGTCATGGCTGGGGCCAGGAGCACCTTTGCACAATTAAGGTTAGTATGCAAGTTACACTCGTTTCTTGAGAAACCAGCTCTGCCACACTGACACATGCCCTAGTGACGTCCCAGCTAGACTACTGTAACACACTCTATGTGAGGCTACTGATGTAAAGTCTCAGAGAACTTCAACAGGTCCAAAATGCAGCAGCCAGATTGCTGACTGGGGTGGGGTACAGAGATCACATTACATCCCTATTAAACCAGCTCCACTGGCTACCAATCAGCTATCAGGCACAATTCAAAGTGCTGACCTTGACCTACAAAGCACTATATGACCAGGGTCCTAGCTACCTCAAATATCGAATCTCACAGTATGAACCGACTCGGGTGTTAAGGTCATCAGGGGAGGCCCTTCTCTCCATTCCGCCACCCTCACAGGTACATCTCATGGGAACACAGGAAAGGCCTTTCTCACCTGCTGAACCCTGACTCTGGAACTCCCTCCCACTAGAGGCAAGGACTGCCCCATTCCTGCTGTCTTTCCAGAAACAAGCAAAGACCTTTCTCTTCAGACAAGCTTTCCCTGAATGATGGACTACCTATTATATATTTATACATTGTGTCTTTTATATGAGTCTACCATACATGATCAAATAGACTTTTTGTTTATAAATACTTATAACCTTGTGTGATTGCATTGACACTATGTTTTCAATGTTACTTTCCATCACTCATAACTTTTACATAGAATTTTACTCTCTCTTTAACTGCTCGCATTCTCTTGTAGCTTTAATGTTGTCCCTCAATTTCCTGTTCTCAAACTTGACTATGTCTTAATTGTACTGGACTGTATATTGTCCCTCACTACTGTAAGCTGCCTTGGGTCCTTTTCCAAGGAGAAGGCGGGGTAAAAATACTCTAAATAAATAAATAAATAAATAAATAAATAAATAATGAGGTAACTCCTTGGCCTTTAATACACTGTGACTGGGACAGGAGATGAAGTGGGGAAAACAAAGCGGTATATACTGCCCCCTACTGCTTAAAGTACAAATAACTATTTCACGGTGGCTTTGGTTTCCTTTGCAGTTAGCAAACATATATGTAGGAACTGGCAAACCACTCCAGTATTCCTGGTAAATTGCAAATATTAGTCAGGCAATGATGTCAAGAACTATTAATTGGCTACTCTTAGACAGTGCATGCTTGAAGTACAGCAGATCCATAGCACAGTGCAGGTTGCACCATTCAGTTTTGCATTAACATATGTAGTGTAATGGTAAAACATGTCTACAATTTGTTAACTGGTATTATAAATTACACTGGTAATTTAAAAAGTTGCACAGACATTTCTGGAATTGAACTGAAATTTCTATGCAGTCTTATTTTTAAACCATACTTGGCAGAAGCCCAGAACAGCCTTTTTTAAGGACTTCCTTTTTTTGCATAGATGATGGCAATATCTTTCATTCCTACCAATATTAAACACACACACACACACACACACACACACACACACACACACACACACACACACACACACACACTTCTGTGGGGCATGGATACCATGGAACAAAGGGCTGGGGCTGGGGGGTGGCTTAGGGAAGCTTAGATGTAAAGGGAGAAAATGACAAGTCAGATTTTCATCCCACTACACAAGCTTTTAAGATATGATAAGAGCTGGAAAACTAATATTGCTCTAAGTGGATCCAGACAGGGGCACTGAGAAGAAAATCTATTCATGGAGCCATTTTGACATTGCAAGCATTTACACTAAGTAATATGAGAAATGACCCCTAAGACAGTTCATTTGTATGGCTCTACATAGTTTGCTGTGTCCCTGTGGATCTTGGCCAAGGCTGTAATACTTTTTTTTGGTGGGTGGGTGGGTGGGTGGGAGGGAGGGAGGGAGGGAGAAATAAATGCATAGTAATACACTTAAAATTTATAGGTTCTATATATATTAATCAAACAAATAACATATGGGCATGAAATCATGTTGGCCTCTCCAAAGAGACCATACCAGAAGAAGAAGAAGAAGAAGAAGAAGAAGAAGAAGAAGAAGAAGAAGAAGAAGAAGAAGAAGAAGAAAGAAAGAAAGAAAGAAAGAAAGAAAGAAAGAAAGAAAGAAAGAAAGAAAGAAAGAAGAGGGTATATGAAACCTCTGCATCAGGGCCTGTTGACTTTGGAGGGGATTTGATGCATCAGTTAACCAGACGTTATGGGGAAACCTCAGCCCATCTTGCAAGATACAGGAGGGCAGGAAATCCGCCACTAGTCTGAGTCGTCAATGAAACAGCTTTGCCAAGAATCCGATTCCAACGAGCTCATAAAGATAGATTTCACTGTGCATATCTCTGTGTGCACATAATAGAACCGGTACCTGGAGTGTCTGTTTGTGGTTAATCGCACCCCAGCCCAGATGTATATGCCATTAAATAGGCCACAGGTCTGTTTTGGCGAAAGTTTTTACAACAATGCATTCTTCAGTGTAACAGTATCTCCAACCATAGCAAATGGACACAGAAGTATTTCCATTCCTACCTTCATGGTAGGTTTCCCCCTTTTCACCCTGAGTAAGGAAAAAAAAGATATACAGATATCTGGAAGTTGAGTCATGGCAACTGGACTTATTTTTCCTTGAGAGATTGAAACGTTTCGCTGCTCTCATCCAAACAGCTTCGTCAGTCTGTTTGGATGAGCAGTGAAACGTTTCACTCTCGCAAGAAAAAAAGAAGTCCAGTTGCCATGACTCAACTTCCAGATAAACTCACCTGGAGAGTCAATTGTGTACTTTCCCACCACAGCCAGCTATGACATCGTAAAGGAACGTGGGAAGTACACAATGTGATGATGTCACATCACAGAAAAGGGCTGTTGTGTGCCTCAAAAATTATGAGGGCAGTGAGAACAATTCTACATAGACTATCATTTCTGTGATCGCTCCGAAGTTCTACGTGTGACATTTTGCTCTCTCAGAGTGGCTCTCAGGGATGCCCACCTGAACAAGCGGAGGCGAGGTCTGTTGCCTGACTGTTTGCAATGCAAACAAACACTCTCTCTCCACAGAAACATTTGAGGTGATCCTCAAATGGTTCTTCAAATGATGGGTCTCTCTCCCCCCCCCCATTTTCTACAATGTGTAGCCTACAGAATTAACTACTAAACTGCCCAGAGAGCACTTTAAGCACAATGGGGTGGCATATAAGCTGCACACTTTGCTTTTGCTTTTTAATTTTATTTATTTATTTATTTATTTATTTATTTATTTATTTATTTATTTATTTATTTATTTATTTATTTAAGGGCATTTTACCCCTCCTTTCTCCTTGAAAAGGACCCAAGGCAGCTTGTTTTATCAGACAACATAACCCAAAGCTCAGTCCAGGCTAGTCCAAAGTGTGCATCGGCAGTGACACGTGTGGCTGCTGGCATGGCCCCATCAACCTTCTCTAGGAAAGGTTATACAAACATCTCATTTGTATTGTGCTGAAATAGTAATCAGAGGGATTTAGAATGTGTTAATTTATTTGTCCATTAAAAATTACCTTTGTGCCAGGAGGACCAGGAAGGCCAGGGGCACCTGGTAAGCCAGCCTCACCTGCCTCACCCTAAAGAAAAAATGACAGAAAATGGAAGATGATTGAGATACTGAAAGAAGCCATGAGCATGAGAGAGCTAGAAATACCCATGTTTGTACAGCTCCAAAGTTACTCGAGCTGAAAATTTCTGTTTTGTTTTGTTTTTCTTTGAGGGGGCGGTTCATTATTCATTTTGTTGCTTAATGAAATGAATAACGAATAATGAAATGAATTTTTATTCATTTCGTGCCCATCTCTAATCCCCGTCTTTTCCCATGGCAAACACCAACACTTTCCCTTGTTATTTGGGGAGCTGTGGAACCAGTAAATATTGCATGGGCAGGGGCAACTCATGAAGAAACCCTAATTTTCACTGGAAACAGAAGAAATAAATTCTGCACTCAGAGATGCAGAGGAGAACAGGCCTCGGGCCAGAGGGACCACCACTTTCACTTTCTCACAGAAGACGAATTGGTTGGTTAACGAAGATCTCATGAAGAAAAGAAATGTGATTTTCACAGAAGATGTTGTTTGGAGAAAATAATCTTGTGTGCAACCTAATACAGGGTTTCATGGGAAGGGGGAGGGGCCTCAGCCCACAAACAGGGCTCAGAGTGGGTCACTTGGCAGGTTGATGTTTCACTCAGGAAAGCAAATGCAAAGGTATCCCCTTTTCCAGGGACCTGTAAAATCTTCCAGGGATTTACAGCTTGTTTACACCCAGAATCTCCCAGCAGAAGGTGTCCCAAGCAACAAAGAAACATTAAAGCACTTGAGAAATGGAAACCATCTTCTTCCCCATCCGTTTATAACAAATGCTACCCATCAGGAACGAGAGAGGTTGTGATAGCCCAAGGGAAATTTTACTTCAGTCCCAGATTGCCAGCCTAAGATGCTGAAGTAGGAAAGGACAGAAGTGTTATGCCAAACATACAGTTGTGAGTTCCTCCATAAGTAAGGCAAAGAGGGTGTGATCTTTGCCAACACATTTCCAGGGGACTCAGGTCCACTTTCATTTATTTAATATATGGTTGTGCTTGCTTTAATTTTTGAGTTTTGTGATTCTCTCCACTGTTCTGTGCCTACCTTTCTTCCATGGTATCCTTGAATTCCAGGCTCTCCCTGAAAAGGGAACATAGGAGGAAAAACAAGAGCTGGATTAGGTTGCATCAGTCTAAGTCTTTTGCTTTTGGAACGTGACCTCAAATACTCTTTAATGAATCAAGATTCGGAAGGAATGTGCAGAGAATTCAAGAGCTATGGGGGCACTTCTACCCACTTAAAAACATTAACCTCTATCAGTCACTTGTAGCCTTGCAGGTCTCCTTGTAGCCACTCATTGATAGTGGTTTACCTTTGGAGAAATGGCAAGAGCAGTTATACTTTCAAAGAAAGTTCAAGCTTGATTTGATATAGGGCAGTGATGGCGAACCATTTAGAGACCGAGTGCCCAAATTGCAATTCAAAACCCACTTTTTTTTTGCAAAGTGCCAATACAGCAATTTAACCTGAACATAGGTGGCTGTGAAGGGGCAATGTCGGGTGCCCACCGAAAGGGCTCTGAGGGCCACCACTGGCACCCATGCCATAGTTTCACCAACACTGATATAGGGGCCACGTTTATCTTTCTATTGATCAGTCCCCCTGGTCAGCTTTCTTCATTGTCCAGTTTTCACATCTGCATGTAGCAACTGGAAATACAATAGTGTGGATGATGATGTCCTTGGTTTTAGCAACACATCTTTAAACTTAATTCTGCCTTCCAGTTCCTTCACTGCTGCCCTTCGGAGATTTAGTCTTCTTTTGACTTCTTGGCTGCAGTCTCCACTTGGAAGGGTGACTAAAATAAAGCCTTTAATCAGCTGCAGTTTGTCATTGCTGGTGGTGACCTCATTACAGGATCTCAGCCAATGAAATAAACGTGGATTTGTACACAGCTCCCCAGTTTCCTCTCTTTAAAAACAATACACGTACAGTATATCTAGGCATATCCTACTTACATCTCACCTCAAGAACCACCTCTTTGTCCATTTCAAATTTTCATTGATGAAGGAATGGCAATAGGGAAGGGCAGTTACAGTATCTAGCATTGATTTTGGGTTGTTTTGCTTACCTTAGGTCCAGGAGATCCTGGGAAGCCCTGTTTGAAAAAAAAAGTGCATAACTTCTTAAAAATCTGGCTGCACAACTTATTTGTAGTAGCAGGTAAATGCATACAAGACCCATGTTAAGTATGAACTAACTTCCACTGGAATGAGCAAGCTTTCTTCATTTTAATGGTACTTGGTCCTCCAAACAATGTGTATTAAGGCAAAAGTATTGTGGACTCTGAACCAGATTCTTCCTGAACCATTGTGAGAACACTAAGTTAATCAATATGTTGGCAGCTCATTTCTTGCTCTGTTGCCACTTTAACAGCTCATAACCTGGCAGCTGCATCCCTCCCCATTTCCCAGTTATAAAATAACTTATAATACTTATTATATATATATATATATATATATATATATATATATATATATATATATATATATATATATATATATATATATATATATATATATATATATATAATATATATATAATACTTATAAAATAAGATTAAAGAGGTACCTTTCCATCCTTGCCTGGCTTCCCTGGTTCTCCGGCTTTCCCCTAGGACAAGAAAGAAACGTGCTTTTCTGAAATACTAGCTTGTTCCTTGAGTTTCATCCATGTGATCTCCACCATTAGAAAAGGTTTACTGTCTCCTAGAAATGGCACTGTGAGCTGACCATCAAAGAGAATTTAGGTGCCTTGAAAACTTGAGCATCTGATCAAATAATGACAACCAGGGTGTGACTCCCTTACCATTTGCACAGTCTGGGGCAGAGAAAAGGGCTTTCTATGTAAAACTCTGTTACACAGACATATGAGAAAAGAGATAATGAGGGCTTTGATGCACCCTTATGACTGGGTGGCCATGAAGGTAGAAGGAAAATAATCAATTATCCAGAGAAGAAGGGGGGGGGACAGAGGAGACACAAGCAACTAAAAAGAGACTTACAGCTGGTCCTGTTGGGCCAGGTTGCCCTGGTGTTCCTGGGAGGCCTGGTGGTCCAGGTGGCCCTGGAGGCCCTTGGATTCCTGCCTGTCCTTGTTCACCCTGAGGTTTTATGGAGGACAAGATTATCACCAATGCAACACAATGACACAGGAGTGTGAGCTATAGCAAATGGAGCATGAGCAAAGGAAGAAGCCAAGCCAAGCAAACTGCGGTTAGTAAGTACCTGAAGGGGGTTTCCAAAACTCAGATAAAGGCAAGTGTGGGTGGGCTTTCTGTGTGGATGTCTTAATGACGTCTCATCAAATGGTCACCACTCTTTAAGATGGGAAAGTAAGTATTCAACCCTGTCCAATGAATTCCACCCAACAAACCCAATGAATCTGATCAATCTTTTAAGGATCAAGCTAAATGTTACACCCCTGCACCAATGTCACAACAGGCTAAGGGAAACCCCCAAGTGACCAGGAAATTTTTGGCAGGGATATATCTATTGTGCAAAACTCCATTTTAAATTTTACAGTCCCAAAAGCTGCTTGAGTGATCTGGACTGGGAAAAGGTAGGATAAAAATCACAATATCCCTGTTATTTATTGTTTTGTTTCTGTCTTTGAACCACTTCAGTTTTTAAATTTTCTTTTGTTACTATTATTGGCCCTGTATGCAGCAGAAGTACAAGTAACTTAAGTTAGCAGCAATCAGTGTTTATAATTGGGTTTTTTTCTGAATTATGGTAGGTAGCAACAATATGCATTGGACAACAATTTAATATTTCATGTCAAGAGAGATTTAGTCATTCTTGAAATCAATGCACCAAGTTACTGGTGATGACTGATTGATCTTATTCATTTCAGTAGGATTCAGCCATGGCTAACTTGCTCTGATCACTTTTGTTGATATGCATACAGCTTTTTACACAATGCCAAAGCTGTTGCATGAGATACCCTTTGTGTGACCCTATTCATTCCACACACAACAAAGCTACTTGGTGCTAAGCAAAATTTTAAGAAAGCATGTTGCTCCAATATATGAGTAAAAATAGCATGTGACATCTGTAAAAGCACAGTGTTTGATCTCTGCCTTATATCCAGTCAGATTTCAGATGAATCCTAGAGGTTCATTCTAGGCCAACATGACAATGTCTCTGCAACAAGAGGCTTTGCCTGGGTTGGCATTTCTCTATATAAGACCATTCATGCTGGGATGAACCATTCACACTTAGCTGCAGAAACACCCATAATACTGTCCCTAAACAAAACAAGGGCACTGAATGGAATCCTGTGTGCAAGTCGCCATAAGCAACTGAGCTGATATTTGCCAAGGACCCACCTAGACATCTCTTTACGTACACAAGCTACTTTATTCCACTGCTTTAATCCAAAGCCCCATAGCTACTGCCCAAGACAGGGACTGTCAATAGATGTCCCATTACTCTTTTCTGATAAACTGGGAAGGCTGTCAATATTTCAGTGAGTGGGTCTCACTACAAGGAAAAGTGTTTGTCAAGACTAATGCCTACACTAGCCAAATGCATAGTGGCTCTTGAAGGAACTTCTCACTGCTAGTTATAAATCCTCTTGAGTTATTTGGTGCATGCCACTTCGAGAGATGCTGGTTGCCCTCTGCAGGTGGCTCTATACCAGTGGTGGCAAACCTTTGGCACTCCAGATGTTTTGGACCACAACTCCCAGAATTCCAAGCCTGTATTACCAGTGACAAAGGGCTGTGGGAGTTGTGGTCCAAAACATCTGGAGTGTTGAACGTTTGCCATCACTGCTCTATACAATAGCATTTGGGCCTTTAAGGTTATAATCCTACACCAGCTGTGCCAGAGTAATCTCCAACAAACACAGGGGACTTCTCTCCCAGCAAACACCTCTTGGATTTCATTATCTCTGTGATGAATAATATGTGCATTTCTAAGCGTAGAATTGATCTTCTCTGGCACATAGGCAATTTGACACACCTACAAGTGTTTGTGACATGGACACAAGTCTTTAGACATGGGCACCCATTCTTCACTATATGACAGGACTGCCGACTTGTGACCCAGGAAGATCAACACAACCACAATGTTGATCTAAACCAATGTTGAACCACAACAGTAGCTTAACAACCTTGTTTATTAAGTTTCAGCCAGTCTGTTAAGCCTCTAGTGGGTGACCAAATAGGATTAGTAAACTGTACTGTTTTTTATAGGTTGCCTTCTGTAAATGTGCTTCACATGCTTAATTTATTGCAGGAAATGGCTGTACCATGACAAGATCATGATAAATCATATTGCAATAAAATGCACTGATTCTGTTGTCCCACCGATATTCAACAATGATGCCAACATGTCAGTGGCTCACTCTCTCTTGAGAAGGAAACCACACCTCCAATATGCTCTGTGAAAATCTGGTTATCCTTCTATAACACTCATTCTTCTAGTGCCTTGTGGGTGTCCATAATTAAATAATCAGGATGATAAACTACAATATTTCTATTCATTCTTAAGTGTTCAGCTGAGAGAGAAAGCATGTATGAGAACTGAAACCAGCTTGTAGTGCCATTTGTCACACAGAAGAATTTGAGCAAATCTCTAGAGAGGTTCCTGCTTTTTCTAGTTTTGATGAAACCCTCTTTAAGATAGAGAAGACGCTGATTAGTCACCACCAGTTTTGAAAATGAAAAAGGCTTAAACCAGGAAAAGGAAAGGATACCTGGAAGGTGCGTCTCTTTATGACTGGGGGTGGAGCCAGCCGCACTGAATTGAGAAGTGGCAACAGCTGGAGAAGACCGAACCAGGAGGTCACAGGACAAGGGCCAAAGGTCACAAGGCAAAGAAGTTCAGTAGGGCATCAAAAGTCATAGAGTTCAGCCAGTGAAGAAGATGGAAAGAATGGAAAAAGGATAACCATGAAACAATGTCATGGAAGTGAATCCTAGTTCAGAGGCAAGAGTGCAGATCATCAGAAAAAGCACCTGTCATTGGATACCTCTTGGCAAACCTCAGAGCTTCTCTTATGTCCCATTTTAATAACAGGAAACACACTAAAGTGGGCATCTCTGGAGAACCTATTATTTGCTCTGGTTTTGTTCCTCAGAATGTAGATTTTTAAAATATTTAAATAATCCAGAGTATTTAGGAGTAAAACAGATTATCTGATTCTGCTCAGTCTTAATGAAGTAAAAAAAGCCACGAATACATACTTTCTTCATCCTTTACATAGGTTCTACTCTGTATCACTGGTGCTATTACTCACTCACTATAATAGTGCATCCCTGTTTTTTTCACTCTTGAAGAGTGAATAAAATATATTGTTTTTAATGTTTGGAGAGGGGGGGTGTTAAGTGGCTGATTAATGTAAAGGACACCTCCGAACAATGGATTCAGTTAAGGAAATTATTTTCAAAATTAACCCCTCCTGAGTGGGATACAATGGAATCACCCTTTTCTTTCATCACTGTGCCTGCTTGCTTGTTTACCTACTAACTATTTAACTAAGGTTACGGATGTTACTATATGGCATGCGTTTCTTCTTGTCGTTCTAAGAGATGGCAGTGGTTCCCAACCTTGGATAATCCAGGTGTTCATGGACTGCATTTCCCAGATCCCTTCCCCACCAACTGTGCTGGCTTTGGTTTCTGCCATCCAAGAACAGTTGGATGGCCCCATGGTTGGAAACCACCAGGCTATGGCCTTTCATCCTTTATGCACGTTGATTTGTTGTCCCATAGCTGTCTCTATGGTTGGCTATTTTAAATCAAAAGTCCCAGATTGGTTAAGGACCCGACTCATCCCTGTCAAAAATGGCTCATAAACCATATGCATTTGTGCTCTGTAACTGGCATGATGTTCATGGCTCTGTTCCCGCCCCGCCATATGCTTGATTTTGCTTTTGCTTTTCATAGGTATGAACGCAAGAACAACCAAGTGTTGCTAATGCTCTGAAACATGCCTGTAATATCTCGCTGGTGGCAGAGAGGTGTGCTTACAGGTCTCCCATGACAGTGACTGTGTACATTCCAGAAAGTCCCCATCCCTTCTGTTTTGCTTGCTCCATACTGCAAGCTGTGGTCCAGTCCTGTTGCAAACTGAAAGCCCATCCCAGTATTGTGGCATTGCCACCCAGCCATTCTGGGTTTTTGGCTAAAAACAGAGGAGAGGCTGTGGTTGTCAACGGGAAGAGCAAAGCTAGGATTAAGAGGCCCAAAATAACAGCAGATCCGAAGACCATGAAGGGATGAAACCAGCACATCACAGAAAAAGGCACTGTGATCAATGCAGTCCTTAAGATGAACTGACAGAGCCAAATGGATGTTTTAAAGAGTGAGCATTACATGAGTTCTGTTCAAGCTTCAGAGCAATACTACAATGGTGAGATGTTGAAATGCCATCCCAACCCTCAAAGGCAAGCTGGACTCTATGTCTAATATGTCTATTTCTCTATGTATGACCAAGCCTGGATCCAGCTTGCAAACAACAAAGTATAATTTAAAACATCTTATTGTATGTACAAAGTTGAAAAGCTGCAGCAGACAATGAAGAATTTGATAGTACAGCATTTGGCTTCTCCCTCACTCTCCCAACTCTTTTCAGTGGGGTTGGGAAAATATTCTTATTTCCTTGCTAAAACAGCACCCTTGCAGCTACAGTGGGCAGACAACTAGTTACTGTTTATTTTGAACTCAACAGACATCCATGTGAAGGATATGAGTGGGGTGTTTCTATGTGTTGAGTATATTTGTATCTGGGTATCACCCTGTTTAATTTTTTTGTCTCATAATCACTGGTCTGATCGTAACTTTCAGAGAAGTTCCCCCCCTGCATCCAACTCAAATTCTCATGCTTCCCAGTTTGTGAAGGGAGTGTGCATTAAAAGATCCTTTAAAGTGAGCATGTCGTTGGAATGTGAAAGGGGCTTGTAGTATAATTTTACACATGTGTTTCTGCCACTCTTTATTAGACTCACAGATTTTGTACAGAATACTTGTGTTCATCATACAAAAGGATCAGTGTCAGATGGGTGACCTTACAAGGCCTGCCATTTCCTAGCATCTTAAAGGTATCATCAAAAGGTTTGTCAGGTAGGGCTTTAGTAATTTTAAAATCACTGTTAACTTTGGGATGCCATAAATCTGATACAGAAAACGCCACATTTGCCCTGCTACTACAGAATATCTGAAGTGTGTCACTTGCTTATGGGATGTGAATTTTAAACACATTTCTCCTTTTATCCCTATTGCCTGCCTGCATGTTATTGGGATTTTTCTTGACGCAAATGCACAATATTGGGATGCACCTCCTTGTTCTTTTGCAACAGGACTGGTGGCCGTGAACCCATCTCCCCACAAACCTTCAGGGTAAGGATCTGATTAGAACGCAGAGCTGCAAGTGTGGTACTTAGGTACTCCTAGGAGGACAACGACACAAAGCGGGTTCAGTTCAGTGCACTGTACTGTCAACCACAAAAGGAACACTGTTGTCCTAAGTCTTGTCAGAATACATTCCTACAGTCTCAGCCCTGCACACATGTGCAACGGTTGCCTTTTTTTTAACCTGTTTCGCTTACCTCATCTGTCCTTGATGGTTGTATTGTATAACACATGCATAATCTCTTGATGCGTTCATTTCCTCCACTGAAAGGACAGTATCAGCTTTCCTAATGTGTTGCTCAACAGAGAGACTATGGGTACTATATAACCATGGAGCTGGATTTTCAGCTCTGGCTTGGCTTGCAACAGACCGGAAGGGTAACCCAGGCCAGACTTTAAAAATACCCAACAATAATACTATCTCTGTCTTATTTTTATTTAATTATTTGCTTTTAAAAAGGAGAACTTGGGTTCTTCTGAAGGCAAGAAATGAAATGCATTCAACTTTAATACCCATTATTAAAAGTTGGTCAGGTAGGCTTTTGGTAATTTAGAAATCACTGTTAACTTTCAACAGTTAAGAAAATGGAAATTGCAAACGTCCCACCAAGAATTCTCATTACAACCCAAGACGACTTGTTCCTCAAATTTCAAGTTTTAAAGATCATAAATCCCCCAATATTAAATTTAAAAACTAGAAATATTTTGATGTCTAAATTCAACATTTAGCTTAGACGCACTCCCAAACATTTTCCCAGCACTACCTTGATTTCCTCTCTGTCCTAAAAGCTGAAAACATTGACGATCCCTATGGTCAGTCATGCACTGAAACCTCCTCTTGTGCTCACTGAAGTTCACAAGGCAAAGATTCTTCACCCCCAAGAAATGAAGAGCAGGCTGTGAGTTATCATAAGAAGGTTCAACATCTACCACCATGGCACACAATGCCTCCATCTTAGTCTATTTGTGAATCCCCTAGATCTGAGAGCATCCCAGCGAGAGAATAATTCCAGTGATAATACTAAAATTAAATCTGTTTACACAGCCTGTGATTTTCACACTGCTCATTCTTTGCGGTCGGCAGTGAACCCTACCTTTAGCAAAGGCCAAAGCAACTATCTCAGGGAATGGACAGCTGTGGGTTGTTCAACCAACCATTCCAGCTGAGCCTCCTGAACACTGCCGTCTCTTGGACAGTCTGGACTGCACCCTTTAAGCTGGCCTGCTGCCACAAATATAGGGAAGGACATTATCCTTTAGTAAATAGCTTTGCAAAATGCCCTCCATCTACAATTCTGGCCATCTAGGGACAAAAATAACTGATAGAAATCCATGAAACGTGAACATTGGAATTGCAGTTGTTCCCAGAAAGGGGCTTGTAATTTTTGATTGGGAATTCCATTAATTATTGCTTGATGGAAGATTGTTCTCCCTCTTTTCTTGTACAGGCAGGGAGCTGAACTCGTATAACCTTATTCACCTAAAAGGATTTTTTCCTACTCTCCTATTCTCAAGGTCTTTTATCTGTTCCGACGGCACACTGTCAGTTGTAGGCTGGCAAAATTCCAGTCTTTATTTTAAAACTCCCCAAACATAGGATGGTTAAATAAGGACACGATTTTCTTCCTAGAAAACAATGTGTTTCCTTTGCCAGTATGTTAAGGCAGGTAATACAATATCTCTAGAATCGGGTAGAGTGAGGACGGCAAGGAACCAGTGGTGGAAGGTATTAACTTCTATGTTCTGCAGTCCCATAAAAGCCATTCCAATAAAGAGGGCCTGATACTCAGAGGTCACTTTAAAATAACAGAAGATTCAGCTCACCCTGTGGGGATAGTCTCCGCATTGACCCTGCAAAAAAGAAAAAGAAGGGATTAAAAAGAAAATGGTTTAAATAATGAATGCCACAAACAGGTTCGTAGCAGGTGGATGGCTGATGCAACTGCATCTACTTCAGTGGGGCTAATGTTGGTTTGCACATGCAGAGAACGAGCTTCCTCTCTTAGCTGGAGGACCCCATGTGTTTTAGTACACTCTTTAAGCCACTGTGGTCTGTGTCCTTTCAAAAAAATATTATCTTAGTTCCTTATCACTGGTTAGTGCCGTTTGTCGTATGTCTGGAGTAACACAAACGGAAATAATACCGGCCATGTCCATTAACATGTGTTCTTTCCCTTTTTCACAATCAGCGTTTCCCTGATTTGCAGAGCGGAATTTGGAATAAAACTGTGCAGGACTGTTTATGGATTCAAGTGAAGGAAGAGCATGCTCTTCTGGAAAGCAGCTACGAAACCCAAAATGTTTGGGGAGCCCCAGATTCTTTCCGCTTTGGGGCACACCTGTGTACTAAGGTGAATCACAAGGGTCTTATAGAGCCTGATGTCAACCTTACCTTTTCTCCTTTTTGACCTGGAGGTCCCTTCAGAAAATAGCAAAACAAATAAGGAACAATGTTATCCATGCGATGATGATGAAAAAATGGCAAAAACAAACATCAAAATATAAAAGTAAGCCATATTTACTTACGGGCTGCCCTCTGGGACCAGCTGGGCCCTTTTATGGGGAAAAAATTTAACAGTGAGTGAAAATCCAAGTGACTAATGTGACAACTATGGTAGCACATGGTGCACTGTCTTGGAAAAACATTGGTATTCCAGACAGGCAGTAAGGACTAGGTCCTTTGTGATTAATTATTTAACATTTATTTATGAATCATTATTTATGAACTACTTCCATGTAAATATATAAAAGCTGAACTCAATTCTCATGAAATATATAATGCAGAAAAATCAATGTGCAAAACATCTGCATTACCCATAATCTATGAGCCTGAAATCTACCGACATAGCATGCAAAAAATATGTGTATTTTCAACATTAGCTCGAAAGTATTGTCAGGGCATCATTCCTATTGAGATGTGGGGGAAAGGAGTTTTTCCCACACACTGGTGCCACTTGCTTGGCCTATCGCCAGGCCTAAGTCTAAATGCTAGCCCCAACTACAGTGGATCCACTGAGTCAATGAGAATATGCAAGTCAACACTTGGGTAAGTTTCAGTGAGTCAATGGGATAGTTCTAGAACTATGAAAATTCCAGTGGCTCAGTGGGACCAATCACTGGTTTTAGCCTAAGAGCCCAGGTCCAATCATTCAGAACTACTGCAGTTCTTCACTTTTCAGGCATATGTTGGATCTTCCCAACGGCAAGTAGCAATTCAGTCATTGTAGAGGTATCCATATATATATGAACTCTGTCGCAAACATCTTTCTTGCATGGATGAACCAGTTACCTCAAGAGGTGGTGAGTGCTCCACCACTGAAGGATTCCACAGAAATTTAGACAACCACCTGGCAGACTTGATTGGCAGACTAGGACTTTTAAGATCAGGGTTCAAATCCCTCAGCCAGGGAAACTGACGGGTGTGTGTGTAGGATTGGTAAGGCCACTCCTTAAATTTCCTACTTTCTTTGAGCCCTATTAGGGTTGTTATAAGTCCAGTTCCAACTTGTTAACACCTAACAACAAAGTAGTTCAACATGAATCTGAAAATGTTTATTATAAGGAAGGTGGGAAACCTGAGTGTGAGGGTGGTTTGTGAGCAAAATAACACGAGGAACTCAAGTCAGATGGAATTAAGTTCCCAAATGGAAAACAGCAAGAACTTCCAGATTAATTTAACTGCCTCACAATGGCAGCAACAAAGTGTTTGAGGTACATTTTTTAAAGGAGCTGTGAATGAAAAGAAAAATCTTAACAGCGTTTTAAACAGAGAAAATTGAGGTAATCTGATAAATTCCTGTGGTAAGTGACATGCACAAGGGTTCTGTGTGGATGACAAAGGCATGTGGTATCTTGAACTCCCATCAAGAAAATAATTCTCCAGCAGATGTGACAGCAACATAAATGACGTGGAATAGGCTTAAGCCTGTTTTACATCTCCCTGGCTTGACTTTATCCACGCTGATATTTGGAATACATTTGAAATATGCGTCCTGTAGACATGTCCTGCTAGTGACCCACCAAACTGAACACAGACCACCAACAGCTCCGTAAACTTGTCCGTCGCACCTGCCGAGGGCTGCAAAAACGCTTGAGTCCAGGAGGCACACGTCAGAGGGTTGAGTGGCTTTGCTTGTCTTAGAAGGTCACAAGTTTTACATGCTCGGTCTCAGGTTCAGATTAAAAGAAAAAGTTGTGTTCAGTTAGAAAACACATCTCTTTAAAGAGTCCAGTTTCTGCCTGGAACAAGGAACACAGACGTTTAAAGGTACTACACTGACAGAATAAGAGGAAGCAGACTGACAATTAATTTGAACAGTGGAGTCAAATTAGAAGCCTGTAGGCTTTGTGCCAACTCAGGCAGAAGTTTGCCAGACCACAGGCTGTTGTATCTGATAGATTGTGGGGTGGGATTATTTCATTAATTCAGAGAGGAAGAGAAGTACACATAATATCATGTAGTTCACCCTGTTTTAGATACAGGGTAATCTTCTGGCTTCAATGAAACCAAAGGCATGGCTGTAACTCCATCGATAATTCAACCATACACTGAAATGAGATACTTTGGCTAGAACAGGCCAAGACACACAGGGTGGCAGCGGAATTAACAAGGTGAAGAGAATTTATGGACCAGGAATCAAGCCTGGGAAAGTGTGTCCAGTTACAAGGCAAGAGAGGCTACAATGGCCTGCCGTTAGCCATTACTGGGGGTGCTTTCCAAGTTACTGACTTGAATCATCTTGCAAATAGTCAATTTTCAAAAGCTCACAGGTCCCCTGGCAAATATTTCAGGTTAAGAACGAAAGTCAGTCTGGAAAACACAACTTCTCATGCTTCCAGTTCTGTTTGTCTGAAACATCTATATATTTGCCCCAGCCTGGATTTTCTGGACATGTGTGCTGAAATGACATGTTCCTAAGAGCGTTTTCATGTTATGGACAAAAAATCCTGCCCCAATAAACAGGATACACAAAATATTCTTTGACACTGATGACTCAAATTCCCCCCCACCCCAATATACTTTCATTATTATTTGTTTTGAAGCCCAATTGTATCATGAGTTTTATAAATTCACTGGGATGTTCAGGGGACATTCACACAGGATAGGTATTAAGATAGTTTATACACAACCCCTAAGCTCCGCTGCAAATGGCTGCAAGCTCCGGAGCTTAAAAATGTTTCCCCACCAGCTCCGGAGTTTGCAGACAATTAAGTGCGACCCCGCCCACTTTAGCGTGACCCAGCGCACTTTTCTTGTACCTTCTCTTTGGAGGTGAAAAATCTTTGATGCGGTGCAACGATAGTGAGTGCGGGGCTCTCCTTGCTTCTGTTTGCTGCTTTTTGGCTCCCGCCCCTTTAAGAGCTACTTTTACAGAGACAAGAGGCAGAACGAGGTGAGCGGCACGCTTTTCTTTCTCTTTTTCTCCCTCCCTCACGCAGCCAGCAACCAGGAAGTGTGGAGGGGGGTGGGGACAGAGGAAGAGCGACGAACCCCTAAGATCTCTGGTCCGAATTTAAGTGGCCAGCGGATCTTAGGGGTCGTGTAAAAATAAGGTAAGTGAGGAATCTGGAGCAAAGCTGCTTTTGTTCCATCATGTATCCTCACTTCTCCCTGCATTACAGCAAACATTTCCAAGACAGAATGAGGAGGAAGGCTGAGCCTGCCTTTGTTGAGGAAATGATGGGCCACCTGTTTTTATCTGTGGGGTTTATCATTAACACACGTCTTCCCAACCATTATCTAGGAGGAAATGATTTCCTCTGAATTCATTAAATCACTTTAACATGGTATTGAAGTCATTAACAAAACTCTCCTTACAGTTGCTAGAGCTAAACTGTTCAAGTGCAACTCAGTCCCAAAAGAGCTTGAGAAAAAAGGCACAAGAACCTATGACTGCAATAAACTAGTCAATGTTAAGTTAGAGCATTGTAATTTAACATTTATGTTTATCTAGCTTCTTAAAGTTAAGGAAAGTCAGCATGACTACCATCAGTGGGACTATATGCAGCTTCAATGTTGAGCTCATGAGCTGAGTCACAACTTCGCTTTTTTACCACTAGATGACTACAACATGAACTGGCAAAATGAATGCCCAAATAAGCCATCCAAAATTAAGCGTGGCCTACAGAACTTTTGTGTTGCTTAAGGCAGGCTTTAAAGGAAACATGCAGAAAAATGAAATGGGAATGAAGAAGTAGAATTACAGAAAATATTGTAGAAATTATTCACATTGTTATGGAAAGCTACATTCTTGGATATCGCTCTTATATTGTTGTTTAAAAGCTTGTGAGAGGGTTTCCATCTGTTTTACATGAGCAAGAATTGCACAAATGGCATATCTTACCCAAAGCCTAAAATGGAACCCCACTCTTGTTGAACTAGGATTTGCCCAGCATGTTCAACTACGTACATCATAAGCGATAGAGCTGTGCATTTTACACTTATTTCCAGTTAGGAGCAACTTAATTCTACAAATAGCTAAAATCCTTTGAGATAGAACATGAGTGGGTGTTCAGGGGCAATTTGAAGGGGGGGGAAATGCCTATTATTCATGTGCCCATAACCCCCCCAATTTTTAAACAAATTTAAAACATTTCATTTTGCTTCCAAAGTCCCTCATGGGGTTTTGAGAGGAAGTCTGTGATATTCTGAGCCCCCATCGCCATACTATTCACATTCTAATATTTTTGCTCTTACAAGGCAAAGAAGCTTTCCCAATTAAAATAAATAAATAAATCATAAATGAATAAAATAGAGATGGGCACAAAACGAACAATTTTTCATTTCCGTTTTCATTTTTTCATTTCATTACGTAACGAAACGACAAACGAATTTTGTCTCTAAAATGAAACGAAACGAACAGAAACACCGGAATTTTTGTTGTGTGTTTCGTTTCCGTTACTGCAATATGAGTGAACTGCATAAAATCCTAAAAAAATCACAAAAAATTGAACTAAATGGTAACTAAATGGTAACGAAATGCACGAAAATGAAAACAGATTTTTTGCAAAAATTCGCAAAAAATGGAAACGAACCAAAACGGACCCTCCAAACGACAAACGACAAACGAAATGCCATTTTCCTGATTCGTGCCCATCTCTAGAAATAAACGACAGTTTTTTCAATTAATTAATTAATTTATGTAGTTATTGTTAAATATATAAGTATATATCAACATCTTTGGTCATATCCTGGCCTTTCAGCCTCGTCCCCCTTGAGAGTAAAGCACTCAGGCTGCCAGCCAATCTGAAAAATGGCCCTTGGCTCCACTAAAGACTTCTAGTCTACTTATAGACTAAAACAGTGTTGACAAACCTTTGGC
Organism: Phrynocephalus guinanensis; assembly: GCA_037367245.1. Lineage (NCBI taxonomy): Eukaryota > Metazoa > Chordata > Lepidosauria > Squamata > Agamidae > Phrynocephalus > Phrynocephalus guinanensis. The sequence goes on along the minus strand of CM074735.1, from coordinate 38,531,540 downwards.
ACTCCAGATGTTTTGAACCACAGCTCCCAATTTCTAAGCCTGTATTGCCAATGACACAGGTCTGTGGGAGTTGTGGTCTAAAACATCTGGAGCGTCAAAGGTTCTGCACCACTGGACTAGGAGATTCATTGACCCATAGGCCATATATAGTTGGAATATTCCTATGCAGTGAGTGATAACTTCATGCATAACAAAGGAGTAGGTACTAATTTGAAATAAGGCTTTTCAAATAATTTCTGATAAGGCTTAATTTCAACCTAGCAGATTCTAGTGGTGTGAGTCCCAGAATTAGGTCTCTGAATTTTGAAGCTGAGTCTACAATTCATTTCTGAAAACAGGCTGTAATGCATATGAAAAGTTCACTCCCTGTTCTATTTCCAGAGCAAAACTCAGCAGTTCTGCCCATCTGTAATTACAGCATAAGATTATCATGACAATTGCTTCTCCGGGGCTTCCCTATAAGAAACACATAGACATCCACATGCATTGGGCTGGGTACGTGTAGGTTTTACAAACCCACTCCCAGATGGTTCCACAATGCTATTTTTAATTTTCTTCCAAATTACCAGCATAAACCTCTTTTATGTATAAGGAGATCTATTTCAGAAATACGCTTGCATTGAGTTGGAAAGAGCAACCTACACTTCCTGACTGCCATTCCCACCTTTTCATGAGCTCAGAGGCTTCCAAGCAAAACCCAGCATATGATAAAAATATGCAGTTAATTACCATTTCTCCCTTCTGCCGGGTTGGCCCTGGAATAGAAAGGAAGAAAGCTTCAGATGTACCGATTTCTGCTACCAGAACAAGCAAACATTTGAACTTCCACAATTTTACACGCAATGTTCACCCTCTATTCATTTGTTGATTACCCATAGGATCACAACTGAGTTACGGGTGAATAAAATAAGAACATCCAGAAAAGAGACTAGATAAGATATTTCTTGTTGGTTCCATTCCTTTTTTAAAAAATAGATTAATAGTACTAGTACAGACCAGTACCATTATAAATGTGAGGCCACTAAAACCAAAATTTGGAAATACACATTTAAAGGGTATTCTGTACAGAAAAAGACTGGATGAAAAGACTATCAGTAAGAGCAAGAAGAAGAAAAAAACTAAACTTTCCACTTACCGGTTTGCCATCTAAGCCAATTGGGCCCTGAAAAAGAAGCAAGGAGAACAAGTGAGAATAAATTGACTTAAACAGGCAAGTAATCTAAAGTGTGTCATTGCCCTGATTCTACAGCCTAGAGCAGTGGTGGCGAACCTTCAGCACTCAAGTTGTTTAGGACCACAACTCCCACAGTTCTTTGTCATTGGCAATGTAAGCTCTGAGGTCTGGGAGTTGTGGTCCAAAACATCTGGAGTGCCGAAGGTTTGCCACCACTGGCCTAAAGTATGTAAGATAAGTCTTAGGATACAAAAAGGAGGGAGAAAGAAGAATATTTTAATCCTTATTTGTGATTATATCAGCTAATGTAGCTTTTAGAGAAACAGCAGATTTCAGAGAATTCCTACTCCTACACATCTATGCTGCCTAGATGCCCTAAGCACATCTGATCTCGCCTGATTTCAGAAGCTTAGCAGGGTCGGGCCTGGTTAGTACTTGGATGGGAGACCACCAGGGAATACCAGGTGCTGTAGGCGCCTGGAGTAGGAACTGGCAAACCACTCCAGTATTCCTGCCAAGAAAACTCCATGGACATGGGGTCACGGAGAGTCGGTCACGACTGTAACAACACAAAACACACACACACACACACACACACACATGTATAACTTGAAAGTGCCACCATGTTTAATAAATTGAACCATGTTTAATAAATTTAAAGTGACTGCAATTTTTGCAAGCTTATGATACTTAATACTTACTTATACCTTAGTTCTTTAGAACTAAACTTTAGAATCTGTGATAGTTTAACAATATATTTATCAATTTTGGTGTAGCAATGCATTAATACCACACAGCAATGAGTAGTAGTAGTGGTAATAGTAGTAGTCGTTGTCGTTGTCGTTGTCGTCGTAGTAATATTCTATGCAGTCATCTGCAACCTATGGTTGTATTTTGCTCACCCTGATTTATAGCAGTTATCAATGGGTGGCAACTCATCTTTCTCTGGTCATGGTTTGACATGGCCATTGGTAGCTCTGGACTTGTATGTATTTACTGTCTGATTTTTCAAGCTTTTATTCAATTTAATGAACAATGGAAAGAAATCCCAAGAAGACAATTGCCTTGCTTAGAGTTTTTAAAAGTCAATTCCACCCCCACCCCCACCCCAGGAAAGAACCCCAATGAACTGAATGCCTTCTGTGACATAATCCTAAGAGTACCATTTTTAGAACAGATGTACTGACAGACATTTAAGATCAGTGATCCTGGAGTTAAAAATATATCATTCATATATAATAGCAGGTCTTAAGAGTGCCACTTACCGGAAACCCAGGAAAACCTCTCGTTCCAGGCTGTCCCTGAATAGAATGAAATGGAAAAAGAGATGAGAAGAAATAGATGAGGTAGCAACATGTGTGAGTAAATGCATCAATAACTGCCGTGTCTAGTCTAGTAAAGGCCAAATGAATGTAAGCACACATGTTTTACATGGCTAAATGGATTTTCTTCAGACTCTAGACAATTACTACACAATAAAGGTACTTTGGTGGTGGTTGGAAACTAGCACAGTTCACTGAAACAAACAAACAAACCATGAAACCTCTAATTTCAAAGCACAATTTTTAACTCCTCACCCCCACCCCAAATGATTGTGAAACAGGAATTTGTATTCTGCTTAGAAGTCATTACAATTCAGCCCTCTAATACTGTTATTTTTCAATAGCTTGAAGAGGGTTTCAATATGCCAATATATTTTAAACAACCCCTCCAGTTACACATACTGTTCCCTCTATGTGGTTGCTCCTCCCTCTGCAATTGCTACCATACTGTTTTGATTACACAGAAAGACTTCCATCCATGTGTTTCCGCTTTAGAACATATTTACACAACATACAAATGACAGGCTTCCTAGAGGTTGAGCATTATTTATGTAGCTTGTCAATATATCTTGAAACCAACCCATGTGGACCGCAGTCTTCCCCTGATCGGTGTGGCTGCAACTATATTTGAGATGGCTTTCCCACAAAGAACATACTGGTATCTTAGAGGGTGGAAAGAGAAATCCTTTGGCTTTCTAGGTGTTCCTTTGGGCATTTATACACGACCCCTAAGCTCCGCTGCAAATGGCTGCAAGCTCCGGAGCTTAAAAATGTTTCCCCACCAGCTCCGGAGTTTGCAGACAATTAAGTGTGACCCTGCCCACTTTAGCGCGACCCAGCGCACTTTTCTTGTACCTTCTCTTTGGAGGTGAAAAATCTTTGATGCGGTGCAACGATAGTGAGTACGGGGCTCTCCTCGCTTCTGTTTGCTGCTTTTTGGCTCCCGCCCCTTTAAGAGCTACTTTTACAGAGACGAGAGGCAGAACGAGGTGAGCGGCATGCTTTTCTTTCTCTTTTTCTCCCTCCCTCATGCAGCCAGCAACCAGGAAGTGCGGAGGGGGGTGGGGACAGAGGAAGAGCGACGAACCCCTAAGATCTCTGGTCCAAATTTAAGTGGCCAGCGGATCTTAGGGGTCGTGTATAAACGCCCTTTGTGGCTCTAGAGCAATGGTTCAGAACCACTCTGGCTCCAGATGTTTTAGATTCCAGCTCTCATCAACCCCTGTCAGCAAGGCCAATAGTAAAGAGTTCTGGGAGCTGCCTAACACACATTAAGATTTGCTACCCAATCACATCGCAACACTCATGTTGCACTCTTCATGGTATGGATTTCCATATTCAAACACATGATTACCGACCAAATACATTTCTAGATTATAGATCAGGAATGAGCAGCTTCCGCAGGTCCTAAAAAGCCACATACAATGGTACCTTGTATAAAGGAATTAATTTGTTCCAAATGAAATTCTGTTAAGCAAATTTTCCTTTATACAAATTTAGATGTAGGGTCCTTGGCAAGATGGAAGAAAAGCCAGGCAGTTTACTTGAGGCACAAAGCTTGGATGTTCTTAGGTTGCATCCGAATTGAAGGGAGGGAGGTGTTTTAATTGTCCCAGTCCTTCCAAAGACATATCATGGCTCTCATGCACACACATTCACACCTCTTCTCGATGTGACTTGTCGAGGCCAAAAGCCCCTGCCTTGCCAGTGACTGGGGGGGGGGGGTTGGTGCAGAAGGCCCATGCATTTCATTTGAGGATTGGGATAAAATGTGGAAAAGTCCACTGAGTGTAGCCAATTGGGTCAAATAAAAGGAATGAGATTACCTAGTGTTGCAGTTTTGCCTCCGTTGATGGTTCCATTTGCCAAGGACCCTACATCTAAGAAATAACTCCTGGCAAATCCATCTTTTGCCGTGTTAAAACCTACTGGACTGGTACTGTTCTGAGGAAGAGGATTTTGCCCCCAAAATATTATCAATGCTTTGTTATTTTTATAGTAGCCTAAAGGTATCACGAGCTGCCTAGGTGCCCTAAGCACATCCAATCTCGCCTGATTTCGGAAGCTAAGCAGGGTCGGCCCTGGTTAGTACTTGGATGAGAGACCACCAGGGAATACCAGGTGCTGTAGGCTCCTGGAGTAGGAACTGGCAAGCCACTCCAGTATTCCTGCCAAGAAAACTCCATGGACATGGGGTCACAAAGAGTCAGTCACGACTGTAATGACACAACACACACACACACACACACACACACACAAAGGTATCACCTGTCACACTTTTGTATTTGTTTTTTGTGATGGCTACATGGCTCCTCAACTTGTTTTACTGTTAGATGACAAAACATTGTTAAACTTGGTACAAGAAGGAAGTTATTCGACAACCTAAAACATACAGTTAAATAATGGGGCTAATTCACTTAAGATAAAAGGCCATAAAGCAAAGCAAAGCGAAGTGTTCTACGTATATACCACCCCATACCACTACAAGTAGTCTCTGGGCGGTTTACAATTTTAATTACAGTGTGCAGGCTACACATTGCCCCCCCCCCCAGTAAGCTGGGTACTCATTTTACCGACCTCGGAAGGATGGAAGGCTGAGTGAACCTTAAGCCTGCTACCAGGGATTGAACCCAGGTCGTGAGCACAGTTTTACCTACAGTACAGGCATTTAACCACTGCGCCACAGGCAAGAAGGACAAATGGGAGCACTTGCACAGCAGACTGGATAGGGACAATTCGGGAGTTCATTATATAGGCAGATGTGCTAGAGTATGTACATTTAATACAGATTAGAGATGGGGACAAAACAGAAAAAATGGTCATTCATTTTGATTTCTGATTAGTCAAGGTCAGTGAATTGCAAAAAAAAAAAAGAATTTATGAATATTTTCTGAAGAATCAATAAATCAATTTGTAAATGCAGTGTTTACTTTAAAACCTCAATACAATTGCCTACAAGGCACCTGGAGACACAAGTTTTGCAGAGAACCTTCCCATGATCCTTCTCTAAAATGTCCCCCAGGTTTTGTGAAGATTAGAGGGATTTGTAGGGGAGAATCCTCTCTGAAAGTTTGGTGTCTTGAGGTACCTGGCGGCGGCAGGGGGGGACTTTACTGGGAGGGTGTTCTTTAGGACTGCATAATTCTGAAACCAGAAATCTAGTCTTTCCCAAACTTGGTGGTCTTGTATAGAAGAGGTAGGAAGCTTCACTATAAATTCAGGGTCTCTAGGTGCCTTGGAGGCAATTTGATAGGTTAAAAAAAATCAATGAAAACTCATCAGTTCATATTCATTGGGGGTATCAATTCGTACAAATACAAATGGATGGATTACCAATTTTTGAACAAATTTTGTAATGCATTTTTAAATTTGTGCCCATCTTTAAAACAGATGTCAGCTTCTTTTGTGCTGATACATCTCCTCTTTTTTTGGTACGGTCTGCAACCCTGCTCAATGTAAGCGATTAACCTAATACACCAGAGACACACAAATAACTAGAAGAGGCTTTTTAAAAAGCATCTGTATGATAAAGCAGTGATTATTTCCAATTTCCCTTCAACTGTTTCTCAGCTATTGCTGCTAAGAATTGTTTTGCATGAAAGATGGGAAATTGAGGGGCCTAAGAAGCATTAGAGAAGGGTACATTCTGAATCCCAGACAGTTTGTCTGAAATTTATGAATCAATTACATGTGTGCGTTACAACTTCAGACTTGCCCATTAGTCTGTTTAGTGCCATTTGCAGTGCCTGGGAACACTTGATCGAAATTCTTTACATAAAACCACATCACAGTGCCATAAAACAAGGCATTTAATGGTGGTCAATCAGCTATGTGGTCTACACAGAGCTTCAGAAATAATGCTGGTCTTGATCACCTAAACCCAATTGTCTGGATTTCATATCTCCTCATTGGCTTTACCCATGAGGGAAATGGTGAAGCAAATGAGGATGGATGCCAAAAAAAAGAAAGGAAAGGGGGGAAAGAAAGCAAAAAAAAAAGACATAAAAAGAAAGCAGAAAAGACATAAAAAGAAGGGTAAAGAATGCCAAGAACAATAAACCTTTACACAACGGACACAAGATGCTTTACTCCTACATGAACTAAAAGACAAAATAGTGGGTAGAGGAACAAACTCATGTACACACCTCACTCTGGGACACCACACTTATTTGGCCTCTCTAGGCTAATCCGGAGGCTCTCTATTTTCTGCACTGGTGATGCCAGTATTTGTCCTGCCATCCAGCCAGTACAAAGCTTAAACCAGTTATCATCTGAGATGTGTGACACTCCCTCCCAGATCTTTCCATTCTTTTAAATGCCACTTTCTGCAGGTGTGTTTTTGATTCACTTTGAATCACTGATAGAGCTCAGGTGGAAAACGATAATGAAGTTAGTGCTATTCCACCCTTAAACAAGGGAGGAAACATTCAGCAGAGATGACAAACTGCAAGATTTTTAGGGAATTGTTTATAATGAGAGATTGCTGCTAAAATCTCCGCTGCATCAAAAGTTTGCAATTTTGCAACCAAGGAAACTGCAAAACCCACAGAAATATAGAAAAGAAACCAGTTTTTAGGGTTTCCTCCAATTTTTCTTCAGACCTATTTCTGAAGCCAGCTAATTTCCAAGGTGGCTGAGCAGCTGATATCCCTCTTAAGATTTCAGCTTATGTTCTCTAAGTGGCACCAACCAGCAGGGTGTAGAAATGAATAATCTCAGTGGTTTAGGTATCTGGCTACAGAGCTAGAGGCTGGAAGTTCAATTCCCCACTCACTGTGCCTCCCTGACACAGGCTGGACTTGATGAACCCCAGGGTCCCTTCCAACTGTGTTGCTGTAAGATTATAATTATAATAAATGCTCCATCTGGATCAGCCTCCTGTTGAAACCTATTTGAAGAGAATGGAATTTAGAATTCATATTCCATTCCCCCTTGGTAGAGAGGAGGACAAGGAACAGTAGGTAACCTTTCTTTAGCGGTGCTTTATGAACCTTTCTATTGAGGAACTTCTAGTAAGTGTCCAAAAGACCATAGCATTTAAATTGTTCATACTCTGAAAATCATGGTTCTATTCTGATGGCTCTCAACCACTCTGATGTGTGGTACCAGGTTTACACAGGAATCTAGCTGGGATACAGAATTTTCATAGATACCTGAAGGACTGCCTCCTTCCATATGAACCTACCCGTCAATTAAGATCTAGCCAGGGAGCCCTCCTGAAAGAGCCATTCCTCAAGGAGGAGAAAGGGATGGCATGCAGGTATAGGGCCTTTTCGGCAACTGCCCCCAGACTATGGAATGCCCTCCTGAGTGATACCCGCCTGTCGCCGATGTTGATGACATTTCGGTGCCAGGTAAAACACTTCCTGTTCCAGAAGTTTTTTAACTAATGATTGTGGGTCCTGATGACAATTTTAGTGTTGTGTTTTAATGTATTGTAGTTATTGTATTTAAATGTTTTTATTGTTTTCATTTGATTGTAATTTTTAATTTTTTATTTTTTATTTTGATTGTGAGCTGCCCAGAGACCTCTGGGTAGTGGGTGGCATACAAGCTAAATAAATAAATAAATAAATATTATGAAAATATGAAATTATTATAGATGGGCTTTGGGGTTTTAGTAATACCAATAAAAATCCTCATAATTTTCTTTCTTTCTTTAATTTATTATGTTTGTATCTTACAGTTATAGTAGCAATACAATTTATACTTGACACATTTCTTACAATTTTCAACTGTTAGTACTGTAGAATTATTATTTTTGCTCTTATTTGTTTGACAATATTTACCCTCAAGAGTACTACTACAAATTTAATATCATAAACCATACCATAAATTAAAAATACACAAACAGAATGTTCATAAACGTATAAAAGTACATCTCAGGAAATGCTGGCTTTTTGATCATATCATGCTTGAACTCTTTGCTAGAGTGGGTCAGACCTAAGATACTACAGGCTGAGGGCCACTGCTCTCAAGAACAGATTTTTCTCCTCTCTGTATTACTGTACAAAAGTTTATTACAAGCAGCCAGAAAACTTCCCCATGACATAACTTGGAAAACGTCAGTAGGGATAAAAAAAATCTCAGATTGTCTCAAAGAGCACTTTTAGAACACTGAACATTAGTATACCGGGATTTGTCATGCTTTAAGAAAAATAAAACCTGTTCAGCTTTGCAATGTTGCATTGGGTTGTGTTTGTTTTGGCTGAATATATAATACATCATGGAGCTGTTGGCCAAGGCCCGAGGGGAGATGACACATTATAAATGGAAGGGCCTGTCCACTTTGTACGTTTCCAAAAGGGTAAGGAAGGAGAATGTATTGCTGGGGTGGGTGGGTGGGCAGCGGAAAGAATAAAAAAGGTAATCTGGAAAGGATGCAACTTGGCCACCAACACCTTCCTTGTCAACTGCTAAGTTGCTCATGTTTGGCCTTTTTGATGATAAAAAGCCAGAGCCAAAGTTCAATAGCTAGAGGTTCCAAGAAACGTTGAACTTTCCCTTCCTCAAATGTTGTTTGTATCAAGTTCTCGAGAACAGAACTCTTGGAACAGCCATATTGTGCATAGTGTCTGTTTCTGCCATGCTCAGCACAAAGCTTTGTTCAAGCCAAGGGACCAGAACTTCTAATGTCAAGCAGTTGAAAAACTCTGGATACGCAAAGGCTCGCATCATCTTGCCTCCAAAAGACAGTCTGGAAACTATTTGTCATTGCACATCTGCCCAAAGCATGTTCTTATTTCAAGGCTTCCCAGCCTTTCTTTGCTATCCATGTGCTCCTTTTCACTGATCATCAGGTCAACATTAAACTAATTCCTTGCTGCTATTGATCTGGCAATGGAGAATATGCAGTTCCACCCAGTACTGATGATTATGGCAGGCAACAATTCATCTCAATGTGGATACGTGTCTTATTAAAGCCACAGCCCCAAAATTATTTGCTCTCAAGTAGCTCCACACCAATAAAGCTAAGGGAAATATTCTCTTGTGAGTAATCTTAAGGAAAGTAAAATCAATGCAGCCTTTCATTTTAGAAGACTGGATTTCAAAGAAGAGGCTAAAAGAAGACAGGCAATGAGAGTTTTGTCGGCAGGTTGCCAACAAGTGGGGCTGCAGAGGTAAAATTTCATTTCACAGTCAGAGAATGAACACACTACACATTGTACACAAAGACAAGGTTCTGCTTAGTATACTTTATATCACATTTATTTTCTCAAAACCATCAGCTTTCAATTCTTCTGGAACTCCCCTTTTCTCAGGATGACCATGTACACTGACACTGTCTTATTCGTTTTGCAGGTTCAAGCACACAATCATGTATCATCTGAAGTTCTGACCTGTCTTTCCACTTTCATGCTTAAGCATGGGATTAATCTGAAAAGGCTCTACATTAGTTCCAAACTGGAGAGACATTGCCATTCCTCTTCTGGACATAGGGCTTATAATATTCTTATGACAGAGATTTTCATTTCTGTATCCAGGATTAAGCTATACAATATATTTATCATGTTCTTAAAGTATTGAAGTGGTGAACAGCGGCTGTTTTCCTCATCTAGTCATTTTGCATTTTGCTGTTTTATGAATGGTCACAGTATTCACAAGTCAGATTGCTAAGGCACATACTGTATGTCTGAGGAAATCCCTTACTGAGAGGAAAAACAGATTAATCATTGGGGAATGCACCTTTTTGTTCATCTCTAATTTGACTCTAAGAGTCATGCGTAGGGGTAATATCATTGTTGTAACTAGCAGTGTCTCAGCCTTGGTTAGAGTCTAATTGAGCACTTCATAAATGACCTGCTTCTCAGACCTTGGAGGTTAAGTTTTCCAAAAGACAACTGCCAAAGAGACCGTTTTTAGTGTGGAATCAGTTTGCTCACCGTTCATTACAAGCAAAGAAAAACACATAGAGCAACTTCGGGGAGATTATTGCACAATGCTTGGTCGCAATAGCAATGAGCGGTAGCTCAGGTTTGACCATATATTTGCATTTGGTCTTCAAGGTCAGAGGAGGCAGATTTTATCATCCCCTGCTAGTCCGTTTCACTGTTCACATCTTCCAGAACAAAAGCCTGATGGCCTCAGGAGCGGACATGTGTTTCCTATTAAAGACACTCACCTGGAGACTTTCAGGAACCCTAAGGAAGTCAGACTAGCAAGTAGCCCAGGCTGCCTCTGTTCTCTTGAACTTCCTGCTCTAAAGGCAAAGTCCTCTGTGTCTCTCAACAGAGTTTTGTTCTTAACAACATTAATTCTGGAGAAAACATTTTTTTGGGGGTGGTGGGGTTTATGACAGCTTCATATTTCTTTCAAGCATACTATACATGCACTCAGTGCCTGGCTGACACCTGTAGGCCTCCTAGAGATTTGGCTTTCCAGATGTTGGAGTGTCCCTCACATTGTCCATCACCAGCCTACCTATAGCTTATCTATGTTGGCAGATGTGGCCCAACAACTGAAGGCCCATAAGGTTTCTTTCCTTACACTACACATCTGGAATGCTTCGACACTGTCCATTGCCCTGTAGGGGATCATCATCATCATCAATATCATCTCACTAAAAAGCAAGAATATATAAGTCACCCTGCTGTTTTTTGCCTTTAGATTGCAAAATCTTCTTTCTTTCGATTGCAAAATATTTTACATATAGGAGGTAAATTTGGTGCTGAGATGTACTCCTAGTGAAAACACTCTGCACGCAGTTTCAGTATACAAACATCTGGCTGCTGGAGGACACTGCAGCATATAGAATTACAGGTCTCTGGGAGGAACTGACCCATGTTGCATCTTTCACACCCTAGTCTTTTCATTTCGTTTTGTTTTGTTTTGTAACTGAACCACAACCTTCAACATTTAAATATTAAAGAAACAAAGCAAAGATCGCGAAGACTTACTGGAGGGCCACGGGGACCAATGATGGACATTCCAGCTTCTCCAGGAGTTCCCTGCAGTGAGAAAGGAGCAAATTAGGATAGGAGATATGTTGGAGTTAAATAAAGGAAAACGGAACAGAGAAGGAGAGAGGGATAATTTTGGATGTAAGTGGCAGAGCGAAAGCAAATATTAAAATAAAAGATTCAAGTGTACAATACAATAATAGAGGCTCAACAGGAAAGTGTGGCCAAGGAAATAGTGAAGGAGAAAAGGAAAGTGTATGAAGTGGTTTAAATTGAACAATCTATGCTCATATTTCTGAGAGATAATGATTAAAAGCATATTTCTTCTGGTTAAAACAGCAGCTCCTCTGGTCCTTTCCAACCAAGACAGGGAGCGATTTAGAAACTATCCTGAAATCAAGTCAAGGCTTCTTAAAAATGGCAAGTAAAATCTCTGCTAGTAACTGCAAATACTATTGTCTGATGCCAGAATTGTCTCATTCCCAGTTATCATTCTCCTCTGCAAGGAAGCTTCCTCTAGAAATCTGGGAATTTTGGTATGACTAGGAGTTAAGCCATGCTTCATAAGGGGAACTGCACATCCAAGATATAGACACATTCTCACTCACGTACAGTCTTATAAAGGCTCTGTGATGTTGACAGCATAAATCCCCCCTGGGTAAACTCAATGTGGTGCATTCCCTTTTAACCACCATGCAGTTGTGAACAAACAATGGTTGATAGATGGTTCCTCCTAATTGCTAGTTCTCAAAAGCCTGCCTCTTGCTGATGATTTGCAGTTCCTGCTACCAGCGACTAGGCAAATACTATTTCATGAAATGTACGATCAAAGCTCCCACTGGTGGAACGCACATGGCCCTCCTAATATCCTTGAACTGCAGTCCCCATCTGCTTTAGCCAACATAGCCGACATAGGAATCTTAGTACAGTAAATACAACCTAACACATTTGGGGGCCACACATCCACCATGCTTGCATTGACAGATGTAGAACTGCTTTGAAACTGCCATAGATCCCATGGTTTTTCCAGACATACCGGGAGATGTCAGGATCTGACCTGAGCTCTCTAAGAATCCTTCTCAGTGTATCATGAACCTTTCTTAGGTCCACATACCCCCAACTTCACCCTCACCCACGGCCGTTTGTCTATTCTAACAGTTCAACACCTCTGAATTGGATCTGCCTTTGTAGAATAGATAGTTGGCCCTGTCTATCACTACCCTTTCTAACAATATTAAGGCCTCTTCTTACATTCTCCTTACCATGAGAGGTCTGGTGTAGCTCCTTCTTATAATATACGGCTGTATTAGGAGCATAGAGAAACTATGCTGCCCAAAACCCTTTTCTATACCAGTTTTGCTCAGGTTTCTGGAAAGCTGTTTCCTTATGGTCCAGCTTTCCCACCTGTATTATTTATTTATTTATTGGATTTTTATACCACCCATCTGGCAGCGAGGTCACTCTGGGTGGTTTACAACAATTAATAAATTCATATAATTCATACAATAAAAAGATAAAATTCAGTAACATAATAAAATAGAAATAAGACTAAAATTTGCATTAAAGTGGAATAAAATAATGGATTATTATTGGCAAACTATTCAGTTAAAATCATGATTTAATGGGTGAACATTGAAATTGCATTATACTGTATTTGAGGGAATGCCTGCTTAAATAGCCAAGTTTTTAATAGTTTTTTAAAGGCAGCCAAAGAGGGGGCCAGGCAAATGTCTGGTGGAAGGTTATTCCACAGGTGAGGGGCAACAGGGGGAAAGGCCCTATTTCTTGTTTTTTCCTTTCGGGCTTTTCGTGGTGTTAGTTGCCTCAAATGCCTAGCCTGGTAGGATTGGGTATTATGGGCAGTTTTCAATGGGAGAAGGCGCTCTGACAAGTAGTGGGGTCCTAAACTGCTTAGGGCTTTGTATGTCATAGTTAAAACCTTGAAGTCGATGCAGAACCGATCTGGAAGCCAGTGCAGGGCGGCCAGCACTGGGGATTTCTGGAAAGCTTCTGGAAAGCTGTTTCCTTATGGTCCAGCTTTCCCACCCGTACATGCTGATTTTTTTCAAATGCCTTCATTACTACACTTCCAAGTCTCAATCTCCTGATTTCTTGGCTCCAATCTCCATTTGGACTGAGGGCTGAATGAAGGGTAGACAACGTCTTTAATAATTTTGATTTCTTCATTGTCAACATTAGCGTTGTGCAGTTCATCTGTAGTCATGATTATTGCCATGTGTGCAATGCAATTCCCTTTAACACTCCCTTGTTATGCTGTGGGGGGCAATGTGCAAGGGACCAAGTGTTTTTTTAACTGCAGATAAGATTCTTTGCAGTGATTATACTACCTGCAATATATGGGGCTTCGGCATAACATTCTATATAATTGCCAGTGGGCTTGCTTAGCCAGTTTATTAGATTTCTGGTCCAATTCCTGACTCAGCTTCCTGACTCTGATCTCTAGCAAAGAGCCTCTTGCTGGCTGTATTTCTACCTCCCTAAATTTCTTTCAGAAAGGTTAACTAACAATAACGACTTTTACATCTGCTCTTCCACCTGGTATCTCCTTTGGCTCCTTATGCTCTGTAAGTATTTTTTATTTTAGCATGGATTACTAACTGTCACATATGCAAAAGTTCAAACAGTTAGTGGTTGTTTAGGACTGACAGGGGCACCATACAGAAACAAGGCACGCGCACACACAAATCAGATGTGCAGCTTTTAGATCTAACAATTAATGGACACTGTGTCACTACTCAATGACCAGGATCCTATCGGTGTTATTTTGTAAGGTTTGTGTATCTTGTCACAGCTAATTGAGGCTAACTGACAGGGGGTCAAAAGTGTGTTTTGATTGCGTGCGTGGTCACACTTCTGCTTGTGCAAATGAGATGCATTTCGGCACCTTGCCAATTACTTCCAGTTAGCTGCAGCAGGTTACGCAAGCGTTGTGAAAACACTGAGAGGATTCTGGCCAATCTTTTCCTCCTTAATGGACGTTTGTAGTGAGAAAAAACAGTGGGAAAAGACTGCATGATCCCACATGTGAGAAAATGTGTGCCCCACGGCTCATAATATCCCGCAAATGAGACAAGACAACTTTACGATGAAAGTCTTATATGAAAGCACACTGGGATGTTGCCTGAATTGTACATAGACGTGAGCATGCAGAAATGGAAAGAATAACATACTGCTGCTCAGGGAGAAGGGAAGACTTGGCAGATGTGGCTTTTTCCATTTATCATCAAGCTACATAATATGCTCACCACCAAGTTTCTTTCTTTCTTTCTTTCTGCAAAGGGGCCTGAAAGACATCTGTTTATCTTAGGATGTGATTTCTTCCACCGAAGTATTTGCATTTAGCATGCTTTGTTTTGTGAGTGATCTCAGCAAGGTAAACACAGGCGGCAAGTCTGATCGCTGAGGCCTACGTGTCTGAAGAAGTCCTGTCACAGGAGGGCACATGCCCCACTTGATTCTGAAGGAGCCAATGTAGAGTTTTTGTGATCTGTTTTTGATAATGGAAATGTCAGTTTCACTTACAAACACAGCAAAATCTGGTAGCCTTCAATAACTTCAGTAATTCGGGAGCTTCACCAATGGAAGATTCGGCTCTGTAAGAATGGGCCTGATCACTGCCTTCTTCAGGCAAGGAGGGAGATACAGTATCGCTCCTGCAAGGAGGAATTGAGGACCTGACAGGCCCACTCTGCCATATCCTCACTGACAGATTTTCAAACCCCTGAGTTAGAAAGTGAAAGCACCTTCAGGCATCACTGGATGAAATTGAACCAACAAAACTGGACCAGTTGGGGCACTAAACATCTCGAGCTGACTTATTGCCCCATTAACATAGTCCAGGTCCCTATAGATGGCATCAATGTTGGATCTAAAATGGGCTGCAAACCTCATGTCACGACATCTGGTCGAGGTCTCCAATGTTGCCTGGCTTCATTGAGGTCATGGAGCACTTTAAAGAGTTTTGCCTGATGGTTACTAATTAACTAATAGGCTCGCCTCACTAATATGCCTCACATAGTGTACCTGATAGTATATGCCTCAAATAATGCCCATCCTTCTGGGCATTACAGTAGTGACTGGACATACTTCTACTGTAACCGCAGCCTTATTAACATCCAAGATAACTCTCCTCCGGACTCTCTCTAGCTTTCTCCTAGCTTGTTTCAGGGCTCACAGCTCTGGTGTAAACCATGGAGAAGAACAAGTCCTCATATGGAGAGGTTGTTTAGGAACAATGGAGCCAACTGCCCGGGTCTTCATAGTGTTCCTTTCAGCAACCTGGGCTTTGACACCATGCCAACCAGCATATTTGGAAACCCACCAAAGGCATCTTGGAAACTTACAGGATCCAATAGCCTATGTAGGCAGACCATAATAATCAGTCCTCTCTCCTTGCAAGGGGCTTTTGCCAGTGCCAAGCCAAATTTCAATATAGGTAATGCATGACAAGGGTGAGGAAACCAAATTGGTCAACTTCAAATCAAGAATGAAGTTCTACGCCTAGAGGAGAAAAAAACAACAAATGCACAACATGGATTTTTCTGCACAAAGTTACAAGATGGGAGAATGCTTGGATCAAAACACTACATGCCAGAAGGATCTTAGAATTGTTGTAGCTCACAAACTAAATATGATCCAACAGTGCAATATGGCTGCAAAAATGGCTAATGTTATTTTAGGCTACATTAACGCGGGTATCACCCCCAAAGTCCTCCAAAGTGTTTCACCTTGAGAAAAGCAGGGGAGGTACGGCATTTTTAAATGATTGAAAGATTGTTAACACAGAGTGCAGGCACACAATCATGGGCTCAAATGGCAGGAAAACAGTTTTCAATTCAGTAACAGGAAAAACTTCCTAACTGTTAAAGTAATATAATGATGGAACTAATTACCTTAGGAGGTGGTGAATGTTCCAACATTGGAAGCATTTAAGATAAAATTAGACAACCACCTGTCAGATATATACTTTGATTTGGATTTATGCATTGAGAAGGGCTTGGACTTGATAGATTTACGGCCCCTTCAAACTCAGTTATTCTATGGTCCATTGATGAAACTGGCAAGTTTAGATGAATGATAAGGTGTGCAGAAGAATAAAGTGCCTTTTTATAAAATCCCTCAAAAGAGGAAACAATGCCCATAGACAACCCTGATGAAAAAGAACAGCATGTATACAGCGAGCTCTCAAAAGCCACCAATGCTGAGTTCTGACAGAAGAGAAAAATGTAAAACCAGGGAGAAGGAAGGCAACACAGAGTTATCTGACTGTTTGAGCATCTTCTGGTTTACAGGAGGGAAGACCTGGCTGGCTGGAAGCACTCTGAACACAAGGAGAACTCTGCTAGGGGTGAAAGCCTACTATGACAATGAGCTGCATCCATATTTAGTCATGCTTGCAATAGGTCTACTAAAATCAATGCTGCTTAAGTTGACCATGACTAGGATTATGCCTTCCATGAGTTCAAGTGAGTTCAGGTGGCGGATATGGACTATGTGCTCCATATAATGCAAGCTATCTTGCATTCCCCAAATTAGCTTGCCATCTTAATGGGCCAAGGAGGATGTGATGCTTTTTGCCACTGTTGAAGTAAAAGTCAGCAAGCATCCATGCCAGTTCAATCCAATGCCCACTAGGTGAAGGTGCACCATCATGTTCTTCTTCTCGGACAACAAATGTGTTATGCCTAGTCCAGCTGTTACTAAGGGCGGCCAAAACAATGCAGGAAATGCTACTGGATTGGGACGGGCTGATTCACATTTGTTTTTCTAATGTGAACCAGCCAGGAGTCCTCCCTGTCCCTGCCACTACCCATAGTTTTTGCCTTTATCACTGGGGCATCCATTAAAAAAAAACCCACTAGATCCACTCTTATTGGTCTAGGCAATGTGATGGCTTGAACTGATGGAGAAAGATCCAATGGTTATGTGGTGGGGCGACCCAGCTTGAAATCTTCCCCATTAAAAAAGAAACTCTGTGGTCCCAGTGCCTTGACATTTCCAGAATCCCAGTCACCCCCATCACCACGTGCATCAGTCTGATGTGTTCCTCTGCCACTGTCGATCTCTGGCCTTGTTTCTTTCCAGCATAGAGATCTGAAGAAAGAGAAAGACCCTGCTTCGCATGATGGTATGCAGGCTGGGGGAACCAAGATCCAGGACTGGCTCTTTACAAATAATACCATCTATTTCTTTAAAAAAAAACTTGCAGCCAGGGCTGTTGTGATAGGACACTTAGGGCGTTTATACACGACCCCTAAGCTCCGCTGCAAATGGCTGCAAGCTCCGGAGCTTTAAAATGTTTCCCCACTAGCTCCGGAGTTTGCAGACAATTAAGTGCGACCCCACCCACTTTAGCACGACCCAGCACACTTTTCTTGTACCTTCTCTTTGGAGGTGAAAAATCTTTGATGCAGTGCAACGATAGTGAGTGCGGGGCTCTCCCCGCTTCTGTTTGCTGCTTTTTGGCTCCCGCCCCTTTAAGAGCTACTTTTACAGAGACGAGGGGGTTGGACTTGATGGCCTTACAGAGACAAGAGGCAGAACGAGGTGAGCGGCATGCTTTTCTTTCTCTTTTTCTCCCTCCCTCATGCAGCCAGCAACTAGGAAGTGCGGAGGGGGGTGGGGACAGAGGAAGAGCGACGAACCCCTAAGATCTCTGGTCCGAATTTAAGTGGCCAGCGGATCTTAGTGGTCATGTAAAAAGGCCCTTAGACACACACAGAGAGAAACAGAGGAAACTGCAATTTCCCATGTTTACAGCCAATTAAATAGCTATTCTGTAGCTGTGCCTCCTGCACGTTTACAGAGGAGCTACATTAAGTTGCAAACAAGGCTGTTTAGACTATTTCCTTTTCATTCTTTGTGGCCAGTTAATTTAACCAGACTGGGGGAAACTCAAATTCCCTGGTGTGACTTCACAGTGATTGGATTCACATTTACCCTGCTCTGTAGTTGTTCCCTAAGTCTCTATCAGGCATGTTAAATTCCAACTAACCCATTACTTTTCTAAACATATTACCTCAAACTTCCAAAATACGTGAGGCCCAACCTGGCAATACATTATGTCTTGTATAACTTAGAAGTTCATGTTTACAAGCTATTTTACTCCCCTTCTTGAGCCACAGTGTAATCTGTTATTCAGCTAATCTTCATCCCCACAGCAGATTGACAAGGTTTCTAAATGATTAATTGTTTTGTTGTTAGAGATGGGGATGACTCAGAAAATGGTGGTTTGTTGTAACTGATTATTCATTGGGGCCAACAAATTGACAAATCGACGACTCAATGAATTTCCAGCCATGAATCAACGAATTGATTCATCTCCCTTTTAAATGTCATAAAAAGATCCACCTGCATTTAGAGGTCCCAAATTTGCATAGGTGCTTCCTCAGACTCTCCTGTACAAGTCCTGCATGTTTAGTGAGGATTGGGGTTTGGATGTCTGAGCTATGTGCCCCCAAAGAGGGCTCCCACAGGAAAGTTTTCCTAAGGCACCTAGAGAAACTAAACTTGCAGAGAGGCTTTTGCCAACTCTCCTCTACAATCCTACATTTGGTGAAGATTGTGTTTCAGACCTCAGAGATATACACTCTCAAAGTGCAGACCTCTAGAAAAATGTCCTTTAGCAACTGAGTTGGAGGAACCCAATCTTCACCAAACTGAGAGAGATTGTAGAGGAGTGTCAGGGGAAGCTTCTGTCCAAATTTGGAGTTGTGAGGTGCCTTGGGAGCTATTTTATAGCCCAATGAATTAATGAATCAAAAATTGGTTTTTAAAAAAATCACAAATTCATGTTGACATATTGTGGTGAATAGAAATTGACAAATTTTGACAAATCAGCAAAATTTGTCAAAAACTTGATTAATTTTTCCATTCATCTCCATCTCCGTCTGTAAGACATCCTTGGAGTGAAAAAGAAACCTAGAATGAGCATTCTCTCATTTTTCTCTACTGACAAGTAACAGCATCTGAAACCAGATTCTTGCTAAGTGAAAACATAGCACTAAGTCATTTTTTTCAGTGGACAGATTGAAAAAAAAAGAACTTGACCTGAATGTTGCAAGATGTTCTGGACCACTGCTGACCTCAGCCCAAATGAAGAAGAAACTGATGTAATGTTTACCTTAATAGCAGCGAAGAAAAACACCAGCATCGATTCAAGTAAACATTTGAGGGTTCCCTCTCACCTGCTTTCCTTAAATATTTTTATGAGGTTTTCCCCTTAGATAGTAGTGGGTTTGAACCAAGGTTTGCAGTCAGGAAACCTAAGAGCTGGTTCAGCAGACTGCATCTGGAGGGAGCTGCTTAGGACACAGCTGGTATAGCTAACCACATTTCCACATGTATCTTTCCTGGACACACTGAATACAGATGTTGGCAATGAAATTGGAAAAGGATTCCAAAAAATAATAATACCAAAACAGGCCAGCTGCAAATGTTGAGTTTTCATAACCATCACTATAAATAAGCTCTTGCAATGTTAGCATAAAAAGTATAGTAAACAAACCAAAATGTCTGTAGCCTTAGAATATGTGTGGGCTCCTTTCAGAGAATGGAGGGGCATACCATCTGTCTATTCTTACATTAATTGCATTAATCTGTCCATTTAATTTGTATGTGCGAAATCAGCTTTTGATTCACACACAGGATTTTCTTTCTTTCTTTTTTTCCATTATTTGAGGGAGTTGAGAATAAATAAGTGTGTGTGTGAAATTACTTGGGCTGATTTCAAACTAGTCCAATGGCATTCTTATTCCTCAAGGCAAGTGGGACATGTCACAGGAGCCTAATCCACAATGAAAATACACACAATGGATTAAGCAATGGTGGCCAAACTTTGGCCCTCCAGATGTGTTGGACCACAACTCCCACAGTCCTTTGTCATTGGCAATACAGGCTTGGAATTCTGGGAGTTGTGGTCCAAAACATCTGAAGGGCCAGAGTTTGGCCACCACTGGATTAGAGGCAGCAACTCCAGTCAAACCTGGAATGAAGTGATGAGCTGGAAAGAGCTGACTCACCTTCTCTCCAGGTTGCCCCTTTTGTCCCTGGGCCACCATTTGCATCAGCCGCAGCCACATATAAAAGGATGAAAAAGGGAGAGAAAGAGAAAGACACAAACACAGGAGTCAGTGTAAAGGAAGACTGAGCTCCCCAATCAACACACATTGCGCATAACAGGCACACAAACTCAACATGATAAGGACATGGGCTTCATTTAATGCTCACAGTCAAACAGTTTTGCTTCTCACTCTGTCCTACTTAAATCATCTCTAAGAATCCCACCAGGAAATCTCAGGAAAGTAGAATCCAGAAGCACTGCATATCAATAGCGCATCATATTGGGACAACAAGTCATCAGTAAAATCTGTCCCTTCAATGATGGATCTGTGATCTGGAATAGTTGAGCCTAGGGGTTTCATTTCCATTGTGGAGAGCTGTTTCTCCTGAGAAGACCCTTGTGAAGCTGAGGGAGGTAGTACTGAAATGAAGTGAAGCTAAGAACCCTCTTCAGTTTGTAAGTGATAAAAACACAGGGCACAGAGTTAGCAGTCAGATCACATGCAATTAGCTGGGTTAGCCTCCTTTCGAGCTCACAAGGCAATTATGCAGAAGCAGCAGTAAGTCCTGACAGTCCTCTTTTGACCCACTCACCACTCTCTATGACAAAGGACTGCAAGATTAGTTCTGTTTGCAAGATCAATTCTAGCACCTGTGTAGACACTGGTTTTAATCAAAGCCACAATAAGCAAAACAGAGAGATCTGTTTGAGTGGCCGATGTGGAAAAGAAATGAAAGTACAGTATCAGACTCAGTGGTTAACATTCAACACAGAAGTTAATTGATTGTGTGACTTTAACATCAATAATATTTCAGTTCTGAAAAACTTCTGGAAACTGCATGCATAAGTATAGATCATCTATGCAAAATGATGACTTGACACTCATCAGTGTCACTATCTTTTAGGTTCCGATATCACTATAAGGAGCTCAATCATATTTACTCCAAAGTGAAGTTGAGAGATCTCCTGGTAAATTTAAAGGCTATTCAAAGCAGTGGTGAGACCTGCCAAAGACATCCGGTACATCTTCAGGTTCTTGCCAGATTACACTTGACTCTAAAGGTCACATGAACTTGGAGATTTCTCCTTAGATACATGCTCCATGGAATTCTGATAGAAGCCAAGGAAAACTCTATGAGATTACTCAGATTTCTCAGGACACCACCTGGATAAGTTTATGTCCTTATTGTCCCTTTCTATCTGATGGATCAGTATGGGAATAAAATGCTGGTTGTAACAGGAATCCAGCATGGCTGTTGTGAGGATACCTAATTTCAGAAGGTATGGCAAAAATGAAGTGGGGGGAGTATTACAGCACATTTAAGACTGACACATTTATTTCAGTTTACGCCATCATGGATTAAAATCATGGATTAAAATCCTTGATTCTGCAATGTGTTCCAGGTGGAATCTGGAAGTACATAAATATGTTTAATGGTCAGCCGGTTTTCAATATAACATGATATTTACATGTCCATTGTGTAATTGTACAACACTGCTCAGAAAGCGCACATCACTGAATCTAAGGTCATTATGTTTTATTATATTATTTTGGATTGTTTATTTGTTGTAGTATCTCTTAGCTATGGATTTTTAATACTGTATATTTAATTCTGTAAACCGCCCAGAGTAGCTATGTTGCTAGATGGAGCGGTAAATAAATAAATAAATAAATAAATAAATAAATAAATAAATAAATAAATAAATATAGGAGCACCTAATGCATTGCTTCAGGTCAGTCATGAATGTTTTCATACTGTTTACCATACGCATGGCCACAGCTATGCTGCTGACCATAATTTTTTGTTTGCTTATTTTTGTCATACACTCTGAAACAAATTGGAATAGCTCTTGAAAATCATTCATTTCAGAAAAAGAAGTGAAAGGACTAAGAGTTAACTAACAGAAAACAGTTTAGAACAATGTACTTTACACTCAGTTGCAGCAAGTGAGAAAAAAGTTTAATCGGCCAGGAAGAGATGGGCTGTGGAGAGTACAACAGCAGTCACTCCAAGGGGTTACAAGTCAGTACCTAATGTTACTCTCTTCATTTCTCACAGTCTGTACCAAAATTATTTTAATATTATGGATCTTAGCAGAAAGATAAAGCAAATAGCACAGCAGAATGCTGCAATGTTCTACTTCAATAATCCTCCTCCAAAGCATTGTGAAATGAGAGTCCAGGTAAAGAGCCTTCTGTGATTAGAAGCTAGAACCGCTGATTAGAAAACATCACCTTTTCCTCTTCTCTCATCAACCCCACCTTGACATTTCTCTTATGCAAGAAGTTGAGAAGAAATTACTGTTTTTGAATAACAACTTTTCAAAACATGCTACTTGTGCCTTTCTTTATCCTTAAATCCCATTTGCCAGGGAATCTTTAATGCTATAGGTGAATTTGGTCTACTCAGGGGGAGGCTTGTTTTCATTGGATTATCTTTTAAGATTATCCTTAACAGCCTTATCTAGTATTAGTTTTAGATCTGGCCTGGCTCTGGTGCACACTGTTACCAGAGGGAAGGCCATTATGTCAGTATTTTAATTGTAATCTCAGGTGCGGTCTAACGAGATACTCCCCCCCACCCCCAAGATATGAGATTACCTACAGTGCATTGAGGTGTGCGCACCATAAATCAATTTTCAAACAGCACAAATAGCATTGAAAAGCAGGTGTCTGGAACAGTTTTCTTTCTCCAGTGTTTCACTACATATGCACTCTACCTTTAATCGTAGAGAACACCTGCATGTATTATGGGAGAAAACACTGCATAGAGTGTAGGGTCAATACTGTATATCATCAAGTAAGCAAACAAAGTTGTTCTTATGGTCATCGTTCAGCATGTTCTAGTAACAGGAGCGCACCAAAGCTTACCCCAAATCCTTACATTTTTCTGACATGGAAAAGAAACCCTATTACAGTGGTTCCCAAGCTTCCTAAAGCCGCGACCCTTTAGTACAGTTCCTCATGTTGTGGTGACCCCTTGCCCTGCTTGGAAGAGGCTACAAGCCCCCTTTGGCAGGCCACTGCTGCAGCTGCGATAGAGAACTTCCCTCTACAGGCACCTTCAGCCAGTCGCAGCCTCCCGCGCCATTGACTGACAACCCCTCCAACCTATCAAGCTGTAACTCACTCTCCATCCTTCCTCCCCCTCCCCCTCCAGACCAAAGCCATTTGTGCCGTTTTCTTCACTGACTCACTGTGAAATGGTCGTTCAACCCCGAAAGGGGTCCCGGCGACCCCCAGGTTGGGAACCACTGTGCTATTACGATTCTTTCGAGAACTATGGCTAATGGCAGAGGAAGACAAAGCGGCAGACTGTAGAGTCTTCCTTGGGAGGTGATGTGACAACAAAAGGAGGCATCAGCTTTTATCTCAATAAGCAGCATGTTTTACAGCCACAGTATAGTGTGTTGACACTGCTTTTTTGGTCCCACTTAAATAGATACTTTTGTCTAAAATAACTTTGCATTTCATATATGTAGCTTTCCCCAATTCTTGGGAAGGCCTAAAAATTTAGAAACAACTTTTCTTTGGCCCAGATACAGCAGCCTCTTGGTCGAAATTAAAACCTTAAACTATAAACAGTCCTTCAACAAGACTCCAATTTACTGACAGTTCATCATCATCCACTTATATTAACTAAGGCTATATATCAAAAGTTCTGTAATAAAACATTATTTAGTGAACTAAACAAGGATCCCTGCAATTTTGTCTGAGAAAAATATTGAGGCTGCAGTCTTATATAAATTTACTGAGAAGTAGGCTCCCTTGTGATCACTTGGGCTTATTTCTGAGTGGACATTTATAGGATTTCAGCTAGTTAAGGAGATCTCTTCTGTCTCCTGTTAGGCACAGCTTAGCATTTAAATCCATGTTCCATTTTAATTTTTACAAGAGCAACTTTTCCATTTTCAAGATCCTATAAATGGGACCAGGGGCAATTCTTCCCCTTGAAGTAGTATCACCAACCAAAGGGGGTCTAGATAGCAAAAGAGCTTCAAAGCAAGCTTGTCAGGTAGTTATAAGAGGTCGATGACTCACCGGTAGTCCGCGGATCCCCATGGCGCCTTTACCTCCCTAACAATTAATGCAAAATCAGAGGGCAGTTGGAAACTGACTTATATGTAATACTATATGAAGTCATAGAAATTAACTTTTACTTGTAGATTTATGTGGCTGAAATGACTAGGTTTTATACATGGTTCTCTTCAGTAGGAAGAGGTTTATTCATTTTACGGAATGGAAGTTGACGTGCTCGGGACTGCCTCTCTGCAAGAGCATATAAACAAACAGGCTGCTTACCTGTACAGGTGGTTCTTCCAATGGTCAACTGTGTGCTCATACAAATGGGTGTGAGTGTGCACAGCCTCTCACAGAATGATCCAAAGCTGAGTAACATTTTAACCATAGCCCCACCTATGCCACACCACTCATATGAGAGTGTGCCCTGCTAATCCTCTTAGTTTATTTATTATTTATTTATTTTAGAGTATTTTTACCCCACCTTTCTCCTTGGAAAGGGATCCAAGGCGGCTATGCACATTAGAAGACTGGGCAAAGAATAATCAAGTCAATGTTCTTGGAAAACCAAACAGGATCAGAATTTTAGTTCCCAGTCCACTGCATGTATACACAAATCTTGTGATGGAAGGGAGTCCTGAACAGAGGAAGTTGTGCTTTGTGAGTTCAGAGATGACCATTCAAAGCTTCGCTGTCACAGATAAGTAACCTGTTCTTCTTTACTGTCTTTGCATCTCACAAAAATGGGTGACAGGCAGGCCTACTTAACAGAAAGTGGGATGACTTAGCTAAAGCATAGCAGAAATGATAGAAGGCCTATTGAAATGGTTTCATATTGACCAAGATCCTGTTGCTTAGCAATGGAAATTGCACTGGGCTAGGCCCACTGGGTCGTTGGGGATTTGGCGAGTCAGCTCCAAATGGGCCGACTCTAACTGTAACCTACTATGCTAAAGGACATCAGCCCAATGGGATCAATGGAACTGATAGAAGACAGCTCTCTAAGCCCACCTTGATTCAATGGGTGGTACACTATGCCAAACAACAGGATTGTGGCCATTTTTAAAATGGCAACATATACAACAATAACTAAGCAGTGGACGAAGATTAATTCTCCAACACTGGAAGAGTGAGATATGAAAATGTGGGGACTGGGTTACAGGGCTATACTTACCAAATTAGTGAGCAACTGACTGATTGGTTTATGGAAAGATGGAGCTTTTTAGTGATGCATTGCAGGTGGTAGAAAATACTGCTCTGCTACATGTTGATGGCTTACTACTACCATCTTGCTTCGCCAGTGGTCAAGCTACTTAGGTTCTGCAGCTTCCTAAGTTCTGCAGGAACATGCAGGATGTAATATGATGATGTTCTCTACTAGGAACAGTATGATTTGTTTGCCCTATTTACTCTTGAATATTATTTTTAAAGTAAACTTGGAGGATAACTTATTGTTTTTGTTATCAGTTTGGTAGTTGAGCAAAAGTGGTCTTTGGATCACTATGTGGGTAGCTGCTTTAATTGCATACCATGTATGGTGCTTTTCCTCTGGAGTTATTACCCATAAAGCAGGATGTGTGTACAAGTGAGGAGTCCTGAACAGAGCAGGAAGTTTATTTGAAATGTGCATGTGGTGGAAGTATCACAGGAATCGATAACCTTACCACACATCCCACTCTTACTTTCATTAGGATGGTCCCAGGATCATGTTTTAAGATTTTTCCCCTCTGCTACTTAATTTAAGAATCACTTCCATCCCATATTGTTGTCAAAGTTATCACTAAGACTGATAGAAATCAATTAATTTCAGAATTTATTTCATCAGGTAGAGACTACCCTGTTCTTCATTTCCAGTCAAAGTAGGTACCAATGAGTTCAGTGGGACTGATTCCCTAGTTTAAAAAAATTGCAGTTTTAATTTTTATTCTTATCAATGTCTGCTGAATGGTGGAAAATTCTTTTAGAATATATATCATGTATTATGTCACTTGCTGCCTGAAAACAGTTTGAGAAATATGTTGTGTTTCTAAACTGGTAGTGCCAAGAGTTGAATCATGTTAATTGTTGACTATTCAGACAGTGATTCTTTTCAAACTATTGACTGCCATGCAAGTAATGCTATTAATAATGGAGTGAAAAGGAGCTAAGGCAAATCAGTAAACAAAATGCAACAGGCACTAACTAAAATACAAACAGTTCCTCATTTAATTCTGTATTAAACAATGTCAGGGAGTAAAACATTTAATAACATTGCAAGGTAAGCATCCAGGAGTTTGTCAGCTGTCTCAACGTTTTAACTTGTCTTGGCCATAACACTAAAAGAAAGGAGCAGAGATATTTCTTGCCAAGCATCTGTGCTGAATTCTACCTCAACATCAGTCCACAAATGGTTGCAAGCCACAGGATAACAGACCTACTTCTGTTCTTCTACCAAAAGCTAAATATTTATGCAGGGGCTTTGAACTATTTCTAGACCAGAGCTTACCAGGCCCTCCCACGACCATGGAATGGAGAGCATGGTGTTGTATGATATGTTAACTGGCACTTTCTCCTGCATTTAAACACAACCAACCCTTACTAGTAGAACAAATCAAGCACATCCTTTTCTGCAGCTGACCTCCATCCTCTAGAAGAAGAAAACCATTTTACCTTATGGATCCCCATCTTGGGGGTCATGCTGAGAGAATTCATGAGACCTGATCAAGGATTGCCCCTCCCCCAACCATTTGGATAGCAACCCCTGTGGTTTCTGTGATTTCAGGATGCATGCCACATATACACCCAGCACACACACTCAAGAATGTTTTTGCACATTATGTTCTCATATTTTTTTAAAAAAAAACTGGAAACAAAGAGTGATCAAGATCTTAAATTCTGTGTATTCTGTGCTTTTCTGGAAGCATGACGTAAAGAATAAACAACTGATATTTAGTGAGAGCAGGATGCCTATACTACGATGCCAAGAAATACACTCACTACTGGGTAGTGATTATGACTCTCACTGTGTACTGGCACAGTCTTGATAGATAAATAAATCAACATTGTTTGCCTGACTGGGGGCCTTCATGCTTCTGTGGCAATCCTTGGCAAAGTAGCATGAGCTCACAGTGGCATAAAAGGGAGGCTCTGTATTTTAGATCTTCCCTTAAGATTTCAGGGAATACCTTTGGGGCTCTAGGTTGACTGGTGAATTGAGCTGGTAAATTACAAAAGAAGGCTATCTTTCCAAAGTTAATCAGCCTTGGATGCAAATTAGGTCTGTGGTTAAACTCAGTCTGATCCTTCTCTAATCTTTTCAAGCAGGAGACATCTAAACTGGTTTCCTGTAAATCTCTTTACCTCTTGGTCTCAAGAGATGAATCCTAAATCCCTTTTCTTATCTTCCATTCACTAGTTACTTAAAATGAAGTACCTTTTGAAACTCTGAAGTAAGTAGATAAGAGATTAGCTGGGCTAATGTAAATTGGAATCAAGAAATAAACAATAGCAGAGATTCCTGTTTCACAATGTGATACAGTACCTGAGTACTGTGCCTGATACAGCACACCTCATGTCTGAAGAGGTGGACTTGTCCACGAAATGTTACACTAAAATATGAAATTTAGTCTTTAAGGTGCCACATGTTTTTTATCTTTTGTTTTGTTTTATTTTCCTTCATTTTTACTGGAATACCTGAATATAAGATGCACATACTTCTTATACCCAGATAATTTAAAGACATCTAGGTAAATACCCAGGTTTTCTTAGCCTTCTTTTCATTGTCAATAGCAAATATTTTATACTAAAGCCTTCACCACCAAGGCCATAGCTAATGACCCATGCTTTATAGGTTTCAGCACCTTAGGCCATTGTTCACCTTAAGGCTATGGAACATATTGTCTACCTAACAAGCCTATTCAGGCCATTGTTCATCTTACCAGCCTATTTCAGACCAGGGTGACAAGTGGTCAAAGCTAACTATAAGAACTGGGGTGAAACAGCCTCTGGAGAGACACAGGTGGTCAATCGCTGCCATAAAGTCTATATCTGCCCAAATAATATTTGGTGAAGAGGAACTCCATCTCAAATATGAGACGGACTGAGTCCCTAAAAGGAGCCACAGGCTTGATGCCACAAGAGCTGAGCAGAGCAGCTAAGGACTGGACATTTTGGAGAGCACTCATTAATAGGGCTGCCATTAATCAGAGGGGACTTGATGACATACTGTATAATAATAGTATCTTCCAATATTATACAGTAGGACCCCAGTATCCGCTGGAGATTGGTTCCAAGCCTCTCCAGGGATAATGAAAACCGTGGATAAGAGAGAATGCCAAAATGTCCCCAAAACTGCTGTTTTGTGATAGTAACTTGCTTTATAGCTGCTGTTTTGCAACAGTAGTTTGCTTTACAGCTGCTGTTTGTGACGGTAGTTTGCTTTACAGCTGCTGTTTTATGACAGTAGCTTGCTTTACAGCTGCTCTTTGTGACAATAGCTTGCTTTATGGCTGCTGAATTATTTATTAATTTTTCCTCTGCCAACCGTGGATAACTGAATCAGTGGATAATGAATCAGTGGATAAGGGGATCCTACTGTAGTTCCTTACTTGCACTGAGAAACTGGGGTGCATTCTTTGCAGCAGCAACAGTTCACTTAGAAAAACATTTTGCTTTCCAGTAGGCTGAGTGCTTCTGATGTCAACAACTTCATAATTCCTTTTGTAAAAGCGTCAATCCTAGAATACCCTTGGTATATTCTTCATGATCCATTGTGTCACCTGACTATGACTAATACCTGGTTTTCATACATATTAGCGTTCAGTATATGTTCACAACTCCTTTTAAAAGTGATAGGCACCAGACTGATTTAGTTTCCAATCTATGATGGTTAAACTGAGATTATTAAAATATGCAATGTCAAACAAGAAAGAAAAATGTCAAAATGAAAAAAGGATTTACATCCTTGATTGCTGTTGTGGTGCATCAAAAGGAACTAAAAATAGGACAGAGTTATATCCATTAAGAAGATATTTTATGAGCCTTCTTGGCAACTTCAGTTGGACCATGAAATTATTTTGATCACTAATTTTGTGCCACATGTCCACAAGGAGGGGAAGTAGTCAGTGCTATAAAAGATCAATCTGCCCATTTGATTGTCCAGGAGTTGTAGTTAATAAAGTGTGGTGTCATACATTACCACCAATGCTAAGCTTTGGCTGAGCAAGGAATTTGTCTGTAGCTGTACTGCTGGAAGTCTGTTGGAAGCAGCCAAAGCAGCAAAGGCACACTGTTGACAAATGGCCAATAGCATCCATTGTGAGTATGGCCAAATTATATAATTGGTCCAAACACACAAGCACACATCTGCAGACACTGCATGAGCTGCCTTTGCCTAGGCTGTTTCGAACACATTTATGGCTTGTAAAACTAACGCTTGTCTCCTGTTGTTAAATATTTTGCTCCCTGTTTCATTTGTGACAGCAGAAATATTAGTTACTACTAGTTCCTATATGGAACTAATAGTAAAAGAAGGGAAAAAAACAATTCTACACCCTTTTCCTTTCTAAACTAATTTGAACATTATTTTGACTTTGGTTTGAGGCAAACCTGATGCAACTCTGGCCTGTGATGAGGGATCTGGGTCTATGTAGAGGTGCATTCATGGAAGAAGAAGAAGAAGGAAATGATGGGAATGCATTTATACTTTATGTCCTTCCTGTGGAGACTTGAACAGTTAACATGGTCTCCAAAAGCAAGGCAATACGAGGAAGGCTACCCTATTGATCAGACACAACAAGACAGCTTTTTTGAGGCCACAGTTTTTTTCAGGACCATTTGTTGTCCCATTTGTTGTGCCACAGTGTTCTGAAGGCATTGTGGCTTGGACACAAAATGTTTTGGGCCACCTCTGAGCAAACAAGGTAAAAGGAGGCAGTTGTCCCTTCATCGCTAACCAGTGGTGTCACAGCCACTAGACCAGGAACACCAATCAGAGAGAGGCATCAAAGATAATATGATTGTCAGAGCTTTTGGAAGATACTAAAATCAGGGTCACAATCAACTTGCTCCTAGAGACAGCATTATTATGGCAAACCAGTGGCCCTCCATATGTTGTTAGACTCCAGCACCCGCCAGCCTTGGCCAATACAGGCAGTGCTCTAGTATTGCAGTAGCTGCAATCCAACAAAATTTGAAGGTCCATAAATTCCCCACACCTGGTGAGGATGACTGACACAAGGTACCTTCTTAAAACTTGCTATAATGCCAAGGATAATCTCTTATCTCCATTTGATGCTCCTTTTGCTTGGCTTAGAGCTAATTACAACATGTAAAGGTAGTACGATTTGTGCAATGGATTTTATGCCTGAATTCCTTCAGGAAATTAATTTGGACTACTGCACCATCTAATTACAGTGGTACCTCTACTTATCAGCAGCTCAACTTAAAAGAAATTTGACTTAAGAGCGAAAAAATGTTGGCGTTTTAACTGCTGCCTTACAAATTTTATATGTGGTCTGCTCTACTTACATTATTTTATTATTATTTTTTATTTTTTTTAGATAGGGCTGCTCTACTTAAGAGTTGTTCAACTTGAAGAGCATGCATTCATAACGGATTAAACTCGTTAAGTAGAGGCAGCACTGTAACTCAAATTCCCACAAGACTGGAACAAGACAGGTCAGTTCTAACCTGTGTGATATCTGACAGAGTTTAATCTTTCAAAGTCTGTGCTTTTTATCTGTCCCTGCAGACTCCATCATTTCATTGTCAGGTCAGCCTTTCCCTTCCCTCCATTTCCCCCCATGCCTGCTTTTGTGCACATTTGATTACTTGGGAAATGTCCCTTCAAAACAGCGATTATAATGAGAAACCAACTATTATGGACCAGGCATTTTTAGATGGTACTCTAACACCCACAGCTAAGATATGGATGGCTTTAGAATGCCATTCTACTCACTCTTCTTCAAATTCACTTTCTAAACTGCTTGGATGTTCCTAATAAAGTCTTAGCTAACTTCAGATTTTAGAATTTCTCTTATAGACCTCTATGACTTTATTTTGCATGTGTGTTCAGAAGAAAAACCCCAATTTAGGAAAAACCTAATCTAGGAATACAATTCTGTGTTGGAGAGAACCCTGAGTAACAATTTTTGAAATTGGGGATTTACCAAAAAAAGAAGGAAATGTACTTTTAAGATTAAAGTTCCCCAAATATCCTACCAAGTATGGCCAGTAATAATACTTGCTGGGGCATTCTGGGAGGTGTAATCCACCCAAAATAACTTTTTCCCAATGTTGAATGTTTTCCTCCAACAGTTCTAATGCCCTGATATCAAAGCAATGTGTCGTATGTTCTGACAACTTGCACAGCTTTTCACAACATGTTATTTTATGATAGGCAATCAAGTATTTTAAGCCTGCATTCTGGCATGCTTCCAGATAAAGAGCTCCTAGTTCCACCACTATCCAGCTGTTCTTCCTTTCCCTTTTTCCAATGGTAAAATGCTAGCAAATTTCATTTTAGAAATGGGGAAACAAATTTTTGACACCCTTGCAAATTCTTAGAACAGGGTAGGGCGATCACATAATAAAAGGCTGCCTGGAAGCATGCAACTGGCATGAAAGAGGAAAGGGGGAAAATACATTTTAAAAGCAGGGGATATTTACCGGAAGCCCGGGTCTTCCTGTAGGACCCTGAAAGGAAACACAGCAAAGGAGATGTTGGCACAAAGAACAATTGGGGGGGGGGTTTGAACAGCCAGTGAGATATAAACCAAGTATAAATTATGAATCCGGGGTGGGGTAATGTCACTCTTCTGTGTACTGTTAACAAAGGAAGTGTTCTGCATATATACTGTAAGGCCTTGTACTCAGTCCCTGACATTTCCAGTTAAATGATCATAAGACCTGTAGCCCACAAAGTTGTTGGACACTCTGGCAAAGCACCACTCACTAAAGAAGACCACAAGGGTAGTCTAGACGACTAGTGATCTGACTCTGTGCACAGTCTACTCTGAGCTTCCCGGAGAAAGACAGGATATGTGTCACACCAAATTCCCAAACACCCAGTAGATAACATATGACCCAATTCTACTATTTATGTCCAGTAGAGCATTCTCAAAATGTGCACTTCTATGCAGAGATTAACTGGCACGAAAAACATGCGGTAGTAGATAACCTGGGATTCCTGGAAAAGAGCTTGGGACCAAGTGACCATTGTTTAATTTGCTCTTCCCATCTCCTGGATTGTGATGATCACAAACAATTGGCTGTCAACATCTACTTGCACAGAATGGTAAGGCTGATAGCTTGCACAACTACTTAGCTAATTCAAATTAAGTATGAGTATGCAAAAACTGAAATCTTATGTACAGCTGTTAATGGAAAATAACAGCTAGAATGTGCATCCTCATTTGATACAAATAATACTTTTGGGTTTTTTTTTTTGTTTTTCTTTGATATTTGCCTGGAATTCTTGAAAGGACTAACACGGCTACCCTCTCTGATACTTCTAATTATCTAATTTAACCTGTCTTTAACAACTAACTACTAGAAATTCCTTCAATCTGTCTGTCTGTCTGTCTGTCTGTCTGCTATGTCTCCTCTCCACCAATTCTCAACTCTCTTCTGATTCCTGTGATTTGAGGAATCCAACAATCCCTTAAATTTACAGAGTGCCACTGAGAAAATCATACCGTTTCAGTGTATGCTGTCAGGTTTTAATATATACTGACCTGATGTCCTTAGAGGAAAGGCAGGATACACATGTGATGGACAATATAAATACATGTGCATGAAGTTACAGTACAAAAGCATTCTTCTTGCAAGACAGGGCAGATAGTTTCTTTCTAAAGTGGGTCATATTTATAGCAACGGAGACATTCAAACACTCGAGTCTGAACAAAAAAAATGGTTGTCTTTTGAGGCTAAGCTCTCTCTCTCTCTCTCTCTCTCTCTCTCTCTCTCTCTCTCTCTCTCTCTCTCTGTGTGTGTGTGTGTGTGTGTGTGTGTGTGTGTGTGTGTGTGTGTGTGTGTGTGTGTGTGTGTTTGTATGCATTCACGCATGCACAAGCTATGTGGTGCATGTGCATGTGTGCATCCAGGGCTTGTTCTAAATGATTAAGGACCCTCATTCCAACTACAATTCTCTAAGGAACAATGCTAAGAAACAAGAAAACCTTTCTGTTATGGAATACTGTTGCCAAAAAGTTCCTAATGATAAGAAGTGAACACATCACATCAACAGCGATGTGATTTCCCCCTTGTTTGTTGGGCAATTATAGTAATGAAGCCGAGAGACCTTCAGTTTGCTTGGGATCCTGGAACAGTTCAGAAATTTAGATACTGTATTGCATACAGATCAATAGTCAAAAGTTTTGTGTGGACACGGGGAGCATTGTAGTTAACATAAAATGGAGAAACACCTAATGAAATTACTAGAATCTTTTAAAGCTTTGATCAGAGAGAGATACAGAGAGAACACTGCCTAGTGCTCTTTTGGGACACTTTTCAGCTTGTGCACCTTGAGGAGATGGACAAACCTCTAGGAAGACTGAGTCCTACCAGCAATAACTTAAAACCTGGTTCATCCTACGTTTTTATAATTTTCCAGGATAGCCTTGGGCATTTGCCTTTCAGGTGTAATAAGCATCTCTCTGTGAGAAGGAGTGATACTTGTTATCCTGAATGATACGGCAGTTATCACATGTTTGCTAAAAAAAGAAGGCCAAACTGAGAGATTACAGTCTGTGACAACCACCATCCTGTGCCTAATGGCCCTTTTCTAAGCAAGTTTCAGGGGTGGGATTTCACATGCCCTTTGAAATCTGGTTAGTCTTTAAAAACATCAACTACTTAGATCCCCTCCATTTGGCCCATAACTGGTTTGGGAACAGAATCAGCCTTGATTCTCTAGTGGAAGAGTTATATCAAGGAGACTCCAGGAAAAAGTGCAACCCTGTGAGTTCTTCTGTTCCATTCAAAGGTATTTATTACCATTAATGATGGTATCTCTGAGATGGTTTAGAGCAGGCATGTCCAAAGTTCGGCCCTCCTGATGTTTTGGACCACAACTCCCAGAATTCCAAGCCTGTATTTCCAATGGCAAAGGACTATGGGAGATGTGGTCTAAAACATCTGAAGGGCCGAACTTTGGACATGCCTGGTTTAAAGGATACAACACATGGTGGTTTGGCCACCCCTTGGCTAATTGGTATCAGAAAGTAGGAACCTCAGTCCTGGGCAGTTGGGTACTTCAAATGTCCATTTTCTAAACCAAGATGTAACCCCTACATGAGAACCTGGGAAAGTCATTAAATGCATGGACTGAATTGGCACCCATGTGCAGATTATATTGACTCCAACTGGTTTCTAGACCTCATTTGAATAACTGATATTGACAGTAACCCTACATGGTTTGGTCCCAGCTTATAGGGACTAATGAGCCAGTGCATAGTTTAGGATTTTCAGCAATCGGTGGTGGTGGTGGGAATTATAACACAGATATGTGCTCACTGGCTCACAGCTAAGATCAGAAGCATTGGCAGGCGATCGAGAAAGGGCTTTTTTGGTGATAGTTCCTCACCTACTGAAGGTCCTCTGAACAGAGAAACATGATTCCTCTGGCTAACCATTGCTTTTGAAAACATATCTGTCTTCTTTTGGTTTTTAGAAACGGGTTACCGTATATCTGCTGTTGCTGCTATGTATTTCAGCTGTGTTCTGGTATTCTAAATGGGTTATTGGTATTTAATACATGTTAACATTTTAGATGATTTTCTATCTTGTTGGTTTTCAATTTTGCTAATATATACAAGAAACCATCTTGAGATGACTTGCAAAGCAGCAGATAAATGGATTAAAATGCTATAAACAACATGATATGAAGCTATATAATGGTGTATATTTAAAACAACTGATTCATAAAATAAAGTAAAATGAAATAGATTCCAAACATACTAATAATTGCACCATATGCTCACCAGTTAGGTGCACTTCCCGACAGAGACATCCCAGTGCTAGCAATTCAAATGTATTATGCAGCAATTTCATTTTAAATACATTTTCATAGCACAGATTAAAATAGTTTGAAAACCTACGATTGCTACAAATGGAAAACAAGGATTTTTAGACCCTTGTAAAATCCTGCAGATGAGGCAAGGTGATTGTACAATAGTAGGGTCATTTCAATGGGCTCTTGATTTCAGGGAAGGGAAAACAGTTTCCAACCTAACACGTCAACCGATAAATAAATAAATAAGTAAGCAGTCACTGAAAATTGCATCAAGATAACAGTTGTTATGACATGAACATCAACCTCTTTATTTAAAACCAGTCAGTGTCTTTATGATTATTGTTTTATATCCTGCATGCAATGGAGAAGTATCATGGAACATGCTCCATGAAGTGAGCATTTCCTCCGAAACCCTCCAGAAAAATTCAACACATCCAGTATATTAATTTCCTCTTGATGCATCACAAGGAACCATAGCACATGCATAAGATTTGGGGTTCAACATGTTAAAAAGAATCTCAGGTGGTAAGGTTTACCTGCTACCTGGAGCTCTCTTAGAGTACTCAGCAATTGGGCTAGATGGATTCATGACCTGATTTCTTAGGGATGGACCACAGTGCCTTTTTCACATGTTCACAGGCACATGAGAGTGGAGCAACATTGCATTCACCAGCTTTGTCCACTGTAAGCCAACAGGTGTGCCTGCTGCAGCTTCTACCAGCTGCACATATGGCGACCATATGAAAGAGCCATCCATAGTCACAGATGCTTCTGCACTGGGCTACTTATCCATCCCTCCCTAATACTACTGCATTTTCAGCAAAAGTGGTTTATGGCATAATGCCTTGTCCCAACACTCAGACTCTCCCGAAGGCACAAGCTATGGCAAATTCCCAAGAGTCTTCCTCTGGAGCAGGCATGTCCAAACTTCGGCCCTCCTGATGTTTTGGACCACAACTCCCAGAATTCTAAGCTTAGATTGCCAATGGCAAAGGACTGTGGGAGTTGCTGTCCAAAACATCTGGAGGGCCGAAGTTTGGACATGCCTGCTCTAGAGATATGGGCAGCACCAGTAATCCCTTCATCATTGCTTGCCTTCTGTCTTACTCTCAGATGAAGGCAGGCACAGTGAACAGCAGCAGTGCTAAAACTACACAAAGGGACTTGAGGGGTTCTCCGCAGAGCCGGCCACACACTGTGGGAAGGGCAGCCCAAGACATAATCTAAGCCACCAGTGCTGCTGCTTCTGCTGAGGTAGAGCAAGAACTTGTGCTGCTCCCACCCAAGTAGTTTTGCAGCATTTGGACTGAGTAAAATACCCAGGCTGCTGTAATTTTCTTCATAATCTTCCTTTGGCTAAGTCCAAAAGGAAAGTCTTGTTGTGTTGTTTTGATTTGATTAGTCTTTACCCAATTTTTCTAGGGCAAAGGGCTTTTTTGAACAAATGAATAAACAAACAAACAAACAAACAAACAAATGAACGAATGAAGAAATTAAGTCTAGGTAAGCTCTGAAGAACCTCAAACTGTTTCTTTTATTCCCATAACTGAACATCAGGTTCAGCCAAAAATGCAGATTACAAAAAACAGGTACAAATGGCATAATTGATTATTTTGTGATTTTTAGCAGCATCAAAACATTTTCCCACTAACTAAGAATACTACCCGTATGCCAACATTTCAGCACAATTCCCCACTCTCCTCGTGCCCGGTACCTTTACCCTGAGATGCATTCTTTATGGCACACATGGACACGAGCTTTGGTACTTACAGGAGGACCTGAAAGAAAAGAGAAAGAAAAGGTAGTTAATATAACAGTCAGTCAGTCAGTCAGTCAGTCAGTCAGTCAGTCAGTCAGACAGACAGACAGACAGACAGACAGACAGACAGACAGACAGACAATAAATAAATAAATAAATAAATAAATAAATAAATAAATAAATAAATAAATGCCCATTGTTTTGTAATACATTACATGCTAATAGTTCATTAATTTTTTCTCCTTTCATTAGTGAATGCAGGGTAGGAAGGCAATTTTTGCAGCAATCCCCTCTCATCCGGAAGGTCCCACCACCTCAGTCTGTTCTAGAATGGCATGGAGGTCTGGAATGGAGGCCAAACCTGCAAAACCCAGACTTTAAGAGCTGCCTTCCTTCGCTGGAGGGATACCAACTGGATGTCAACCCCAGAGATTATCATAAACATACCACAAATTTTTAACATGAGAAAAGATTACAGCAGTCGCTATTGTAAGGATTATAAGGGAAGACATAAGAGAGGCATATGAAAGTATGCATTGTATGACAAAAGTAGACGGGGCAAAACTCTCTCTCTCTCTCTCTCTCTCTCTCTCTCTCTCTCTCTCTCTCTCTCTCATAATTCTGCAACAAAGAGTCATCCATTGAAGCCAAATGGTGGGAGAT
This sequence comes from Phrynocephalus guinanensis, assembly GCA_037367245.1. NCBI lineage: Eukaryota > Metazoa > Chordata > Lepidosauria > Squamata > Agamidae > Phrynocephalus > Phrynocephalus guinanensis. The sequence continues at coordinate 38,493,626 of CM074735.1, read as the reverse complement.
ACAGGTGAAACTCAAAAAATTAGAATATTGTGCAAATGTTCATTTATTTCAGTAAGTCAACTCAAAGGGTGAAACTAATATATGAGATAGACTCATTACATGCAAAGCAAGATATGTCAAGCCTTGCTTTGGTATAATTATGATGATTATGGTGTACAGCTTTTGAAAACCCCAAATTCACAATCTCAGAAAATTAGAATATTACATGACATCAATAACATGAGGATTGGAACTAGAACAATAACAGACTTCTGAAAAGTATAATCATGCATATGTACTCAGTACTTAGTTTGAGCTCCTTTTGCATCAATTACAAATGAAAGAAATTTGTTATTTAAATGCATCACCCTGCCCGCTTCCAAAGAATTATAATTTAAGAACACTTCTAGAACCACATTCTAAACTATTATATAACACGGTTCCAGGTCAATCAGAACATGGTTGTAGCATGTATGACAAAGGGGGGAAAGGAATGTGAATGGAGCAACCATCTGAATATGGCAGCTTCTAACTCCAACCTGTTTACGTGGCATAGACTCACTTTCCCTCAGATGGCCTCAATGCCATCCTGTACTCTTGTTTTTACTTATAAAATGCATAGTCATCTTCCTAACTTGTTTGTTTCTTGGTGCATGTAGCTATTCTGAATTCATGGAAATAGTGGCTCTTTTGTATGCCTTTTGTATCCTGGTGGAATTATTTTCCCCCTCTTGTTAAAATACAACAATGTCATATAAGAGTATCTTTACATTGTAATCCATTATGGTAGCTGCTAGATTGCATCATATGGGAGTTTGTGGTTGCCATTCAGACACTTCATCTACAGTCCCCACTGGCTTCCTGTACCTTGGAATCAATGTGATCATGTTGCAGCAAAGCATGCCAAATCTCTGTCATCCCATCAACTTAAGTAGCAACATGATCTCTCTGTCAGTAAGCTGTGTTTTACCTAGAGCTTGCACAGTGCAACCAGCATTCCATTTGTCTTGGATCATTGGCTGCATGCTACAGAGCGTCCCTAGAGATGGACCGGGGCATCTATCTGTATCTGCACTCCACATTCCATGCTGTTTTCTTCTTCTACAAACCAGCATCTACTTCATTTTGTACTTGCAATGAACATCTAAAGAGAAGGCAATGGGTGAATAAAACAAATAACTCTTGCTTATTAAAACACGTTCTGTGAACTTCCTACACTTTTGCAAGGCACTAAGGTCAATAGTCTGGGGTGTGTTGGCTCGGCGGACTAAGGCACCAAAACAGTCAGCTGCAAAGTCGGCAGTTCGGCAGTTCGAATCCTGGGTGCCATGCAGCGGAGTGAGCTCCCGATGTCAACCCCAGCTCCTGCCAACCTGGCAGTTCAAAAGCATGTAAAATGCAAGTAGATAAATCGGTACCGCTGTAAAAAGCGGGAAGGTAAAACAGTGTTTCTGTGGAGCCATGCCAGCCACGTGGCCATGGACTTGCACAACAGTGGCTCTTAAGCTTGAATACAGAGATGAGCACCGCGCCTAGCGTCGGACACAACTAGCACGCATGTGTGGGAGGAACCTTTACCTTTACAGTACTCCCCCATTTATCATGGAGGTTAGGTTTCTGACCCACTTGCAATAAAGGAAAATCCGTAATGTTTTTTAAAAATTTTTAAATTGATTTTCACAAACTTGATAATTACAATCTTACAATCTCAGATCTCTTATAATATTCTTTCCCCCCCTTTCCCCCTCCCCCAACAAAAAGGCCATCTTATAACTACAACTTAAATTTTTTACCATGAGCACAGTTTTTTCAATTTTTCTACAGTGATTATCTTGGCTTCACCATTATATACCCATTGAAAATATACTAACCATTTCTCTTTTATCTCCTCTTTTTTTCCTCCCATGACTTATCTTGTTTTAAACAATCCAATATATATTTTTCCGTAATATGTGGATGCCTTTATATGTGGGTCGGGCTGGGCCCAGCAGACCTGTGTGGAGTCTCCTGTACTTACCCCAGGCCTGGTTCTGCCCAGAATGGGCCTCCAGTGATTTCCCCAGGCCTGTATACGGCCCAGAAGTGAGTTCTTGTGAACCAAAAGTGATTTCCAGGCCAAGCGATGGGCCTGCGCTGGCCCCCAGAGCTTGTCCCGTGCCCAGCTTTGCCTGCCCGTGCCTGCAGTCCCAGGAAACCTGTGATATACCGGGACCGCAATATATGAAGCACGATGTGTTGGGGGACTAGTGTACCTTTAAGGTCAATAGTAGGCAGCTGATTGTGCAAGGGAGACCTGTAAGGTGAAAGGACATCATGCACATGGAGATGGACAGCTCCATCTAGGGCTATTTGCATAATAAAAGTGTAGCAGTGGTAGTTGTCGTTGTCATAAATGGTACAGTAGTAGCAAGTAGAGATAGCTCTAGATCAATGTTTCCAACTTTGGATCCTCAGATGTTGTTCAACTAAAACTCCCAGAAGCCTTCTCCACTAGCTATGCTGGCCAGAATTTCTGGGAATTGTAGTCCAGGAACATCTGGGGATCCAAGGTTGGGAAGCAATGCAGAGAGTTGAGAGGAGCAGAAAAGAGACAATTTGAAAGCTGATATTGACAATATTGGATCTCAAACATGCTCCTTTTTCTGGGTCTCAGCTACCTGGGGCTATCTCTACTTGCTACTGTAACAATGATGAGTCACTGCTGCTGTGCCATTTTTAATGTGCAAACAGCCCTAGCAGACTTTGAAGATATTGACTGGTGGGATAGATCAGTGAGTTGGGCTGAGGAACCAGAAGTTCGGGGCTTTATTCACCACTGTGTGTCTCAGGAGAAAAGCTAGCTTATGAAGCCCTGGGCAAACTGCAGGATGCAGAAGAAGGGAATTGTAAACTGCATCTGAAAAGGGTTGCTATCAGCCATAAAGGCATGTAATTATTATTGTTGTTCATGATATTGGTTCCGAATGATATGCAATCTCTTTATGTCTGCAAACACCTCTGAAAAAAGAGTTATGTGTTCCTGTCGGGGGACTGAAAATGAATCTTGCAGTATCTAATAAGGTGGATGGCCATGTCCACAGCACTTAATCTTTGTGTTACATGAACACACTTAAACAAGCCACCAAAGAAATAGAAACCTACATTGTTTTGTCGATAGACTCTGCAATCATCTGGACCTTGTGTCATTTCCCCTGCAATGGTCAAGCTGGCTCCACAAAAAGACATTTTTGACTTGTTCCTTAATGTGACTTCTGAAAAAGCAGTGGGGAAGGCTCTCACACAGGAACAGTGGATGAGGTTTTTGAAGGAAACCACAATAGGGCTTGTAATATAGAAGAGGATGGAAAAGAGGATCCAAAACTGGAGGGTGGGCAGACTATTTATAAACCTACATTCAGTCAATTTCTCCAACAATTCAACACCTCCAACTGTTCCTTTGGCATCAAATGAACGAGTAACATAAAGCAGGAGATCTGCGAATGGATGACACACACCCCAGACTAAATTAACCAGATAAACCCATTCAACTGTTTCATGTTATGGAGCATATAGGATATCGGTCGGTAATTACACATTCAGGAAAACCTAAAGGGAATCCGCAGAGGCTATTATTTCTTTATGCAACATAAGCCCTGGTGTGGTTTAAAAATTGGTGCCAGTCCACATTTTATAAAGCCACACTAAGGTTTCCCAGCTCTTGACAGTAAAAGGGCAGGAACATCAGATTTCCCTTTCATCCAAAGAGTTAAAATTGGAGATGTCCCTCAAGCAAGAAATGTGTTGTCAGCCAACTGGCCAGTGCTGGGGGGGGGGAGCTTCCTGGCCCGGTGGTGACATTGTCCTGGTGGAAGCTGGCGGGGAGCTCCAGCACCTCCATTTTGGCCATATGTCAAGTGGGGGAGCTGGTGCCCCAACCTCAGCACAGTAAGTTGTGATGGGAAGCCTCCCTGTACTAGCCAGCAGGCAGGCCAGCCGCTACATCATGTCCTGCTTTAACGTAAGGAATCACATTTGGAACAGGATAAACCAGTTTCACACTTGTTTGCAAATAACCCACAGTAAAAAAAAACACACACCTTATTGTGGGCTATTTTAAATATTTAATTCTTCTCATGGACAGAATGCTCAGGGACCACAAAGGTCTCTGGTCAAGCGGAGACACTTCTCTCCACCCTCTTTTTGTATCAGTCAAACTGCAGCAATTTTGCTTCTTTTAAACAATAAAGAGTACAAAACCTTTTACAAATGAGACATTAATGACTCCTGACACCCAAACAGGCCTGAAACTGGGATGTTTCTAAACCAGGGGACAAGGGGCCAAGGAGCCTCATGGTTCATCTCAAACCTCTGAAAAACATGTCCCCATTCTCAGGATTCATGAGTCTCTCAGACAAAGCAGGATTCACCGTTACCATGAATACAAGCACTGCCTTGCTCTAAAGGAAGAGTTCGAATTAGAGTAAATCTAAGCCACCTTACCAACAATATATTTTGCAAACTGCAGACCACCAAGAATTCCTCCTGTCCAATTGAGTGGTTCCAATATCCCCATGCTGAAGCCCTTGAAAAATTTCCACCAGACTAACAACACCATCTTAGTGCTGAAGTAAGGTTCCCTTTCTTCTTCATCTCTAAAACAGGAGCACAGAAAGTTTGGCCATTCAGATTGTTTTCACCTTCTATCAGCCTCGATGGCCAATGATAAAGGCATATGGGAGTCAAAGATAAACTATTTAGAGTGCCAAAGACTTTCCATCTCTGTATTAAAATGTACTCTAGCCAATGCTGGGATTAATTCTTCCACCACCACTCTCATCATCAGTTAATAGATTCCTAGAAGCTTTCACCTAAAGAAGATGGCATTGAAGAAAAAAAATCTGACAATATTAAAGAAAATCTGGGTCACTAGACAAGATTACATATCCATTCCAGAGGTAGACCAGGATTCAAACAGAATCAGCCATTGTTGCAAGAAGCAGCAGTAAGAAAACCAACTAGGTTCATCCACATTTGAAATGACAAGACGTCACTGAACTTCCTGAGATCATGGTATGATTTAGCCATAGTGAAGGAATTATTGCTAATTCCTCCATTCTGGATACTGTGGATACTGGATATTGTATCCAACTCGGGATACTGTGTCCAACAGTTTGGGTCAGGGCATCGCCTGGCAGTAAGGATGATGGTATACCAAGAGAAGCAACATTAGGAGATCACCAGTAATGGGAAAGAATCATGATGACCTGTTCTGATTCTGCTCTCCTTGACTCCCACGTCTTACCTGCTTCTGAACCAACCAGATCAGCATCACACATACTGAGACAGCATGCTCCTACCAGATCAAACCCTGAACTGCTGATGTCTTCCATTCCAGGAATCTGAAATTTATTTATTTATTTATTTATTTATTTATTTATTTATTTATTTATTTATTTATTTGGATTTTTTATACCATCCATCTGGCAGCAAGACCACTCTGAGCAGTTAACAACAATTAATCAATATAGCACAATACAGAATAGACACATATAATTCATACAATAACATAAAAACATAAAAATACAGTAAATATAATGAAAATAAAATTAAAATGACATAAAATGTCATATAATTTCGAACCTATGATGTTATTGGCAGGCAGATAAGCTAAAATCATGTTTTCAATACCTGCTTGAATAACCACGTTTTCAATACTTTTTTGAAAACAGCCAAAGAAGGGGCCAGGCAGGTGTCTGGTGGAAGGCTATTCCACAGGTGAGGGGCAATGGTGGTAAAGGCCCTATAACTGGGTTTGTTTCCTTTCGGGCCTCTCACAGTGGTTATTACCTCAAACACCTAGCCTGGGATGATTGGGTACTAAGGGCACCTTTCACTGGGAGAACTTGTTCTGTTGCCAGAATGTTCACTGGAAGAAGAGCTGGAAAGGGTATGTGTGTGTATCTCGTCCTCTTTCTCTTCACCAGCCAATGTTACCTCTTCCACCATTTCCTTTTTCAGCCAGTTCCAGTCCTTTCCTCCCACCAAACCATAAAGAGACATCCGCGGAGGAGAAAATTACTACAAAAGTGTTCAAAGTCCTAGCAATGTTACAACATATTTCAAAGGGAATATCACATATCCCACCCTACAGATTATTTTTTGTGTCTGTATTATGCTTTTGTTTATCATTTGCCGCTCAGTGTTGCAGTTGGATAGATGGGTGGGATATATTTCTTTATCGAATGAATGAATGAATACTGTACTCAGAAGACAGGTAAAGAGGATGAATATTACCTGCCTCCTCTATTTTCCCTGCTGGAGCTTTAAGGACCACCCCAAAGAAAACGAGGCATACATAGAAGAATTTGCCTGCTTGACTTTTTTCAATTTATCCAAAGAATAATGATTTGGGTGTCAGGAGAATATTCTAATATAACAGACTGGTCATGACTATCACCCAGAAAGTAACGAAATTCAGACAACAGATCAACCACCAATGAAATCATACCCATTAACTCCTCCACTTTAAGTCAATATAAGAGGTGAGCTCCACCCTTTGCCTCCACAAAGAGACAAAAACCAGGGCTTAGCATGGTAGGTAAACAACACAGCATACCTCCTCTATCACCCCTACTCACTCTGTAGGGCATTAATTGTGATGTGGAGGAGATAAAATGGAACAGAAATGTCCACAGTGTGAGTATCTCCAAGCATCAAATTCACAGTGCAGTGAAAGTCCCAGTGACATAATCTTAATTGTGAAGTCCAGCTGATCAGAAATTTGGGAAAGGATCACCATTGGGGCTTGCAGTGCATCTGCCCCAGCCCAAATATTTTGCTGCCTCTAGTAAAGATACCTCCTTCATTCAATGTACAGAAATACTGTCAATTGAATTTGAGTTTAGCACTGGTGATGGAAGAGTGTGCTCCATTAGACGGGAGGCCAATAGGCTAGTACACAGCTGCAGGAAAGGCCATTAGGCTTACAAACGTCAGCCCTTCAACACAGGAATGTCTGACCAGGTGGGGATGGGGAGGTGGCTCAGGAGGAATGGCCACGGTATGCCAAAGCTCTCCTCTGGCATCTGTTGTCTGGCAGGCTTGCTTTATAGGACCAGCCTTTTTGCTGCACCTCCATTTTTAAAATGCTCCATCCGCAACAGCAAATACCTGGGCCGTCCATCTGATGAAAAACAGAACTATTCATCCAAAAAGTTTTGATTAAACTCGTGGCCTTTGGTTGACCTCAGTGGGAAAGTCAATCTGACTTTTTTTTGAAAAATGTCCTATTTTAACCAATCGACCATAACAAACCACTGCTCCAGAATTCATGAATGGAGTTCAGGGGACTGGGCAAGTATAACAGCCTGATTAGAGAGAGTGATGAATTCATGATGGAAGGTCAAAGATCAAGTTACTTTTTTTCTCTCCTCTATTCAATGGACCATGGCAAATACATTCACCAGACTTCAACTTTCTGTTTCAATGGAGAAATGGAAATTAATTGCATCCGTCAGTCAGTTGTCCCCTAACAACATCTGTATTGCATTATATAGCTTTTAGAACTGGAGGTGAACCACAATCAGAGAGCTTTAAATCAGAAACCTCTGGAACTAACAAAAAGACTAGGTCAGATTTACATTCATATGTTTGAGCTTAGCTGTGTGACTTTCTTAGCTCTCAACCACAATCAGGAGAGGGAGAAAAAGCCAGAAAGAGAAAGAGAGAGAGAGAGTTTTCTTATTACTGATTCAATGCAGCTCAGCTATGAGACCAACTATTCTTTCAACTAGTTGGGTTTCACTGATGGGGGGTGGGGGAGGGATGTCTACCATGAGTCATCCTGATGAAATCTCCAGTATATTTGGCTAACACTGAAGCAGGACATGCTATATCATTTTGGTACTTCCCAGTTTGAACTGAAACTTAAGATAGAAGATGATCCTGCTTCCATCTCATTCAGCCATTGCTATAAAGGAGAACTTGAGCATGTAGGAGGAAAAATCAAATGGCTAGATGAGACATTACATCCCTTAAGTCAACCTGGAATGAATGAACACTGTATCCCTTCAAAATGAAATAGAATAACATGAAGCACGGTGCCCTTACGTCTCCCTGAAAAATGTTATAATGCCTTCATCATCTTCAGCATTTTCACTCAGTAATGCTGTTACATCCTGAGCAACACAGTAAATCCAGAGGAGTGGCTTCGAAAATCCAGTAATGCCCAAGGCTTGGTCCTCAATTAGGATGCTCAGATCAAAGGCATCCTTAACATTCATCTATGTTATATCACCCTCTACAAAATTAAGGGTAATGTCGAAGGGACACAAGCGTGGTAGTCATGCAACACAAGGTAACTCTGATTGCCAGAAACAGCAACGGAATCTATTTCTTCCTGCAATAACATTTCCTATTTTGGTTATATTCCAGCATGCAGTCACCCTGCCTTTGGAGAAATACAGACCCTTCTACTATTTGAAACTATGACAGACTGAAGAGATACAATTACTTCCAGAATTTCAGGGATACATTAACTGATAGCAAAACCGGATCTGCACGTTGTGAAATGTTCATTGAAATGTCAATAAGCCAAAAGCCAACCTTTATCCAGTAAGACAAACATGGAGAATGTCCACATTTCTTTGGAAATATCTTCTTTTAGGCTTCATGAACTTTTAGAACATGACCTGGTTTTCAAATGTTCCATCAGAGAAGGATATTAATAACAACTAGTATTATTGTTTCCATGGCTTATAACAGTGGCTCCTAACTTGAGTTCCCCAAATGTTCTTGGACTACAACTCCCAGAAATCCCAGCACAGCTAATGGTGAAGGCTTCTGGGAGTTTCAGTCCAATAACATCTGGGGATCTAAAATTGGGGGCCATTGATCTAGAGCTCCCTCTGTTTGCTACTACCATTATGCCAGCAACTGCCACTGCTACATCTGGGAATCCTAGTTTGGGAGCAATTGACTTATAAAAAAAATATTACATCTCACACAGTTTAAAAACAGTTCACATAATATGATGGAACAGGCTGTTCTTGGAGAAACTATGTGCAACTGAACTCCCAGACACTAGTTCTGCTGACCCTAACTTGCAAAGCTATCGTGTCAACTTCTGTGACTTACTTCATTTATAGATAAAATGGCATGCATTATTTTAATTGTATCTCACTCATCTCTGGCAGCCTATCCATTTTATCCTTATAACAACCCTATGAGATCAGAAGACTGACTAGCCAAATGTTACCCCAAAGGGATAATATACTACCATGATGACAGTCTGAACCCAGTTTCCTTCTCAAAACAGCCTTCTCTATGCCATCCCGTTGGCTAACAGTAAAATGCAATGTTCCTGATAATAATGAATGGATGGATGAATGAATGAATGAAGAAAGAAAGATGCCAAAGGAGACAGAATCTGAGAAAAAACGAGAGCGAAAGAGAAATACAGACAGATATAAAGCAGATCTCATTGTTACAGATTTAAGTGAAATTTGTATCATACAGAGAAGACAGGCTTTCCTCTTTTCCATGATGCAGACATTGCTGCTATCAAAACCTTCTACTTCTAGAGGATTTGGCAGTGAAAGTTCTGAATTGCAGATGAGGATGAATTTTAAAAAATGGTGATTTGTCATATGTCAGGGCTGAGAAATGATGACTCGATAAATTGATAAATTACCAGTTACATATCGACAAATTGATGAATCAGTTAGTCTCAACTTTAAAATCCTATCAAAAGTCCCCCAAGAAACCTAGGGATAACTAAGTTAAGAGGGAAGCATCCCTACCTCAACCTCTACAATTCCTACCTTCTTTGGTAAAAGTTAGGTTTCTGACATCTGAGTTATACACCCACAAAGTGGAGGCCCCTAGGAAAGTGTCCTTTAGCAATTGGCATGGAGAAACCCAATCTTGACCAAACATGGAGATATTGTATAGGAGAGTCAGATGAATTTCTTGGCAAGTTTGGTATCTCTGTGTACCTGGGTGGAACTTTCCTGCAGGGGCCCTCTTTGGGATGATATAACTTGGACACCAGAAGCCCAACCTTCCACAAACATAAAAGGATTATAGAGGGAAGAAGAAGCTTCCCTCCAAATTTGGTATCTCTAGGTGCCTTGAGGGACATTTTGTGGCCCAACAGATTAACATTTCAAAAATGGCTAAAAATCTGTCAGTTTATATTTTTCAGCAGACTTTATGATGAATACAAATTGATGAATTTGGATAAATCAGCCAAATTCATCAGACCATTTTTCAATGTAATAAAACAGAATGAACAAGTATGCTTCTGAATTTCTAATATCACCTTAGGTGTGCAGGAAAATATTTTAGAACAATGGCTAGCAAATCCAGATATTCGATGCCTTATTGTTTTCTCTCCAAATATTAATTTATAGTATTTCAGGCAAACAGTGATGAAGGTCTGTTTTGTTGAACATCGGTAGAAAGATGAACTAACAAGCTATACCTCAATCAACATTTTAATCCTGTATGCACATAATCAGTTCAGTTTAGAGAAGGGCTTAGAAGATTCCTTGATCATTTATCACACCAATACCCTGCCTTGACCCAAGGGCTTGTGCAGGACAGAGAATGTCACTCACATTTTATCCTTCAAAGCAAAGCAAAGCAACGTGTTCACATCCCCCCCCCCAGCAAGCTGGGTACTCATTTTACCAACCTCGGAAGGATGGAAGGCTGAGTGAACCTTGAGCTGGCTACCTGGGATCGAACCCCAGGTCGTGAGCACAGTTTTACTTGCAGTACAGGCATTTAACCACTGCGCCACGAGGCTTCAAACTGCTGCTTGAGATAATTTAGGTTGACAGCAGCATACCCATGGCCACCTACTGAGCTTTAAGGCAGAACAGGCATTTGGATGTGGGCTTCCCTTGTGCAGGCCCAGTAATTTGTCCATTACTGGCTCTTCCTGTGCAATATCTGGATAACTAGCAGAGTTCTGTCATTGGTAGCAGAATGTTGCCTCAACCATTTTTCAGGAATTACATGTATGACAGAAATCTAGGTTTCTTGCATTTGTAACTGATCTGTTGGCCAGCTCTTGTTACCCTTCTGAAAATCTTGAACAAGATTAGGTTGGCAAATGATCACAGTCCTCTAAGACAAGCGGTAAAGGGGGGTTGCCAGAAACAACAGTGTGAACTGGCACCGGAATACCTTTGGCTCATAACCCCTGAAGTTTTTAACCAGATAGTTAATTTGTGCTTCAGCAACAGCAAACTGTATGGTGCTCAAGAAATGGTTAGCTCACACACGGTTAACAAACCTGATTTCTTCTTGGTAACTTCAGATGTGTCCACATTAATGAGCCAGTAAGACACAATGCATGGGGTATGTTATTGTCCGCTGACCCGTGTATGGGTTGGCACAGCATATCATATCTCATGCCTGACAACTGACAACTGTGTAAATAAAGCATCTCTTGAAAATACAACTCTCTAATGTTGTTTTGTTGACAAAATCGGCTTGCTTGTCTGGGTTTCTTTTTCTATATCATAAGAACCTATTTTTATCAGGAACCATCTATAAATCTGTAGATTCCAGTTAGCTGATAATTATTAATAAGTACAATTTCCATGAACTTGTCTAGCCACTTTTAAAGCCACCAAAACCTTTGTCTACCAGCAAAACTTGTGATGATGAATCCCACAATTAAATTAATATACAGAGTGAAGATGTGTTTTTGTTGTCCTAAATTTTGAGGACTCTGATGTTTGCATGCTATTTTAACCACAAGATTTTCCATCACATTAATTTGTTGCACTTCTTGTATCTGTAAATTATGTGCCCCACATACATCAGATACATCTTTGTGCCACTGTGTGTGTGTGTGTGTGTGTGTGTGTCTGTCTGTCTGTCTGTCTGTCTGTCTGTTTATATATCTATCTATTGGGGATTTTCATGGGGTTTAAAGGATAAGTTAATATCAAAGGAAGTGCACGTTTGATATCTTCTCAGAAATATTTGTCCTTTCATAATAAAATTATTTCACATAGCATCTAACATCCAAATCTATCTGGCATTTCAAAGAGAAACAACTAACTTTTTCTTACACAATATTTAAAGTAATGCATATTGGGGCAAAAAATCCAAACTTCATCTATCAACTCATGGGCTCTGAGTTATCCGTGACGGATCAGGAAAGAGATCTTGGTGTGTTGGTGGACAGCTCCATGAAGGTGTCTCCCCAATGTGTGGCAGCAGTGAAGAAGGCCAATTCCATGCTAGGGATTATCAAAAAGGGGATTGAAAATAAAACAGCCAACATTATAATGCCGTTATATAAAACAATAGTAAGGCCCCACCTGGAGTATTGTGTACAATTCTGGTCACCGCATCTCAAGAAAGACATAGTGGAACTGGAAAAGGTACAGAAGAGAGTGACTAAAATGATTACTGGGCTGGGGCACCTCCCTTATGAAGAAAGGCTAAAACAATTGGGCCTCTTTAGTCTGGAAAAAAGGCGCTTGAGGGGGGATATGATTGAGACATACAAAATAATGCAGGGTATGAGTAAAGTGGATAGAGGGAAGCTCTTCTCCCTCTCTCAAAATACCAGAACTAGGGGACATACACTCAAATTGAGTGCTGGGAGAGTAAGAACTGACAAAAGAAAATATTTTTTCACCCAGCGTGTTGTAAGTCTATGGAACTCCCTGCCACAGGATGTGGTGATGGCATCTGGCCTGGATGCCTTCAAAAGGGGATTGGACAGATTCCTAGAGGAAAAGTCCATCACGGGTTACAAACCATGATGGAGATGTGTAATCTCTAGGCTTTAAACCAGGGTACTTCAAGGGCCAGATGCAGGGGAGTGGTATCAGGAGACAGATATCTAGTCTCATGCGCTCCCAAACGCATCTGGTGGGGCCGCTGTGAGATACAGGAAGCTGGACTAGATGGGCCTTTGGCCTGATCCAGCATGGCTCTTCTTATGTTCTTATGTTCTTATGTTCATATACCGGTAATCATGGACAATTTAGACCAGTGTTCCCCAACCCCCGGGCCGCGGACTGGTGCCGGTCTGTGGATGGTGCCGCCGCCGCGCCCCCCCGCAATCGCCCCCCCGCCGCCGCGACCCCCCTGCAATCGCCCCCGTCCCGCTGCCGCCACCGCGACCCCCCGCAATCCCCCCCGCAATCGCCCCCCTGGCCGCCGCCGTGACCCCCCCCGCCGCCACGGCCGCGACCCCCCCGCAATCGTCCCTGCCCCCTCCCCCGCTGCCCCCCGCCATCGCCCCGTCCCGCCGCCGCCGCCGCAACCCCCCCGCAATCGTCCCCCGCCGGCGCCACCGGCGCCGCAATTGCCCCGTCCCGCCACCGCCGGCGCAACCCCCCGCTGCCACCGCCGCAATCGCCCCCCGCAATCGCCCCTGTCCCGCCACCGCCGCCGCGACCACCCTGCAATCGCCGCCGTCCCGCCGCCGCCGCCACCGCGACCCCCCGCAATCACCCCCACCCCGCCAGAAAGAAAGAAAGAAAGTAAGGAGGGAGGGAGAAAGAAAAAAAGAAAGAAAGAAAGAAAGAAAGAAAGAAAGAAAGAAAGAAAGAAAGAAAGAAAGAAAGAAAGAAAGAAAGAAAGAAAGAAAGAAAGAAAGAAAGAAAGAAAGAAAGAAAAAGAAAGAAAGGAGGGAGGGAGGGAGGGAGGGAGGGGGAAGAAAAGGGAAAGAAAGAAAGAAAGAAGGGAGGGAGGGGAAAGAAAGAAAGAAAGAAAGAAAGAAAGAAAGAAAGAAAAAAAAGAAAGAAAAGAAAGAAAGAAAGAAAGAAAGGGGGGGGGAGAAGGAGGAAGGGAGAGAGAGAGAGAAAGAAAAAGAAAGAAGGGAGAAAGGAAGGAAGGGAGAGAGGGAGGAAGGGAGGAAGGAGAGGAAGAGGAAGGAACAAAAAAAGAAAGAAGGAGGGAGAAGGAGGAAGGGAGGAAGAAAGTAAGTAAAGGAGGGAGGGAAAGAAAAAGAAAGGGAGAGAAGGAGTGAGGGAGAGAGAGGAAGAACGAAAGAAGGGGGAGGAAGGAAGAAAGAAAGAAAAAAATGAGGAAGAAAGGAAGAAAAAGAAAGGGAAGGGAGGGAGGGAAGGAAGGAAATAAAGAAAGAAAGAAGGGAGAGGAGAGGAGAGAGGAAGAAAGAAAAAAGAAAAGGGGGAAAAGAAGAAGAAAGGAGAGTGGGAGGGAAGGAAGGAGAGGAGGAGGGAGAAAGAAAGAAAAGAAAGAAAGAAAGAAAGAAAGAAAGAAAGAAAGAAAGAAAGAAAGAAAGAAAGAAAGAAAATGAGGAAGGAAGGAAAGGAAAGAAAGAAGGGAAGGAAGGAGGTAGAGTGGGAGGGAAGGAAGGAAGGAAAGAGACGGAGGGAGAGGGAGAGAAATAAAGAAAAAAGAAAGAAGGGAGAGGGAGGGAGAGAAAGAAAGAAGGGAGAGAAAGAGGAAGGAAGGAAGGAAGGAAGGAGAGTGGGAGGAAAGAAAGAAAGAGGGAGGAAGGGAGAGAGAGAAAGAAAAGAAAGAAGGGAGAGGGGGAGGGAGGGAGAAAGAAAGAAAAGGGAAATAAAGAAAGAAAGAAAGAAGGGAGGGAGGAAGGGAGGGAGGGAGAAAGAAAAGGGAAAGAAAGAAAGAAAGTAAGGAGGGAGGGAGGGAGACCTCATGTCAAGGAAGGGCAAAGGGTCCCAAGACCTCACGGCGGCTGGGTAGCCCCCGGGGGAAAAAATGTGAGGAAGTAAAAACAGTGTTTCCTTGCAGCGATGCCAAGGACTCATCACACAACACTGGCTCTTCGGCTTGAGTACGGAGATGAGCACCGCCCCCTAGAGTGGGAAACAACTAGCACGCATGTGCGTCAGCGGCCGGGGGGGGGCATTTACATTTTTTATCTTATTAAATCAAAACAAGCGGGCCAGGGAAAAATTATCAAGCATTTACCGGTCCACGGTGATAAAAAGGTTGGGGAGCACTGATTTAGACAACCATTCCTATGCATTTGCAAAGGTTTCTTTGCCATGTAATTTCTTCCTTATGGTCCTGTTTAATGGGTTCATGAGATATTTAAATGTATGGGAGTGAATTTAACCAATGTCACATCCTCTCTATCCACAATTCCTTCTGTTTCTCATAAGTACTAATTAGCATCACTGATTTTAGCATAGCCATAATTCCATCCCTCAAATCACCAGTATACCGTCTTCTGGATCCCGTGATCCTTTATTCTTGAGCCAGATGCTGCCACTGTCTTCCAAACACCCATAATTAGCAGAAGGATAAATTTGTTTCTTATACTGTATTTTCCTTTGTGCCAAAGAATTTCCTATCTAAATACCAGGAACAGAGTACAAGCATGCCATTATCTTATTAAGTCACCTACAAGCTTATCATCAGTTGATCACTCTTGTCTTAAACTTGCTCATTGAGGATCACCCCGTTTTTCTCACCACGAGGGAAGAGGCTCGACAAACTGACTTCATTTTTCCCTCTGGCCTGAGTCCAACAAAACTATACAGTAGAGATTTATTTACAGCCGGGAGCTGGCCTTGGACATTTCAAATGCAGTGTTGTATATAGCAGAAGAGACAAGTGACTTAAAATCCTACACGGAAAAGAGGATTAGTTGTTCAGCACATCGTGAAAGCATCAAAAAAAAAAAAGATCCAGCTCTCTATACCATTTTTCTATGTTATGTCTGTGAGGATTCTCTGTCATCCAGATGAGGTTATCTGGAAGTTGAGTCATGGCAACTGGACATCTTTTCTTGAGAGATCAAAATGTGTTGCTACTCATCCAAGCAGTTTCGTCAGTCCTTTTCTCCATTATTTTCACTGCCATCTTGAAGACCAACTGAAAATATACCAAGATTTGCTACTGTTTCCTAGACCAGTGATGGCAAACCTTTTAGAGATCGAATGCCCAAACTGCAATTCAAAACCCACTAATTTGTGTCAATAAGTGCCAATACAGCAATTTAACCTGAATACAGGTGGCTGTGAAGGGGTGATGTTGGGTGTCCACAGAAAAGGCTCTGAGTGCCACCTTTGGCACCCGTGCCATAGGTTCACCATCACTGTCCTAGACCAAAAGCCAACAGTCACTCACTGCTCTAGTCATCTTTCGGTAGTAGCTGTACCGTGGGTATACTGCTTAAGCTAAAGCACTTAATGAAGGACATTTAAAATTAAATTAAGGGTATGCCTCAGTTTAATGAGGTCTACCATATGGTTGTAATTCCCACAAGCCACTATTAAGAGCCCATGCAAAAACTAAATTCCCTTCTCCTCCTTTCCCTATTCTCCTCTTCCTTCTCAGATGACAAAGAACACCAGGGGGGTTCAACTTTGTCAATCAGTTTGACTCCATGAGAGGCCACATCACACAATCCATATGTCTTTTAACATCTTCCATACACTGTCCTGGTCCCCCACTGCATCCCTACCTGGCCCTTCCTGACCCACACAGCTGTGGCCTTAGGAAAGGGAGATGAAGCCTCTGTTGCCTGAGAGGAAATTCTCTGGGTGGTCCCTTCTGTGCTACACATGTTGCCTGGAGCAATATCAAATCATAATAAACAAGTCCCACACACAACCCCTGTCAGCTCAGAAATCCACTTAAGCCAATACAATCTTCATTTTCGCTTTGAAAAGCACAAAAGGAAACAGAAAGGAGACAACAGACATCCTTTTAGCCAAGGAGGAAAGGAGGGAGAAGGAGCCCATGATGTATGGGCAATACAACGGTCCTGTTGGCCAAGTGATTTACAAACGGTGTATATAAAAATGTGCTATTCATCAGCCTGGTTTCCTTCTCATGCTGCACTTCCTTTTCCTGCCATCATGGTTCTTAGGGGTGGGGTGGGGAAAACGCTAATTTAATTATATTGTCCTGATTGAGCTCACATCAGAGGAAAGAAAGAAAGAAAGAAAGAAAGAAAGAAAGAAAGAAAGAAAGAAAGAAAGAAAGAAAGAGCAACCTTGAAGCTTTTCATTCTTTCGGAGGAAAAATTAAACCCATGTACAAGGGAATACTTGACTAATTCCAAGCTCCCTCCCTCAACCCCTAATTGAAAGAAGAAAGAACAGCACATGTGGAATGAACACATGTCACCAAAGGCATAACATTTGACATGATTTGCACAGTACTGTATATGTGCAAGAAAGATTTGAGGGTTGTGCTTTCCTCCCCCCCCCCACAAAAGGCCCAGGAATGTCACCGAGTGTGGTTCCAACAGATGACCCTTTGGTTAGGAGAGCAGCTTCTCTGGGCACTTTTACACGACCCCTAAGATCTGCTGGCCACTTAAATTTGGACCAGAGATCTTAGGGGCTTGTCGCTCTTCCTGTGTCCCCACCCTGGCTGCTGGCTGCATGAGGGGAGAAAAAAAGGAAGAAAAGATTGTGGCTTACCTCTGTTTTGCCTCCGCTCTTGCCGCGGCAACATTCCTGTCTCTGTAAAGTAGCTCTTAAAGGGGCGGGAGCCAAAACAACAACAAACAGAAGCGAGGAGAGCCCCGCACTCACTATCGTTACACCGCATCAAGGAATTTTCACCCTAGAAGAGCAGGTACTTGAAAGGTGCGCTGGGACGCGCTAAAGTGGGCATGGCCGCACTTAATTTCCTGTAAACTCCGGAGCTGGTGGGGAAACATTTTTAAGCTCCAGAGCTTAAAGCCATTTGCCCCAGAGTTTAGGGGTCGTGTATAAACGCTCTCCGACAAGTGCATTCAGGGTGGATATAATTCTGCAAGGGCAGCGCTACATTTTTCTCTGAGGTTATGCTCATTGTCCAAGCCAGCCTCAACTATTTAAAGCACCCAAGGCAATGGGAAACACAGCAGACTTGGATGGAGATGCACCCTCTTCTGTTTTTGCGATATGAAAACCAAATAAAGCTAGCAGCAAACAGAGCGCTAGTCAAATGATTCCCCGATGTTTTATTAAAGAAACTCAACTATGTTGATTTAGTTCTTTTGAGAGCCTCCTTCAGTCCTGTGTCTTTACTGCCATGAAGCAGGCTTTAAGGCATCTAGGCTTAGTGTGGATGACCCACCTGTCATATAGAGGACAGTAAGATCTCATGAAGGAGAAGGTGCGTAGCAATGAAACATCCATACTCATAAGCCAGTGTTGGCAAATCTGTGGCAAGGGAGGCCAGTGTTGGCAAATCTGTGGCAAGGGTGATATGGAGCCCTTTCTGTGGGCACACGATATCGCCCCTGCACAGCCACGGCACTTCCCCCTCTGCTCAGAGCACACCACTGTGCTCCGTGCAGAGAACTGGGTGGAGGGGAAGCCGTGGTTTGTGGGCTCCTTCGTAGCCCCAGTTTACTCTCCTGCCATGCCACTTTTGGGATGCCTAGAGCAACATGGCTGGGGAGTAAACTGGGGCTACAAATGAGCCCATAAGCCACCGTTATTCCCCCCTGGATTTCCCGACTGTGTGGCACCCCACCCACCTCTCTGCCCAGGGCAGAAAGGTGGATGGGGTGCTACTCTTCGGGAAAGCGAGGATTGAAGAGCAGGTTTTTTAATTTCCCACAGCCACAACAAAGGTACTGTGGCTGTGGGACATTCAAAACCCTGCTCTTTGATCCTTGCTTTTCCACTGTATTCAGGTTAAAGTGCCGTATTAGCACTTTGCGAAAAATAAGTGGGTTTGGAATTGTAGTTTAGGCACTCAGTCTCCAAAAGGTTCACCATCGCTGTCATTGGCACTGTATCTCTAAAGCTAGAAAGTTGCTTGTTAAAAATAAACAGTTCTCATTACTCAGTACTAAGCGAAACTTGGTTTTCCGGGTTTGGCTTAGATTCTAGCCATATTACTTCTTGTCCCTTTAGGACCATCTCTGGCCTGGATTCCCGGCTTTCAGTTTAAAAAACGTGTCTAAGTTTTTCTCCTCTTTTTTACTCTTTCTTTTTCTCTTCTTTTAATTTTGCCAGCTTTTTGAAAAGTAACTTCCTAGCTCTTGTGGAACCAGAGAGGAACGCAAAATATCCGATCGCTGTTCTGATCAATTGTCCTCTATGGCAAGAGTATTTCCTGGCTCATACCTACAGTTGCGTCATCTCAGGCTATTTTGTGGTTGCTCTGGGTTATTCTGTTTGGCTTGTTGCAGTTTTGAATAGAATAGACCATTCTCGTATTGGTGACCAGAGATGGGCACGAAACGCAAAAATGGTGTTTTGTTTCATTTTTCGTTTAGTTTGTCTTCATTTTGTTTTGTTTTGTTTGAAATTGTTTTTGTAAAAAATTGTTTCATTTTTCGTGTTTTTATTTTCATTTTTAATCTTTTTTTTGACACTACTTAAGCGGCACATGGGGCTCGCCCCCCCCTAAGCATGAATTAGCTGGTGTGTGGAGCCTTGCTGGCTGCCCCCCAAATGCCGATCAGCTGGCGCATGGGACTTTCGTGGCGAAAAAAAGTTTTAAAAGCCCACACTTTTCCCCACCCTATCAGGCACATTGGGGGGAATGGCATGGGCTTTTAAAACTTTTTTGTGCCAATCAATGTAATGTTGTCTTAATGCTGTAAGATGTCCCTCAATTCCCTGCTCTCAATACTTGAATATGTCTTAACTGTATTGGACTCTATATTGTCCCTCATTACTGTAAGCCACCTTGAGTCCTTTTTCCAAGGAGAAAGGTGGGGTAAGAATACTCGAAAATAAAATAATTAATAATTAATAATTGCTTCCTGAGGTATCACCCCCAGCATGCATTGCCCTCCCTACTTGCATATCTTCTCCAATCTACTTTACTCTCTCCTTGGCTCCTCCATGTTTTATCTACCCATGGACTACGGAGGGGCAGAAGTTGCAGCTAAAGCAAAATGCCCATAAAGAAACATCATCAGAAGACACATACCCATGAAAAGCAAAAGCAAAGCATGTTGCTTATATACCCTCGATAGCACTCAAAGCACTTTATGGGTGGTTTCAATTTAATTATGCTGGCTACACATTGCCCCCTCCCCCCAGTGAACTGGGTACTCAATTTACTGAACTCTGAAGGATGGAGGAATGAGTGAACCTTGAGCCTGCTACGAAGGATTAAACCCAGGTTGTTAGCAAAGTTTTGGCTGCAGTACCACAGTTTAACCACTACACCACAAAGGTCCTTACTAAGTGCATGAATCAGCACTGAACAATGCAGCATTAGGTTCTCTACAAACAAATCCTGCCCCAGAACAAACGGGAGCAAAGCAAAACAAAATATACCTGGTGGAGGTGTTAACAAAAACAGGAAAGCATTTTTTGGTCCCACTTGGATTTTGTTGGCCCAGGTTGAGTTCTCCATTTTGCGAATGGAAGAGGTAGTTTTGCACAGCTGCCTTTAAAATACCGGAAGCAATGAAAAACTAGGATTAAATGAGGATAGATGTGCAACAGCACAAAAAATATCTGTACAAAGCAAGATCAACATTTGTAGTATATTTGTACATTTTGAATGTAATAAACAGAAGGGAAGAAGATGAGAAAATCTTAGGAATGATATGAGAATGATATGAAGCTAGAAATATTCCATCCAAAAGGCCAGTAAAAAAATACCCTTGATAAATACTGAACAATAACCAAAGATTCTTCTTGTTACATAATTTAACATTTCCCCCCCCCTCTTGCTGACTTACTTCTGAAATATAACTTTGCTATGCATATGTCTAGGAATGTGCACACTGAAAATGTTTGTATTTCTTTCATTTGGGTTTCTTTTCAAGGGGGTGTTTTCTTTTCTTTTCTCTTCTTTTCTCTTTTTTTCTTTCATTTTTATACTAGTCTATTTTTACATGAAAGTGAAAAGCCTCTTTTGAGGCATTCATTTCATCTTTCCCTATTTTCTGGCACTCGAAAATGGATAAGAACCCTTAAAAACTACTCCAAAATAGCAAAGGAAGGCAACAAAGAATTAGTTCATTTCAAAAGTAGGCAATAGTTTATGAGAAAGAAAAAAACATAATCAGGCCTACAGAAAAGAATAGCTCACTTATTCACCCACCAAGCAATTCAGAAAGGAGTAAAACACTCAAGAGTTAGAAAAGAGAAAATTACAAAATCAGAATACTTTTATTGGCCAAGTGTGGTTGGTCACACCCAGAATTTGTTTTGATAAAATATGCTCTCCATATATAAAAGGAAATATAGAATCATATAGTCAACAATAAAAACACAGTACAACAATACAATATAATCTATTATTTAAAAAGGAAGAAGAGAAGTAAAAATTAATTATTCAACAGTTTGATAGCACTTGGAAAGAAACTATCTTTATATCTAGTTGTCCTAGGGTGCAATTTCAGTGTTACCCGTGCAGCACAACAGAGATTGTCTGGGCCTGGAGAGCATGATAGATAAAAGGGGAAAGTACCCATTCTCCAAACAAGAACAATGAGAAAAATATTCATACAACCCAGTAGCATACTGACACAAAGTCCACATCGGGCCCACTTCCCACCCCCAGAGAAACAAACAACAACAACAACAACAACAACAACAACAACAACAACAACAACAACAACAACAACAACAACAACAACAACAAGCCCAGTCCCAAATCTCTGCCCCAAAATATATACCTTTAAAAGAATAAATGCACAATAAATTACCCAAATAACTATTTTAAAAAACAATCAAACAGGGAAAGCTATACACGGGAAACAGCATTAAAAATGAAAAAGCACAGTTTTCTCTTCCCAAAGCCGAGAAAAGCAAGTAACTAAAAACAAAAAATACAAAGTCTCCTCCTAGCTAAAGCTGCTAGGATAGGAGGTGATATCTTTCCCCACCCCATCAACCTCTTCCCACCAAGCAGCAGGAAATGTGTTTCATTTTGGTTCTGTTGTGCTCCTTCAAGCTATGATTTTAAAAGTTCAAAGTTTTTTTGCTTGCTTTCTTCTTTTGCCCTAGATACATATTTCTGGAACTACTTTACCCTAAAATTCACACCAAATAGTTTTTTTTAAATCCTAAACCATATTATATGGACATTCTAACAAAAATGATTGGGCTACAAATTTCAAAACTTAACTAAGAACTATGAACTGTATTCACAAGCACAAACCCCAAAGATTTTAGTCCTGATTTTCACATGAGTCCAGAAAGTGTGAAACCGGTTGATTTGCATGAAAATGCCAGTGAAAAAATCCTCCCAATTTCCATATGGCTCTTATGCAAGTTAATCCTAGGCGTTCATTTCGCTGAGCCTGAGCCTAATGGAACTGGTCAAACATTGACATCTAACTCTTCCTGTCTTTTCTGTATTGAGATGCTGCAGAGGTAATGGTTTTGTACACAGAGTTGATGTTTAACTGTAACAGACACAGAGACAGCACTGGGGGTCAGGTCATCTCCTAGCAAGCAGATGTGTCTAGCTTTGGTTCCCTTCATCTGTTTCCATGCATGACTAGACAGACTGAGAATGTCCACAACCTGCCTTTTAATCCCCTAGCCTTCACGTCTTAGCTTCTCTGCATTAGGCCTGTTCTTACAAAGAAATTACATCAACAAGGTTAGTTACAGATGTTTTTGGACACCCATGTACTTGCTGTGTCACAAAATTCTCCTTCCTACTCATCAGGATGCTACAAATGATCACGCTGGAAAGGAAACTTGTCTTAATGCTTTTGTCTTTAATACAGACTCAGGATGGAACCAACAGTAAAGTTTATTTTGTAGATCCACACAAATGTGGTCTTTCATTCTGGGTCTTTGTGACTCTTCTGTCTCCCAATTTCTTCTTGTAAATTTCCCCAACCTTTTCATTACATCTCCCAACTTTCCCAGTGCCCCTGTGAATCTGTGCACCTCTTACTATGATGCAACAGTGGAGCTAAACCGCACTGTTGCAAAGACTTTATTTTAGTGCTGATTTGGTGTATCTTTTGTGGCTAAGGCACCCTTAAAAATCATGATCAGCCCATTTCATTGAAACAGTCCTAAACTGATACACAAGGGCAACTGATTGTTTGAATGCTGCAGACTGAAGGGCAGTAATACCATGCCACAAAATCATGAAGGAGAAGAACAAGAAGATCACAGCAGGTGTTTCATCTCACACTGTCCATATTTTAGCACCAATCTGCATTTGACTTATACAATCCTTATAAACCACTGGCAAGACAATACAGATGGCCAGGCTTCAGGTTAGTTTAATCATTCGTACAAGAGCTTTGGCAACAAGAGAGCACAGGAACAAATGATGTGTTAAGAGAAGCACCTCCTTGTGTGAAAGTAGAAACAACATGGCATTTGAGTTTGACATAACTCAAAGAACGAGAGCCCACTTTCTGAAATTTATTTTTGAAAACATGACAATGATACCGTAGAGCCAGACGGAGATCTTGGACCACAACTTCTGTAGACAGTAAAAATGAATGATTTCTTCTTTCTGCGTAAAAGCATGGTGTGGAGTGCCGACACAGTGAAAAGCAACCTGTCATGCTTGCAGGGTGAAGGCGATGGCTTAATCATTAAATGCTGCAAGTTTTAGTCAAAACCCAACCCAACCCAACCTAAGAAGGATTACCTGGTTTTCACTGACTGCCAGTGATGGGAAACTCATTGGAGCATATACTTGGAGGGGAAGAAGGTTAGGATGATTAACTGGTGCTAACAAGTTTAGGATGTGGAAGATGTATTTTCTTGGATGTCCATCAAAGAAAGGATTGAATGTTCCTAAGCACAGTGGTGGTGGGGGGGGGAGAGGAATGGAGAAGGCTGGGGGTGTTTTATGTTTACCAGATGATATTTCCCAACATCTTTTCCTTCTTAGCTGTCCTTCTCAGCAGGCACAGTAACATTCTCTCCCCTTTGCTCCGTTCACCCTCCCCATCCCAGAGCTAAAAACACAGAGAGCTCCAGTTAAAGATGTGTCCTGGCAGCTGGGCAGAAAAATAATCCAGGAGGAAGAGGGCAACCGTCATTCTCTTCCTGTTGATCAGTGCATTAAGGACACCCTTTAGATGCTGGTATCAGCAGATCCACAGACCCTTCTGCCTGCAAAGTTTGCGTTACAAAGTTGGCCAGAGAATGATTAGAGCAGCTGGCCAAAAAAATCTGTCTTAATCCAGCAACAAAATGCTTCCTAGTGAAATAGCTACCAGTCTTTGTCACAGACATGAGCTTAGAAGCAGGTCTTTTTTGCCATCGGTAGGAAGGACAAGAGGCAAATTTGGGTGTGTAAGGGTAGGCCCACATGAAAATATCAATGACAGTAGCAATAGGGCAATTTCAGGAATACTGTGCAAGGTCAACTTTGGGGCCTAAAAGTGTTGGATTCCCCATAGGATTTCATTTTAAATGTATTTGCCAGACCTCAAACATTGCAAAAAGAAAACAACACCTCAGTGGTGGTTTAAATTTAGCCAGCCTGATATTATGCAGAACAAAATGGCTGCTCCAAGCAATAGAGTTTGGGAGTCATGATGGGGAGAAAATTATTGCTTATTTATTTAATGGGTCTTGATTGCTGGGGTTGGGAAGAGTTTTGGTTGAATATTCTAACCAAGGTGTCAAAATAACATGCATAGCATGCATGCATTTGACAGGGTATGTTTACCTCAGGCATCCATATGTCTTGGCACAGGCCTTAAGTGTGTGGTCAAAGATTCCATGGCTGCTTTGTAGAGGTAGCTTCTTTTGAAAGGAGCAATGGGGAGGACACTCCGGTCCTATTACTTGGAGTTGTACAACATATTCTCCCATTATGATTTTTAGGGTGAAAAGATCAATAGCTGAGGAAATTAGAAATTTCTAAGGAAAGGGAGTATTCCTGAAAAGAATGGTGTGCACATATTCACATTTTATAACAATGAAGGTTACTTCGGTGTCACTCCTTTTCTCCTCCTTGAATTAATCAAAACGGAGTATTCCAACCAAGCAATAAATGGGATGAGGTCATTACACAATATAATGATTTAATTGAGGACAAATGAAATTAATTGGGAGCAGGGCAATGAAGATGAACATTTTCATAAGCAGTGCTGAAAAACTGCAGAAGATCAGTTTTTATGAATGGGGAGAGCATTCCCAGAAAGTGGTTAAGTGGACAACCAAACCTTACTGTTTCTTCCCATTTATACCACATAGAAAGACCAAGGTAACCCCAGAATAGCATGTTCAGTAGGCCCAGAGCTTTAAAAGTTACATATATCTTCCAGAAAATTCATTGTCAGTTCAGGTCTTAAAACTATTTTTTATCTGTCAAATTCTCAAACTCTACAAGCTTTAAACACTATCAGGGAAGTAATTCCAACTAGAGATGGGCACGAAACGAGCGATTTTTCGTTTTCGTTTTCGTTTTTTCATTTCGTTACGCAACAAAAACGAAACAATTTTTTTAAAAAAACAAAACAAAACAAAAACAAAACGACCAAATTTGCCGTGTTTTTCCTTTTTGTTGCAGCAGATGCATTGAACTAAAAAGAATGCTAACAAAACAGCAATTTTTCGTTTTCGTTTTTGTTTTTTCGTTTCATTACCTAACGAAATGAAAACTTTTTTTTTGCAAAAAACATCACAGAAACGAAAAGGAACCGGAAACGGACCCCTAAACGACCAAACGACAAACGAAACACCATTTTTTTGAGTCGTGCCCATCTCTAATTCCAACACATGGCAGAAACTCAAGACAGGCATTAAACCATGATGCTTCAAATGCCCAATGATCACTTTGATTTTTCTTTACCTGACTGTGTAAAGTTTCTGCTAGAAAGTACTGAACTCAGGATGAGATGTTACCCATGATGTTAGATCTCTGTGTGGTGGGTCGTTGTGTAACCACTCTTCTGGAGACAAGTTTTATGTCTATCCTCCTCCCTGTGTCCAGAGATCTTCCACAGTTCTCAACTAGAGATGGGCACGACTAGGGAAAATGACGTTTTCGAGTTGTCGTGTGTCGGAGGCAGTCCGTTTCGGCTCGTTTCTGTTTTTCGCGAAATTCCACAAAAATTAGTTGGTTTGTTTTTTCGTTGTCGTTAGTACTGGTTTGGGGGGGGGGTAGCGGGCTCCTGGAGGGAGCTGCAGGAGTCAGCCAGAGCCACAAGTGATGGACTGGCAGACTCTTTGCACCCGCTGTGTCTCACGTACTTGCATGTAGTGCAATGCAAGTAGATCTGGCTTAGGGTTAAGACGGGTTAGCGCAAGGGCTAGGGTTAGGCTAGTTACGGGTGAGGTTAGGGTGAGTATTGGGGTGCACCTCTGGGTGCCTCTCTGACCCACTTAGAAGGACAGTGTACTGGCGTATGGGTTAGGCTTAGGCTTAGGGTTCGGGCTACGATTAGTGGGCTGTTTATGCCCGATTGGCACATCCCAGAAGTCTCTGTGGTCAACCTGGCCAAGTGGCCATGCGATTGGTGGAAAATTTGCATGGTCCACTCCCATGGGCGAGCCCATCATTGCGAATGTGCAGGTGTAAAAAAATAAAATAAAATAAAATAAAATAAAATAAAATAAAATAAAATAAAATAAAATAAAATAAAATCAACGGAGACTCTTTTTTTGCAAGAAAAACCCACTGCTGCTACTGTAAAAATTCAAGCATTTAAAATAGCTAATTTTCACATGTTTCTGTGGTGCTTTGGTGGGGTTTTGGGCAACGATTTCAAAAAAAATATTGCGGTCGCCATTTTGGATCCCCCGTACTGCATGGCAAATGGATGCGCCCTCCCAGCCTGGTACAGTCAGCAAAACCTGGCCATGCGATTGGTTGAATGGCTCCAAAACTTTGCATGGTCCACTCCCATGGGCGAGCCCATCATTGCGAATGCGCAGGTGTAAAAAAAATAAAAATAAAATAAAATAAAATAAAATCAACGGAGACTTTTTTTTTGCAAGAAAAACCCACTGCTGCTACTGTAAAAATTCAAGCATTTAAAATAGCTAATTTTCGCATGTTTCTGTGGTGCTTTGGTGGGGTTTTGGGCAACGATTTCAAAAAAAAATTGCAGTCGCCATTTTGGATCCCCCGCACTGCATGGCAAATGGATGCGCCCTCCCAGCCTGGTACCAGCAGCGCAGCAGTAGCAATAGCCAAGGAGAGGGGGGCGGGGACCCCCCCCCCAAATAAAACACCCTTCTGGCCTGGTAGGTGCCCTCAGACAGTTTCGCCTACTTTTAGGGCCGGGAATCGGGTTTTTTTTTAACTTTTAAAAACTTTTTTTCTGTGCCGCTTGGCGTTGCGCGATCGCCGCGATGCAAGTAACGAGCAGGACAAATCAGACCAAATTGTTCGTTCGTCGGTTCGAGCTTGAATTCTGGCGGAGTAATTCCCGTTACCGTTTCCGTAGAGTAACGGATACGAGTAACGGAAACGGAAACGGGAATACCGCTAAGTCGTGCCCATCTCTATTCTCAACCCAATAGAATCATCTAGTTTGATCATCTACAGTCACACATGCAACCATGCAATGTTAAGCGTCTACTGAGTTGAAACTTCTGGTTGCACAGTAATACAGGATCACAAGCATTGCCAATAGATAAACAGATGTGGAATCACTCATTTCATGACACCAACATTTGCACAACTGGTGCACTTCCATGTTACTATGCTGGCAGAATCTTCCATCCAGCAGAATCTCAATAGGATACTGGCTACTGTCTTTGTGTTAAAGAGAGTTAAATGTGTGTTCAGTTTCCATATATGCCAATAAATTAACATACACACATATTACAACCTGCCATTTCCCCACCCCACCCCGCTTCCCCCGCAAACAATGCAACCTTTTCTTAGAAAATTCTACTTGATTATTTATCAACGAGAGGATCATGAAAGCCCAACTCCCAACTGGGGTGGGGTGAAGGAGTCTGTAATCCTATAGCACGAACATGTGAGTAATCCCACAGAACATAGTGGGAGCTACATAAGAACATAAGAACATAAGAACATAAGAACATAAGAAGAGCCATGCTGGATCAGGCCAAAGGCCCATCTAGTCCAGCTTCCTGTATCTCACAGCGGCCCCACCAGATGTGTTTGGGAGCGCATGAGACTAGATATCTGTCTCCTGATACCACTCTCCTGCATCTGGCCCTTGAAGTACCCTGGTTTAAAGCCTGGAGGTTACATATCTCCATCATGGTTTGTAACCTGTGATGGACTTTTCCTCCAGGAATCTGTCCAATCCCCTTTTGAAGGCATCCAGGTCAGATGCCATCACCACATTGTGTGGCAGGGAGTTCCATAGACTTACAACGCGCTGGGTGAAAAAATATTTTCTTTTGTCAGTTCTTACTCTCCCAGCCCTCAATTTGAGTGTATGTCCCCTAGTTCTGGTATTTTGGGAGAGGGAGAAGAGCTTCCCTCTATCCACTTTACTCATACCCTGCATTATTTTGTATGTCTCAATCATATCCCCCCTCAATCGCCTTTTTTCCAGACTAAAGAGGCCCAAATGTTTGAGCCTTTCTTCATAAGGGAGGTGCCCCAGCCCAGTAATCATTTTAGTCGCTCTCTTCTGCACCTTTTCCAGTTCCACTATGTCTTTCTTGAGATGCGGTGACCAGAATTGTACACAATACTCCAAGTGGGGCCTTACTATTGTTTTGTATAATGGCATTATAATGTTGGCTGTTTTATTTTCAATCCCCTGTTTGATAATCCCTAGCATGGAATTGGCCTTCTTCACCGCTGCCACACATTGGGGAGACACCTTCATGGAGCTGTCCACCAACACACCAAGATCTCTTTCCTGATCCATCACGGATAACTCAGAGCCCATGAGTTGATAGATGAAGTTTGGATTTTTTGCCCCAATGTGCATTACTTTACATTTGGTTACATTAAAACACATTTGCCATTTCTCAGCCCATTCCCCCAGTTTGGAGAAATCCTTCTGGAGCTCTTCACAATCTTCTCTGGTTTTTACCACACGGAAAAGTTTTGTGTCATCGGCAAACTTGGCCACCTCACTGTTTATCCCTGTCTCCAGGTCATTTATGAACAGATTGAAAAGCACCGGTCCCAGGACAGAGCCCTGGGGCACACCGCTTTTCACTTCTCTCCATTGTGAAAATTTCCCATTGACACCTACTCTTTGTTTCCGGGATCTCAACCAGTTCTCAATCCATAAGAGGACCTGCCCTCTTATCCCCTGACTGTGCAATTTTCTCAGCAGTCTTTGGTGAGGGACTGTGTCAAAAGCCTTTTGAAAATCCAGATAGACTATATCAACCGGTTCACCCAAATCCACGTGCCTGTTGACCTTTTCAAAAAATTCTAAGAGGTTTGTCAGACAAGATTTACCCTTACAGAAGCCATGCTGATTTTCTCTCAGCAAGGTTTGTTCTTTTTTTTGTGTTTTAAGATTTTCTCTTGGATGAGGCTTTCCACCATCTTCCCTGGGACAGATGTAAGGCTAACTGGCCTGTAGTTTCCTGGGTACCCCCTCCTTCCTTTTTTAAAAATTGGTGTGACATCTGCTATCCTCCAGTCCTCCGGCACTGTGGCCGTTTTAAGAGACAAGATGCATATAACCGTTAAGAGATCTGCAATTTCATTTCTCAGTTCCCTAATAACCCTTGGGTGGATGCCATCTGGGCCAGGTGACTTGTTAATCCTCAATTTATCAATTAGTCCTAAAACCTCCTCTCTTTTAACCTGTATTTGATTTAATTCTTTAGTCAAGAGGGGCGGCTCAGGCAGCGGAATCCACTCAAGGCCCTCTGTCGTGAAGACAGACGCAAAGAACTCATTCAATTTCTCTGCAATATCCAAGTCTTCCTTAACCTCCCCTTTTCCTCCCTCACCATCCAGAGGGCCAACTGGTTCTCTGGCAGGTTTTCTACTTCTAACATATTTAAAGAAGCTTTTATTATTACCCTTTATATTGCTAGCCATTCGTTCCTCAAAGTCTTTCTTTGCCTCCCTTATCATCTTCTTACATTTCTTTTGCCAGAGTTTGTGATCCTTTTTATTTTCCTCATTTGGGGAGGATTTCCATTTACAGAAGGACCTCTCGTGCTTTAGAGCCTCTCTAACTCCACTCGTTAACCATGCCGGTGTCCTCTTGGACTTAAATGAGCTCTTCTTTCTTTGTGGTATGCACTTGTGCTGGGCCTCTATTATTGTTGTTTTAAACAGGCTCCATGCACTCTGAAGAGATTGGATTCTTCTAACCTTCCCCTTCAGTTTCTCTCTAACTAGTTTCCTCATCTGAGGGAAGTTTGCCCTTCGAAAATCAAGGGTTTTTATGTCTGATTTGGTTGACACTCTTCCTCCGACATGCATGGCAAAGGTAATAGCAGCATGGTCACTGTTCCCCAGAGGCTCAGTGACATTCATACATCTACAAGCAAGTGTATAGGATTGCATTGTTAATGTTTTCATAGCTTTGCCTGCACAAGAAACAAGACCACCATGATGAATTCTTTCTCCTTGATTAATAAAAGGGAAAATGCACGTTCTGTTTCTCAATAATAATAATAATAATAATAATAATAATAATAATAATAATAATAATAATAATAATAATAATAATAATAATAATAATAATAATAATAATAATGTCTTTGCTGATAAGTTTGTTGCAGTCCCGTAAAACCAGATATTGTTTGCAACTAATTCCTGTCAACAGCATCTCACACACCCAGAATTTCTCCGATTCTCTGGCTACACAGCTAAGAGTGTTCTTCCTGTGGCAGAACATTGATTTATGTATGTGTTTGGGTTACCAGAAATTCTGCAAACCTTGAACAGCAATGTATGGATGTGAACAATTTTGTTCAACATCTGGATAGAAATATATACATATAGAGAAAGCTGTTTTGGAAGAAGGTTAATCAGTCACCAGCAATTGTTAGAATGATTATCTGTGCTCTCAACGAATTACTCTTTAGAGTGTTCATCTGGGAAGGGGCAAGACTCAGATGTGATTTGAATAAACCATATTTCTTTCAGTATGCTTGATGGAAGCACAGATCAGGGCCAAAAAGTCATCTGCTCCATCCTCTGTTCAAAAGATAACTTATGCAACAAAGGGCTGAAGTTAACAAAGTTGATAGTTTCAATGGGAGTATACCTGATGAATTAGATTTATCAACTGTTTTGAGCATTAAAAGAAATTGGTGGTGAATCAGCTGAAAAAAACAGATACAGTATCCATATTTGCCACCTGTTATATTAGATAAAACCAAGAAGATTCAGCTGCAACAACAAAATAAGTGACGCGGCAATCATGGGGTTATTTAGGAACGGCAATGATCAAATTCATGAGATGACATCGCGTTCTGTGAATACTGAAATTTAAGCTCCTGATAACAAAGCAGCACCAGACCTTCATAATGAGCTGAAGGCACACTCAAATCAACAAAAGCCAGATTTCAAGTAAAACAAGTGGAATGTGGGCAAAACTCAGTTATGTTTAACCAAACTAAAGATATAGAGATGTGAATCCATGTCCACCTCATTCTTAAACACAAATATGAGGAGCTGCAAGGAAAAAACTGACCTTTTCTTGAAAAAGAAGAATGAATCTTTGTCTCGTAAAGTAAGCGAACCATGCAAATAACACAAACTGCACAAAATAATCATGGTGTTACCCTGCTATACAGACTTTTAAGGATAATAAGCCTCAGAGAAGTTATTTGCATCATTTTAAACAATCAGCCATTCATCTTGTGCTTATTATGCAGGTGAGCATTTAGTTTCTCAAAACAGAAAGACATTGGGATAGCAAGCATGAAGCAAAGAGATGAGAAACTTATTGCTGATTTACTATAAGGAAATCATGTAAGTTGGGTCTCTGCACAGGAACAACATCACCAACACATGTTGCATCACAACGCAAAGGTGCCACAAGATCTTAGTTATGACTACAGATGAAATTTATACATAATTATTTGGCCTTGTTTCCTAATGAAACATAGTTATTAGTTAAATTTTAAAAAGCTGCATGATACAAGCCACTGGACTCTGGGTCTACATCATTGTCCAAATGCCTTCAGCAAATGATAAATCATCAACATGATGCACAATATGATCTAGCACTTCACTAATATGATATTATTCCTCTACCCTTTAATGATGCTGCATTTCGTTAACTGTAAAATAAAAGTAAAACACAAAGTTACACTGCAAGAGGACTGAAGACATCCCTTCTTAAATTATATATTTCTAATGTAGCTGTACCTACATTCTTGGAAGGGGGAGAATAATATAATATATATTGAATATATTATATCTTATTGTAGATAGTTACTTAAAACTGTGGGGGGGGGGTAAGTGTCTTGCAACAAAGACAACAAAAGTGTTGTGGAATTTTAAAGACTAACAAGTTGTATTGGGTGTAAGCTTTTGTAAGCATAAGAAGTAAATCATTTCTTACCATCGCTCCTTCAACTCACATTTATTTATTTATTTAAAATATTTTACCCCAGCTTTCTCCCCGGAAAAGGACCCAAGAAGGCTTACAATAATGAGTTACAATCTACAGCCCAGAACATTTAAGACATACAGTAACCCCCCGCCAATTGTGGGGGTTAGGGACCCACCCCACCCGCGATGCACGAAAATCCGCGATACGCGGAAGCGGGTGGGGGGTGATTGTGTGGCGCACCCGCGCAGCTTTGAGGCTTCTCCAGGGTGCGTGGGAGGGCCGCGTGGAGCGACTGGATCGCTCCCTGCCACCCCGCCAGGAGCGGCCTGCCAGAAGGGGGGGGCCGTGGAGAGCGATCGGATCGCTCCCAGTGGCCCCCCCGCTGGGTGCAGCCTGCCAGAAGGGGTGAGGGGCATGGAGAGCGATCGGATCGCTTCCAGCGCCCCACCCCACCCCGCCCAGCACGGCCTGCCAGAAGGGGCGGGGGGCCACAGAGAGCGATCGGATCACTCCCGGTGGCCCCCCACGCGGCTCTGAGGCCTCCCAGAGGGGCCTGGGGGTGGCAGAGAGCGATCCGCCGGAGGCTTTTCCGGGGTGTGGGAAGGCCCCGCGGAGCAACCCGTCCGCCCCCGCCCCCCCCACAGTTCCGGTAATGCAGTCCCATGATGTCGTGGGGCCACAATGCCAGAACCGCGAAATGGCGGGGGGGGTCACTGTATTTAAATTAAGAACAGGGAATTAGAAGGGCATCTTAGAACATTAAAAGGTAACATTAAAGCTACATAGAGTATGCCAAAAGAAAAAAATCTATTATGAGGGGTGGAAAATAAAAACACTGGTGTTTTTATTAAATCAGTCAATGCAGTCACGTATGGTAATCTATATAAAAGTCACATAGTAGGTAGTCCCTCATTTGGGAAAAGCTTGCCTGCTTCCAGAAGGACAGCAGAGATGGGGCTGTCCTGGCCTCCAGGAGGGAGGGAGTTCCAAAGGTCTGGGAGCAGCAACATAGAAGGCGGTGTCATCAGTATCATATTGATCCTCATTTGTTCTACAGATCTTTTAAAAATGCACCCGAAATCTTTACAGGTTGAAACCTGCTCACACATATCAAACTTGTTCTGAGTAGCTCATTTTAATACCAAAATATACCAGTAATTCAAAGCTCCCCCTCCCTTTTTAAGATCTCATGCTTCCTAATAGCAAAGAGGAACTCAAGTCAACATGATCTGTTCAGTTATCTGCATCTGGGGAAGGCACTGATAAAGTAGTCCCTCCTTGTTCCACCCTGAATTCCTTGTATTCACCACACTTTCACAAGAATCCAGGGTGGCATTAAGAGAACATATGTGCAGGTGGGATGAATATGCGAATGAGATATGTATGACCAGGATGCACAATCATGACATAAGTTTGTCTGTACCTTTCCCCCTACCACTTAGGCAGTTACCTCACGTCCTTCTTTGTTCCACAACTAATTTTGTACCATGATAGCGTTGGCTGCAATCACGTGGTTTTGTCCTTGTTTCAGTGTTCCCCATGGTCATGATAACTTGCCTCGTGACAAGTGCTACCTCATGGTCTTGTACTGTGACAAACACTGAATTTGTCTAGATTCCTTTTTCCTTGGGGGGGGGGGGCTTAAATTTTTTTTTGATACTTCGCTTCTGAAAAGTCAAAATAATAATAAAAAAAACCCGGACACAGTTTTCTGAGAGAAACGAATGTTTTGTTGTGTGACACTTGTTACTACATGGTGTCTTGACTCGGAACAGAAAGCAGGAACAAAGAGTGACAAGGGAAAACCTACCCCAGCACCAGGTATGTATTGTCATGCTTAGCACCTATTCCGGGGGCGTGGTTGAGACAACGTTCAGTAGTTGCGCGACGGATGTGAAGTAACATTTTTTTTGTACCACTCCTAAGCGCAACACTAGCAGAGACAAAACGGACGTGAAGTAACTGCCTTAGTGGACTGAACTGGGTCCCAATAATGAAGCAAGGCGAGAAAGAGAGAATCTAGATGGTGTTCGTTATCCCACTGTTAGCTATTACATTTTATTACAATGGCATTTAATCATTGTTGCTTTTCCTTCTTCAATCTCTATAAGCTGCAACAGATACTGGAAATACAAAAAGAAATGCAGAAGGGAAGTCCAGATGGAGTAGAATTAAGTGGCATGCCCATTGCTTTCTTGATGGGTCACAAAATAAAATACATCCACTGCTACCCCTGCAACATTCTGTGAATAATATCTAAACATTTCTAGAAGGTTGCAAAACAACCTACCTCCCCTTCTAACTACAGATCTTGCTAGTTTCTTTGCAACATGTTTCACAAATTTTGCTTCAGAGGTAAGCTGTGTGCCATTAAGATGATGAAACATCTAATGGCATGTCTCATAGCTATATTTCATCTAGGGACATGATAAAACCAGATCGAGTTTTCTCCAGTGGATAAAAAAACCACCCAACAAACTGCTCTTCAAAAATCAGTCATTCACCTTCCTTCCTTAAACAGTTCTTCTCTGCAGGGCCTGTGGAATTCTTTGCAGTGCATATATATGCTGAAAACAGATGAACCGTTGGCACTTCGAGAGCAAACAAGATCTGGTTTTGAATACTTCCTGCTGGCAAACCAGTGCATAGGAACAAACCCATGGATTCTTGTGTGTACGTAAACAGTAGGAGAGTAACACTTTTGGAAAAGAAGCACTTCTCATTTCCAGAGGATAATAATAGTTTAAAAGCCCTCCAAGAATAGCTGAAGAAAAATACAGCGGAAAAATTATCTTAAGGCAATTTACCAGATGTGCTACACTTGAAAAACTTCTTCTAGTCCATTTATTAATTAGCTTTTTGTGCTAGAAGTAGTGCACTTGGAAGGCATGAATTAAAAGTCCATTGGGAGTCTGAATCAGTGGCTTTCTCACTCCAGTTGTGCTTCTGGAACATATTCATAGCCTGGTTCTAATGGAGTCAGTAAACCAGTGTTTAGGTATTATTACTCCCCACTGCATATGAAAGTAAGGCCAGAAACAGATGTTACATATAGCCTATAATTAGAGTTGAAAAAAATGCTAATGTTGCAGAGAGCTGGTTGTAGCAGTCTTTTCCTGCTTGTGTTATCAGTAGGGATGGGCATGAAACGGAAAAACTGTGTTCCGTTCCATTCCGTCCCCCCCATTTCATTTCATATCGTAATTTTTTAAAAATTTGTTACTTATGTAACAAAATGAAATGAAATGAATCCCCCATGGCAACAGCGCTCTAGCTGGTGCGGTGAGGGATTGAAAAGCCTCCTCCCCACCGCCTCCTAGCTGATTTTGACAGCTGGAGGTGGGGGTAGGAGGAAAGGAACAGCCAGGCATAAGTAAATTCCCTGCCTGACTGTTCCTTTCTCCCCTGCCACCTCCTCCTCCCAGGGGGGGTGTTTTGACAGCCCACACTGCCCACAGCCCTCCCTGTCCAGAAAACCACCCTGGGAGCAGGGGGGAGCACAGGAGAAGGAAGGAGGTAGAGGTAAATTCAAACAGAGCTTCAATTTACTACTGCTTGCTTCCTTCTTCCTTGCGATCCCCACCTACCAGCTGGGGCTTTTTGACAGGTCAGGGTTTAGAGAGGGGGCACCCCTCCCCCCACACCCTGATGTGTCAAAAAGTCCCACCTGGGAGGCGGGAGAGGGGCAGAAGACTGAACAGAGCAGGGTTCCCCCCTCCATGCTCCGTTTTGCCTTTCACCCCCAGCTGGGGCTTTTTGACATGTTGGGGTTTGGAGAGGAGGGCACCCTTCCCACCTACCCCAACCTATCAAATAGCCCCAGCTGGGAGGCAGGAAGAGGGGAGAAACTCAGAAAGGAGCAGTCCCCCCCCCTCGCTGCTCCTGTGCTGGGAGTATGGAGGCAATTAGGGAGTTAATACCACAGAGTAAACTCCCTGATTGCCTCCATGCTCCCAACACACTTTGCCAATTAACTACCCCAACCCCTTTAGAGCTTCATAACTAAGTCCCCTTACCACCAAATCTTTCCATATTTCAGGGGGTTCTGTAAAATTGCTTTGGGAAGGTACCCCTGCTACTTTGGAACCCCAATGTAAATAAATTTTAATTGCATGTTTTTAAAAATTATGTTTGAGTGCATATTTTTTAAAATATATGCACTCAAAAAATACTTATCTTGGGTAAGTAAGTGCCTTCAGAAAGCAATTTTAGAGAAGTTCCTTCAGAAAACAATTTTAGAGAACCCCCGGAAATTTGGAAACATTTGGGGGTAAAGGGGTGAGATGCTCCCTCAGTTTTTGGGGGGATGACTCTCTCTGTGCAGGATGGGGTGCGTAGTCTGGGCATATTGGGCCCTATGCTTTCAATGGAAGCCCAGGTAGCATCAGTGGAGCATGCCACACATTTTCATCTTAGACAGATTGCTTAGCTGTGAGCCATCCTGGACCCTGGTGCTTTTACCACTCTGGTCCAGGCACTCATAATCTCGAGATTAGACTACTGCAATGCTCTCTACGTGGGGCTGCCTTGTAGATTGGTGCGGAGGCTCCGGCTAGCACAGAATTCAGCAGCTAAATTAGTTACAGGGTTAAGGAAACATCAACATATAACCCCCCACCCCATGCTGGCTGCGCTGCACTGACTGCTGATTTGCTTTTGCATTGATTACAAGGTTTTAATGATGACATACAAAGCCCTAAAGGGTTTAGGACCATGCTATCTGGTAGAACAGCCCCTGCTGAAAAATACTGCCCATAACACCCGATCATCTGAGGCAGGGCATCTGAGGGTGCCGTCGCTGAAGGAAGCCCATAAATATTTGACGAGAAATTGGGCGTTCTCAGTGGTGGCCCCTCGGCTCTGGAACCAACTTCCTCCTGAGATTTGTCTGGCTTCTTCCCTCCCAATCTTTAAGAAACATCTAAAGATGTGACTATTTAAAAAGGCTTTCCCTGGGTACTAATCTATTCTACTAATGATTACTATTGCGTATTTTATTTTATTTTTATCTGTAGCCCATCTTGCTCCTGTTCAATGTTTTTGATATATATTGTTTATAAAGTTATGTTTTTATTTATTTGTGCTTATCTATTACATTGTATTGTATTGTTTATGGGTTTGATTTTTGTTGAGTTTTGTAAACTGCCCTCAGTAGCCGTGTAGCTAGATGGAGCAGTATAGAAATTAATTAATTAATTAATTAATTATGAAGCTCCAAATGGGGATATCCCTAGGGAAAAAAACTTCTAATTGGAATCATATGGTAAGCGGCAACAGCGCTATTGCTGGCCCGATCAGCTTCCGGTTCCAACTAGAAGTTTTTTTCCTAGAGGCTTAGGAGCTTCATAACTCAGCTCCTTGACCCCCAAATCTTTCCAAATTTCAGGGGCTTTCAGGGAGGAGCTTGTGAAAGTTCCCCTGTCATTTCCTCTAGAACAAATCATTTTGTTCTAGAGGGGGAAATGGTGTTTCGTTTCATTTGTAACAAAACGCTGGTTCCCCATCTCGTTTCATTTTGTTAGCTAACGAAACGACAAAACAGTGTGTTGTTTTTCATATGGTGCCCATCCCCAGTTATCAGGCTTCAAAGGAACCCCATGTTTAATCCCTTAAAATTAATCAGCAAAAAGAAAGCTTATTTGCATAATACTGGAGGTGAGAGAAACTCTTGCTGTGTCACTCATACCCTTCCATTAGTGAAGACTTTCTGTCTTCTAGACACAGGCTGTCTCTAACCTGTGTTCCTGGCTCAGCTCAATGTGGAAACTGTTCCGCCCATCACAGACCATGTGTGTCTTAACATTCAGTGTTTAAACTAAGGATATCTCTGGCTGGAATCAGTTTATATTACTGCTGTCCAATTTCCTGAAATCTTTCTTCTCTTCTGAAAGAAACTCCTGCCTTTCTGATTCATTCTCAAAGCACTTCAGTGTTTTGTGTGTGTGTGTGTGTTTAGCTTACCTTATCATTGGGAGATGGCCAAAGGCACTGTATATACTACGTCTCTCTGTGTTTTCATTCTTTCTGTTGCACATCTTTCCATCACTTTACAACCCACCCAGCTGCCTGTGCTTCCTGATCTGAAAAACCCCACGAGAAAAGTTACCTCATAATATTGTCTCCTGGCACCTAAATGGTACCTCGTGATATTGTCCCTTGGCACCTAAATGAGGCATACATATCAGGGAAGGGTGAAGACTGTCAAAAAGATGATGGAACAATAAAGGACAGAATGTGTACACACACACACATACACAAAGTAAATTCTTTTCCATAAAATGGACTATGAATGATTTAAAAATCAATGATTGGAAAGTTACTATCAGGAAGTATGAAAGCAATTACATGCTGATATCAACCGTAACTGACTAGCAAGAGGATCATGCTCTGGTTAAGATAAGATAATGTTCCAGAATGTTTCTGTTATACATGGCCAGGCTAACAAATCTATGAAAACAGCAAAGAGGAAGTATAAAATCTTACCCAAATGCTTGTGTTAATAATACAAAACCCACCCTCAGTATTGTGTAACAACCAAAGGCAAGAGCACCCCTCACATCTATGAGCAATTTTATTGATTAGCAAAATCTAGATAAGCAAAAGTTTTTCTGTCACATGATTTAAAGATTTTTTTAAACAAACAAACAAATAACAAACACTATTTGGTTTGTATCTTTAGGGCTTCTTCCAAAGAATTGTTTCAAACCAGTATGGATCTTTTCCAGTCAGCGTGAGTTTAACTCAGCAAACACATCAAACCTATGGCCCCAAACGAAGATTGTGGATTTTGAAAAAATCCTATACACAATTAGGATTCCCCCACCCCTGGTCCAATGAAAGCTATTCAGTTCCAATCACTATCATGGCTAATGGTTTTACTCTGAACATTAAACAGAACTGTCCCATTTGGTCACTTGTATTTATAAGGACCATCACTATAAAATACTAGAAACTGAGGTAATAAAGTTCACTTGTGGGTTTAGAAAAAGTTGGTGTGAAAGGTTGTACTCTCAC
This sequence comes from Phrynocephalus guinanensis, assembly GCA_037367245.1. NCBI lineage: Eukaryota > Metazoa > Chordata > Lepidosauria > Squamata > Agamidae > Phrynocephalus > Phrynocephalus guinanensis. The sequence continues at coordinate 38,454,355 of CM074735.1, read as the reverse complement.
AAAACCATCCTCTCCCCCCCTTTTCACCTGTATTTGCCCAGGGAGCTTTTATGTATGATAAGTAGGCACGGCTGTGGCAACTGCTGGGGACAGGGTGTCTCCTTACAAACCCAGCCGAGCTCTTTCGTGGCCCAAAGCCAGAAAAACTGACAAATCATACTTCCTCTCAGCAGAGTCTCTGCCCTGAAATAGTCAGGCTACTCAGTTTGGAGCCCCCCACCCAAAAGAATCCAAAGCATCTGCCTGCATCCCTGTGGAACACAATCCAAAGCTAAGAGCTAAACTGGTGTCCAGGCCTTTAATCTTCACAGACAGGTTAGGAGCCCCACTGTCTGTCATGTTGTATCTTATGTTAGAGCCAACTGAGGCCCCCTTAAGAGGCCATGAAAGGCTCAAATAATAATATAAAAAAGAGAGAGGGAGGGGCAGATAAATATGGACAAGTGTACAGTCTGCGTCCCAAGCATTAGTAATACTGTATATCTTACAGCAACCAATGGTTATGCTTATTTGAACAACAATAAGTTGTTGTTTACCAAAGAAGTTCTGAATATGCAGAACCTCCTCTAGACCCTTAACTAAAAATACATAAGCACACTGATGTACTTTCCTGTACCTTAACCATCCATGCTAAGTAAACACAAGAGGTGAGCTCCATTCTTGAATTGCTTAAAAACAATTTTTAAAAAGAGTCTGTTTTACCTAGTTCTAACCAGGACAAGACCGTGCTCAGCCAAATACAGATCAAAATGGACTAGTAAAGATTACCTAACTGAGCATAGGACTGTAATCCAGATCTGCTGTCACTAGAAAGGGATACCATCAAAGCTTTATTCTTCTATACAACTAAGGATATGTCTGTGAAGATTCCCAGTCATCCAGGTCAGGTTATCTGGAGGCTGAGTCATGGCAACTTCTTTTCTTGTGAGATCAAAACATTTTGCTACGCATCCAAGCAGCTTTGTCAGTCTGATGAAAGTTAGTGGCAAGGTCTCCAATTTATAGTTCACCTTGATTTCACACCACCCTGCTCCATATAGGCTTATCAGGTTGTTGATGGCCTGAAAAGGCTCGTTAGGTGGACAATGGCCTGAACTGGAGTCCTCACCACCAGCTTTCTTCAGACTGACGAAGCTGCTTAGATCAGTAGCAAAACGTTTCGATCTCGCAAGAAAAGAAGTCCAGTTGCCATGACTCAACTTCCAGATAAATAAGGATATGCTACACAGGACGTGGTCTAGATAGCAGGATTATGCTGCAGTGATTATTTGGGGTTTAAATCTGAATCTAGCCCACAGCTTTCTTGAACTGTCTCCACTACTATTGGTGTGGTCTTTCTTTAGACTTGCATTTTACATTTGTGAACCTTTTGTGAATGTTATATTCATGTACACATGTCTTTGAAATTGAAAATGGCATGTGTGGCAATCTATGCAAAAAAAAGCAATTAAAGATTGACATGCAAGGGCTGTTCGACAAGCAAGTTGCTGTGGCAATGAGGAGCTAACATTGAAGAAAACCTACTATTTGTTATGAATGTAACAAATGTATACACACAACATCAGAAAGGAACCCCCCCAGCCCTTACTGTCAAGGATCCTCAGTTGTAAATTACACCTGCTGTTGCAAAGCAGACAAAAGCCCTGACAAGGGTGTTTTTACACATGAGATTTCAATGCTTATTTTGATTTAAACACTGTGTAATAAGAAAGCAGTACCTGATTTTATCAGGTTATTCATTTCATCACACTTTTTGCCCACACTCTCTTTCACATTAACAGTGAGCACCCACTGAAGTAAATAAAACAGAAATGGTACTAAAAATAATTAAGACCCACATAGAATAGGTTATTAATTACTAATTTGGTGGAGGTGGCGGCAGCAGCAGCTGGAGGCGGGGTTGGGTGGGTTCCATTGTGATTAATGAGCATTTCACACACACATCCAAAATGCCTATTGTGTAGCTAGGCAGCTGCCAAAATAAACACACACACCAAGGATACAATTTTTATTATATAGAACAGTGATGGCGAACCTTTTAGAGACCGAGTACCCAAACTGCAATTCAAAACCCACTAATTTTTTTGCAAAGTGCCAATACAGTAATTTAACCTGTATATACCGTGTTTCCCCGAAAATAAGACACTGTCTTATATTTATTTTTTCCCCCAAGAAGATAAACTAGGGCTTATTTTTTGGGTAGGTCTTATTTTCGGGGAAACAGGAACTGCAAGCAAACATGCTACAAAGTTTGGTAACCCTGGTGGCCCAAGCAAAGAGGGGGAAGGACCATGGATGGAAAGGGAGGGGCAACGTGCGCTCTGTGTGTGTGTGTGTGTGTGTGTGTGTGTGTGTGTGTGTGTGCAGGCACAGCCACGCCCATCACTAGGTCTTATTATCGGGGCAGGGCTTATATTTAACAAATGCACAGAAATCCTGCTAGGGCTTATTTTTGGGGTAGTGCTTATTTTCGGGGAAACAGGGTAGGTGGCTATGAAGGGGCGATGTTGGGTGCCCACAGAAAGGGCTCCGAGTGCCACCTTTGGCACCCGTGCCATAGGTTCACCATCACTGATATAGAATATAATGGAATACTGCACACTGTAAAAATAACTGTAAAATGGATTCTGAATTGCTGCTAATAATACTGTATTTAAATTCATTGTCAGTTGCTGTTTTCATTCCATCCTCAAATGTATATATTTTATTTGTCTGTCTGAGGCCTCAAAATTGTACTCTAAGCTTTTGAGAAAGCAGGCTAAACATATCTTCACGATAAATGGTACCATGACAAATTTGTGAATCCTAAAGGTACCATATGATTATTATTTTTTTGCTTCAACATACTGACATTTCTACTGCTATGAAAATAGTCTACAGAGAGAGAGAGAGAGAGAGAGAGAGAGAGGCCCTTACTTCACGAGGCGCGGCGCTCCGCAGCGATATTGCCTTCGATTTGAATTCGGAGGCGGTCACGTGGCGGTCACGTGTTCTCGCTTCGCTCCCGCCCCTGTTTCTCAGTACTCACGAGCTGCAGTTTTAGGACCGATTCGAGCACAACCTCACGTGCTCCCTTCGCATTCACATGCCACTTTTCAACGTTCGTTATTTCCCATCCGTCCTTTAAAAAAATTCCTACCGACGGCATATCGATGCACTGATGCTGGACTGTCAGTTGCAATAGCTCTACTGATTTCAACTGTTTCCTGGCATCATTGGCAGCCCCCCCCGCTGCCGCCGCCGCTACTCGGGGGGAGCCCCGCATGGCACAGCCGCCCGCCCTCCGCCGCTTGCACGCTGCCTGCCCCGGATGCCCTGCTCTGGCCGGGTGAGGCGGCAGCGGCTCCTCCTGCTCCCGCCGCCGCCGCCGCCCCTACTCAAGCGAGGAAGTAACAGCGCAAAGCGATGAAACGATATAGCGATGCATCGATATCCCTGTTTGAATATTTTTTAAAAAAACTTGAAATAAAAGCCAAAAACCGAGACCACACGTGACGTTGGGAGCGAAGCAAGATGCGAAGCGAAAAGATTCCCGGCAGCAGCCAGGGGAACCACTCGCCCCGCTTGGAGCACGGTAAAGGGGGCGTGGTCGGGGTGGCATCGCAGCCAAAAAGGAGGAGCGTGCGGACTGAAACGATCGATTCGCACAGAAAATAAGGCTAGCCGCGAAGCGAGCGGCTCGTGAAGTAACGGCCAGAGAGAGAGAGAGAGAGAGAGAGAGAGAGAGAGAGAGAGAAGCATTTTAAAGTTCTGGTATACAGTAGTGGATGCTTAGTTCAGATGCCTGGTCTTTCAATACACTAGATACACTTTTTTGAGTGAGAAAATGGTCATATATATTAGAAATGCACCTGAGCAGGTCTGATGTGGAAACGCCTCTTCTACAGAAGAGAACATCTACATGCAAGAGGGACAAGACTCACCTAAGCTTTTACCACACAAAAAAGATGTTAATTGGCTAACAATCATGCAACAGTTGGGACTGCATTGCCTGGAATTGCATTTTTCCTCTTTTTGGGTAAGCCCTGTAGCAAGTTAAACGAAAAATGATAGATATATGGAATATTTTACAGATATATTTTGGTTTGGTTTGGTTTTTCAGCATTTATAATAACCTCCCTTTTAACCAAATAGTTCTCAAAATGGCTTCTTTGCATTAGGTTGTTGTGGTAATAGAACCCCCACCACACACACACACACATACACAAAATACTCTTCCTTCCTTCCTTCCTTCCTTCCTTCCTTCCTTCCTTCCTTCCTTCCTTCTCATAAACTCTCACTCAACACATTCATGCAAGCAGACTTCTGGCTGACGGTTGGGGTTAGAACAAACTTCTCATCAATACTACAGCCACAAGACAACTTGGGATCATCCTTTCTAGCAGGAAGGAGGAAAGGGAGCTCCCTGCAGGTGCTTTTTCTCTATCTGACTCGTCCCTTTGCCTCCCACTGGCCCTGGGGTTCCTGTCCAAAGATAACAACAGCTGTTTGGAACTCTCCAACAGATCAGGTCCGGTGAAGATTGCGGGATGACTAAAAAGCTGACATGTTTTTGTGAATTTTGTTGTTGTTGGTCCTATCAAATATGTTGCCCAACTTTGGATTTTCTCTCTTCAAAAACCAGCATGCTTTCTTTGTTTTTCCACTATGTGCCATAATCCCAAGCCTTCCTGTGTTGTCCTATACCAATGTTATCTTAAGACATACCCCCAAACCGGCATTTTGGCCAAAGGCTGATTATTCAAGATTCCTAGAATAAAACTAGGAATCTTGCACCACCTATGGAGTCACAAAGAGTCAGTCACGACTGTAATGACACAACACACACATATGACATAAATACTTGAGGATGTCAGTCAACCTTAGCAGATGCTTCATAGGGTACAGTCCTTGAAACATTTTGCCAGATAAAACACCTTAGTCCTCAAGGCATCACAAGGTTCTTTGCTGGTTTTGCTGCAACAGACTTTTAGGCAATATCTCTACGAATGAGCTATCTTCTTCTTTTTTTGCCATTAAGGGTGTGGGGTTCACAGTTCCTACAGTTGTTGTTTTTGGAATGGACTGTAAAGCAAGCCAGAGGCTCCTAACTCATCCAATTAGCTATTATAAAATGTCCCCAGTTCCTGTATATGTAGAAGGACATCCCTCTTGGGTGTGTGTGTGTGTTAATTTTTTACATGTGAGAAAGGAGCTAAACTCTTACTTGTTTTGGCAAACCTGGTGGGGTTTGGGGTTCTGGGGGTGGGGTTCTGAGTGTCTTACCCCTTTCTGTTTCCATGACCCATAGACAAATACTCTGGGAAATGTAAAGGCTAACACAGAGACAAGTGCTGCTGACCTCCAAGGGTTTAACTTCCACTCCGATCAATGTGTTATAAACATTAGCCAAGGTAAGGCCAAGAGACCTCTTTTTACTGGTTTGTTTTGTGGGCTTTCCCACCCATTCCCATCTCCTCAGAACCTCAGACCGTGGAGGCGACTATAAAAGTCACTCACATCCTGGCTTTCAGGATGCTGTGCAATAAGACTGCCTAATAAGATGCATGAAGGACAGATCAACTTATGCAGAGTTCTGCCGAGAGCTATGGGGAAACTGTGATTTCTGTTTATGCAGCCAGGAGGAAAGAATATTCCTATATCCTTTGCCAAGCGGGACAAGTCTATCCCATGCACTTAAACTGCTTTTATAATAAATCCTTCTCCCCAAGATGCACTGGGAGTTGTGCTTCTGCATCCCTACCAAAGCCCCTACCCAGAATATATTTGGAAAAAGTGGTGACAGTTAAACAAATACAAAACCAATATTTTTCATTTGGATACGTCCACAGGGGGCACATGTATCACAGACGAAGGTCCTGATGAGTGCTGTTAAAGCCTATTTTGGTTAAGATTTGTAACGGATTGTTCATCTCTTCTCATCTTACATACATCTTTAGGCATTCCAGACCTCCTTTGGAAAAAGAAATAGTACTGTACTGCAAAAATCAGACCCACAAAATTAATTTCCCACTTCATAATGTATTTTTGACAATCAACATCTGAGGGGGACTTGTGTGAAACATAATTTTGCAGTGATTTTTCAAAGAGCCACTTGTTTCGGTCTGTTTCAGCATGGATAAATAAAACAAGGAAAGAAAGATGGAAGCAGCTTGTGGCACCTGCATGACTAACAGATATCCTGTATGTTAGCATCAGTTTGTGTGCATTACAGCCAGGGTTCCACATTCCCATTCTCTAAAATACAGGCAGTCTGATCTGCACATTAGGCAGTCCAATTTTTTGTATATTATAATATGCAAATTAGTACTGATTTTTCACACTGTGCCAAATAAGTAATTAAATGTTGCATTATTTTAATAGCAATACATTTTGCCCTTGGAATTGGGCATTTTTGTCACTATTGGAATTGGAAAAGAAAGATACACGTTCATATCCAAGTTTACTTGATATTCATGGTATTATTTATTTATTTATTTATTTATTTATTTATTTATTTATTTATTTATTGCCCATCTAGCAGCAATGCTACTCAGGGCAGTTTACAAAGAATAAAGATACAACAAAAATATCTTATCCAGAAATTGACCTGTCAGAAGTGATTATTGCTCCCTTAGGTTACTCAGTCAGAATATTTAACACATTGCTGGATGGGAATTTCTACTATCTTTTTCATCCCACATTAGTATCTCCACATGGCAAGGGATAGCACAGAGAGAGACTGAATGGTCCTAGTAAGTTCATGGTTAAGGTAAGCTTTAAGACAAGAATGGCAGGTATCACAGTCCATGAAAAAACTCACCCTTACAGTATGCTACAACAGTTCTGTTGATACCACCACTGTGATTGCTAAAAGGTCATGGTAAACCATGGGTCAAGGAAGGAACGCTCATCTTGCCCATGTTGAGGAGAGCAGCTGGACTCCCGAATATGCCAGATTTAAAGATGGCAATCCTATTTTTCTAAGGCTGCTTTTACACGACCCCTAAAATCCGAGGCAAAGGGTTCCCAGATGCAGAGCTTAACATTGTTTTCCCACCAGCTGCAGACTTTTAAAAAAAAATAAGTATGACCATGCCCACCTAAGCGTACCCCAGCGCATTTCACAAGTACCTGGTCTCCAGAGGTAAAAAAAATTCCAATGCGGATTATAAAGCTGTGGGTGCCGGGCTCTCATCGCCTTCTCTTTGTTTTTTTTGTCCCCGCTGCCCCTTTAACAGCCTGGAATCCCTACAGGCTGCTCCGACGGCAGACGGAAGTGAGCGGAGGTGAGCCTACATTCTTTTCTCCCTTTTTTCCTCCCTCCCCTCACGCAGACAGGAGCAATGGAGTGTGGAAGGGTGGGAACACAGGAAGCAGAACAAACCCCCACGATCTCTGGTTCGAATTTAAGTTGCCAGCGGATTTTAGAGGTCGTGTAAAAGCGCCCTAACAGACACAGCCTTACAACCATCTACAGATCTAATGGAACATGCCTGTTGCCATCTGTCAGTGCGTAGAACGTACATGCTTCTACACTAAGCATGATTGAAGCAATACAGACCTGTTCCTTCCTTTCCCTCTATTCTGACGCAGCAACAACCCCCCCCCCAAAAAAAAACATTTAGAGGAAGTAAGGAACTCATTAGAGGAAGAGATTTCCAAGAATGCCTCAGCAGCGGGCCTGAAGATATTTCCCAGCCATCCTTTCCCCCTTTGCCTTCTCAACAGATGGTAGACTCATTTCATCTGGCTATGCCAACACCCAGCTCATGTAACACAGGGTGGAGTCCAGTTTGCTGCATTTTTTCAATGTTGATTATGCAACACTTCTTGCATCTTGATGTGAAAAGACACAAAAGACTCTCTCTTTTCAATAAAGAACACAGGGGGAAAACATAGGATTCAGATCCCATTCTAGGTAGAGGATTTTGCGACCTGAAGTCATAGAATCAAAGAATCATAAATTACAGGTTACTCTTTGGACAACTAATTTCTTCTTTGCCACACACAGAAGTTCCCCTTCTAAGCCTTCTCACAAAGGAAACAACACGGCACCCCTGTTGTACTTGCATACAGTGCTACTGTTTATTGCATTCAGAATAACCCATGATGACCCTCATTCTACATTCATTCCTTTCCTACCCTTATCTGTCTTAAAATCAGCCAGCCAGTTGTTTCTCTTTTGTGGTTATATCTGCATGAGCTTCAGGGCCAGAACTTTGCTTGTGTTGCAGATACATGTTGGGCTCAGCAACCAAAAATCTTGAACTTGACAGCCATAGCATCTGTAGGTGCTACTGCAATTCTCAGAAATAATAATGTACTCCTTGGAAAGATGGAAAACTCATTTTCCATTTTTCTTGATCCCAACCAGAGTTCAAAAGTTCGAGTCAAGCTCAGTCAGAGATTAAACATATTGGTAAGAAGACAAAGGCAGGAAAAGAAAGAGAGAAAAGAATGCTGAAAACTGAAACTGATTACTAGCAGAATGAAAAAAAAGGCAAAGTAATATTGCAAACTGGAGGTACTTAAAAACGGAAGTTGGATAGCAAAGACAGAGTAAATACAGTGGTACCCCGACTTAAGAGCAGCTTGACTTAAGAGCAGACAACTGTTGGCATTTTAACTGCCACCTTACAAATTTTAGATATGGCCAGCTTGGCTTACAATTTTTTTTCATTTTTTAAAATTATTTACCTTATTTTTTTCAATTTTTTAGATAGGTACGCCAACTTAAGGATATGTTGTTGACCATTTTCTTCTGGAAGTTTACTTGTTAATTGTTCTTGTGAATTTCTCGAGCTGTTTGGCTGTGTTCTGGAAGTTTTTCTTCCTGATGTTTTGCCAGACTCTGTGGCTGGCATCTTCAGAGGGCAAGGATTTCAGGCAACAAGGTGTTTATCTCTGTGCTCTGGACAACACTACCAATCACTATGTCAGACTACACAGGGAAGCCATTGAAATCCACAAACATAAGCACAGTTTCAACAAAAAAGAAAAAATCTAAAAATTAACAAAGCCTGGCTTCCAGTACTAAAAGCTGTAGAGTTCAAAAGGTCAAAGTTCAATTCCCCACACAGCCACAAAGGTGATCAGTTCACACAATAGAAAGCTAACAACACAATGACTAACACCTATTTTCCTGCATAGGACAATTTTCCTCAACTTTAAAAACCTCAGTCTCACTCACTTTATAACCAAGAGCACAGAAAGAACTCCTAGTTCCCTGAGCTCCTTGCCCTCTGAAGATGCCAGCCACAGAGTCTGGCGAAACGTCAGGAAGAAAAACTTCCAGAACACGGCCAAACAGCCCAAAAAACACAACTATTGGAACCTGGCCATGAACGCCTTCGAGAATTACTTGTTGATTGTTTTTCAGTTTGTCTAGAGTGAGAGCTTTTTCAACCTTCTTTTCATTGGTACCATTTTTCCCAGTGACCACATGATGCAAGACTGAAAAGACTGGCAAAAATATCAAAGCAAGACAGGAGAACCCGAGCAGTTAAAGAGAGAGTAACAATTCCATGTAATCGTGCTTGACATTGCAAAACCCAGAATTGAGAAAAGAGGGTGGTATTGGGGGGGGCACTCCCAATATCTAACAGGCAGATTGCCACTGTCCCTGCCCAACTTTTTTCAACATAGAAATAGAATCCCTCCTATGAGCATACAATATATTTGTAGAGAAGGTGATCATCTTTTGGGCAATGGTACTGTCATTTTCCTGGTATACACATCCTGGAATTCAGCAAACTTTTATTGTGAAGTGGTATTTTAAAAATCAACGCAAGCATAATAAAGTGAGTTATCAATGGAAAATTGCCTTTTTCTATCTTCAACCTGAGACAGACCCTACAATATTCTTTTTTGAATGACTGGAAGACATTTATCCTGCTAGATCTCTCTCTCTCTCTCTCTCTCTCTCTCTCTCTCTCTCTCTCTCTCTCTCTCTGTGTGTGTGTGTGTGTGTGTGTGTGTGTGTGTGTGTAAGTCATGGGCTGATTAGGATCAGGATCGCGCCAACGACCGTGGTTAAATAGCAGTAAAGTTGTTGCAAAACTGGTTTCATTCCTACTTTTTTAGATTTGGGATTTAAAAACAACAACCCAATAATACAGTATTTATAGACTTTAGGCACGAGTTCATGCCCCAAAAATTCTAAATATAGTTTATCTCATCATCTGATAAAATCTAATCCAAGGGATTTATACCCACTAAACATTCCATTCTTTAACGAACCCCTGAGAGCTTTACTCTACAGAAGACATTTAAGTTCATTTACCACTTAGATTCCATTGTTCTAAATCTAGTATTTTAAAAAAGATCATGTCACATAACATGCAGCAAATCTTATTTTCACAACTGAAACTACAGGATCTAACACAGTAATATTGACCAAAACCAAAGATATTTGATGGAATTGGACCGAAACCCCAGCTCCTAATCTCTTCAGTGCACGACAGATACTACTTTACATTTTTTGCTGATCTTTAAATATTCAGAGAACCTTACAAAATTCTATTAAAGGTGGCTTGCTGCCATATCACACAGCATGACAGATTAGGAGTGTGAGTTTCCCCGGTCCAAGAAAACATTGATTTCCTTGCCTTGTGTCTATAAATAACACAAAACATGATGCTTTTCACTCTTACAAAAATCTTATCTCTTGTGCTGACACAATTGAGAAACAGAAATATTCACACATTTTTCTTGCTTTCTTCTTTCTTGTGGTGCTTTCTATATCCTTCTACGGCTCTAAAAATACAGACGACAACAGCTTGCACTTTGGACCACATACAACTTGCTAGGTAGAAGGGAATGTTTTCTGAGGCGTTCCCATCCTGCTTCCAGAAAGAACTACAGTTCTTTTTGCCTTACTGTACCCCAGGCAAAGACTGAACCTAAGGAATTGGTGGGGGCGTTTGTGGAATCTATGGGACATATGGTGTAGCATCACTTATGATAAACATTTATTTTTCAGCAAGAAACACATGGACATCTTGTTTACAATCACAGTGGAGAGCTGGCTGTAGAAAGAAGCCTCTGAAACAAAATATTGCTTCACCAACAGTTCAAGATTGCTTCAAGACTCCAGGTCTTGAGTCCTTTTTAGGCCATGATGATAAGTATTTCTAGGATGGAGACAGACATCAGAGGTCAAATGACTTTCAAGGCCGTCTTCCTAGTTTGACAGCTCGACTAGCAAAACACATTTTGATTACTCAAAGTTAACTAAAACCCTACTTGTAGGGATGAAAATTCTTATTTGTCCTGTTTTTTAAGGGCAAGAACAAGAGGCTGCAAAATTTGTCTTTTTTCTCGGAGATGGCAATATATTTTTCACTTTACAAGACAAATTCTTGTACAAATAATGCAAATTGTACAAAACTATGATACTTTATGCTTTTCTTAAAATGCCCTTTTGGGAATTAGAAATGTTGGTGGCCTTCTGAACAGCCTTCATTGCTGCCCTCCTTGTCTGTATGTGTTGTGCTTAGTTTCTCAAAGGGAAAGGGACTCAAGTTTTGTGCAGACAAGACCGATTTATGTCAAGACAGCATAAATCAACATGAACGAGACATCCAGAAGTTGAGTCATGGCCAACTAAGACTTCTTTTCTTGTGGGATAGAAATGTTTCACTACTCATCCAAGTAACTTCATTAGTCAACATTGAATCACCCAAGTAGTGACTGATAAAGCTGATGAAAAGAAGTTCAGGTGCCATGACTCAACTTCCAGATAGCCTCTCTTGGATTACTGAGAATCTTCACATATGAGCTAGACATTCTTCATCTCATTACCCACCTGCCAGAATACCACTCAGATTCTGGAACATGGTTACATTTTACTGATCCATTTATTTAGTTGATTTATTGAGTTAATTTTGACTTCAATTCGTTGTCCAAGTTTCTTTTATTTTGGGGGTGACCAGTGTTTAATGGTTGTTGGTTCTCTCTTTAGGTTTTGTGGGTGCTACGGGACGGTGACATTTTAATTGTTGTTTGTCACCCAGAGTGGCGCTTCAGCACGAGGTGGGCAGAATAGAAAAGTAACAAATTAAATAAAAATAAAAATAAAGTGACTGAATAGGTGAGAATGGGGAATTTGCTGAATATTTGAAATATTTGATAAAGGTACAAAAGGTGACAGCAAAAAAAAAAAAGATTATCCATTTATGTATCCTTGTCACCCATACAGCTAGCTAGATAACGCAGTGTATTACATATATGGTTGTGGAGCCCAAGGTTGTGATTTTGATTCTCCATGGCACTTCCTGGAATGTGTGTCTCAGGAGAAGAGCCGGCTTATGTAGCCATGGGAAACCTGCACAGTCCCAGGGCACTCCTAGAAGAAGAGAATGGGAAACCACATCTGATCGGAGTACTCCCTTCCCCAGAAAAAAACCTGAAATGCATCACCATACATCAGACCTGACAGCATGTTGTTGTTGCTGTTGCTGTTGCTGTTACTCAATTCATGGGGCCTTTTCACACGACCCCTAAACTCCGTGGCAAATGGCTCCCAGCTCTGGAGCTTAAAATTGTTTCTCACCAGCTCCGGAGTTTACAGAAAATTGTGACCACACCCACCTAAGCGCGTCCCAGCGCACTTTTCAGGTACCTGCTCTCCGGGGGTGAAAATCCCTGATGCGGATGTAACTTAGTGAGTGCCGGGCTCTCCTCCCTTCTGTTTGTTGTTTTTTTGCCCCCCACCCCTTTAAGAGACAGGAATCAGGACGACGACGGGGCTCGGGGCAGCTTCGACTGGCAGACGGAGGTGAGCCTGCATTCTTTTCTCCCTTTTTTTCTCCCTCTCCTCACGCAGACAGGAGCAAGGAAGTGTGGAGGGGTGGGAACACAGGAAGAGCAACGAACCCCCAAGATATCTGGTCCGAATTTAAGTGGCCAGCGGATCTTAGGGGTCATGTGAAAAGGCTCATGGTCAACTAATATTTCAGTACAGGCAGGTAGGGAAGCAAATCAGTGACTACAGGCACTCCTCGGTGAACTACGGAGCTCCGTTCCTACGACTCAGTTATTAAATCAAATCAAATCAAATTTTATAGCTGAGTAATTAAAAATAGACTTATAAAATACAGTATATAGAATACATAAAACATTAAAATATATCAGATAAGATTACGCCCAATCATATGACTATCTAGAGATAACTTTTGTGAATTCTCAAAGCTGCAAAAAAAAAAAAACTTGGCCACAGACTGTATAATTGTTTGGTTTGCTCCCGACAACAGGAACTTCAAGAGTTCTGTGGAGGGCATACCGGTACATTTTCTCATAACTGGGTGGAGATAGTAGAGATGTTCAGACCTATGGAGTCTACATTCTAGTATGGTGTATGACAGGGTCTCAGTTACTTCTTTCCTGCAGGAGCATATGGTGTGTTAATAAAAAGCCCTTTTAACTGAGTTATTAAGTGAATTGGTTGTTAAGTGAGGAGCTTAAGGTGGGCGTCTCGGGGTGTGTTGAGGATGTCCTCCTTCCAGCCAGGCCCGAGACTCCCTGGAAGGTTACGGGAGAAGCAGAACAAAAATAAGGGGGAAAACAGAAGCAGGCTGGACTCTTTTGCCCAGGCCATTTGGAGCTCAAACAGCATGTTCTTCCCAAGGCAGCAATTAGGCGGCAGCTTCGGATGCTGCTGTTGATTGTAAATCTGAGGGGCCATTAAACAGGTAGGTTGTTAAATGAGAATTGGCTGTAGTCACAATCAGGGCCGGTGCTAGATTTTTTTGTGCCCTAGGTGAGGGGCAGGGGGTTGGAGTGGGTGGGGGTGGGGGCGCCCGGGGGGCAGTGGGGGGCGTTGGGTGGGCAGGGTGGTGGCGGGTGGGTGGCAGGGGGCGGGGTGGCAGCGGGGGGTCATGGCAGGGGGTGGGGGGTGGCAGATGGTGGGGCATGGCCACGGGCGCAGATGGCAGACGGCGACAGGCACGGAGGGGGGTGGGCGGCGATGGGCGTGGGGGGCGGCGGGCAGAAGGTGGACGGCGACGGGCAGCGATGGGCAGCAGGCTGGCCAGCGCCCTCTCTCCATTTTGGCGCCCTAGGCAACTGCCTAGTTCGTCTTAATGGACACGCCGGCCCTGGTCACAGTGGCAAGTCATGTTAACACAAGAAGCTACACTGAATTTAGGGCATTGCTTTCAGCACCAATGTAGCATACTGCAATTCCACGCACCAACCCAATTTCCCATCAAAGATCTTGCCAAGAAAGAAGGGAAAGGGTCAGTCCATTAGTGTGATGCACAAACCTGGGGGGGGGGGTAACACCACAAGAATAATGGAATTATAAACAAAACTGAGAAGTAGAGCAAATCAGATTATCTTTAGATTATTTCTGTTAAAGGAACTTCTACTTAAAAGTATGCAAATATTTCTATTCCATTCAAGCTTTTTCTGCCCCCAGTGGAAGAAATGTTGTTTACCCTGGAGTGAAGGAGCTGGAATGTGAAAACTCCTTCACTCCAGGATAAACCAATTACACTGTGGTAAGTGATGGTTTGATTATTGCTGGTTATTGCATCTAATTATTGCAGTAGGGGCTTTTCCTATTTCATGTAGTTTGGGAAATAGCTTGTTTTAAACGTCTGGTGGTGTTTGGGATCCAGCAACATGCTATTTTTGTGAGACTGCCTTCGCAGAAGCAGAAGTCTGCTTAAGCCTTATCCCTGGAACACTTAAAAGACTTCCAACCCCATAATGGCTTATAACATATCATCTGTCTCATAGAGTTCAGTTTTCTTGAAAGGCATTCCCCTCCCCAAGCATGGAAGTAGGTGATTCAACAATCCTGTGAAACACTGACAGACTGTTTCTTCGAGAGAGGAAATTGTATTCCATAAATTAAATGTGTTCCAAGAACCAGTAAGATCATCCTTTTGACAAGATCCAGTCCAAAAGAAGACAATGGGGGATATAACTTTATGAGACGCCTCAGTTTGCATTTAGAATGGGAGGCATTATAAACATCGTGTTTTCACTGACCCAGCAGTATAAAGACAGACAGCACCACGTCATTGCTGCTATCTGTTCTTGCTCATGCTGTTTATGTTCTGCTCTGAAGAGTTTGTTTCATACGCATCCTTCTGAGCAATTTTGCAACCACATGTCTCAACCTCCATGTGTGGTGTCTGCTGTCTTAATGTCCATGCACCACATGTGTGCTCTCTCAGGTATATCCATTATATTGATGATATACTCAATGTTGTAAAGAAACTTGTCAAGAATGTAGAATTGGATAAATAAACTCTCTCAGGACATGCAGATGTGCCAGTGCAGCTGTTACCAGGGTGCTGTCTGGTTAGTAAAATGAAGGTTTATGGCTAGAATACCTTCTCCAGATCTTCATCAGGGCTCATCTTTGTTTACTTTTAAACAGCATCTCAGGACATGTTTCCTGACTTATTTCTTTTGTGCTGGTATTTTGTTTGTTTTAGTCTTTTAATTTATATTTTGTTTCTTATGGTATGTGTTGTTGGAAGGTACTCTGTGAGGACAATATTGTAAATAGTTGGGAATCCACCATCGATTTGGGTGTCAGAAGGTTTTGAGAGAAAATGTTCAGTTTTTCTTTTAAGTTTTATGTGATGCAGTGCATCAGTGCTATCCTAACACAATATAAAACTTATTTTCCTTACTTCTTTAATTTATTTTAATTATTTCTCTCCCAACTTTCTCCCTCAAAGGACCCTCTTCCACAGAAGAAAAGATGGGCAAATGTTTAATTTCCCAATACATAAATACCCCGTTTATCGTGGGGGTTAGGGCCCATACCCGACCCGTGATAAAGGAAAATTTGTAAAATGCAGATGCTGGTTCAGGTCAGGCTTAGGGGGCCTGTCTGAGGCCTCCTACACTACCTTAAGCCTGGTTCTGCCCCGAATGGGCCTCCAATGGACTTCCCAGGGCTATTGGAGTCCCCAGAAGTGGTTCTGGGCAATCTTGAAGGCACTTCCAGTTTTCAGAAGTCACTTCTGGTTTGCTGGAAACTATTTCTTGGGCCCCCAACAGGCCCGGGAAGCCTGTTGGAGGCTCCAGAAATAGTTTCCACTAGAGATGAGCACGACTCAAAAAAAATGGTGTTTCGTTTGTCGTTTGTCATTTAGGGGGTCTGTTTCAGTTCGTTTTCGTTTTTCATGAATTTTTTGCAAAAAAAATCATTTTCGTTTCATTACGTAACGAAATGAAAAAATGAAAACGAAAACGAAAAATTGCTGTTTCGTTAGCATTCATTACAGTTCAATATATTTGCCGCAACGAAAACAAAACGCACGACAAAATTTCTGTTGTTTCAGTTCGTTTCGTTTCATTTTGGAGACAAAATTCATTTTTCGTTTCGTTACGTAACGAAATGAAAAAACGAAAATGAAAATGAAAAATTGCTCGTTTTGTGCCCATCTCTAGTTTCCACTGATCCATAAAGTACTTCCAGTTTTTCGGAAGTGACTTTTGGTTTGCCAGAAATCACTTCTGGGGCCTCCAACAGGCCTGGGAAGCCTTTTGGAGGCCTGTTCAGGGCAGTGCCAGGCCTAGGGTAGTGCAGGAAGCCTCAAACAGGCCCTCTCAGCTTGCTCCAGGAGCTCTTGCCTTCATTTACTGCGGTCCCACGATATATCAGGACTGCAACATATGAACCGCGAAATGGTGGGGGATGATTGTATCAGGAAGCAGCTGTTTTCTCAAGTCACTTCATGAGATTGGAAATACAGATAGTGGAAGGCTTTCTTTGGTTCATTTCCAGCAAAGCACCTGCTGGAAAGGAACCAAACTTGAATGATCCTACATCACTGTTGGCGAACCTATGGCACGGGTGCCAAAGGTGGCACTCGGAGCCTTTTCTGTGGGCACCTGACATCGTCCCTTCACAGCCACTTGTATTCAGGTTAAACTGCTGTATTGGCACTTTGCAAAAAAAATGGTGGTTTTTGAATCGCAGTTTGGGCACTCGGTCTCTAAAAGGTTCGCCATCACTGTCCTACATCCACACCCCACATGCACACTAAATAGAAGCTCCTGACCCAGAAAGGTCAAATGGGAACATTATGGGGACAGGCTGGTTCCTGCCAACACTTAGATTGTAAGATCACCAAGGAAAAGGAACAAACTATCCTGTCTCCACAGCAGACTAAACAGTGGGCTAAATGCCTATTTGATCACATCTTAAGTCTCAGTTAGGATTAATACCATACTGATCCCAGTATCATTTTTGCAATGTTAAATTTTTGAACCCACATATTTAGAGCCTTCTCTCACACATAGTGATAGACTCACAGATACATAGGTATGTGTGAATTTTCACTGAGAAATGTTGCTAGATTAACCCCCTTTGCCTTCAGATTTTTTCAGATGCTTACTCTAGACTGTACATTCTTTTACATTTTCTTTTTGGCTAGAGGAAGACACTTCCACAGGCCCAAAGGCCACATTCTCCTCTACAGGCCACAAAACACTGCTTCCACAAGTGCCAAAATCAATTTGGCCACCAAAATCTGTTAACAGTGCAAAATGAGTGTGGCAGGGTTCCTTTTAAAACACTTTCTTGTATATTGGAGGTTCATGCCTTGAGGAGTTTGGATCTACAGCATTTGAAAGGCAGGTGGGGAGTGCATACCTTGTTAAAGACAAAAATGACACTTTTAAATGAAAAACACCCATTTGTATCTTATCACATGTCGCCAGCAGAAGGGGTGGTAACCGTGACAGAAGACTCCTGAAGATCGTAGGCACCTGCAGGCTGTGGATTGACTATCTTATTTTAATCAGATATTGATGAAGTTCATCCTGCAACTGTGCAAATTCCTTAGTATAAGTCGAAATTTTTCCATGTTTACTAAGTGTATGGAAACCTTAGCAAACTGTTCTTCATGATCCATCTGAGCCACTGACAGATTTCACATATTTGGACATTGAGTGTATAAATGCATGCACATTAAGTTTAAAATAAAACATTTAAGTTGTGTTTCTACCATTGTTTGTGGAGTGGTGTACAAAAATATATTCCTATTTTGAAGAAAAGGATAGAAATAGTGGCTAAAATCTGGTATTAAGGTGTAAACAGAGTAGACTAATTGGATAAATACGGAACTGATTCAGTGGGCCCACTGTACCTGTGACTTACTACTGGATTTCAGCCACTGTCTGTATTATTGCCATTATTACCACAGTCAAAAGCACAAATTGCTAAATGCTGGATGCCGGGGTCATTCTGTTTCTTTAAAAGAATTATTTTCAACTTTTGAAAGAGAATTAATCAGATTTAAAGGAGTATTTGGATGGGTAGGGGTCTTCAAAAAAGCTATAAATACCATAAATCACATGGGGCAACCTGCACCTCTTAGCTGCCCATGAAGAGTGGGTACCTAGATATGGTTGCCCTCATAATCTAATGATTTATGGCCTCATAAAAGTCTCATATGCACCATTCCCGGGCATGACATCATTTTTACCGAGGTTTCTAACATGTACATGTACATGGGCATGGAAACGGACTGGAGAGGGGAGAAAGAGAAGGAAAGGGAGTTTATGGGATGGTCAGGAGGGAAGACATGGTCTGTATGTCTGCCTTTGTACATCTGTGGGACAGGGAAGGATGTAGTTCAGGTAGAGGGAAGAAAGATTTGCATTTCTGTGTGGGGTGAGGAACAGTTTCCATCTTGGAATATGTGTGAGGGGAAAATATGCATCTGTTGCTCCCGCCACAATTGCATCCACGGTTAACTCCAACTTCCAATGTTTCTTTTTGATTTATTTATTTTTTATTTTGAACAAAGGGGAAAAGACAAAAGACAAAAGAAACCTTAACAAATCATAGTAACGTACACTCTCATCTTACTTATTAGTTTACCATTTTCTGTGTGTGTGTTGTTATAGTCGTGACCGACCCTTCGTGACCCCATGTCCATGGAGTTTTCTTGGCAGGAATACTGGAGTGGTTTGCCAGTTCCTACCCCAGGCGCCTACAGCACCTGGTATTCCCTGGTGGTCTCCCATCCAAGTACTAACCAGGGCCGACCCTGCTTAGCTTCCGAAATCAGGCGAGATGGGATGTGCTTAGGGCATCTAGGCAGCTCAGTTTACCATCTTAGGCACCAGGTATTTACACAATTTAACAGGGTTACATTTAGTCTCCCAATTCCACCCTAAAAAATAAGAAACCAACAATGTAGATTATTTCCTAAAGCATGTTTCTTCTCAATTAAGTCATTCATATATTTTAGTAAAGGTTTCCAGTTTTCCATGAATTGATCATGCTTTATTTCCCCTTTATATATTCTAATCTTATAGAATATTTCTCCATCAGCGCTATTTCCCATGTCCTGTTTATAAGTGTCTGTGGTGAAAGATCCTGAGCGTTTCTCCAACTGTTAGCAATCTCACATCTTGCTTTCCCGATCAGGTTCGCAATTAGCTCTTTATTGGCCAGCTTCTCATTTATTATTGTCCTCAGTAAATAAGAAGAATAATGGCAATGTTTCATTCATAATTATTTTTGATTACTCAAGATCTCAACCCAATTAATTACTTAATGTCAATATGCCTCTAATTTGGGGCAGAAAATCCACATATGTTCCAATGTCCCCTTTTGTCCACCATTCCTCCAGTACTTATCTGATAAAAGGTATCTTTATTAAATCTGTGTAACTTTGTAAGACATAGATGCCATCTATTAACAACCTTCAGAAGAACCATTTCTTTCCTTTTTGCTGCAATTGACTTATATGGATATTTGTTCCATATTGAAACGATAAAGAGATAAAACTGTTTTATGATATAAACAAAAAGAAGGAATTAAACCAACTCCACCCTCCAATGTGGAGGATTTCTTACGCCCTTCAGTGTAGTCCTTCATTCCTCATTGCCCACCTATTCTAAAACATATGCTTAGGTGCCCAAGCCATACACAGTACTTAAATTCAAAGCTGCTTCCATGTTCCAAGTAGACCAGGCATGTCCAAACTTCGGCCCTCCTGATGTTTTGGACCACAACTCCCAGAATTCTAAGCTTGTATTTCCAATGGCAAAGGACTGTGGGAGTTGTAGTCCAAAACATCTGGAGGGCCGAAGTTTGGACATGCCTGAAGTAGACATTCTAATAATATTATAAAGTAATAGAATATTATTAACATTGCAAGAAGTCATTGCCTCTTCTAGGTGCTGTTATCTAAAGGCCTCCTCAGACCTTGCTAGCACCTGGCAGCCTGGCCCAAGGCTACCAATTCTCTTTTTGATAGTACAGTATGGTGTAAATATTTGTAAATAAGTATACAAACAATGCATTTAACAAGCAAGTCAAGAAATCAGGAGTGAAAAGAATTAAGTGCATTATGTTTAGGAGAGGTTCAATTATACTCAAAGAAAATATGTTTACGGCAAATGTTCCCCAGACCAAAAAATGAAGGTTCTTATACACAAGCATAATTGAATAACGCTTCAGTGAATCCAATATAATGTTGATCAATGTATCTCTCCATTTGCCAAACCATCCTTCAAAGACTCAAATCACCCTGCTTATGTATTTAAATAATGGTTATCATCACATTCACTATTATGATAATCACTATTATGATAATTAAATGATAATAACCATTTGTGAGCCTTACCTGCTGGGCAGTTGCATCGCTGATGGATATCTCTAGATTCCCGATGCCTTGGCAAGTCAAGGTGTAATCTCTATAAAATGAATGAGAGGGAAGGAAATCTCCATTAGTAATAAGGAAAGCCAAAGAAAGAAAGTAGTTTATTGTTGTTGTAATTGTGATTGCTTCTTTACCCAATAATGAAAGGCTTTATTAAGATAGATATTAAGATTTCCCAGAGTCCCTTCTGGGAAATCGGTGCGGTCTATAAATAAATAAATAAATAAATAAATAAATAGTTTGACTATTATTGTGAGAAAGTAACTTTTTATTTTCTTTTATAGTTAAGTGAGCAGTAAATGGAAAAAGATCAATATAAAATGTTTCAAGTGCTTCCTTGTGCTTCTCACTTGTTCTCTGTTGAGGGTTTTTTGAGACAACACTAAGACAGACAATAAAAGAGAGTGCTTTCAACAACAGGCCAGTAGCTTGTATCAGTTTGAAGAAACAAGAAGGTAACTAAAATATAACTATTTTTTTTTAGAAACAGTAGAAGTTTTTTAAAAAACCAATCTGTACCAACAACTAATGATGGCTTTGGAACTGTGACCGCAACTAACTACTTTTTACAGATTCAGCTGAAGCCTATGACTGATGAATGGTAGAAAGCAGATTTTGAAAAGAATTTAGCCTGAGGTACTTGTCCTGAGGAAAATGCCCACAACTTGCTTTCAGCATTAACTTCAACATCTGTTTGACTGAAAGCACAGCACATTCTAAATGTGACCTCTTACACACCTGCTATTACTGGATAAAAGTTGATTTTCCCCTAAGAGAGCTAGTGTAGCAGATAGCATTATGGAGGCTTGTTTGGGACCCTTAAATAAGCTAGCCACCATGGTGATGCCATGAAAGAAACTTCCTGTCCAGACAGCAAATCCTCAAATGGACTTTCTAATGTGAAAAGTGCTTCCCAAGTCACTTTCTTCCCTTGATGTTGTCCCTCCAGTCTAATTTCACTACCTCACTCACTGCCTGGTCACTATACCTGAAGAGTAGGAGTAAGAAAACTCAACATGTGTCAGGAGGGTGCCAAATCATGTTGTTGAATAAGATGAAATCTTATCAGCTCAGTGGATAATACTTGCTTTCCAACTGCACGCCAAATCATGTTTTTGAATAAGATGAAATCTTATCAGCTCAGTGGATAATACTTGCTTTCCAACTGCACTGCTTCACAGGACGCATCATACATCTCATCATAACACGTGGTGAGAATCTGCAGCAGCCACTTGACCTGTCACCTGTTCAATATGTTATCCAGATGTTAGTGACTGACAGGGAACTTCAGAGCACCTGCCTTCTTTTTTCAATTCTTCATCCTTAAACTGGACATGGACTGAACATGTCCTTCAAATAGAGGATACCTCCAAATGTGGGGCAGTCCACTGAGAGCCCTTCAACATCTCCCTGTTTAAATAAGATGCATGGCCACCCTACTCTTTTAGTAAACCAAATCCTTGACCCTGAATGATAAATCTGGGTCCTTTTGTTCTGGAAATCCTGTTCCATGCTCATTTTGTAAGATTCCACTGCGGTCCTATGTATCTCACACTCACAATGTCAATAAAAAGTTGTGTTAAAAACAAACAAAAACAGCGGAAGACAAATCGTCACATGAATCCTCTTCCCAGTTCTCACATTCTGACCTGTGGGTTTGTACACTTGTGTAACAGGTTTCCTAACACAATTTTATATTTTTACCCTTGTTGTTAAACTTATAATATTCAAAATTCTCTATTATCTGTGCATTTCTCAAAACAAACTAGTGAGTTTAAGCTCTCTTTTTTTACGCTTCCTATCCAATTTAACTTCCCTGTACCCTGTTGAAGTCAAACATTTTCAGGACAAGTGGGAGAGGGATTATTTTGCTGCAGGAGAAGGGCTCAGGGCTGCAACTAAAGATTTCAGTGCCTTACGATCATTTGCCATGAACAACTGTATGTTTCAAGCACACCTTTTTCCCTTCACGCAGAACCTAGCTTCAAATGCATCTGCCAAGAATCACTGTCACCTTCTTTTATCCACATGCCTGATAAGATGAGCCAAGATGCTCAGAAATAAGAGACTATATTTAGCCTTCCCAGTCTATTTCTAAGACCCACCAAGAATATGTGACCTTAATTTCTGAAGTATGAAGCCCAGCAACTTCCTTCCTCAACACACACACACACACACACACACACCACTTCAGATTCAAAGAGAGCCCATAGATTCTAGTATAGTCCTATGTGTCACTATTTGAGTGTCCAGTCAGAAGCAATACAGATATCGAAGATCTGCAATCCAAATTACACTTACAGTAGCATTTAGAGCTTTCTGAATTCAGTGGGATTTCTCCCACTCGACAATCCCATTGAACTAAAAGGCTTGAAAGGGTTCATTTCTCGATTTGAAGGCAATTCAAGAGTGCATCTGTCAAAATTTTCACTTGGAATGTTAAATATATCATTGGAGTCCTTTTTTTCTTCACAATCCAGATGTACAAACTCTAGTGGGTTTTCAGAGACTGGCCACCATTGTGTGAGATGATGGCTGGGAAGAAGTATTTGCCAATCCAGGTTACTGGAACTGGGTCGAAGCCTAAACTTCAGGCTGGCACTTCTCAGCACACTAGGCAAGAGAAGACAGACTTCCACAAGGAGAGTCATACCTCTAGTCTAGGTCATCTTCCATTCTATGCTTTAAGGTTCTATAAGGCAGGCAAGCCATTCAGCGTGACTTTGCTAGCCCAAAAGAGAAGCACCTGAACTGAGCATAGGAGACACCTCATGCACAAACTGGGGTGGCGGTGGTGGTGGTTTCTTTCCCTGATGTCACAAGCATCTCATGCTATTGCACATCTTAGCTTCAATCCATAAAGATACCTGGTTGAAATCCTGGGTTTGTGGGTTTGCTTGTAAACACAGTGTCATCACATGTGTATATGTTTTATTGTCAGGTCTCTTCTAGGAATGTTCCAGTCTGCATCCTGCACTGAATGTTTACCTCAAGATTATCAGTAAGGGCGAATTCTAATTCTGTCTTGGATCTTCTTGTCCTTGTGTATAACATTTCAGCCAGGGCCATAAATAGGATGTGTTATCCTTCAGTTTGATATGTAACCAGGTCTTTAAAAACCAAATTACCTCCTTTTATAATACTGAGTCTTAATTTAAACACCTTACATCAAGCTTTTACCATCCCAGTAAGACTGCTCCCTTACGACTCATTCTGGTAAGTCCAGGGATGAGGCCATGTTGCATGATTTGAATGGCCTGAAGTCTTTGTGACAACTCATCTCTTAACAAGTGACAGCTAATGCTTTATGTTTTGACTTTGAAGTACTTTGTAGTACCAGATTATGGGGAGTCAGTCAAAGGGAAGAGAATAGAAGACACATGAAAATGTGCCATTGTTTTCAGTTTACAGACTTGACCAGTTGGTGTTGGTAATCTTCCAAAAGGAATGCCAGAAAGACTTTTCAGTTCTCAGGCTAGAAATGTTACATATATTAGTTCTTACATTATCAGAACAGTATATTTGTCCTTTTCTGTGCTATTCCAGTAAACAATAGAAATGCACCGTTTCTGCTCAAACATTGATAAAGATATCTGAAAAATAATTAATGTGATGCATAAATCTGTAACTGTCTCTAGATGGTTGCAGTGCAATCATATACATGTTTATTGAGATCTACATTCTACTAAGTTACTCCCAGGAAATGGGTAAAAGATTGCAGCCTTAATATCTCAGATGTCAGAACATATCATATAAATCATCAAAAGCAAGATCTACAGCAGGCATTAATCTTCACATGATTCTATTTATATTGCCTTTGTAGTGACAATGCTGTGCACATGCTACTGAGTAACTGTGCATTCTCCCAAGGAGACAAATGTGAATAAGAAGTGTCTAGATCTCCAGTGAGGCTACACTAGTGGTGGCGAACCTTCAGTACTCCAGATGTTTTAGACCACAACTCCCACAGTCCTTTGTCATTTGCAACACAGGCTTGGAGTTCTGGGAGTTGTCGTCCAAAACATCTGGAGTGCCGAAGGTTCATCACCACTGGGCTACACTGATTCCAAGTCACGTTGGTATTGCTTGGACAGCACTTGATGAGTGACATTCCAGCTTAATAGCAGCCATGGGGGATGCTTTTTGTTTTGTTTTGTTTTGTTTTGTTTGCACATCAGTGCATAGGAAAGATAAAATACTCAACACAATTGTGAATGGGATTCATTTGGTTTTCTTTCACACTGTCTAACATACCTTCCCAATACTGTGTCTAAGGCCAAAACTTTCAGGGGGGGGGAAAGGAACTGCCTGGGACCACAATTTAAAACTGCAGTGCATGAAGTTCATTTACCATGAACAACAGGATGTTGTGACCAGCCTTTTTTAAACTAAGAAGGGGTCTAAATTCAAACCCATCAGCCAAGTATCATATGCATGCGTGTTAAGTGTTGTCAGGTCAAAACCTGAATTATAGCAATCCTAACAGGGCTTTCAAGTGAGATATCTGAGGAATGGGTCTACCAGTACCAACTCCATCTCCCATAAGTCCCCATGTCTGAGCAGGGATTGAAACCCTGGTCTTCTGAGCCCAAGTCTGTCACTTTGCCTACAATACCACACTGGGATATCCATCATATCCATCTTCTCCTATCCACAAAATTGATATGTTCAGGTTCAATTCAAAGCACGTATTATGATGTATAAAACCCTATCTGTTTATCTGAAGGGCTTGATATCCCCATATGCACCTCCATGAGCTGTAAGATCTTTCCTCCAGCACATCTGATGAAGATGCATCCTTTTTGATGGAGGCTTCAAGGGTGTGTAACTCCATTCCACAGAAAGCTGGAGTATAAGAACCCAATTCTTCAGCTGAGATTGCCACCTTTTCTATTTTGCAAGGCAATGAACTCATTCAAAACACATAGTGATACGGAACAGATTTTGCTTCAGGCCAATGTTAGGCTTTTTTTTCCACAGCTAGGAGCAATATTCTATTGTACTGTAGGTCTGCTATGCATTAAACTTGAACAATGGTAAGAATAACAAATGCATTTTGGAATATATGTACATGCCCATGTTGCATTTATCCAAATATGCACAGATATTTTGTGATAAGAGTCAACTATGAGATGTTTTCTTCTTGTTCCCTCTCCTTGTGTCTCAGCAGGGCCTCACAGGCGATTCTTATGTGCCATGAGAGAAATTTACCCTTTCTCTTTGAAAACTCTCATGTTCGGATTATTTGTTTTTTAAATGCCCCCACAAATACCGAAGAATTTTGCCTTCCCACCAAAGTTGCCTCAGTGTCTTCTACACATCATTCTTAGTCAGCAGACACATGGGTCAGGAATGTATGCAGCATGCATTCCTGGCTGGCAGGCAGAATGCACCAAAGTACACTAGCCCGTTGCATCCCCCTCGTTATTATGAGCAATACGGAACAGATCCTTTGGCGTCCTCTGCACAGGGGGAAATCAACAATGACAAACCATGCACTGTAACTGAGAAGAGTGGACAGAATGCCATTGGGGGAGAACTCTCAAACAAATATTGAGCTCCTGAGTATTTGAAAAAATCTTGTTAAAGTAGATTTCACTAATGAAGCCTCAACCCACTCCCAGTACATTGGACTAGGACACATACCCCTTCAGTCAGCACTGTCTGGTGACAATGGGAGTTCTGGTCCACTAACTGGACTACAAATTGCCTCCATCAGATTTATTTGAGGACCTGGACTAGCATTAATATGGAGATGGAGATATCTCAGGAAAATGCAAAGGCATTGTTGGCCTTTTGCACTTATTACAAACAATAATGACTTGTCCCTGTGTCTGTTTGAAGTTTCCCACCTTCCGGTTGATGTACCTTATTACCTTCAGGTCACAATTACATATGCATTTTAAAGTACATCAGCTTGAAGTACATCCAATTCAGCTTCTCTTCAGGAGCAAGAAATCCCAATTTATCTTAAACAGGTGGTAAACTATGGTCTTCTCAACATACACATAGAGCTTTAAAGAATACGAACAAACTATCTGAAAGCATAATAAGAGGGGCAGACCCCTGCACTAGGGTCTGACACACTGGCAAATACGTCAGTGGAGAAAAAGAGGGGAGGCCACCTTCATAACTAGAAAATCAAACTTGTGTAAGTCTTCAACAACTTCTTTCCTCCTATCACAGGCTCTTTAAGCAACAAATGAGCTTTGTTTTGTTTGGCCACTGATAAGCAAAGGGCTCATTTCATGTTAAATATGTAGATAATGGAAGTGTTTTCTTAAAACTGTCTTTGGAAGGATAATGTTTCATCACCTTCTAATCTTGCCTATTTCTGTCTCTGAGTCAATTGTAAGGAAAAATGGGTGGTGGAGCAAATTAATGGAAACTGCTTGTTCCATTCATATGTAAATTTGTTCATAGACAATCTAGATTTCCCATCCACAATTTCTCCTTCTCTGGCCCAAATCCTGTTGTGCCACTCTGTGTCATCATAAACCAGATTGGGTGCCGGAAGCATTTAATTTCTAGTATTCAGAGAAGCTTCATATCCCTCTTGTTTTAGACTCCAGCGCTCCTGGGGGCTCCCATTTGCACTGTGGAAGCCTTTCAGATGGTTGGGGAAATTCTTCAATATTAAATTTTTTTGTTACCGACAGCCCCAGTTTTGGCAGTAGGGATCTGGGCTAGGCATTGCTCTCTGCTTGATTGCAGATGGCTTAACTGACCTGAGGCATGATGTATATGCAGAGTAAGATTGGATTTGTACATTGAGATGTTGTATATTATCCCTTACTCTTTATTTTAAAAAAATAAGCAACAAAATGATAGTGGTGTGGGCAATTAACTCAGAAACAGTTCACTGGAGAACTTTCAAACAGGATCAGTTAGAACAGAGAGTCTGGGGTGGGGGTGGCTGGGCAGTTTTATTGATGGGCTTCAGCAGGTTCATACACTGGGCACAAGTAAGTGTGTGTGTGTGTGTGTGTGTGTGTGTGTGTGTGTGTGTGTGTGTGTGTGTGTGTGTGTGTGTGTGTGTGTGTGTGTGCGCGCGCACGCGCGCGCGCGCGCGCGTGTGTACCTGCCTGCCTTTTTCTAGAGAGAGGTCCCTACCTCCTTTTAGATGCTAACAGAGGTATGTGACACCACCACCCCAATTGAGATCTACCAAGCTGTTGAGATCCAACAGATGTGCAGGCTGTTCCTTTTTTTATAGAAGGAGGCATTCTACCCTTTCCTCAGGCTTAAAGAACAACCAACACCTAGAGGTGCTCAAGAGAGAGCCACAGACAGGCTACCTTTCTGAAGACAAGAGAACACAGGAGAAGCGCTTGCAACAGTCCTTTGCATTCTCCATTGGGATGTCCCACCAATAGATAAAGGACTACAGAACATTTTGGCTCCACTCAAAATTGGTTCTTTTCTGTAAATTTTGTTCACATGCTGGATATGCTTTGGAACTAGCTTCTCTCAACAATGTAGTGTTTTGGACAATGGTGATTTAAGTGACCCTGCCCTTACTGTCTAGGCACACGCACACACACACACACACACACACACACACACACACACACACACACACACACACACACACACACACACACACACAACACACACACACACACACACACACACACACACACACACATTACTAAATTACAATAAGCCCTAAATCTTTCTAAATTTTAAAATCCATGTCTGTTCCCTCTCATTGTAATAGAATAATCAAATCAACCTGGAAATAGAATTTAAATGGTTTATTCTTAATGACACTTGGAAGAAATGTCCAAAGGGAATGGCAGAAAAGTATGGATGTTATAGGACCTTATAATTGGAAGTAACAGAAATACAGGGATGCACTTGGTCTGCAGTCCTGTAAATACTTGCTTTTGGGTGAATTAATTGAAGGGCAATCTAAAAGTAACCGAACATAGTCAAATTAAAATGCTTTTAAAATTATGTTAAGGATGGACTGGTCTTTCTTGCTCTCTAGCTGTGGATTCTAATTAATAAAGAGGTTTACAAATACAAACTATTCAAATTTCTCTGCTGTCTGTTTGATATATTGTGTGAGTACATTTATCTCTGTCCCAGTACCGTGCTAACATATTCTCTTTCTTCCCTTATGGAGTATGCATCGGAAAGAACATCTTACTGTAGAGATGGGCATGAAACCAAAAAATGGTGTTTCAGTTTTTCGTTCATCGTTTAGAGGTCTGTTTCAGTTCGTTTCCGTTTGTTGTGAATTTTTGGAAAAATTTCGTTACCGTTTGTCATTTTTTCGTTTGTCGTTTCTACCCGCTTTTTGAGCGATTTTTAAAGCATTTCCGTGCGCAGGCATCCCCCAACGCCCCAGACCAAAGGGAAAACACTAAAAAAACTGGATGCTGGCAGAGACACAGTATAGACTACATATGCAGGGAGGCTGCAAAGGCAGCGGCAGGCATTGCCCAGGGTGCAAGGCAGCCGCAGAGTGACTGCACTGTGGGGCAAGGGAGGGTACTCACCGAGAGGTACGCAGCAGGCACGCACACAGGGAGGCTGCAGGACTGAAGCTAGAGTCACAGAGACAGCAATCCCACCCTAACTCCCACCTGAGACTGCAAGGAGGACGGGGGCTGCCAGACCTTTTTATGCCCTCTGTGGCTGCCAGACCTGCCCGCCCAGTCTGCAACCTGGGCATGCTATTGGTTGAACATGATCCCATCACATGGCTTGCCTCCATTTTGTGGCTGGTGCAACATCCATTTTAAAGGGAAAAGAAAAATACATCGCGATGGGAGAAGACAAAAACAAATGTTTTAAGGACCCCCACCCCCTGGTAGGTATTATCAGACAATATAAATAATTATCGCTGCGTTTTTACGGATGTCCAGGGCGTTTTTTGACATTTAAAACAGGTCATTTCATTTAGCGTCACCATTAACGGAAACGAAACGTAATGATTACAGTTTTCGGGGTTCTGTTCGTTTCGTTTCATTTTCATCACAATTTTCTTTTGTTGTTTCATTACGTAACGGAAACGACGAACGGTAACGGAAACGAAAAAAATGTTCGTTCCGTGCCCATCTCTATCTTACAGTATAATCATCTTTGCATTCACTTAGTTGGTTCAGTGATATGCAGATGTACCAATCTATGAGCAGACAAGCAGATTTCATAAAATCCTAACACTTGATGGTCATAAATAGAGATATGAACGAATCAGGAAAAAAATGGTGATGTGTTTTGATTCATGATTCATCACGGTCAACAAGTCACAAAAATGGATTTATGTTTTTCCCCCTGATGAATTGATGAATTGATTTGTACATTTGTTTTGTTTTGCTTTACTTTAAAACCCTATAAATTGTCTCTAGGGAACCCAGAGACCCCAAGTTGGCAGAGAAGTTTCCCCTGCTTCTTCTCTACAAGCCCTGCATGTTCGGTGAATTTTGGATTCTGGATGTATGGCTTATGCACTCCGAAAGAGCACCCACCTAGGAAATTTCTCCCTTGCCCCAGCACATAGAGTTACAGGGAAGCTAAGACTGGGTTATACACATCTGAGTTATACACCCATAAAGCCCCCCCCCAGGAAAGTGTCCTTTAGCAACTGGCATGGAGAAACCCATTCTTCACCAAACAGGGGGATATTGTAGAGGAGAGTCAGAAGACGCTTCTCTGCAAGTTTGGTGTCTCTAGGTACCTGGGTGGAACTCTCCAGCAGGGGCCCTCTTTGGGGGTTATATAACTGAGACACAAGAAATCTGGTCTTCCCCAAGCTTGGAGAGATTGTAGAGAGGTTGATTTGGTGTTTCTATGTGCCATAGGGAGCATTTTATAGCCCAATGAATGAATGAATCAAAAAGCTTAAATGTGAGTTTTTCGGGCTGTTTGGCCGTGTTCTGGAAGCTTTTCTTCCTGACATTTTGCCAGATTCTATGGCTGGCATCTTCAGAGGGCAAGGAACTTGGGGAACAAGGCGTTTCTCTCTGTGCTCTGAGGTATAGAGATGTTATAGGGGTAGAGCAGTATAGAGACTCTATACCCCAGAACACAGAGAGAAACGCCTTGTTCCCTCAGCTCCTTGCCCTCTGAAAAGTCTGGCGAAACGTCAGGAAGAAAAACTTCCAGGACATGGCCAAACAGCCTGAAAAACTCACAACTATCAAATCCCAGCCATGAAAGCATTACAATTCATCCATTCATATTCATTGGGAGTATCAATTTGTATGAATACCAACTGATGAATTAATAAATATGAACCAATGAACTAGTGGGGGTTTTTTTTGAACAAATGTTGCAATTTGTCTGTGAAGATCCTCAGTCATCCAGGTGAGTTTATCTGGAAGTTGAGTCATGGCTACTGGACTTCTTTTTTGAGAGATAGAAACATTTCGCTGTTCATCCAAACAGCTCATTTTTCAGTTTGTGCCCATTTCTAGTTATCTTAAAAACAGGTCAGAGGAAGAGGTATTTGCAAAGCAAGCCTTTGACTCTTTACTCATCGGTTAACCCCACTGCATTCATGAGTCATATTCCTTTTATTCCCTATTACAAAGGCAATGCAGTGCAGTGAAAATGTTCAGCTTTATCTTCCCAACACTCATATTCTGGCTCTTCAGACTACTCCTTTACAAGATGTAGATGTGTACAGTGTCCATGACTCTGGGGCTGCTCTTATTTCCCTTATACTAGGATAATTTCGTCTGCAATGGCACAAAAGGGAATTGTTGTATGAAGAAAATGTTCTATCTGTCCGATCTGTACACATACTGGCAATTTGTACACTCTTACTTGAATTTGGTTAATACATGTTATATATGAAAAAAATGACCTGAATTAATCAATGTGACTCATTCCAGGTAAAATGTGTTTAATATGGCAGTTTTCCCATGAAGTGTACTGTTATTTTTCCTTTAGCTGTCTTAACATTTCTGTTCAGCTCTCCCACCTAGAAATAAATATGCATTCCCCCTTCTGCTCATGCACACACACATCGTTTTTCTTTTAGTATTGCCACTGGTATAGACTGTGCCTAAAATATCTAAAATGCCCTATGCTTCCAACATAAAGAGAGAAAGGTGAAACAGAAGTAATGGCAGAGAAAAGGCTGAATCTGAGCTGCTCCATTAATTTGATGTATTTACTTCTCTTCCTCCCTCCCTTGAAACCACACAGTGTTTTTTATCCTGTGTTGTTGCTGAATGATGTGAACCTTGCATCTGCAAAACGCATTATGGTTAGAGTATCAGGAGCCTCTGTAGCTTGTTTCTGAGAATGTGGTGGTGGTAGAGGTATTGACAACCTGGAAGACGGAAGGGACTTAATACCCTATGTGGGATGTAAGCATTTCCATTCAGTTCTTTCCTGGTTCTTTTCTGCTGTCCATCTCTCCTGTCATTCTAGATTACTGTCTCCTATGCATACTTTCTACTTGTCTCTTACCAGATTAATCTATGTCAGGCATGTCTAAACTTTGGCCCTCCTGATGTTTTGGACCACAACTCCCAGAATTCCAAGCCTGTATTGCCAATGACAAAGGACTGTGGGAGTTGTGGTAAAAAACATCTGGAGGGCTGAAGTTTGGACATGCCTGATCTATGTTTATATTTCTTTTCATTGTACCTCAGTATTTCCCTCCCCACCCCTTGCTTTATACCTTTATATTGTCTGTCAGCCTTTCCTTTGGCACTGACATGTAGAAAGGTTCCATTACTGTGCATCATTCTGCTCTCACCTACTCTGGTAACTCCAGTGAAGTGATTGAAACTGCTTTCCTGTGAGACTCACAAAACAGACTCTTTCCATTAATCTGGGACACCGGTTTTCAAACCAAGTACCAAAGAACCCTGGTGCTGCATGGGAATTTATCATAGGGCTCCCACTGAGAAGATCAATGATGGCATACAAAATAAGACTGCCTGCTGTTAGTTGTCTTTGTCAGCAATGCAGAGAAGAAAGGAAATGAAGGGCATAGCTCAGAATGTGCTGCCAGTCGGCCTGAAAACAGCACCCCCTGTGTGCTGAGGATGACTCTCAGAATACCACCCAGGATCCACTGAAACATACAGGTACCGTCTAACAAGTACATTATGGTTACTTTGTAGATATGACCACAAATTGTTTGAAATCCACTAGTCTAAGGTATATCGTTTCTCAGGGCAGGGCCAAGACATTTTGTTGCCTGAAATGAAAGGGAACGTAGCCTCCATCTAGCCCTGCTTCACATGCTCACCAAATTGGTTGCTGAATCTTATTTTGACACTGTTGATGGGATGGCAGCAGATTTACTTAAGAGGTGCTACTGGACAGGCAGCATGGTACCCACCAGCAGAGGATATAGAATGGCTAGGAGACTTTAGCTTCTGGAACAAGGATGGACAAACATGGGAGTCCCAAGAGTTAGCATGGAAAAATGGCAATCGACAGGAGGCTGCATATGTGTTTGGGGATTGTGCACATACACAGATGGACAT
Source organism: Phrynocephalus guinanensis (assembly GCA_037367245.1). Lineage (NCBI taxonomy): Eukaryota > Metazoa > Chordata > Lepidosauria > Squamata > Agamidae > Phrynocephalus > Phrynocephalus guinanensis. Next base: position 38,421,264 of record CM074735.1, on the reverse strand, counting down.
TCTTCCCAAGGTCAGTGAGTAGCCGGATATAATTTAACTACCACCACCATCACGACCAGTAGCAACATTTGTGTGGCAAACTTGTCATTCAGGTTTCTCAAACAGTGGCCATTCATTGTTTGTGAGAGATAAATCATCCTCATTGCTCTCTGCAGTTCCCAAATGAAGAGAGTGCCATCCACCGTGGCTTCATCCATGTCCACGAGATAGAGTATCTTGCTATCTTGTGAGATTCTGGCTGCCTTGACAAGGAGGAGCAGCTGACCACGATGAGACTCCTTCCAAAGAGACAAGAGTCTCTAATCTTCTGCAATGAATACTGATCAAGGAGGCCAGCAATGAATAGGGCTACAAAGGTCTCAGGAAAGTGCCATATTTCTCCATTATAAAACCCACCCTCTCCCAGGAGGGTGCTTTTCGCAAAGAAAAAGAAAAGAAAAGAAAAGAAACCACATGGAGTAGACTGATTCTAGCTAAGTTCAGCCCTGCTGTGTTAATTTTCTGCTTATATGGGGGTGGTGGTGGTGGTGGTGGTGGTCTTTTAACATAAAAGTTTGCATTAAAACATTGCATTCCCCAGTGGGGTAAGTGGAGCAGTCAACTCTATCCTGATAACTCTTATCACCTCATTCCACTGTGCATTTAGACCAGTCTCAAATGACCCTTCCCAGTGAAATATAATAATGGTGGATTATAATATCAACATATTTGGGCACTGTTGGCCTATCCACTCTAGGCTTCTGACTTTTCCTTGTGAATTATATCCCTCTTCTCTCACTCTCTGTACTTTAAAAAGCTTATATTTGTTTTTTTCTTTTCATGAACATGACATTAATTAAGGGTGTTTTTAGCTGTTTTGGGGAACCTGGAACTTGAGTCTTGGTAACTAGACTTTTTTTCTTGTTTCACTACTCTTCCAAGCAGCTTTGACGAAGCAGCTTGGATGACTAGCAGTGAAACGTTTCACTCTCTCAAGAAAAGAAGTCCAGTCACCATGACTCAAATTGCAGACAACCTCACCTGGATGACTGAGAATTTTCACAGTTACAGTATTTTTTAGGACATAGCAGTTGCTAGTGGAGAGTCAAATTTCATTTTATTTTCACTGCAGATAGGGGGATCAGCTTCACTTCCTCCTTGTGAGTACCAAAGGATATTTGGCTTACAGCTCTGGAATCCTGATACTGGACAGAACAGATGGACTCAGGTCTGATCCTGGTCACTCCCCCACCCCCGCAATATTATTACAGGTTAATTCCTTCCTGTATCCAGCTTCAACATTTGTCTTCAAATACTGTATACTGTTCTGACCTAAAGTGTAAAGAAAGTAGGATCACAAAAAGTGTAGTGCTAGCACTACTGGGGTGGTATCTAAAAGGAAGGAAGGAAGGAAGGAAGGAAGGAAGGAAGAAAGAAAGAAAGAAAGAAAGAAAGAAAGAAAGAAAGAAAGAAAGAAAGAAAGAAAGAAAGAAAGAAAAAGTTTGGTGAATAGCAATATCTAACTACTACAACAACAATCCTCCCATACAGGCTGGCACAGCTTTAACCTACAGCAGTGTTGGCGAACCTATGGCATGGATGCCAAAGGTGGCACTTGGAGCCCTTTCTGTGGGCACCCGACATCACCCCTTTACAGCCACCTGTATTCAGGTTAAATGGCTGTATTGGCACTTTGGGGGAAATTAGTGGGTTTTGAATCGCAGTTTGGGCACTCGGTCTCTTAAAAGGTTCACCATCACTGACCTATAGGATCTGCAAATTGGGCTGTAAAAGATCATAAATGGAAATCCTTGATAGTGTGTAGATGATATTCTGTTTGCCAGACCAGTCTGTGGTGGGAGATTTTGTGTATGTGTGTGTCTTGAACTGACCACCCTGTATCTGTCCACCAGCTCTTTTTTGAAACCAAGTACTGTATGGATTCTAAGCAAAATGGCATATGATCTTTTCCATGGGCCTTTTACCAAAGGATTTAGGCAATGCTGGATGAGTTTTAGAAAGATGTGTGGTGAGAATTCTTTTCCTAGAAGGAGTTCTTCCTAAATGCCAAGCCAGGGCAGATGTCATGGGGTGGGCTGGACAAGACAATCAGCATGCATGTGGCACATGCCAGTGGGAAAATTCCATCATGTATGGTGTACCATATTCTGACTCGATGTCCCAGCCATCATATTAATCGACAACAATTAATTGGCTCTATTATTTCCAAATTTTCAACAACCCCTGAGACTATTACTGCTACTCTCTTGGCAGACAAAGGCTGATACTTCACATCCCTCTCGCTGTAGTTCGCGGCCCCGCTGGAGACCGGTTCGAAGGAACGGAACCTCACGTCCTTGTGGAGTCAATCCTAGTTCGAAGGAACGGAACCTCACATCCTTGTGGGGTCAATCCGAGTTCACCCTGACCACGCCCCCTGAACTGCGCTCCAAGCGGGGTGAGAGATTCCCATCCTGGAGCTCGGGAATCTTTTCAATCCGCTTCTCGATCCGATTTCAACACGGAGGCAAGTTCACCTCGGCTCGAGGAAGGGCGTGAAGTAACCGTAAGAGATAAAAGCGTGACAGAGCTAGTAGCCAAATATTTATTACTAGTTTCTCAAAAGAATAGCCCTGCTTCCTTTTAAGTTTGGTTTATTGTAACCCCAGATTAATATGGTTGCTATTCAGGCATTGAGAGGTTTGCCTATTGTAACTATTTTAACGATTATTTTATGCCAATAAAGGTGACTTTGACTTTTGACTTTTATGGTGTAGCGGTTACATTTTATCTAGAGTTTCTTAGTAGTTCAAAGGGTTGTCAGTGTTAATCTACAATGACATTATAAAATAAAATAAAATAAAATAAAATAAAATAAATAATGTATGCAATTGGTTCTCTTCCTGGTATGTATAGGTCCCAAAACAGTTGTAGTTGCACCAGTATGTCCACCTTTGTTTTAACCTCACAGTACCCCACATAATGATTATGTGTTGTTAATGAATTCCCTATTCATTAAAACAGCATTTTAAAAAAAGAGGGAGAGAGAGAATACCACTCACTATATATGTTTCTTTTCCCACCATGTATGATTTGATTAATGTAACAGCAACAAATACACCAATCAGTTCAGAGCTATTCTCTAAGCAGTGCTGTTATTTCCAACTAGTTTTTTACTTTTTCTGCAAACTAATGATCAATTTTAGGAATCTCTTCATTTCAGGAAAGAGATGCTGGAGGCAATAACACGGGGCAGGAAGAGGATTTTATATAGGTCCAGATAATATGGGTCCTGAGCAAGGAGTGGCAAACTGAATAACATCCCATATCTTTATTCTTTTACTTAAGTAAGAGCAAGCCCCACGTGAGCTCAGCAGAACTTTCTGCCAAACATAAAATTGTAGAAACAATATGATTAGTAAATAAATCATGAATTATCCCTTTAGTCCATAATAAGTAAAAATAAAACATAATGGTAAGTAGTATATTGTATTTTATTAGGACCACTAGGCTATTACGGGTCACTCATATCCTTAAAAAGAAAGAAAGAGAGAGAGAAAGTGTGTTGTTTATAACACTTAAAGCACTCTCTGGATATCTTGCAATTAAGCAAGCTACACATTCCCACCTCCCACCAACTCAGTGTACCAGCCTCAGAAGGATGGAAGGCTGAATGGGTACCTGGGATTAAACCTGGGTTACGAGCAGAGTTTTGGCTGGTGTACTGCAATTTAACCACTGCTCCAGGAGGCTCCTTATCATCTCCTTATCCTAAAAGCAAAGGTTGGCGTTATCTAAAGAAAGTAGCTATGTCCATGAAAGCATGTCCAAAACAACAAATGTTAATCCTAACAGTGCCTTAAGGCTCTTTGCTAAGACTGTACGTTGTACAGTACAGTGTTTAAGACTCGTAAGATAGTTACTAGCAATATCAACCCTGCTGTTATGTGCCATCAAGTAGAAATTGACTTATAGTGACCCTTGCAGGGCTTTCAAGATAACAGATGTTTAAAGAGCTGCTTTACCAGGTCTACAGACACACCCAACCAATGAGCTGAGCAGGGATTCAAACCTGAGCCTCCTGAGTAGACCATTACTTCATCCACTACACCACACAGAGTATCTGCAAAGTCATTACACTGCAAAGAAACAGCCTTCCATGCCTGGCTTCTGGGAAACGCTGGATATACAGCAAGCCTTGATGTAGGATTTGTGAGGTGGGAGAAAAGTTTGTGGGGTGGTTATGAGGCTAAATATATATTTCTGTTAAAAAGGTAAAGGTAAAGGTTCCCCCCGCACATGCGTGCTAGTCATGTTTGACTCTCATCTCCGCTTCCAAGCCCAAGAGCCAGTGTTGTGCAAGTCTGTGACCATGTGACCAGCATGGCTGGATGCATTTCTGAGCAGGGAACACTGCTTACCTTCCTGCTTTTTACAGCAGTACCTGTTTATCTACTTGCATTTACATGCTTTCGAACAGCTAGGTTGGCAGGAGCTGGGGGTGAGCAGCAGGTGCTCGCACCACTGTGTGGCACCCAGGATTCAAACCACTGAGCTGCCAACTTTGCAGCTGACGGTTTCCGGCGCTCTAGCCCACTGAGCCACCACGCCCCTATGTTATATTTCGGTTACTGAGACACTGATGTTATTCAGGGAGAGCATGCAAAGCAGCTATCACTCCACCGCCAAATTGTGTGAATGTCATGGTGTACACCGCTGAGCTCTCCAAGGAAATGATTTCAAGTAGCCAGCCTATTCCTGCCTCACCCTCCAGGAAGCCACTGGAGGTTTTCAGAGGGACACGAAACTGCAGGTTGGGTGAAGCAATGCTCAGGCTAGGCATGTTTCCAATGTGGCCTGTGATCTATGAGGTTAAAAACGGGTGCCCTCCCTGCAACCATTAATGACACCGGACAGAAGAGCCAATGGTGATAAGAGGAGGGCATAAATGCAATGGCATAGCAGAGGTTCTCATGTGACTGGAAGGGGGGGGGCTCGTCTGTCTCTGGGCTTCAAGATCTTATTTCTCTCCCTGTGTGGTCTTGCCAACTCCTAGTAACTGCACTTATTTATGCAGCTCCCCTTTGCAACAGTTCATAAACAGATGCGCTCTAAGTTCATTATTCTTCTCCCCCAACTCCAACCATTAACTTTTATTCTCAGTGGTGCACTGCCAGTGCATGCACGGGCGCACGCGCGCGCGCGCGCGCACACACACACACACACACACACAATTAGTGGAAAAATGAGCCTGGATCAAAACGTTTGAAAAGACCTCCAGCAAACAAGGGGGAACGGAGCTGCTCCACCAGCATTGCTGCTCCACCCCTTCTTCCCATTAACCTGTCATCCGCTAGCGAGCGCGCATTTTGTGACCACCACGAGCCGTCTTGCTAGCTCTTCAAGGTGAGTTTCCGTCTCATTAGCTCATCCCCTTCCACACAGGCTGCTACTTCCGACTCCTTGCACGAGCTACCAGATGTCATGTACGTGTTACCGGATGCACAAGCCTGCCATCTAACGCACCCTTATTTATAAATAAACAAACTCGCCCGAATTCAGCAGGGCAGACTGTTAAACAGGGAGACCACAAGACCCGGTTGTCATCACCTTCCTATTCACAAGCGCTTGGGTAAAAGCCCAACGGGGGATGTTGGCGGCGTGCGACTTGTTGATGCGTTGATGCCGTCGGTTTGTCAGCCTACCTGCCCAGCTGATGCGGCTGGGGAGGGAAGGTGACGGACAGAAGTGCTGAGCTGCCAAGGAAAGCTCATACACCTCCCTCGACTGTCAACCAGAAGTGGAAGCGCATTAGCCCTGGAGGAAGCAAGGACGCGAGGAATTTCACAGCCTTGGGCAACCGCCCCCCACCCCCCACCCTACAGCCTGGCGGCAGATCCTTGGCTCCAAAGATCCCCCCAACAAGAAACTTTCCTTTTGTAAGAAGGAAAGTAAGGGGGGAGGGGGAGGGGGAGGGGGAAAGGAGCGGGCGGGAGGAGTCCCTCGCATGTGTAAAACGTGGAAAAGGAAACAGCACCGACCTCAGCGAGCAGTTGGTCAACTCGTCCCAAAATAGCTGTCTCCATTTGGTCTGCCGAGAGGCAGGCGGGGAGCGGAGCGGATCTGTCGGCCTCCAAGTGGGAAACGCGGGATTGCAGGTCCGATGTCCTGAAGTACAGCAAGAGGCTCAGCACCAACGAAAGGAAAGACACGCCGGGCAGCCCCGAGCCCAGCAGGAGCGGCACTTTACAGCCTCTTTCCGCCTCGGTTATCCGGGGATGGGTGAGGCAGCCCCTCTCCAGGGCACCATGGGGAGCAGAAGGCCCTTGCCAGCCTTTCGCCTCCTCCTCCGCCTCCGCCGCCGCCACCAGCACCACCATTCCTCCTTCCCTTGGTCTCGGAAGCAATAAATAAATAAATAGAGAATAAATAAAGCCGCGGTCCTTCTCCCAGAAGCACAATCCAAAACGCACCAAAAAAAAAAAAAAAAGAGCACCGTCGTCCAAGGGAATTCCAAAGCACTGGAAAAAACACGGATGGGCAGGTAACGGGAAAAATGTATACGGAAATGTAGTGGAAGGACTGAACTCCCCCCCCCCCTCCACAGGGGGAGAAAAATCAAACTTCAGAAAAGTTTTGGGGAAAAGCAATCTGATCAGGGTGATCTAACTACTTTCTGTCACACACCACACACCCCTCTCTCTCTAATTGTCCAGCTTTGTTTGCAGTTGCTTTTTCCTCCCTTCTTCTTTGCTTGCTAGGTTTTCAGTTCCTTAGCCGAGTAAGCAAAAGCTTGTACATGAAGGTCCCCATTACAGAAGGAGACTTCAGTCGCCACTGATGGGGAGCTGTGCCGCTAAGCCGTTCCTGGAGTCTCTGTTACACGACTCATACGCGCACGGTCTCTCTCTCTCTCTCTCTCTCTCTCTCTCTCTCTCTCTCTCTCTCTCTCTCTCTCTCTCTCTCTCTCTCTCTCTCTCTCTCTCTCTCTCTCTCTCTCTCTCTCTCTCTGCCTCCGGCGAGCGGGCGGCACGGCTTCCCAAAGCGACCTCGGCGGCTCTCCCTCGCTCTGTGATGATTTATTTATTTATGCAAAACCACGGGGTGGGATTGGATCCGAGGCTCCCGCCTCCTCCGCAGACCCACCGGTCCCTAAAGTGCCTTTCATCAGCTCCCCTTTTGAAGTGACACTCGCTGCAGACATTTATAGCTGCGGGAAAAGGGATTGGAAAAGCAAAGGGGCAGGACTCCCCCCCCCCGCGCCCTACTACCTCGCATCAGGATGGCGAGGTGCGGGGTCTTGTTTTGCTTTTCGTTACCTCCATGGACGTCTTTTATGAGACCTGCAGCATCCCACTCGCCCTCTCCTTCCAGAATGGTCTGCTGCTGCTGCTGCTGCTGTTTTTTCAGTCCAACTTGCATCTGCTCAACTTTGTTCACCCTGTTTTCAGCCAAGCAGTTCAGGATCTTTTTCACGGCCTCCTTTCTTTGCCTAGTACCTCCGTTTTGTGTGAGCTCCTCTGTTCGACATCCGAATTTCGCATGCTGCTGTTAATATCCCAAAGACATTCACAGCTCTCCCCTTCAGAACCCGGTGGTTTTATGGGATCTAGTTTCACACTTTTCAGAGGCAGAACATCTGGGACTTCCCAGCCCTAAGCGTTTGATTCTCTTTCTCAATAAATTCAGGCAAAAATCAAAGAAAAACAAAACAAAAGACACAAACATGTGTCACCTTAAAGACTAACTTTTATATTTCAATATGACATTTCGTGCACATGTGCACTTCTTCAAGACATAGCAGCAGAATGAGGTGTGAGATACTTAGTATGAGATATACATATCATACCAAATATTGATTGGCTGTATATAGAGTTTGGTGGGGTGGATAGGGGAGGGGTAACAGGGCTACCCTCTCTGAAACTTTCTCAGTAAAAAGGCTGCTCCCTTAAGCTGCTGCTTCACTTGGCCTGATGCTGTAATAAAAACTTACTAAGGATTCTGTAGGGAGCAGAGGACATATAACATTGGCCCTTCCATTTTGCAATCAGGGTTTGTTTGGTGCATGCTTTGGTACAGTGCAGCAGCCTTCTGCGGACCTTTCTGGAAATTGGCAATTAGGATACAAAATGTTACTATTCTTGTTATGTTCAAGGATCCACTTACGAGTAAGGACTAGTCTCTGCATAGCTGCTGGCAGAGAAGAGGTACAATGTTATAGTGTAGGTCTCTTGCACCCTGAAATTTTGCCTACCAAACATGTGTTGGTGTGTGTGTGAAGAATACCATTAAAACTTGAGGGAGATGTCCACTAAATAGAGTAAGTGCTGGTAGCCATATAACACAAAGATTGCACAGAAGGTAATGTGCTATAGCTTACTTCCTCTATTCCCAGTTTTACCTTCCATTTCTCTCCTTCGACCCCTAATCGATTTTTTGTTTTGTCACCAAATGTTGGTGCGGTGATTTAGCACCAATGGCGGGATTTTTTCCCCATGAGCTTTTATGGTATAATGTTCAAAGGTTAAGTGAAATGGTAAAAACAGCCTCTTGGCCACATGGAGCCCACGAGCTGAATCTTACCTGTCCCTCAAGAAAGATGAACCAAGATAGCTTCTATCCTCCAACCAGACCAAGCATTTGACTGAAATGAATCTAAATAATCAGTCATCTGAAAATCCTTACAGTTGAGATGCCACAATTCCTTAACTCGGTTTGCGCAGAAAACTCATGCTTGAAACCGGATGATAGTATCAAGGTCTGAAAGATCCATCCCCTCCCCACAATGGATGCCATATCACCATGTCTTCAACAGCACACTAGATATGTGCCTAACCTTTGAGAACATACTCGCTGATTAAAAGACCACGTATACTAATTTCATTATCCAAGATCAACAGTGGTCAGGTGCACAAATGGTGGGTCACACTTTTGCCAAGATTCTGTCCACAGAACAGAGGGGAAATGTGAAAAACCAGTATAAAATACATTAAAAAGGACTCTCCTCAAGTGAAAATAAATACAGGGAGGCAATGGCAAAGTTGTGATGGACACTGTTATTAGATAAATCTCTGTATAACTCCAGGGGTGAACCACAAGAATAGTTTAGATTAATTTAAAAATCTCTGTGGTGAAGCACAATTTCCTTGGATTCCACTTTGACATTTGGTTAATGTACAAATCTTCCAACAAGTTTGGCTCGAGATCTTCAGAATCCAAGGAATTGATTTTGTAGACTATGTACTCTATATGACTAGAAGCCATAGATTCATCATACAGCAATGTTGAAAGTGTAGGAAGGAGAATGCACTGAGACTATCCATCTGAAAAGTGGAAAATTGAAACTCTATATGGATTTCTCAGTGTCTTGTCCAACAGGCAGAAGCCCAACAAGCTCTCATCTACAGGCAAATAGCTAAGTTGAGTTGACTCTGTCTAAAAAGATTTAGCCAGCTGCAACACAGAGCAAGAGATTGATTGATTGACAGATGAATGACAAGAAACATTAAACAAATCACATCATAACACAGTAATGGCGAACCTTTTAGAGACCGCGTGCCCAAACTGCGATTCAAAACCCACTATTTTTTCCACAAAGTGCCAATACAGCAATTGAACCTGAATAGAGGTGGCTGTGAAGGGGCAATGTTGGGTGCCCACAGAAAGGGCTCCGAGTGCCACCTTTGGCACCCGTGCCATAGGTTCGCCAACACTGTCATAACATGATATCAAGGCAAAGGCAGAATCAATGCAGAAAAGGTGCAGATCGTAGAGCATCAAACAGCCATAGACTGGGGAAAGCTTGCTTGAATAGCCAAGTTTTAAATTGGCATTTCAAAACTCCTAGTGAAGAGGCCAGACTGATCACTGCAGGCAGCCAATTCCACAAACGGGGGGGGGGGTTCCACCAAGAAGCCCTGGTCCCTCATTTCAGTCCTCTGAGCCTCTCTTGGGGTCAGCACTCTCAGGGGCCCTGGCTAAGAAGAACAAGTGACATGGGCAGTTCTTTATGGGAGGGGCCATTCTGCCAGATATCGAGGTCCTAAACTGTTTAGGGTTTTGTATGTTAACATAGAACCTTGAAGACAATGCAGAATCGCAGAGACTTACCAGTGGCAGTGATGGACCCAGTAGTTGGACAGCAACCTTTCAGTCAGCTGAGACTGGTTGCCAAATGCCATTTTAATTTCCAAAGTATGCCAGGATGTTGTGGGACAGGACAGTCAATTGCAATGGTATCTGGCTGTCAAACCCAGTGCAGATGTCAACAGTGTCCCCTGTTGGGGTGCTGAGAACCTGGTAACTACCCACCACATCATGCTGTGATGCTGAGTCTGTGGCAATTCAGCCAGGGAGTGATCCTGCAAGAGGCCTTCTAGAATATCCTCCATGAGGCTGTGCCAATTTCTAGTAAACTGACTGCAAATGATGTGGGGGAAAGACTCTCTAAAGACGGAAGGTTTTCGGTAACCTTTCAGGTTTATATTTATTGATTTATTTATTGGATTTTTATACCGCCCATCTGGCAGCGAGGTCACTGAATCCCTCTTCTTCTGAAACACAGCAGCTCCTCAAAAGTGCAATGGATGTAAATTGATCCTAAACCTCTTGGTCGATCGCAGTTTTGGGTCAGCCTGCTGACTTATATGGACTTGCTGGAATACAGCATCCTGCGGCTACTGTGGAGCGTGCTGACTAGAGTACAGGCTGAAAACTGGCGTCTCCAATGGCACTCCCCTCTGACTCTCTGCCTGTCATTTACACAGTCTAAATGAACATTCTGCGTGCAGTCCATGCTGGAAATATGCTGGCAAAGGAAACTCATATTTGTCTCCAGCCTGAGCTCACTTTCAAGAGTGTTTTGAAGAAATGGACCTCTGGGAACCTAGTTGAAGAGAAGGAGAGAGAGAGAGAGAGAGAGAGAGAGAGAGAGAGAGAGAGAGAGAGAGAGAGAGAGAGAGAGAGATCTGTTACCCTTCAGTCAAATAAACCTTTGAAGGACCCAAGAGCACACACAGTGCTTACTCTTTGAACTGCCATATCCTTTCCACAAGCCACTTGCTTTCTAAAATGAAATTTTAGTGTCTGCTTGACAGGAAATCCTTTCTTAATTTCTTCTAATGAGCTCCTTGTCATTTAACAGCTCAAATGAATGTTGTACATTTGGTATGCCTAGCAAACATGGGCCTATTAACAGATATCGTCTTTCAACAGCTTTTCATATACATATATATGAACCACCCTCATATATAATGAGGTGCAAAGGAAATGTGGATTCATTTTAGTGGGGGGAAATGTTCCATGGATTTCTATTAAACTTCCTGGCATTTTCATTGATTAAACCTCTTTGGGACCTATCTGTACCACTGTTGTACAATAATATCATCTTTCTTTATTACATGTACACCCTTTAAAGAAAACCAATGTAGCCTGGATTATTTCACTTTGGGTGATCCTATTAGGAGTCTAGACTAGTAACAGAGTCCAGTTTCCTGGTGGCATTGCTCTGGGGTTCCCTGATATACTCAAATTGCCTCACTAACTTAAGGTATCCATTGAACAGACATTGTATAACATTGAACTTGCTTACTTACTTACAGTGGTACCTTGTATAAAGGAATTAATTCGTTCCAAATGAAATTATGTTAAGCAAATTTTCCTTTATACAAATTCCCATAGGAATGCATAACCCATTTTTATGTTGTACGGATTTTCCCCGTAGGCGATTATGTTAAGCAAATTTCCTCTATCTCTGGATCTTTTTATGTTGTACAGATTTTATGTTATGCAAGCTGTTTGTTACACAAGGGTCCACTGTACTTACTTACTTACTTACTTACTTACTTACTTACTTGCTTACTTACTTACTTACTTAACTTTGATTCATTGTTTCAGCATTTGATTACATTAAATTTCATTTGCTGTTTTGTTACCCATCTTCCACTTTGGGAAGCATTTTTATTTTATTTTTTAAATTCTGCTTATAATCGGCTTGATCTTGCCCCATCCAGGAAAATAAAAGTTGGTTCCATTTGAGGCTGCTCACTCCTAAGAATTTGACGAGCATATCATAGTATGCTGGGACTCCTCACCAAGACTTCATTGTGCCCTAGAAAGTCCTCATGGCATCCCTCAAAAGCCTTGTTTCCTACCTCTGTCCCCCTGTTTTGTTTTGATTCGCTTTCTGACCAAATTCATAGCGGCTGTTCTGGGGTATCCTGCATAGGAAAGATGGTATCCTGGCTGATAATTATACACATGTGCAGCCTTGCACTTCTTTCAGGAAAATGGACCATGAAACATGCAACAAATCTGAGATTTCTTGGTTTGGGAGGTGGGTGGGAGGACTTTTAAACAAAGGAATGTCACTGTGAGTCAAAAGGAGTTATCCTACCCCTCCAAAAAAAAAAAACCTCTTCACCTCTAAGAATGAGAGGCTGTAAAATTCCCATCTGTGCATACCCATGACTGGAGATAATTTATAAATAAGACAAATATCATCATCATTCTCAGTACATATCCTTGAGGGACTTCAACACTTATTTCCCTCCATTGTGAAAAATGCTTATTTATTCTCATTCTGCTTCCTGTTGCTTAACCAGCTACGTAACCCCCAAGAGGTCTTGTCCTCTCTCTGACAGCTAAATTTATTCAGGAGCCTTTCAGGAAGGACGGTGCCAAAACCTTGTAGAAAATCAAAATAGTCATTGTCCACCAAGGACTCTTACCTATGTATCTGCAGACCTTTGGAGAAAACTTTAAAACGCTTAACAAGGCAGGACTTCCTTTTTTCTACTAGACATTCAGAAGCCTCCTCAAGGCTTTCTCCATCTTCTATAAATGTAATAAGTTTAGCTACACTAAAGATTACCCACCAGTTTTTCATGGTCCACATATTAGGCCTTCTGCTTATTCCCTTAAAAAAATCAGTGTTATGTGGGCAACCTTTTGAACTTTTTGTAGGGTAAACAATTTTAGTGACAGCTTGGATTGACGCGGTTACAACCTAAAGCTTTAAAAGTACTTTGGCAGTCTGAATCCAAAAATTCATTGCCTCTTAATTTGATCATTAGTTTTAGGCCCGATCCCTTGATCTCTCAGTTTCATTTTGTTTTTCAGGTATCACAGACTTAAAAAGGTAATTCAGGCACAGATATCAGCATCTCCTGCAGTGAAGACTCAACTAATTCCTTCAGATTCTCTGTCAACCCAGTATGCAGTACAAGCCTACAAGAGAACCAGGGTGGTATGGTGGTTAGAGCAGTACATGAGGCAGGCCTGTAATAATCCTGACATATGATGTTCACTGGGTTCCTTTGGGCCAGTCACTCAGCCCAGCTACTTCATTGGCCAATTTTAAGGATCCAGTGATGAACTGTACAGTTCTGTTAACTGATTTGTAAATAGAAAAGAGGTGGGATGTAAACATAACTGAGAGGTAGAATGAGATTGCTAGTTCTTGCCACTAGAGAAAGAGAATTTGCAACTGATCTGTACTGTGGTATATTCAATGTTGCCTAGAATATGGAGCTGAGAACTGGAAGTGGAATTTCCAGACAAACAGTACTCATAATCAGCCCTTGCTCCCCATTATGTGTTGTGTCATTACAGTCGTGACCGATTCTTCATGACCCCATGTCCATGGAGCTTTTTTGGCAGGAATACTGGAGTGGCTTGCCGGTTCCTACTCCAGCTCTCCATTATAATGTGTTACAAATCCTTTCATTTCAGATTCGCTTGATAGGTCCATATAGTTAATCATTATTATCTGCCAGCACCACTGATACCCAGCATCCACTTTTTTTCAGGATTCACAGTCACATCAGTTAATCATGGACAACAGTTGCACCCTGTTATTAACTAGCCATGTGCTTCCTACTGCACTTAGTTTTCCAGAATGTTAAATCAGTGGTTTCCCCATTTCTCCTCCCTCAAGGCTTTAAGGCCCAAGTCAGCAAATCCAATTCTTCTCAAAGTAACCATGAAATGAGTTTCTCTTCAGTGTTCTCCTTTTGCCCTTTGGATGCAAAGAAAGCACAGATCCGTTGTTAAACCTAATGCCCCAGTTTTAGGCTTCTGTACATTTCACTTCAATTACAGGGACAAGGATTGGGAACAGTGCGTAACTGCTGCCCATCAGAGCTCCGGGCCATCACTAGACTCCCTTTCAGGAGATCAAGGGAATAGTGTTGGGGGGCAACAGTGTCCAGACAACACAGGCAAAGAGGACAGAATGCTTGGCTTATGTGCAGATTTCTTTTCCAAGGATCAAGCAATAAATATTGGGTGGGCAATAGTGCCCACGATACATGGGTGGAAAGGAGAACTGGCATTATCAGCAGGTTTCGTTTCTGAAAATCAATGGGCAAGTGTTGGGTGGGCAACTATGCCCAAATGATGCAGGGAAAGAGAGGGCAGGAGACCTGGGCCATCAGCTGGTTTCTTTTCCATGGATCCAAGTCTAAGTGTTGACAGGGCAACAGTCCCCAGCAGGCAGGAGCAGATAGAAGATGAGACCAGGACCATCAGCAGGTTTCTTTTTAGTAGATCAAAGGGTGAGTGTTGGATGGACAAGAGTACCCAGCTGATGCATGTAGAAACAAGAAAAGTCCTTGCTCTTTGGCACATTTCTTTCCCATGGACCCAGAGGTGAATTTTGCCTACGCAACAGCCACCAGCTTCTGTGACTGGATCCAAAGCACTGGGATAAGCTTTTGTTTCAGAGGGGATGGGCAGCTAGGTAGCACTGCCTAGCTAGGAGCTAGGCAAGGAGTATACTGGGGTTGGAGGGAGAGGGAGGGAGGAAAGAAAGGAAACTGGTGGTACTTCTCGCTGGCCACTGAAGGTCAAGTGGTGCTGACATGTTTTGTCCCTTCTTGGACAAAACTTATTTCCCTGCTTTCACAATTTTTTCACTATTGGGACCCATACAAAAATAATTTGTTACTAAGTTGATGCTGATGGTATCAACAGAGCTCAGTTTTTAACAATATCGGGGGGGGGGGGGTAAATGCACCTCTGGATGAGAAATCACTTACAGCTTAGAGTCATAGATGTCATGTTATCCAAACAGGCTTGGCAGCTCACTAGAAAATGTAAGGATGAGGTGCCCTGTAGGTTAGCTGAAGAGTCACTGCAGCTCTCCCACATATGACTTTCATGTATGGGTCTGTTATGGAAAGCAGCACTCTAGCAGGGTCTGTTCCACAACCACCACAGAGGCAACATTTTCAATATCAGCCTTCAAGCAATCAGCTAAGAAGGAAACAAAGGTATTAGGGCTCCCTTCTTACCATGGATAGAGGTGGAATGGAGAGAAAGGTGAGATAAACTTACAAACAATAAACATATTGCTCAGCTGAGTTCCATTGTCACGGATGAGAGTCACAGAGAACTGTATCGTGGGACAAGTGGCTATTCAGTAAGCACCTGCATGGTTTCCCATATTCCTTGCATCCATTCTTCTCAGACTAGATGTCTGACTTCCTAAGTCAAAGACAGTGGGTACCTTGTATAAAGGAATTAATTTGTTCCAAATGAAATTATGTTAAGCAAATTTTCCTTTAAACAAATTTCCCATCGGAATGTATTGAAAATGGAGTAATCCCATTTTTATATTATACAGATTCGCCCCGTAGGCGATTCTGTTAAGCAAATTTCCCCTATCTACGGAATTTTTTTATGTTGTACAGATTTTATGTTATACAAACTGTTTGTTATACAAGGCCCCACTGTACAGTGGCGGGAACAGAAAAGAGTTGGTGCTATCTCTTTCCATAGGTAGGGCTATTTTCACTTTTATACCAGATGGGTTGTATCTCTCAATCAGCAGATTTTGGAATAGATCATTTTTGTGAATTGCTATTCGTTTTTTCCCCCTGAATGGTTCCTGCTAGAGGTTTTTTTCTGCTGCATTTAAAAAAACCACACCCAGGGCCGTATTAATCCACAGTACTTCAGTCGAGCTCTAAACTTGGCTAGCTTGGTCATCGGCACAAACTGCCGGATAGTTCTGTGGTCTAGGCATCATGGCAGTTCGATTCCCTGGTGTGCCTCTTTGACAGGGGCCGGATTCAGTGATCCACAGGATCCTTTCCTGCTCTACAGTTCTTATCTGAAAAACCGAGAGCTGAAACGAGAAGCAAAGAAAACAGCTACCATAAGTACAGCCTTCATGCCTCGAAATTATCCAGGAAGCCTTCTCCATAATTCCCTCTCGATTTGCGATGCTAACATTTGCGGCCAAAACTCCTGAACTGGGTGAACGATTTTTATAACCGGCTTTTCCTGCCTTTCAGTCATCTCCATCCTCTCTTCAGTCAGTCCACATTTGCCGGCTACGTCATGTCTTTCCTTTAGGCCTGGGGAGCTGCATGTTGGTGTCGTTTAGGTCAGATGAGAAGGTTTTGGCTACAGATAAACCGGGAGGGTAATTTCTTTATCCATGAGGCATTAAGGAGCCTTATAATCCTGTGCCAACATAAACAGACTCATTTAGGTTCAGAATGCATCCAACTGATATACTCTGAATTAGTAAAGCTGCTTTTTAAAAAAGTGAAGTGCCTCGAGAGACAAGTGCGCATGTACAAACACACGCATGCACACACACACACACACTCATGCAAAACACTTGGAATCACCTTCCACTCTTTGATATACAGACCAAACCATGTTGTGGTTCTTCACAAAGCTCTTTATCAAAAGGAAAGCATTTGTTCCTGACCCCAAACAGGATTGTGACTGGTTGTCTCTGAAGGTGAGGAAAATGTAAACAGATGTTTCAATGCTATCCAATGGTTCCGAGTACCTAAACAGTACCTAAACAGTACCTAAACAGTAAAATTTGCCATTGTAAAGAACTCCAGTATGACTGTATGGGCTACTGTTA
The DNA here is from genome assembly GCA_037367245.1 of Phrynocephalus guinanensis. Taxonomy (NCBI): domain Eukaryota; kingdom Metazoa; phylum Chordata; class Lepidosauria; order Squamata; family Agamidae; genus Phrynocephalus; species Phrynocephalus guinanensis. The sequence goes on along the minus strand of CM074735.1, from coordinate 38,404,397 downwards.
TAATCATGCTTATTTTTAAAATGAAACTTGCCTCTGCATCAAATATTTACAGTGTTTCTGCTTTGTCTGGGACCCATAAAAAAGCAGAATGCATCCTAGGTTAAATCCTAATTATATGGCACATAGAGGCATGGTTACCAGCATTTGACATAATACCCAAACTAGTTTGCAGGGTGAGCCAAAGTAGGTGAAGAGTGTGAAAAGGGACTGTTTTTGCAAGGTTAAAAAACATGTAAATATTCAGAGAGCTTGTTTATTGTTCAAATTCAAGGACTACCTCTGCAAAGGTTTGTATGCCAGTAGGCTCTTAGCGAGAGGAAAGAATGGGTGAAATAATATATTGCCTCTTTATCATCTGGATAATCCCTGGGATACCCCATCATTTTCAGTCATATGTCAGCAGATAAAGGGAGGCGGTCTCAGTGATACCTATAATCTCTACAGAAAGTCTGGCCCTGGACTGAAACACAAATTTAGATTCCTACTGAGAACTGAAGTTTATGCAGAGACATTACACGAGTGCTTGACTCTGTCTCTTAGCCCCAGGCACCTCACAGAGTTAGATAGGGCTAAAACAATGTAATCCCATATTTACAAGCTGACACTGCTTGCAGAAGAAGGATACACAGGTAATTAACAATATCCTCAATCTGTTTCCTGAAATATCTCCCCTCCATCCAGCTTTCCATTTCTAGATCTTGACCGTTTATATACCAGACATTTGGATTTTGGAATAAAATGAATGATACCATCCTCACGCAGGGGTGGAGAGTTTTTGGCCCTCCAGATGTTGGGCTGCAACTGTCATCAGCCCGAATCAAGAGTATGAGGTAAAAATCAGCAGCAACAAGAACTACTACTACTACTACTACTACTACTACTACTACTACTACTACTACTACTACTTTATTTATTTATTTATTTATTTATTTATTTATTTATTTATTTATTTATTGCCTTTTCATATCGCGCCAATTTCCCTACTACTGAGCATGGTGGATCAGCGGACTAAGCCTCCAAAAACTGTTGGCTGCAAAGTAGACAGCTCGGTGGTTCGAATCCCAGGTGCCACGCTGTGCAGTGAGCTCCCACTTTGAACCCCAGCTCCTGCCAACCTAGCAGTTCAAAAGCATGTAAATGCAAATAGATAAATATGTACCGCCATCAAAAGCGGGAAGGTAAAACAGTGTGTCTTTGCAGCCATGCTGGCCACGTGGCCAAGGTCTTGCATAACACTGGCTCTTCGGCTTGAATACAGAGATGAGCACCACCCTAGAGTCCGACACGACTAGCATGCATGTGCGGGGGGGGACCTTTACCTTTACCTTTTTTACTGCTACTGCTATGACAACAATGACAACAACGACAAAACATGGATAGATCAGGTCAATGTAAAATGCCTGACATGTTTCAGCCTCTCAGAACTTCTTCAAGGGTGTGTTTATCAAATCCTAATTTGCTCTTTCTCTGTTTATTCAGTCTGTAACCAGTTCCATTAATAAATAGCATTATATTTTCTACATCCGGGACTATAATTCCGTCTTTTTGACTGAAGTAACTAGCAGGCCAACATCCTAGGTTATTGTAAATATATTAACTCAAACATTTATTTATGCTCATTAAACTAAAAACCAGCATCTGGAAACAGATGTTTTGTGATGCAGGATAAAAAAGTAAGAAGGAACAAACATGGCTTATACTGCACAAGCAACAACTATTAGTGGTGTCTGTCAGTGATTAGACACTGCTGATCACAAGGGCCAAATACAACAGGAATTACCTATAAACGGCTATTTGCATAATTAGAATATAGTAAAGGAAAAGCTGCTGAGGTTTCACTACAAAAAAATCTAAGTGGACGGTTCATCCTGAGCAAAAATTGGACTGAAGAACAGAGGTCACAGTCATCAGCTTTACAAGACCAAGTAGAATTCATCTTAAATCTTCATCTCACACATTGGCTGCTAAACATCTTAGGGTGCCTAAGAGAAAACATCTGTCTCTTTACTACCCTATGAATGGCGAGTCCAATGGAAGTACTGTGATGGTATTTCAAAGGACAGGACAATTTCAGGAAGGAAGGAAGTGCAATTCCTTCTGGCAACAGCAGAGTTGTCTTTGGTAGCCATCAGTTCACAATTGCAGTCCATTCCACCACCACCCCATCCCAAATACCCTTTCAAGTGATATGCATCCTGAGGTACTATTGCTCACAAGGGCATGGGAGGAAAAGGCCACCCCATAAAGTCCTCTAGTGGCCACTGTTCTTCCCAAGAAACTCCCTCACCCTTCAATAAAAGTTTAAATTATTAATTTCCCTCTGAGCCAACCCTGGGGTTACCAACTGTAGTTTAATCCCCATGGATATATCCAAGGGGTGGCATAAACAGAGCCAGAGCTAGGGAAGAATTAAAATTCCCTGGAATCTGGATAGTCATGTATGGAAACAGGATGTACCCTAGTCTGAATCACAAAGGGAAGACTTATGTAGAATCTGGAGTTGTTGACTTGTCGTTCAGGTGTCAGCACTGGTTACTGACAGACAAGACAATCCATTGAATTACTCACGGGGGGGGAAATACTTTATGTATTTCTTACTATTACAACTTCTTTCCTCCAGATATGCAGTTTGTTCAAAACTCTGTAACTGAGTCATCTTACTTGCAAAGGAAACTTGTCCTTATTTCCTAATAATCTCTGGAATCCCTTTGTCGGCTTTTTCTTCTTTTTTAAAGTGGGTAATATGTATTGGTTGGTGAGTTAATCATTCTCTTTATTGCTATGAACCATCCAGACTAGTGCCCTGTCACTAGATGGGTGGGATAAAGATGCAATTAAATAAATAAATAAATAAATAAATAAATAAATAAATAAATAAATAAATAAATAAATAAGCAACCCACAAAATGAAAGCAAGCGAAATCACAGCATGGGACATGAGAAAGTTTTGTACTAAAATATACAAACATCTGTTACCTCTTATGGGAGCTCTGTTTCCAAAGATGTGCTAACTGTATTGTCTAGTTTTACCTAAAGTTTTGCTGGTTGAATATTGGATTACTGATCAAAGCTGAAGTACTGCAGTATATTGAATGAACCCCAGGTTCTGCTATCATTATAAATGAAGGCAATGCAAAGGCCAGTCATTTTCAGATCTAAATCAGAGGAAAAGTACAGTGTTTCGCTGGTTTCAATCTACACATACGGTATTATTATTTTTGCTCTTGGTGTTGTTATGTATGGGTTAGATTTCATCTAACACCTACCCATCCCCTCCCTCAAAAATCAAAGGTTACAGAGACCTCCATCATCTCCAGCTGAAGCACCACAATTATCTCATTTCCTGTCATCTTGGGTGGTTAAACTTTAAAAGGCAGAAAACCCAAAATGAATAAACTATTTCTTCAGTGAGAAAATGCTGAAGAACATCAAAGTGCTGGACAATCCAGTCAGATAAAATATCATACTATATGAATGTGTTACGAAGAATAAATGAAGATTTATATGAATATGTTTATTTGTATGTTTGTGTGTCAATGCCCACCTAGGTGTCAATTTATGCCGTGAAGAAAACTGTGGTGAAGATTTATCCAGTGTCACTGAAAGTGGCACCATACTAAGAAATATTAATGTTGATACAATAGTTTAAAAATTCACATAAATATATCAAATATATTGACTCGTTCATAGAAGTAATTAAAGTTGACCAGACGAGTATTCCAACATTAACACATGACAGAAGACAAGAGGAGTAAATGGGAATTGGGGACAAAATCAATGAGGGTCAAAAATAGAATAGAAGGTGAAACAGAGAAGGAAGAATTTATTTATTTATTTATTTCTTACACTTATAAACCGCCCGATTTTCCCAAAGGGAACTCTGGGTGGTGTACATACACATCACCCCACAATGACTACCCAAAAACAATCCCAAGACATGACAATACCCAACAAAATAAACAGAAAGCAAAACTAATACAAATCAGCATCCCAATACAATAAAGAACTGCTAAAAAAACTAAAAGAGAATAGCAAGTAAAAATAGCAAGACACCTCTAACCAAGACAAAAAGTCCACGTAATGTCCGGCAAGGCAAATAAAAAACTAGTGCCAACAAGGAAAGGACAGGGAAAAGAAAGGTGGGGGGAGGACATGTGCTCAGGTGGCCCTGAAACATTGCCTGAAGAGCCAGGTCTTCAAGGCCCTTCGAAATGCCAGCAGTGACTCCGCTGCCTGATCTCAGCTGGCAGCTTGTTCCAGTAAGCCAGCCCCATCATAGAGAAGGCCCAGTTCCCGGTCGAAGCCCTACGGGCCTCTCTCGGTGTTGGTACTCTAAGAGAAAGGGATAAAGAAATGATAGTGGAAAGGCAAAAATGAATGGGGTGAAATGCACGTTGTGCATTTAAAAAAAAAAGAGCCGCTACCTTTCATAAATAAACTACAATATATATTATAAGCCCAATATCCTCGTGGCCACCAAGCCACCTGTTGCTTGCCTCAACACAATCGACTCCTGCGCAAAGTTTGGAAGCGTTTGTGCCGAAGACAAGGAGCCTCTCCATTTAAGGCAGACTGTGTAAGAGCTCAAGAGCAAAGTGGAAATGAATAACTAGGTCAGGAAATTGAGAGCAACCTTTAGTAAAAACTTCCTGTACCTCAAACACTCAGTCTTTTATCAAGGCCCTCGTCTCTTTCTGACAGCACAGCACAGAAGTTTGGCAATGCGCAGCTGGGCTCGGGGATAATGCAAAAGACAGGCCCAGTGGCCGCAAGGTTCGTAGCTAATGGGCCAGAGTCATTTTCAATTACTCTCGGCACTGTTTACAAAGGCAAGGCGGGGACGAGGAGTTGCTGCTAATGTCATCTGGGGAAGGCGCGTCGTTTCCAACATTCCCGGACACAGTCTTAAAATCCGTTCTCTCTGCCTCCAAAGATCATCCTGGGTGTTATAAACCAAGGGGGAGCCCTTGCTCCTTTCTGTCTTCAGGGCCGATTCTAAGCTTGCTTCTGTGCACAATAACACCTGGGCCCTCCCTGCAGTGCTCCAGTAAGAGATGCCTAAACGTTTTAGCATGGAGCACTTTCTTTACATCATCAGCGGTGGCATTATTCTTTTTTTTCTCCCCTGATTGCAAAACCAGTGTGGTTATGACCGGATGGAAATTGGTTTACAAGGCTGAGGCTCCGTCCTCCCACACTGTCGCAACCACACATGACAGCCCTGCACTTTCAGAAACGGAGAACCTAGAAATCTGAAGACACATGATGTGAGCAATGAGGGGAAAGGAAACTGTACAATAAATCAGGACTGGATTACAGATGGGTAAAGAATTAGGTGAAGAAATTAGATTGTGGCAAGTGACAGGCTGGGAAGCAGATGAACCATGAGCAAAGCAGGCGTCAAGGGTACCTATTCCATCACCTTGTGCAGCCAACTTGAGGCTGGCCAGAGATCAAACTCAAGAGTTCTAAGGGCATCACAAACAAGGCAAAAGGGCCTTTGAAGTGTAATATAGTCATCACATGGCAAAGAATTAACCTGAGTTGGCCTATTCCAGGGCCTTTCCTCCCAATACAATTAGCAGGAACTGGAGATAGGAGGCAGTCCAGATGGGAAGAAGCTGTAGCTCAGTGATTCTAGCCTTGCATGTAGTATAGGTTTCAGGCTGAATCCCTAACTTCTCTAGATGGCGGATATAAAAAAAAATTACTCCTGGAACTCCAGAGATGAGCACTACACTAGACTAGGCTGGTAAAATTAGTAATCTGACACAGTATAAGGCAGCTGCCTGTGACTTCAGGGGACAGAGCAGAGCTTAAGTTGCTCAGGTTTTTAATTTAGAAAATATGAATTAGGTTTTTTTTGAATTTCTATACATAATTGATAGATACAGATTGATTGATTCGTTCCATTGGAAAATTATAAAGAGCTTTTAAATTGTTTCAGTTACTCTTAAGTAAGTAACTAATTGCTTTTTGTTATTATTGTATGCCTAGTTGTATTTTAACTCAATAATTTGTTGTATATTTATTGTGAACTATTTTAATCATTGTGAGCCCTTGGTCCCTTCCCTGGGAGACAGACAGACAGACAGACAGACAGACAGACAGACAGACAGACAGACATTCTTAGCTATCCTTGCTGGTAGATGCTTTAGCAACTCAAGTCAAAGTTTTGTGACAGGTAGCCATGTCAGTCTGTGCAAGAATTCCAGACAAAAAACAAAACAAAATAAATGACAAAAACATGTGGCACCTTAAAGACTAACTATTATATGTATTTTAATGTAAGTTTTCATGAGCACATCCACTTCTTCAGACATACACATCCACTTCTTCAGACATACATGTCCACTTCTTTCGTGGACATGTCCACTTCTTCAGATTCTGCTACTATGTCTGAAGAAGTGGGCGTGTCCACGAAAGCTTACATTAAAATATAATAGTTAAAGGTGCCACATGTTTTTGCTTTTTTGTTTTGTTTTGTTTTGTTTTGATTTTTGCCTCAAATCAAAGTGTGAGTTGTCCATCTCGAGTAATAAATATTTTATTCTTGTTGATAAGCCTTTGTAAGCAGGTGAGCTAGGGAGCTCATGAGGGTTCTACTTCTGCATCCCACTGACCCTCTATGGGTCCCTGTCAAAGCTAGATGACAAGCAGAGGGTGAATCCCTTCTCCTGGATACTACCCAAAACAGAAAAGAGCCATGGATTCAACATATACATACGTCCAGGAGGGTAGTAGGAGGAAAATGGCAGAAGAGATCCCACCAAGAAAGGTTTTGGCCAGGAAGGGACTATGAGGAATGCAGAGGAGGAGATGGGGGCAATTGGTTGGAAGGGGAAGGAAAGTGAGACTTAAGAATGAGCAGATGTCTCTGGGTGGATTCAGGAAGAGCCAGACCATACAATCCATGTTGATTTTCTGGAAGCTCAATGTAAACCTTTTCTAGTGGATTAAATCCCTGACTACTTAAAGAATCTCATTTTGGAGCGGAAGAAACCCCAGGACATAAGTGCCAAGCTACAAGCAGCACAGACAACACTGAATAAAGGGGGTCAAATCAAGTGGGAAGAGTTGACCCTGACCCAACCAACAATGGTGGTTACCCTCAGAGTCACAGTTCCGAAAGCTACATAAGGTGGTAAAGGACATCATGGAAGGAAGATTGAACATACAGTGGTACCCTGTAAAAAGGAATTAATTCGTTCCAAATGAAATTATGTTAAGCAAATTTTCCTTTATACAAATTTCCCATAGGAATGCATTGAAAACAGAGTGATCCCATTTTATGTTGTACAGATTTGCCCCATAGGCGATTATGTTAAGCAAATTTCCCATAGCTCCAAAAAATTTTATGTTGTACAAATTCTATGTTATACAAACCGTTTGTTATACAAGGGTCCACTGAAATATCCCATCTAAGAAATCCTGGGCATGTTGAAAATTCAACAAGTTTCTGAGATCTATCTATTCCAACTTCAGTTTCTGCTAAATAATGGGACTCTTAGGGGTTCTCTCTACCTCTCTAGGCTCCGACCACATACAGTATTTCCCCTTTTAGTGGTTGGATCAGCTGCTGCAGAGACTTCCAGCCGATATTTTTTTGCCATCTGCATTGAAAGACATCCACTAAATTTCTTCTGACTTACAGCTGCTACTTGTGGATCAGGCAGTAGCAGCTGCCACTTAGAGGGCTTGTGGTAAGCACAGAGGTCTTATTGTGTTGGGCTCCTGTGCTTCACTGTGGCGGCTGGGTGATGTAAATCTTTCAGTGGCAGCAGGAGCTAATCAAGCCCTATTAAAGTCCATTTTAAAAAAAGGAAAGGGAAAATAGCCACCTGTGAGACTTCTTCCCACAGCCGATTTCTTACCATTTCTGCAATTAAATGGCAATTCAGGAAAAAAGATAAAAGTAGTAAGATAGGTAGTACAGTAGGACCCCCGTATCCACTGATTCATTATCCACTGGTTCAGTTACCCACAGTTGGCATAGGAAAAACTAAAATAATTCAGCAGCCACAAAGCAAGCTGTAAAGCAAGATGTTGTCACAAACAGCAGCTGTAAAGCAGGCTACTGTCACAAATAGTGGCCATAAAGCAAGCTACTATCTCAAAACAGCAGTCATAAAGCAAGCTACTGTCAGGAAACAGCAGTTTGGGGGTGGGTGGGTAGGCGTTCTCTCTTATCCATGGTTTTCATTATCCACGGGAAGGCCTGGAACCAATCCCCAGTGGATACCGGAGTCCTACTGTACATAGATATATGTGGTCATTTTTCCATCTTCCTTGGTAGGTTGTTTCCCAAGACCTTTTACTACTATTTGCTACATCTGCTGTTGCTGCTGGTGGTGGTGGTGGTACTACTATTACTACTGCACCCATGCACCTCCAGATTCATTCTTTCTTCATATCAGACATACCCCAATACAGATTAATAGTATACGATATAAATTTAGCCAATAGGCCATACATGGGCATTCTGGGCAACTAATATCAAATACAGTGGACCCTTGTATAACAAACAGTTTGTATAACATAAAATCTGAACAACATAAAAATTTCCGGAGATAGGGGAAGTTTGCTTAACATAATCGCCTATGGGGCAAATCCGTACAACATAAAAATGGGATTACTCCGTTTTCAATGCATTCCTGTGGGAAATTTGTATAAAGGAAAATTTGCTTAACATAATTTCATTTGGAACGAATTAATTCCTTTACACAAGGTACCATTGTATTTAATGCCAAGCTTTGTGGCGCACAGAGTATGCCAATATAGGTGTGAGGTTGCCTGTTCTCTGCAGTCACAGAACACTGTGCCAGTGCAAAAATCCTGTTCTTCCAGGTTCACCTTGGTTTTGGCAGCGCTAGTCTGTAGCCTATAAAGTGACTTCCAAGTAACCCAGTTCCGTGTTCAATCAGGGTTTCGACTTTCCTAGGACTTCATCTGCTTTAACAAGTGGTTTGTTCATTATTTCCACATTATAGTCCTGGTCTTCTTTGTTGTTCCTTTAAAACTCACAGATGTTCTATTTTTTCATTCATTGAGGGGGATGATGCTAGTCAAAGAGTAGGTCTACACTTGATATAGGTGCTTTGAATCTTTTTCTATTAACTGCTACCTCTAGGTGTATTGCCTGCTAGGTGACAGCTGTCAGCCTTGACAGCTTTAAGAAAGGATTGGACAAGTTCATGTAGAACAAGGGTATCAATGGCTATCATTATGGATGCCTAAGGACAACCTCCAGGTGGGAGAGATAAGCAGGATATCTCTCAATGCCATTTACAGGGGAATCATAAGAGGGCGAAGACATCTGCTTGGAAACACCATGAAGCAAATGGTGAGCCACTGTGTGAGACAGAATGCTGGACTGGATGGGCTGTGGCCTGTTCCAGCAAGGCTGTGATGTTCTTATGATAATTAACCTTATCCATAGGGAAGGGCTTCAGCCATCCACTAATGATTCCACATATTTCATTCAGAGCTGTGTCAACCTGTTTCCATGAGCTTAACTATACCACTGCAGATTGTCTTCCAGATGCTGATATAACATATTCACATCACATTGATCTTAGTGAGGGTAGATAATTAGACATGCTTTGAAGTGAACATGTCATCAGCACCATGTCCCAATCAGCTACATATGACTAAAACGATGTTAGGGTCAAAGATAAAATCTTCCCATAGATATATACGGTGGTTTGCTCCACACTGGTAGACTATGAGACTACTGAGAAAAGGCAGCAAGAGAGGAAATGGCTGCCCTATTGTCAGGAGAAGGTAGAAGTTACATTTTAAAAATGTTATTGTTATTGAAACCAGTGGCTGAGGTTCAAAAGCCAAAGAGAAACATAGCAATCTGTTGCTACCAAATGGCCCAATGGGAATGGCACCAGGTAATGTTTATGGCCACTATGACAGAATGCCACCTCTTATGTGGCATCGCAGAACAATGACTTAATGGCAGGACACAAATAATGGTTTGCCATACCGCCGCCTGGCCCATTGTAATGTTGTGATTTTGAATATGCCCAAGAATGAGGAGTCTTCCTACCTACTACTAAAGAACGGCTGAAGAAAGATCCATTTCATCCTTTCTTTCTCATCTAAACATAGTTGGCAATGGTGAGTCTGTATGGAACCACAAGCGTGTTGAAATACTTGGAGTGCATCGGTTTGAGGGGAATGAAATATCATGCCTTTCAGCAGGGCCATATGGAGAGAAAATAGCAAAGGATCTGATAGCAGGTTCCTTTCAAGATGTCCAGGAATAGCAGCACACATCTCCACGGGATCATATGGATGGAATTCCTTGAGCCTCAAAACCTGTCGAGAGTCTTCAAATTCTTCTGCATACAGGAAGGGCTTATTTATCCCTTTATTGTGGCTCTACATGTTGGGGAACTTTGGAGAAGTTGTTAAAACAAACAAACAAAAAATGTTCTGGAAAACTGTCACAAACAACCTGTACATCTTTAGTTCCAGAACATTTTCTGTCTTTTAGGGAGGAGATGGAAAGCCAGTCAACATGAACAGACACTGAGGCTCATGTGGGCAAATTCCCAGAAGCCTGCTCTTCATCCTGTGTTCCTACAGTTGTGTTTAGGATTAATTCTTCCCAGACAACTCAGAAATCCCCCTGCCAAATGTCCTTAGTTACTACAACAGTTAAGCCACTTGGTGCCACCTGGAAAAGAGAATTTATAGTTAAAATAAATAAAAATCACACAACTATTAAATGGTACCAGGAGTTTGAAAAAAGATTGAAGAAAGATCGGAGCCAGAAAGAGGAGTTTTAATCTGTATTCCTAATTCCTTCTTTTATTTCATGTCTGGACCTGCCGGAAGCACAAGCGTTGCAGCAACAGTATTTGATTCTATTCAGACCTCAGCTGTGTATTTGCTAAAAGTATTACGAAGTACTTAATATTTTTCTTTATTATGGATGAAATATATAAAGCATCCATGAAACCCAAAGGAGAGCTGCTACATAGGGTATCAATTAAAGCTCAGTCAAGGTTGAGAATAGAAGAATGTGCATGGCCCGCCCAGCTATGCTTATTCATTCTTCTGCCCCACTCATTTTGCTGGGAGAGAGAGATATGCACAATATACGCACAGATCTGATCTTAAAAGCAGGAGATGTGACCTCACTGAAATTACATTTTCTCCTTAGGACCTTCCACCAAGACATTGAAATCCTGTTGCACCGCTCCACGTGTGCAATGACAAAGTCACCAACCGTGGTAAACTGTCACTGATTATAGGATTATTTTCATACATTCAGTGAGGACACAATTTTGTTGCATTGTGTATGAATTGTATGCACCCTAGTACAGTGGTACCTCAGATAACAAATTTAATTTGTTCTCCAAGGCAATTTGTTATCTGAAAAAATTTGTTATCCGAAACATGATTATCCATAGGAATGAATGGGAAACTAATTAATCCATTCCGGAGCCTAAGAAAATGACACAGCTGGTTTTTTTGCTCAAAACTCTTTATAAAGTGCACTTTAAAGGTACAGATGTGATGCAGCCCGGTATACCTCTTTTTAACTGATGCATGCTGGAAATTCATTAACCAAGGCAGTCCATAGAGAAAATTCGTTATCTGAGGCAGCCCATAGAAAACTCGTTATCTGAGGCAGCCCAGAGAGAAAATTCATTATCTGAGGCAGACCTATACCTAGAAATTGCGATTCGTTATCCAAAAAAATCATTATCAGGGGCATTCGTTATCCCAGGTATTACTGTATTGCCCTTAATCCATGTGATTTGGATTGGATCCACAGTGATTTGTCATGGATGATGAACATATGGAATTTTACAACATGATTTCAGGCACGAATCCTAGAAGAAAACTCTAGCCTAAGCTACCCACTGCTCACAGTGTTTATTCAAATTTGAGATGTAGGATAAAGCAATTTCAATCTGGTTTTTACAGCAATTGGCTGATGTTCACAAAATTAATGTTCAGAATATAAGAGTTTATGGGGTGGGGGCAGACGATTGACAGATTTATCCATGCAGACTTGAGGCTTTAAATGATCAACTCTGGGTGTGAATCCAGCCAGGTTTGTATTTATTTATTTATTTATTTATTTATTTATTTATTTATTTATTTATTTATTTATTTATTTATTTATTATTTAACTTATATGCCGCTCTGGGTTCCTTGCAATTAAAATGAACAATTAAAAAAATTAAAACTTTAAAATGTCAAAGAACATTTTAAAATAATAAAAACACTTAAATACAGTTACAGTATACTACCATGTTACTCCTGAATAGTTAAGTATGCCATGCTTTTCCCGAGTGGTTCTGCATCAGGGAGGCACAAATTAAATGTGGCCTAATGAAATGTGAATTCCATTTCACTTCGTTTTAAAGAATTTACCAGGATTCTGAAATCATATTCAGACTACAAAGTTTTCAAAAGTTCAAAAGCAGAGCCTGGATGGCCATCTGTCGGAAGTCCCGTGATGGGGGTTCCTGAAGGGCAGGAGGTTGGACTAGATGGCCCTTGAGGTCTCTTCCAACTATATGGTTCTATGATTCTATGACTAGTCAGAGCTATTGATTTTCTCACCTCTACAAGAGCCTATTGGTTGGCTCCCACAGTTAGACAAAACTATCAAGGTTGATTTCATTCTGTTTCTCATTTTGACAGTTCCCATTGTAAAGTGAACAGAACTCTCTTCCATTCCTACCTACGGGAAACCTATTTAGGGAGACAGATTTAATTACCCAAGCACAAGGGCAGGGATAAAAACATGATTCTGATAATGGTCACAGAGTTAGAACTTCACTGAGAGAAGCAGTTCCATTTCTTGTACACAAGAACAAAACATTGCAAATATTTTCTTCTCACTTGCAGGGAAATGAGAGTTTTCATACTTTGTAAGAACAACTTTTGCACAAAATGCACGAGAATATTATAGCAAAAACTGGAATCATCAGATCAATATTGTTTCTTGTTTATCAATCAGCCAGTCTTTCTGTGCATACTGTGTTCCTGTACTTTGCTTCAAAAAAGGAAAAGACATACAGTGGACCCTCGTATAACAAACGGTTAATGTGTACAACATAAAAAAATTCTGGAGATAGGTGGAATTTGCTTAACAGAATCGCCTATGGGGTGAATCCGTACAACATAAAAATGTCGTGATTAGGGATTACTCTGTTTTCAATTCCTTCCTATGGGAAATTTGTATAAAGGAAAATTTGCTTAACAGAATTTCATTTGGAACAAATTAATTCCTTTATACAAGGTACCATTGTATTTGATTTAGCAAACTAGTCCATTGTATTTGATTTAGCAAACTATCGCATCTTTCTACCCCCATGTCAGGAGTTTCTACTTTTTAGTGCAGATAGTATCACTCTGTTTTGGTGAGCTTGCAGTGTGTGCCATTGCTAGAAATGAACTAAAGTGAGCTGGCCAATTGCAGCCTCCTGCTTCTTTCTTCAGTTTACCAGCTGGCTGTCAATTTCCCCATAAAAGTAGTGATTTAATAAGGAGTAGTTGTTGATGTTTAGACAGCTTAACTATTTAATGATAAGGAGTAATTGGAAGATTAAGTTTTATCTCTCTCTGCTCATGGAACAGAGGGAGAAAGCAAAACTTTTTAAAAAGCGAAATAGGGCAGTCCTGCCCTGCTGTCTTTTAAAAAAGAAACAGGAAGGAAGGAAGGAAGGAAGGAAGGAAGGAAGGAAGGAAGGAAGGAAGGAAGAAAGAAAGAAAGAAAGAAAGAAAGAAAGAAAGAAAGAAAGAAAGAAAGAAAGAAAGAAAGAAAGAAAGAAAGAAAAGAAAGAAAGAAAGAAAGAAAGAAAGAAAGAAAGAAGCGGGTAATTTTTCTTTTCTTTTCCTTATACTTTTTCTGTCCCTGAAAAAGCAAGTTGGCTTCCTGGACTGTAAAGAAAATCTCACCACCACCTTTATTTTATTTTATTTTATTTTATTTTATTTATACAATTTATATGCCACCCACTACCCAAAGGAAGGAGCCTTCAATGTTTCAATTTTAAGTAAAAAGCATAGCAAATGAAGCTGGGTGGCTTTGCCAGGTGGATGTAAACATGGCACCACAATGTATTTGGGAATCACGCTCAATCTCATATGACCCTATTTAGCCCACACCAGGCTACTGCCACCAAGCCACATAGCCAAGACTTTGGTCTCTGATTCATGTATTGCATTGTGAAACATACTAGAGAGCAATGGGAAAGCCAGTTCACATGCACCTCAGTGATTAAAAAAAAACCCATCTTCCATCCACGAGGTCCTCGGTAGCATAGTAAGAGCTGTCCCTTGATAAGCCCTGCATGCCACATATTTTGCAAACATTTATTTCTCATAATCTTACTTCGTTCTTTTTAAAGCTTCCAAATACATTTTACTTTAGGTGCAGCTTCCTGAGTGCAACATGTAAAGCAGAATCAGATAACTATGTACGTACGTGCTTACAGGAAAAACAGTAAATATATTATTGTAGCATCTTAAAGACAAACACATGTATTATTGCCCTGCCTTTTACAAAAACTTATGCCATAATGTATTTGTTATTTCTAAAAGAGGCTGCAAGACTCTTTTGTTTGATTTCTGTATGTTCTCCAACCAGAATAATCAAAGGCAAACGTATTTGAACTGTCCAGATAAATTGTTGCCAAGATTTATAAATTGGAAAAACGGGAGGTATATTGCTGAGAGGACTGTTATGAAAATTGAGAGACTGAGAAAGGTAATCCAGTCAGGTCACTGACTGCTATCTTGCATGTTCACCTGAAGAAGCTACGAGCATAGAACATGGAAGAATAAAAACCGGAACCTGCTGGAGTAAGGACCCAAAGTAACCAACAAATGTAAACTTCTATTCGATTCTGCAGACAGATGTATGGTCTTTGATCTATTTGCAGTGTTAATCGGTGAACAGAGGTGCCCCTTTTTAAACAGCCCCAGACTTTGCAAAACTGATTTTGGGATAGCTCGGGAGCAAAACCTCTGTCTGAAATACAGCATCCATTTTGCATCAGCAGATGGAATGCCTACAGCTTGTTCTTTGCTGTTATTAATGTTCAAGGAAATGCGGTTGGAAGAATTCCATTATCTGAACCATGTGAAGGGGTTGGGAACGCTCACAAGAAGCAACAGACAGATCTTGGGTCTGTGGCTTCCTCATCACAGCTGTGGTTCAGAACAAGTTTGTGAGTCTCAAACTTTGCAGCCATTGTCTGCCAAATATAAAGCCCTCAAATCATTCCCAGTTGCATGTCATTAAAAATAATACTGTTTTTCATTCAGGCCCTGCCAATGCAATAAGAGTTACTGAACATGCTTCATTGTACGCAAACACTGCATTCAACCTGGCTGTTCGGTATTATTCATGTTACGCTGTCTGTGAAATTCAGACTGTGACCATCACTGTTACCTGGCCTAACGGCTATTTGTTTTGTTAGAATTTTATCCAACCATGTCATATTTTCCAGAATTACAATTAACTGCAGATGGCTAGAGCTAGGAAGCTGTTTAGGAAACTGTTTCACGACTATGTTGAGAAACATAATCCTAACATTTTGAATTCTTCACCTTTAATTTTAAGCAAATTGAGTTTGTAGGCCGGTGAGACCAAGGTTCCCTTGGGAGTGCCATTCCTGCCTTTGATGTGAAAGGGTCCCTCATGGTTAACATTATAGCCCCACACTCCTATATCAGACACTCTCCATGTCCTTTTACATGTGTTTCTAAATATTTCAGGGTAAGTGAGCTCTGGGGGCTTTTTTTTAAATAATAATGACATAGGCTTGAGTGAAATTAGTTGTGGGAAGAAATGTTTAGTAAAAGCTTGGTTTGGATCCTTGCCACGGATGTGTGCTGCTGAAGCAAGCCCTCGAGTAATACAGTAGGAAACCTCAGTATGTTTGGAACGCATTGTCAAACAAGTCTTCCTCAATGTTATTAGTGCTTTGGAAATAAACTTTCTGGCTCACATTGCTACCTTTCTCCATTTAGGAGACACATGATTCCTCTCTGCTCCGGTATACAGTAGGTGATGACTTCATATGCCACCTTAGGCTTAAGAAGGTATTTATGTAACCTAGCAAGATAAGAATTTATAGACCTGGTTCACGAAGACAACACATGGTCTGCTCTAGTTGTACCTTCTTCAAAGGTAAACTAAAAAGAAAGATGACCCAAATGGCTAGGAGTAAAACAGAATCATTGTATGCATTTTGTAATCATTGTTAGTTTTGTTGTTCACTTGTTTGCTTAATGTATGTCATTTTTAATACATGCACATGGCTGCGAGCTCTTTGGGGCAATTAACAATTAAGGGCTTTTTCAGCCTATGAAAAGACAGAGTCATCCAGTCCAAACAACATAAACTATATGCAGTATCATTATACAAACACACATACATATACAGCGGTGCCTCTAGAGATGAATTTAATTCATTCTGTGGATAAATTCGTTTTACGAAAAATTCATCCTATGAAATGCATTTTAACGCAGTTCCCATAGGAATATATCAAACTCATCTTACGAGGTTTTCCTATTCCCGGAAATTTCATTCGTTTTACGAGTTTTTTGTATTAAGAGCCATTCGTCTTATGGGGTACTACTGTATAAAGGCAGGCAGATAGATTTAAAAAACTAGACAGACAGACAAGCAAGCGCACACACACACACACACACACACACACACACACACACCTCTTTCTCTCTCTCTCTCTCTCTCTCTCTCTTCCCTGCAACCAGCTTTTGAGAGTTGACAAACTGCATCTTTGCTTTAAAAGACAATTGAAAGGTTAGAAGCCAAGACATATTTTACTTTCATGTTAAGCAATCCTTCCCCATGCCAGCTCAATTATTCCAGGCTATTTCAAAAGTAGAACTTCATACTATACCAAGAAGGTAACACAGTAATGGTCTTCTGCACCAGACATCTGGACAGACAGTGAAGGGCTGGAAAGAAACAAAAAACTCAGTCACAATAGCTTTATTAAACTAATACACATTCAAGAAGACACCTCTGCATGTTGCCTCCCTTCCTCCTCTGCAGGTCAGTTAAAGAGAAATGTGGAGGGAGGCTGGGACTGTGGGCTGTGGGGGGGTTTGAAAATAACTGAGTCATTATCCTAATTATTCATTATCCAGGGCAGTCGTTATCCGAGGTATTACTGTACTAAACAAATATCACACAAAAATGATGTGATGTGATCCTTGTGATCAGCCCTAGTTAGCAATTGGACAGCCACATTTTGGATCTTCAGAGGTTTCCAAACTCTTTCCAGAGGCAGCTCTGCATGTTATAGTAGTCCAGCCATGTAACTAAACAAAACTACATCCTCTCCAGAGACCTCTCCAGGAATGGGCACAGCCAGTGCACTAGTTTTAATTGTGGAAAAGCACTCCTGGCCACACCTGAAACCTTGGCATCTAGGACCAGAGGTGAATCCAACTGTGCACAAAGGTTTTCACAGGAAACACAACCCCATTCAGCACAGGCTAAATCCCTATGCCTTGACCTGCCTCTGGATTGACCAGAAGCACCTTTGTCTTGTCCATGTTAAGTTTCATTTATTCACCCTCATCCAGTTCATTACTGACATCAGACACTGATTTAGAGCCAAACCTGCATCCTTAGATTTAGATGACAAGGAGAGGTAGAGTTGAGTGTCGTCCATGGACTTGTGACACTGAACCCCAAGCTGTGTGCTTTTTTTTAAAGGAAAGCCAATGAGTTGATTTCATCTGTGTAGCTTCCAGAACCTCAGCACAACAAGCCAACACCAGTACCACCCCTGAGACCACCTCATTTAGTTCAGGATGTGAAATTGTTGAGCCATGGGGTAGGTGTACACACTAACAGAATCCCAGGAGACCACTTCCACGAACCCAGTGGAGACACAGAGTCCACGCATGCAGCAAAGAAGCCAGAACGGCGGGGAATAACGGGGGATGATTGTTTCAGCCCCTACTTTGGAGGCCAATTTTCACTACCCAGGAGACCACTTCCACCTACCCAGTGGAGACACAGACTCCACGCATACAGCAAAGAAGCCACGAAGCCAGAACGGTGGGGAACAACGGGGAAGGATTGTTTCAGCCACCTACTTTGGAGGCCAGTTTTGACTGCCCAGGAGACCACTTCCACCAACCCAGTGGAGACACAGAGTCCACACATGCAGCAAAGAAGCCAGAACGGCGGGGAATAACGGGGAGGGATTGTTTCAGCCACCTACTTTGGAGGCCAGTTTGGACTACCCAGGAGACCAGTTCCACCTACCCAGTGGAGACACAGTCCCACGCACACACGCGGCAAAGCCACGAAGCCAGAATGGCGGGGAATAACGGGGAAGGATTCTTTCAGCCCCTACTTTGGAGGCCAGTTTGGATTACCCAGGAGAACAGTTCCACCAACCCAGTGGAGACAGAGTCCACGCATGCATGCGGCAAAGCCACCAAGCCAGAATTTTGATTGCCCAGCAGTCAGAGATTCAGATGCTTCCCCCCCAACTCATCCTGATGAGTTCCCCTCAATATCTCTGGGAATCACCGCCAGCTGGAGTTTCCCAAGGAGACCGGTTCGCTCATGGAGCAAGACTTCTCTCCTTGACTATGACCAGATTGCGCATCTCGAGGCCCATCTCCAGGGCAGAGACACTCCGCTGCCCTCCACCCCATCCGGCTTCCCTGCCGTGTCACCGGAAGTGGCCTAACCCTAACCCTAACCCTATCCCTAACCCTGTAATTGTTTTCATTTGGGCCCTACTTGCAAGAAGGGCCAGCTGGGAAGAAAAGGACCCCCCCCCCCGGGGACTGCCAGCACAAAAGGGAACCACTGGTTTTTCAAGAACTGATTGGCAAAGGCAGCCATTCAGAGAGCAGGAAGGACGGGTGGTGGCGGGGTTGGACCTACTGCCTTGGACGGTTGGGGTGCAGGCAGCTGAGCCCGATTCGTGACAGTCCACCCAGGAAAGCCACGAAGCCAGAGTTTTGGTGGCCACGAAGCCAGAGTTTTGGAGGCCATGAAGCCAGAGTTTTGGCAGCCACGAAGCCAGAGTTTTGGAGGCCACAAGGCCAGAGTTTTGCCTATCCAGTGGAGACACAGTCCACCCAGGAGAGTCACGAAGCCAGAGTTTTGGAGGCCACAATGCCAGAGTTTTGCCTACCCAGTGGAGACACAGTCAACGCAGAAAAGCCACGAAGCCAGAGTGCAAATGTTAGGGAGGGATTGTTTCTTCCGCCTTTGGAAGCTGGAATGCTAGTTGGAAGGAATCTCCCCTCCTTCTGCAAAGGGATTTCCCAACCTGGACTGTAACTGGTGGGAGTGAACCTCCCCATGTTGGAGGACAGAGTACCCCAATTCTAAACAAAATACTTGATGATGACTGTGACTGTTAAAGTTGGTCTCCTCAAGTGATTTTCCGCCTAGAGGCAGGGGCAGCCGGGGTTGCTGTCTGGGGAAGTCGAGGAGAGTGGCCAACAGGGTGCATGTCGGCTCGGAGGCTGAACTTGAAGCACTGAACCGCTGATAGGCTGAAGGAGAAGCACCTGGAAGACCTCGTCCAAACCGGGAGTCCGGGGAGCCTGTCGGGCAGGCAGGTAGGCAGAGGGGTGGGCAGGCAGTCAGGCAGTCAGGGAAGCAGGCAGTCTGGCTTACAGGTAGGAAGGCAGGCTTGCAGGGTACCCACCCAGGCTAGGGAAGGCACAAAGCCAAAGTGCCAGAAGGGAGGATTGTTTCTGCCTTTGGAGGCAGAGTTTCTCCATCCCAGGAGACCGAGTTTCGTCAACCCAGGAGACAGAGTGGATGCAGGAGAACAGGGCTGTTTCTTTAAGGCTGTAAGGAGAGCTAGGCCCCTGCTAATCAGTTTTTGAGGTAGGTTGTTGTAAAGTGCATCCTGACCACTTTGTAAGCAGAGTGGCTCCAAAACCCCAGGGAAGGGAGGAAAGCATCGAGGAAGGCAGGTATCGGGGTGTACTACACTCAGACCAGCCATGGCAAATGGGGAAATATTGGGCCAACACTGACCCTAGAAAAAAATATTCCTGGGCTGCTAAAGACCAGGGAAGCCCTATAAAAACTGGGCTAATTATGTAGCCCTTATTATATCCATACATGCAGCGGAATTACAGGCATTCAGGCAGACAAAGGTGGAAGGCAGGCAGGCAAGCGAAGCATTCAGGCAGGGCAGGCAGTCATATAGACAGAGCAGACAGCCAGGCATAATGTGTTGCGCTGGTGGAATGTCAGGATGGGAGGCATACAGGCATTGTTTAGATTGGGTTAGGGTTAGGGTTAGGGGAAGTTGCACAGCTGCAACCCCAACAGTCTTGTCTGGTTCAAAATTATAAACATTGAGTGGTCCTCCCTGGTTCGGAGCCAGGCAAGGGCTAGAAAAATTGGGCCTACACAGACCCTTCCAAATGACACATTGAGTGGTCCTCCCTGGTTTGAAGCCAGGCAAGGGCTAGAAAAATTGGGCCTACAGATAGAGTATGATTCCCTTCAAATGACACATTGGGTGGTCCTCCCTGGTTTGGAGCCAGGCAAGTCCTATAAAAATTGGGCAGTAATCAAACCCTTCCAAATGAGTGGGAATGCAGGAATGCAGGAAGGCAGGCAGGCCAGCAGGCAGGTAGGCAGGTAGGCACAGGTCCAGGCAGGCAGGTAGGCTGGTAGGCAAGCAGGAAGGCAGGCAGGCTGGCAGGAAGTTGGGCTTGCAGGGAGGAAGCCAAGCTGGGAGGCAGGCATAATTGCAGGCAGGCAGGCACCCTGCTGTATTGATTATTAAAACAATTGTTCATCAAATACTTACCATAGGCACTTTTATCTGAATATTAAGTAAAGGCTTTTATTGAAAAGATGAAATTTCACAGAAATATTAGCTTACTAAAAGAAATGAAGACATGATTTCCCTCCCTTACTTTAGAACAGGGGTCCTCAAAGTTTTCAGACAGTGGGCCAGTCCACCAGCCCCCAGACACCACTGGGGGCTGGACAATAGTCCAAAAAAAAAAAGGCTGACATGGAAAAAGGGGGAGGGAGGGGCAAGTGGGCGGAGCACCCCACAATCGGCCCACGATTAGTGTGTCTCCGGGGCCCCGGCAATGCATCCTGCTCCGGATTGCCGCCCTGAGATGCCGCCGCTGGGATCCCTCTGTTGCGCCTCTTCTTCCTCCTCCTCCTACAGTGACAGTGGCTGGAGCAGCTCTCCTTCCTTCCTTCCTTCCTTCCTTCCTTCCTTCCTTGCGTCAGGAAGGAGGTGGCAGCCCAGGCAAGCTCATGCCCCTCATTACTTTCTAGGAGGCCACTCAGGATAAGGAGCAGCAGCTATGGCAAGGGCGGCAAGGCTGGCACCACTGTGTGCAGTTCCAGCTGTGCGCCCTGGCCATCACAACCTCACTGTGTCCTGGAGGGAAAGCTGCCTCTTCTCTTGGCCTGCTCTGGCCAGGCCCGACTTGGTGCGCTGCAAGTGAGGGAGGGAGGGGAGGCAGGAAGGCCTGCCCAAAGCCATCCGAAGCCTGCTCACTGGCCAAGCCCAGCCAGGCTCCGGTGCTGTAGGCTCACCAGCCCGCCCATCACCAACCGGTGATGCAGCCCCACCAGTCTCCCAGGAACCAGGCCTGGGCCACTGTTGGCCTTACCTTCCCATCTCTTCTTTCTCTGCCGCCTCCTTCTCACTGGTCTCTAACCCAGTGGTGGGGATGGTGGTGGTGGTGGAGGCCTCAGCCTCCAGCCATGGCTGAGCTCCCTCCTCCCCTCCCTCACTCCATGGAGCAAGGCAGCAGCTTGGAGGGGGCTGGGTGGGTGGGTGGGAAGTAGTTCTGTTTCCCCCTCAGTCACCTGCCATCCATCCCTCCGTCAGTCCGCTGCCATGGCTGCTCTGTCTCAGAAGGCTGGCTGGCACTGCCTCCGCCTGCCCCTTTCTTCCTCACAACCACAATAACACAGGGGGTGGCCACACAAAGAAGGCAGGTGGGCGGGGTGGAGGAGGAGCAGGGGTGGGGGTCAAGGTCATGGAGGGAGTGGGAGACCTTGCTGCAGTGCTCCCACTTTGAACTGCCCGACTAGCCAGCATGCCGATCATCTAGGCGGTGGGTGGGGGGAGTGGGGGAAGCAACATAGCCCACCACCTTGAACTGCCTCAGCAACAGAAGCAGCTGTGGAGGGTGGCTGGCTCGTGAACCAGGGAATAGGTGGGGGCGGTCTGCAATTGGTCCCAGGGGCTGGATTCAGGCCGTAGTTTAAGGACCCCCATACCGTAGTTTTAAGGACCCCTGCTTTAGACTATCTAAAGCAAGCTTTAGAGGCAGGGCTTCTCTACTCCCTTATAGTCCATATGCAGAAAGACATTCCAGAAAAAATCCTTCTCCTTTTCCTCTATGGCCGTTTATACACGACCCCTAAACTCCGGGGCAAATGGCTCCCAGCTCCGGAGCTTAAAAATGTTTCCCCACCAGCTCCAGAGTTTACAGGAAATTAAGTGCGACCACGCCCACTCTAGCGCGTCCCAGCGCACCTTTCAAGTACCTGCTCTCTGGAGGTGAAAATTCTTTGATGCGGTGTAACGATAGTGAGTGCTGGGCTCTCCTCGCTTCTGTTTGTTGTTTTTTGGCTCCCGCCCCTTTAAGAGCTACTTTTACAGAGACTGGAATGTTGCCGCGGCAAGAGCGAGAGGCAGAACGGAGGTGAGCCACGTCTCTTTTCTTCCTGTTTTTTCTCCCTCCCCTCACGCAGCCAGCAGCCAGGAGTGCGGAGGGGGTGGGAACGTAGGAACAGCGACAAACCCCTAAGATCTCTGGTCCGAATTTAAGTGGCCAGCGGTTCTTAGGGGTCGTGTGAAAAGGCCCGATGTCACAGAATGGGGAAAACAGTCACATCTCCTTTTAGGCGAATCATGGATGCTTCTTGGATGGAATGCATCTTCAGCCTGTGATCTCAGATCTACAACAGTTCAGGCCTTCAGCTCAATATTAAATATGTTTACGTTTGGCCTTTGCTTGCTCTCAATTTAAGTTACAGCCTGATGAAGCAGTCATGTTTTAGTTGCTTTTTTAAAAGGATCCGAGAAGGGGTCAAAACAGATATTGGGTGGTAGATAGTTATGTTATTAGCAGCAGGATTGACCAGGGATTAGAAAACCTAAAATGTTAGTTCTACCTAAATTCACATGTTCATGTTCATAATGCAAGGAGTGCAGCATTATTAAGACAATGGCTTTTTTGAGAAAGATTTGCAAATTAAACAAGTTCCTTCATAATGGATACAATTTTCAGGTTCAGATACTACAAGATAGTCTGATAATATGTTGCATGCAAATAAATGTAAAGTGCAAATGTAAATTTTAAAAAAGTGAGGGACTAATCACTGCCGAGTAGGAGATTATGACCATTGATGGGAAGAGCATCAGAAATTCTCCGGGTCATCCAATTGAAACCACCACTTCTATTAAATTATTTCCTCTAATCTAGTATTTTCAGTTCAGCTACATTGCAATATAGGAAAAATATGCCAGATATCTATACTGCATGTAAAATCAACCTGACATACATTAACATAACAAAGCTAAACATATCTGCTCAGATATGCATTTTCTTCTTTCAAATTGAGCCTAATCCCAAACATGTAGAAGGCTGTAATTTTAGAAAACAAGAATTATGGTCAAGGAAACATGCCAAATCAAAACCCAATTAATTTAAGGCAGCCGGAAAGCTACCCAGATTTGGTTGCTCTTGTTAATTTGGAAGCCTTATCCATGAGTGCATAGTGGCTAGCTAATCTTGCTGAGGGTGAGGAATGGTTTATGGATTTGCCATTTGGGCTGTTAGAATTGTCCCAGTAAGATAAATCACAAGCCAAGCAGGCTTTCCTTCTATTGAGTTCTTTCTTCTGCAGCAGGCTGGGATGCGTGAAGAATTTACCCTCTTTAAGCAGCAGTATGGAGAGGATTAAACCATTGACATGCCTAGAGGCCTCCTTGCCCTCTTGCACAAGCTGACTGAAGGCATCCCTCCCAATTTTCCCTCTCAGAAGGGAGCATTACAGATAACAGTGGCACAATAGGGTTCTTCATTATCTTGTGGTGTTGTATTGAGTTTTGAATTTGACTGAATTCAGTTACTGGTGGTTTTAATGTGCTACTTTTTTAAATACATTGAGTCATCGCTTACAGCAGGCATGTCCAAAATCAGACCCGGGGGCCAAATGCAGCCTGTTTTCAAATTTTGAGTGGCCCGCGGCCTCTTCGCCCCACCAGCTCAGCCGGTCATGTATCCCTGCCAGCTGGCCCTTCCTCATACCGGATGGAGGCATCCGCTTGCAGTTTTATGGCTTGCCTGCCCTCCCTGCCTCTGTCCACCACCACCCAGCCACCTGCCCAGCCTACCCACCCCTGGCTCCGTTGCTGCAGCATCCTCCCTGCCTCCTTGCATGTTATAGATACTTGTCCAAAGTCCGGCCCGGGAGCCAAATGCGGCTGAATGGTCGCCCCCCCCACACACATTTTTACCTCACCAAATCTGGCCCTCATTGCAAAAAGTTTGGACATCCCTGGCTTAGAGGAAAAACAGGGCGGAGAGCCTGAGTAGGCTCGTCATGCAGTAAAAAGAGACTCCATGTGCTGCTTTTGGGACACAGCTTCATCTGTTGGGCTGCAAGGCATACCGCCTGGTCGGCCTGGGGGACATATCTAGGGTTAAGTTCTATTGCCCTGCTGGAATGGAGAGGACACCACGGTATGTTTGGGTCTGAAGTGCTACCCACAGCACTTCAGCAGGTGGAAGGAAGGCCACCGAATTTAATCGTTTTACATACAGGTGTTAATGACCTGGGCCGGCAAGTCCCTGAACAATGAGATTACCTGTGATCTGGCCTTATGGAAGGAAGCCTAGGTAGTCTGGTCTATGATTATCCCTAGATGCTGCTGGGGAGGTTCCGGCATTGCAGAGGGCCTGAACCGGGCATGTAGGGACATTATCAGGCTCATCGCCTTTCGCGATGATAGGGTGTGCCTGTTTTATTGTTTTATATTGTATTGCTATCGATTTGATTGCTGTTTCCTATTGTATATTGGTTTCTGTTGTTAGCCGCCTAGAGTTTGTTCTCGAAGATAGGCGGGATATAAATGCAATAATAAATAAATAAATAAATAAATAAATAAATAAATAAATAAATAAATAAATAAATAAATAAATAAATAAATTAACCGGGAGATATGCCGGTATATCCTGCAAAATGGAGGGGCAGTGGTGGGTCACCCAGGCATTGGATTAAGTAAAGCCAAGCTTTACAGACAGGATGGAGTACATCTTATGGATAGACATGGGCACGACTTGGCGAAATTGTTGTTTCCGTTTTCGGATATCGTTTCCGTTACGTAACGGAAACGGTAACGACAATTAAGCTGTCAGAACTCGAACTCAAACTGAAAAAAGATAAATTGGGTCTGATTTGTCGTCGTTCCTGGCATCGCGCGGCAATCGCGCGATGCCAAGCGGCACAGAAAAAAAGTTTTAAAAATTAAAAAAAACCAATTCCCGGCCAAAAAAGCAGGTGAAAATATGCCTGCCTGAGGGCACCTACCAGAGGGGTGGTTTCTGGGGGGGGGGTCCCCAGCCTTCCCCCCCTCCTGTCCTGGGCTGCTGGTACTGGGCTGGGAGGGGGCATCCTCGGCGTCTCCATTTGCCATGCGTTGCGGGGGGATCCAAAATGGCGTCCGCAATATTTTTTTTGAAATCGTGGTCCAAAAAACCACCAAAGCACCACAGAAACATGCGAAAATTAGCTATTTTAAATGCTTGAATTTTTACAGTAGCAGCAGTGGGTTTTTTATAGCAGTAAAAGGTCGCACTGATTTTATTTTATTTTATTTTTATTTTTATTTTTTTACACCTGCGCAATGATGGGCTGGCCATGGAATGGGACCATGCAAATTTTTGGACCCATTCTACCAATCGCATGGCCAGGTTTTGACTGACACTTCTGGATGTGCAAGAGGGCATAAAAAGCCCAGGCACTCCCAGAAGGGTCGCAGTCCGGGCTTGGATGTGGGTGGGAGAGGGCTGTGTGTAGCTGGCTGCTGTGCTAGACTAGTTTCGATTTCGCGGAGCCTTTAGATTTCAGTTAGGCAGGCAGGGAGGGAATTGATTCAATTGAATTTTTAGGAAATAATAATAATTCCTTTCATTCTCTGTCTGCTGTGGGGAATAGCAACGCAGTTTATTCCTTTTTATTCTCCTGCAGTTTGTTAGGATTTCTTTTCTGGTAGTGGTTCAAAGGGGGGGGAGGTTTGAGTGGGAGGGGAGGTGTGGATTTATTTTAAAAAAATCATTTGCTTGGTGGCAAGCCAAGGTCCTTTCATACCCTGCCTGCAGCTCTGCTGTGGGTGCACTGCCCACTTTGTTTGCAAAAATTGCAATTGCTTTATTCGATGCAGTCTTGTGCAGCAAGTCAGTTTAAAGTGTTTTCCGCCTGCTCTGGGTCATTGCGGGACCTGCGTCCGCCGCCCGCGTGCCTGCCCCTCCCCCTGCCACTGCCGCCGCCCGCCAATGCCCCCCCGCCACCCCGCCCTCTGCCTAGGGCGCAAAAACACCTAGCGCCGGTGGGACGCCACTCGCTGGGACGTTAAATCGCGCGAAATCGTGGTGGCGGTAACGACAAACGACACGACAAAACGACAAATTTTTTAAAAATTTCGCGAAAAATGGAAACGACCCGAAACGGACCCGTCCCGAAAAACGACAACTCGAAAAAAAATTCTGGTCGTGCCCATCTCTACTTATGGATGCTGGCTTGAACATCTTTCTGGAGGATTTGAGGAAGGGGCTGCAAACTAAGGTATGCAGCTTGGTGGGGGGCACGGGGTAAGGCAAGCTTGCCCAGTGCCATGGTGGGTAATGCGGATGATCTTAAGCAGGCGGTGAGCAAGAACCAATAACATGTTATAACCTCCAACCTCCGACGCTGCAGATCAGGGGATTACAACGCCTGAGGCAAAGGGGCTTTGGCTACACCCAACGGGGAGGGGACCGGCTAAGTGATGGCACCCTACAACCTGATGGGGGGGTTAATACAGCACAGCCAGCCGAGGGGGCGCTGTTGGGCAAACGGTGCCCCCTTGGGGCTAAATACTCACCCTAACCCACAATTCACTGGGGGGAGGTCCGGGGCAGACCCCTGGACCCACATGGTTTCTGCACTATGCCAGCCCCCTCCTCGAGTTAGTCATCATGCTGTAAATTGGAATCAATAAACCTGGCTCAATTTTATCCCACTACATGCGTCCTGTGTGCTTATTTCGGCCTCACCGGGGGGGGGGGTGCAAGTTGAATGGTCCAATACTGGAGGTATTCAAGAGAAATTTGGACAATCACCTGGCAGATATCCTTTGATTTGTATTCATGCATCAGGGGTTTGGACTTGATGGCCTTCTAGGTCACTTCCAACTTCACAATTCTATAAAGTTAGGTTGGGAGTCTTCCACTAAGTTTAAATTTTAAGCCCAAATGTCAGAATAAGGGGATGTCAAGCCCAGTTTATAATGTGAAATTTCCCTCAGTTCTACTATTTATAAACTCCAGCTCCCTGTCATACGCTTCCTCATAACATGGTCTTTGATGTCTCAAGATGAAGTGTGAGTCTCTATTGTTTCATTATAATTTCCTGCATCTGTCTGATTGTATATTTGGATTGTGTTGACCTGCAACTTTGGTTTATTTCACATTTTACTGGTGGGTGGAAAAAATGTACCTTGACTTTCTTCACCTCCAGATTCTTTAAACGGAGAACCTTATAAATGAAACCATCCTGGAATTAACGGACAAAACATCAACAAAATGCCAAACAAATAGCCAGACTGAGAGCAATTTCCATGTTAATTGGCTCCATAAGTGACCTTGGCAAAATATCTTAACTCAAACCCTGCTGTTCAGGTCATTCATGCACAACGAGACATACAACAAAGCAAAACAAACAAACCTCAGCCTCAACATCTAAAGTGGAAAATAAGACTGGAAAACACTCATTGTGCATTTGGACTTCTCTTGAGAGTCTGAATAGATTAGGATAAAGAAGTTTAAGTAATAAGCATCTTTAGGCTGGCAATTGTTTCCCTGTAAAAGTACTGGGGTTTTCTTGAAGGTTTCAACATAAAAAAATGGGAATAGCAAAAGCTATCTACAAAATATCTGTGAAGCTGTAGGGATTATGGGATCCATTGTATAAACTACGAACAAGGCCTGGCCTAGATATTTACTTAGAGCCTTTCTTGTTGCACTATATAGTAGATATTTGTCTAAAATGGAAGTGTGACTGTGACAAACATGTTTGTAAGTGTGTGTTATCATCAGCTATAAATGGATCCACTTTCCTGTATATATACACCTATGGACCCATTAATGAGGTTCAAACATTGCTTCTCCAGCAATGTTGTTGCTGCTGTTTACGTTCCATCAACTTGCTTCCAACCCTATGAAAGAGCAGCCTCTGAAATGTCCTTCAGCAGCCCTGCTCAACTCTTGAAGCTTCAAGCCTGTGGTTCCTCTCGGGAGTCTGTCCACCTCATAGGTGGGCTTTTTCTTTTTTTCAACTGCCTTCCACTTTCCCCTGCATTATAGTCTTTTCCAGAGAATCCTACGTTCTCATGAAGTGCTCGCATCTAGGGGGACCTCGGTTTCAACCATTTTGCCTCCAGAGATAACTCAGGCTTGATTAGATCTAAGACCCACTTCTTCATCTTTCTGTGGTCCAGGAAGTATCTGCAAAGCTCTTACCCCAGCACCACATTACAAACAAATTCTCTCCCCCCACCCCCCGGTCAGTTTTCTAAACTGTCCAGCTATCACAACCATACATGGTGATTGGGAATACATGAGTGTGGATGATCTTGGTGTTGGTCTCCTGTGACACATCCTTACCCTTGATAAACTTCGCAGTCTCTGTTTGGATTGAAGATTGAACCAAGTTATACAAAACCTTTACTTTAATTTTGTCATTGTTAACATTAGAGTTGTTTGATTCTTCTGTAGTCACGAGCTTTGTATTCTTAACATTCAAATGCAATCCTGCTTTGGCACTTTCTTCTTTCAATTAGATGCAATTAAAAATGTTTTTCAATATGGGAAAATAAATGGCACTGTTTCCCTGCTGCAACAATGGCTGTCCCAGAAGTCGCAGTTCAGAGCAGCTAGTGTTTCATTCAGCAATGATACAATTAGGGCATTTATACACGACCCCCAAACTCCGGGGCAAATGGCTCCCAGCTCCGGAGATTAAAAATGTTTACCCACCAGCTCCGGACTTTGCAGACAATTAAGTGCGACCCCGCCCACTTTAGCGCGACCCAGAGCAGTTTTCTTGTACCTGCTTTTTGGATGTGACAAATATTTGATCCGGTGTAAGGATAGTGAGTGCAGGGCTCTCCTCGCTTCTGTTTGTTCTTTTTTTGCGCCCCGCCCCTTTAAGAGATCTGAATGCTGCCGGGAACAAAACGGAGGTAAACCGACATTCTTTTCTTTCTTTTTTCTCCCTCCCTCAGGCAGCCAGCAACCAGGAAGTGCGGAGGGGGGTGGGGACAGAGGAAGAGCGACGAACCCCTAAGATCTCTGGTCCGAATTTAAGTGGCCAGCGGATCTTAGGGGTCGTGTAAAAAGGCCCTTAATTACTGCCTTATTTCTTGAATTCAGAAATGGAAAAGTGTGTAGGCTTCATTAATTTTAAATATTCTCAATGAACATTGGTTACTTGGTTAGCTATCACATAATATGTTCCACTCCTTGATTTTTGTTGTTTCTTACAAAAAAGGTACACTATTTACTTCTTTAAATTTCATTGAAGTAGCTGGGTGCAGTTCACATTAAGCTGAACAAGATGGATGTCCTTTCATGAGGAGAAGTAGAAAGGAGGGGAAGGACCTATTTGAATTTACTAGACTGTCCTGTGTTCAATCCAACCAATGCAAAACTTCCTTTATCCTAGGTTTTTTAATGCATTTTTCCTTCTGGTCCCTATTTGGGAGAGAGGACAGAAGAGGATATATTGACTTTGATCTCAAGAGTTGAGAGGATAATCATCTCCATATTAATTAGAACTGGAACTCCTATTATATTTCCTATCTCAGTATATTTTTCTAATAAAATCAGTTGTGTATTTTCTTCAAATATTAAGCACAGATGGGATTTCTCACAAAGGTGGAATATGTACACGGCTAAGCATTCTGATTTCAGGGCTGAATCTACACATTAACTTGGTGCCTGCTGTCCTAACAAAATGGCCCTTACATCTTGCTTTGCATTGACCTCACCTGCCCTCAGAGACAAAACCACATAGCCAGATATGAATGGCTGCCTAGTACTTAAATGGTAACCTCTAATTCCTGATAAAAGTTCATTTTATGTGACAGTTTTGGGAAGTAAGTAGAAAATGGCATCAAATAAGTACTTTCTGGAGAGGACAATGGCTCTGAGCAGAAGGAAAATAATTTGACTATTCACATGTTGCAAACATCCAAGAGATGTTTGTACTAAAATGAAACTCATTTTTACCTCCAAATCAAAACTGGTAAATATTTATATACCTCCAATTAAAATATTCTGAAAATAAAGTGTAAATTATGCGTTTATTGTAATCACTTTTAAAACATTCACTTAATTCTTCAGAATACTTAAAAACAAATCCATCAGGTTTTCTCTTCAGTCTACTAACCCCTGAAGCAGACCTGGTTTTTGTACTCTGGCTGGGATGCAGTTTTTAAAAAAAAATTACAATGTAGTTTCCTAAGACAAATTCTCCAGACTCCTGTTTGTCATTATTTTTCTCCTCACCCTTATCTATTTTCCACATGTATCTACTAAAGTAGGAAGTGTTTCTATGCACCTAGAGTTGCTGGTTTATGTGGTTGAGTTGACCCATTCACTTGTAATTGTTAGTTCCTGAGGTGGTGTTCACCATTTCAGGCAACTTGCGCAGCTGAAGGAGAGACTATAGTTTGCACATGTACAAGCTATGTCTGAAATAGATATACGTAGGGACAAATTGAGAAGCAAATCAAATTTTCTGACAAATTTGGCTGATTGATCAAAATTCATCAATTCATATTCATCATAAATTGAGTTCCTTGATAAAAATTGATGATTTTTGAATGGTTAATTTGTCAGGCAATACAATGGCCCTCAAGACACCTAGAGATGCCAAATTTGGATTCCCCTCTACAATCTTATCAAGTATGGTGGAGATTTTTGATGAAGATTGGGCTTGCCCCCATGCCACTTTCTAAAGGGTACGTTCCTGGGGAGGGCACTTTGTTTGAAACCCAGTCTTCACCAAACTTGGAGGGATTGAATAGGAGAGTTGGGAGACACCTCACTGCATGCTTGGTGTCTCTATATTCCTGGGGGGATTTCTTTGGGGGCTCTGTTTGAGGATACATAGCTCAGATGTCTGAACCCCAATTCTCACCAAACCTGCAGAGCTTATAGAGGAGAAATAGAGGAAGCGTCCCTGCTAGAGATGGGCACGACTCAAAAAATGGTGTTCGTTTGTCGTTTGTCGTTTAGTGGGTCCGTTTCGGTTCGTTTTTGTTTTCATTTCGTTACGTAACAAAATGAAAAAACGAAAATGAAAAATTGCTGTTTCGTTAGCATTCATCACAGTTCAATGTATTTGCCACAACGAAAACGAAATGCACGACAAAATTTCTGTTGTTTCGGTTCATTTCGTTTCATTTCGGAGACAAAATTCGTTTTTCGTTTCGTTACGTAACGAAAAAACAAAAACGAAAATGAAAAATTGCTCATTTCGTGCCCATCTCTAGTCCCTGCATGTTTGGGTCCTCTAGTTGTCTGAGGAGTCTTTTAATAGCATTTTTAATGGGAATCAAATTGACAGATCCATTCATCAATTTGTCATAGGAAATTTGTCAATATGTTGATCTGTCGACTCATCAGCCCTGATGAATCACAAATCATGATGTATCACAATTTTTTAAAATTCATACCCATCTCTAGTCTTCAGGCTTTTTTCAGAAGGGGTGCTGTGATTAAAAAAATAGTTGGGCAAGAATATATTCTCGAAATACATTTAAAAAATATAGTTGGGCAAGATTTGGGCTCTTTAAGATCCCAGAGATTAGATGAATTCAGAATAAGGAATGCTGAATGAGGAATGTGCATTACAAGTGTGGAAAGCAAATGTCATATGACTCTTTGCCATTTACTTTCCTGGAAAGTATTTGTTTTTTTAAAAAAAATCAGGTTGGACATGGCCTTGTGTTGGCTAGCTATGACAACTATTGCTGCTTTTTATTATAATTACATTACTTACATTTATATTCCAACTCCCTCACAACAAACCTAGGTCAGACTGAGATAGCATGATTGCCCAAGGTCACCCAGTATATTTCTTGGTCATTTTGATTCTATACCAACATTTACTAAATGCTGACTCGGTTGCTGCTGCTCCTTCTCAAATCTGGGCACCAACCTATCGTGCACCTTTCCTCTCTTCAGTAGATAGAAAACCATCAGCAGTTGAAAGGGGATAAAGAAGTTTTACAAAACAAATGACAATTTCAGCAGTTCACCCCCACCCCTTTAGAAAAAAAAAAGGACAGCAACAAAGAGATCTGGGGCTTCCGCCATGCTTATGCAGGTGGATATTAGATTTCCTATCACAGCATTCTCAATGGGTCAGGATGGGTTCTCATGTCTCTGCAAATCTCAGTATAAATACGGGAACACTGCAGGGATGTGTGTTGAGGCCACTTTTGTACACGCTCTACACATAGGACTGTGTTCCCAATTACCCCAGCAATAAGATCATTAAGTTTGCAGATGACACAACTGTGGTAGGTCTGATCAATGCTGGGTAGGGGGAGTCGGCTTATAGGAGGGAGGTGAAAATGCGGATGGAGTGGTGTAGGGAAAATCACCTGTACTCAATTTAGAAAAAATGAAAGCGATTATTGTGGATTTCAGAAAATGCAAATTAAGTGTTCAGCTACTTACTATTGAAGGAAAGTGTTTGGAACAGGTTTCAGTGTTTCGATTCCTGGGAATGGAGCTGAGAGATGATCTGACATGGGAAGCAAACACTAACGATTTGATGAAGAAAGCACAGCAGAGATTATACTTCTTGAGAATCTTCAGGAAGAACAATCTTTCAAATAATCTGCTGCTGGCTTTTTACCACTGTACCATAGAGAGTGTGCTGACCTATGGTCTGTGTGAGTGGTTTGGGAGTTGTACAGCCAGAGAAAGAACAATGCTGTCCAATGTTGTTAAGACTGCAGAGAGAATAATTGAGTGTACTCTCCCTACCTTAGACCAAATCTATGATTCCAGGTGTTATAAGAAAGCTATAGAAATTGTGTAGGATCTCACACACCCTGGAAATGATCTTTTTCAGCTTCTGCCCTCTAGGAGGATATGCAGGGTAATTAAAACCAGGACTAGCTGCTTGAGGAATAGTTTCTATCCAACAGTGGTTTTGGCTTTGAATGCAGCAAAATGCAATTTCTGAGGGAGCTTCTGTAATTAGTTTTTAGAGTTTTTAGAGTTGTTAGAGTTTTAGAGGTTTTTTTTAGAGTTTTCAAGTGTATTGTTAGTGGGTTAAATGTGTGTATGTGGGGTGGGGGATAAATATTTATGTATGGTTGTACTGTTAGGTCCTGTACAAGCTGATGTAGATTCTTTCAATGTCGTTGTTCTGCACAGGACAATGACAATAAAATTTATTTAAATATCTATCTATCTATGGTGCTAGGAATATATTTAGAGGGGAGTGAGAGCAATAAGGAACAACCATTCCTTTCCCTTTCTCTTGTTCTTTCATACTGGTCTTTCTTTTCCTCCATCCATTTTCCCCATTGAGTCTCTAGCAACTTCAGATGAGTTCGAAATGCAAGATCCTTGTTCTGCTGCTAGAATCCTTGACAGATTCCTCCATCTAAGTGAAGGATAGGTAGTAAAGATGGGCATGAATTGAAAAACTGGTGTTTTGGTTTTTCATTTTTCGTTGAGGGGTCTGTTTTGGTTTGTTTTTGTTTTTTGTGAATTTTTGAAAAAAATCATTTTTGTTTATTCGTTTATTCGTTTTTCATTTTACCCACTTTTTGTGCAATTTTTAAAGCATTTCCATGCACGTGCGTCCCCCGACACCCCAGACCAGAGGGAAAACACTAAAAAAAATTGATGCTGGCAGAGACACAGTATAGACTAGGTACGCAGAGAGGCTGCAATGGCAGTGGCGGGCGTTGCCCAGGGTGCAAGGCAGCCACAGAATGACTGCACTGCGGGGCAGGGGAGGGTACTCACTGAGAGGTATGCACGCGCACACACAGGGAGGCTGCAGGACTGAAGCTAGAGAGAAATCTCTTCTTTCTCTACCCTAAGAGCCAGGCTGCAGCCGGCAGGAACACAGAGACACACACCTGCCTGGCTGGCCTAAAGTGAAAATAAAAAGTCGCAGAGACAGCAATCCCACCCTAACTCCCACCGGAGACTGCAAGGAGAACGAGGGGCTGCCAGAGCTTTTTATGCCCTCTGTGGCTGCCACACCTAAACAGTCTGCAACCTGGGCATGCTATTGGTTGAAGTTGTCCAAGAATTTACATGATCACATCACATGGCTTGCCTCCATTTTGTGGCTGGAGACATCCATTTTGTCATCCTTAAAGGGAAAAGAAAAATACATTGCGATGGGAAAAGACAAAAACAAACATTTTAAGGACACCCCCCGGTAGGTATTATCAGACAGTATAAATAATTATCGCTGCATTTTTATGGATGTCCAGGGCGTTTTTTAACATTTAAAACAGCTCATTTCATTGCGTGTCGCCATTAACGAAAAACGAAACCTAACGAACCCAATTTTTGTGGTTCTGTTTGGTTCGTTCCAATTTCATCACAATGTTCGTTATT
The DNA here is from genome assembly GCA_037367245.1 of Phrynocephalus guinanensis. NCBI lineage: Eukaryota > Metazoa > Chordata > Lepidosauria > Squamata > Agamidae > Phrynocephalus > Phrynocephalus guinanensis. The sequence goes on along the minus strand of CM074735.1, from coordinate 38,369,474 downwards.
CATTTTGTTATGTAACAAAACAAATAACGAATAACAGAAATGAAAAAAAGTTCATTTCGTGCCCACTGCTTTGTCATTTCATAAGCTTTCAAAATGTTACAAAATGAAACAAAATGGGAAACAGTGTTTTGTTACAAAATGACACGAAACACTTCTTTTTCCCTTTGAAAATGAAGTGTTTCATTACTCTGTAAAATGGCTGCCTTGGAAAAAGCTACCCACCAAATTGACTGCCTCTAGGACCCAGGGGAGCCATTTTATAGAGTAATGAATTGTTTTGTTATTGTTTCATTTCATTACTCTTTTTTTTTACAAAAAATCCTTTGTAAACAAAGCGAAATGAAGCGCTAGGAGAAACAAAATGAAAGAAAACTCTGTTTTTCATTTCGTGCCCATCCCTAGTAGCAAGGTTTTTTTTTATGGTGA